>CM053567.1:97190179-97244625 GCA_028646485.1 Cryptoprocta ferox
TCCATTCATCAGTTGATGGACATTTAGGCTCTTTCCATGATTTGGCTCTTGTTGAAAGTGCCGCTTCGAACATTGGGGTACAAGTGCCCCTATGCATCAGCATTTCTGTATCCCTTGGGTAAATCCCCAGCAGTGCTATTGCTGGGTCATAGGGGAGTTCTATTGTTAATTTTTTGAGGAACCTCCACACTGTTTTCCAGAGTGGCTGTACCAGTTTACATTCCCAGCAACAATGTAGGAGAGTATAGACTGGCACTATTTTAGAATAATATATATTTACCAAATAATACATTGTTGTTCAAAATAAAATAATTAAGGAAATAACTTATAAATGGAAAACTTAACAGAGATTCAGAAATAAGGCAACGTTTTCTTTTTCCCCTCTGTATCCTTCTTTTTTCACTTAATAAATTGTGGAGATTATTCACAGCAGTACATATGACCATTTTTCAATGTCTGCCTAGTAGTCCATTGTATAAATGTACCATTATGTATTTAACCAGCCTTCCAGTGGTGATATAGGTGGCTTATTATCTTTGCTATAATAAACAGTGCTACAGTGAATATGCTGGTACTTTTTTTGTGTAAAATCTCTGGAACAAAGGATAAATACATTTTAAAATTTGTTAGATATTGCCTATTTACCTTCCAATGAGGTGGTGGTAACAATCTTTCTCCAGCCAAGAAGATTGAAGAGTATATTCCAACACCCTCCAAAATAGTGCGTCGTCAAACTTTTTTTTGTCCTGGCCTTTTAGTGAAAATAATCACTATGTCATTGTCAAGTGGGGATTGCATTGTTTTTATTATGGGCAAATTCTTTTAAATATCCTCAGAGGTAGCAAGTTTTTGTCTTTTGACGGGGAATTTGAGTTTGGAAAAAAAAAATCTTATGCATAAGAGATATTAAGTTAGCTGTTACTTTAAGGTTTGTTTTGGTTTGTTTTGGTTTGGTTTGGTTTTTGTTCTATTTGTTTTTGAGAAGAGGGCTTAGTGAAAAGCAAGATCTAACTTTTGGAGAAAACTAATATTTTTATTTATCTTAAAATTTTCTTAGAAGTTAAGTTTCAAAAGAAGAGCTCCAAAAATGTCTAAAGCAATGGCACTGTCAATTGATATAAGATTAAGTTTTTCCAAGGGGAATTATTTGAACTGAACACTCATTTGGATGTATAGTATGATCTGATGTTTGTTTGAAAACAAATCACCCACTGTGAAGCCTTTAGTTCAAATGGGTTTCTTTCACAGAAAGGTATATTAAAAACACATTATTTAAATTTTCATGGACAGAATTTTTAAAATTAGGTATTGCCTACTTTTTAATTTTCTTCCTTTACACCAGAAGTAGATAATCTAGAAGAAAAGATCATTTTTACCATTATTGAACAAGCATTATTAAGACAATATTTACAAGAGTCTATAATTTTTCTACAAAGCAGATCAAATTGTTTATATTTTTCCCCTCTAAATCTAATCTGTATATAGCAATATAGATAAAATTACCAAAGTTAAACATATTAGCTAGCCAAATTTAGATAAATATTTGTTTTAAAATTTCAAATATTTAACTTCGGAACAAGTTGTATGTTTTAACCAGTGAACTGATTTTTGTATTTATGTTTTCTTTAGGCTTTTGTCAAATTTAGTGTCTTTTACTCTAATACAAACTGCTTTTGAGAGAAACGGACTTGAAGTGTGATGTGTTATAAGTCAGATATCTGAAAATCAATGTTTAGAGGCATCAGACTATTAAAATGGTCATTGCACCAATTGTTCTCTACAGTTTTTCAAAATAAAACTGTCTTAAATAAATCATCTTGTTTTTATTTTCTGTGAAAAATCTAATTACTATATGATCAGTTTGCTGTGAGAGAATTTTTAGCAGTTTTCAGGGATAGCACCTTTCTTTCTTAAATATTTAATATGTCTGCATTCTGTTCTGCAGAGAAATGGTCAATGCCTGGTTTGCTGAGAGAGTCCACACCATTCCTGTGTGCAAGGAAGGCATCAGAGGCCACACAGAATCCTGCTCTTGCCCCTCGCAGCAGAGTCCCCGTGCAGATAGCAGTGCTCCTGGAACACCAACCAGGAAGATCTCTGCCTCCGAATTTGACCGGCCCCTTAGACCCATTGTTGTCAAGGATTCTGAGGGAACCGTGAGCTTCCTCTCTGAGTCAGAAAAGAAGGAACAGATGCCTCTAACCCCTCCAAGGTTTGATAATGATGAAGCGGACCAGTGCTCAAGACTCTTGGAATTAGTGAAAGATATCTCTAGTCATTTGGATGTCACTGCCTTATGTCACAAAATTTTCTTGCATATTCATGGACTTATCTCCGCTGATCGCTATTCCCTGTTCCTTGTCTGTGAGGACAGCTCCAATGACAAGTTTCTTATCAGTCGCCTGTTTGATGTTGCAGAAGGTTCAACACTGGAAGAAGCTTCAAATAACTGTATCCGCTTAGAATGGAACAAAGGCATTGTGGGACATGTGGCAGCATTTGGTGAGCCCTTGAACATCAAAGATGCTTATGAGGTAAGTGGGGAATCCTTGAGACGGGGTAGTGGCTTGAGGAGAGGAACATGGGTGGAACATTGGACAACTGCTAGGAATGGTAGGGATATTTCAAGCTGAGTTGTAACAGGATTACTGAGATGTAGTAATTTGCATACTTATTTAAAATTGGTATGTATGGTAAGAACTTTCCCATCTTTTAAAATCCCAGTGTTTCTTTACTTGTGGTTGAGTCAAGGATATGGGCCCTAGAGAAAGCTTGTCTTGTTTTTCTCCTTGGTGATAATTTAACATAGCTCATCTCATAGCTGTTTTCTGTTTTTACCGGCTGTCTATAATTATCCTTATCTATTTTATCTTCCAAGGATTTTACTGACAATCTAAAATGCTAGGTCCAAAACCTGTCAAAAAACCAAATGAGTAGTCTTTTTCCATTCATTTGTTCATTCATTTATCCATTTATTCAGATTAATTATATTTGTTCACTTGAAGTCCCATTGACACCAAAATCTGATTTTATTTCTTTCCATACCTTTTCTCATTTGTTTTATTAAACAAATAAATTTATGTCTTCAAAAAATAGAAATTGTTGCTCTAAAATATTTCAGTGGAAACATTTGGTATTTCTTCCACTTTGCTCCAATTATATACAGGTCTTTAATTATGGATTTAAAGATTACACTATATGATTCTTCAAATTTTTCATTTTAAATTATCTTTTTTATTAATAGAATTATGGTTTTTTTAAAAGATTTGTTTATTTTTGAGAAAGAGAGCGTGAGCAGGAAGGGGCAGAGAGAGAAGGGGACAGACGATCTGAAGCAAGCTCTGTGCTGATAGCAGTGAGCCCGATGTTGGGCCCAAACCATGATATCATGACCTGAGTCAAAGTTGGACCC
Organism: Cryptoprocta ferox; assembly: GCA_028646485.1. NCBI lineage: Eukaryota > Metazoa > Chordata > Mammalia > Carnivora > Eupleridae > Cryptoprocta > Cryptoprocta ferox. The sequence goes on from CM053567.1 coordinate 97,193,592, forward strand.
TCAACCAACTGAGCCACCCAGGTGCCCCAGAATAATGGTTTTTAAATAAAGCATCTTAGGGGCACTTGGGTGTCTCAGTCGGTTAAGTGTCTGACTCTTGATCTCGGCTGAGGTCATGACCTTGCAGTTTGTAAGTTCCAGCCCTGTGTGAGGCTCTGTGCTGACAGTGCAGCGCCTGCTTAGGATTCTGTCTCTCTTTCTCTGCTCCTCCCCACTTGTTCTCCCCCCCTCAAAATAAATAAATAAACTTAATAATATAAATAAATACAGCATCTTAATTGAATGGCATTTTGTTTATCAGGTATTTTCTAGCACTGTAATAGAATAGTTGTTCTAGCTACCTACCATGTGGTACACAAAATGTTCCGTGGCAATCCTGGCTTGCAACTCCTCTATGTAATTTGAGGGGTCATTGCTTTTTTAATTCATCCCTGTATTCCTGATGCCTAATGCACTGCCTGGCACATAGTCAAGTCTTTTTTTTTTTTAAACACTTATTCATTTTTGAGAGAAAGAGAGAGAGCACAAGTTGGGGAGGGGCAGAGAGAGAGGGAGACACAGAATCCGAAGCAGACTCCAGGCTATGAGCTGTCAACACAGAGCACAACAGGGGACTCGAATCCACTACCTGCGAGATCATGACCTGGGCAGAAGTCAGACGCTTCACTCACTGAGCCACCCAGGTGCCCCAGTCAAGTTTTAATAAATATTGACTAAATTAAAATTATATAGTAGATAGGGTAGGTAAGTAGAGTAGAAAGCAGGTCATAATAGATGCCAAGGAAAATGTGGTAGGTTCAGGGAAGCAGGAGATGTCATTAGTTGGGAAGGTGAAGAAATGTTTCTTTGAGGAAGCGATGCTTGACATGAACCCTGGAAAACAGATAAGATTTGAATAGATTGGTTTGTGTGCATGGTGAAATCCAGATGTAAAGAGAAGTTGAAAGAAGAAACAGGGCAGGTGCACCATGTGTGCTAGTATAGACGTGTGGATAATAGTGTAGACATTGAGGAGTAATGGGAGCAGGGCCTGGAGATTACTGGGGTCTTGAATGCCAGGCTGTGGGGTATGTATGTGGACCAGAGCCATGAGGGATAATTAAAGATGGTTTGAAAGGGGGATTGCTATGATTCATACTGTGCTTTAGCAGGATGAATTTTACCGTGGTCATAAAATGAATTAGAAAAATACTGGAAACTGAGAGGATAAATTACTGAGTAGCGTGAGGAAGTGAGTACCTGAACCAGGACACTAGCCGTAATGAGCAAAAGAAAGGAATGGATTTCTGATAAAGAAGTGGAATCTGTTGGAGTTGGTCGCTAATAGGAGATGAAAGTGAAGGGAAAGGAGGAGTTAGGATGACTGAGTGTTTGAAGATGGGTGAATAAATATGGTAACTAGTGAGGAATATTGAGGGGAGGGATTTGGGGAGAGATGTAAAATCCTCAGGTATTTTCCAGAATCCATCCTATACAAGCAGTTTATTCAATCTTGATTCTTCTTGGAGCTCTCTCCTCGACTTCTATGAGCTCTGGAGCAACGTCACACCATTGCAGACTACAAGTGGGGTATTAAGGACACAGCTGAAGGATTGCTGCCAAATTTGCAGAATTCCCTTCCTGTCTTAGGTGACAGCTGGGTTTCTGCTTTTCAATGGCACTATAGTCCCAAGTACAGTAGGACTATAAATATGCTTCAACTTTGCCGAGAAAGCCTTCATTTGTTTGCGTGGTTCTAAGTTTCTGCAGCCCTGAGGATTTCTTCACTTATATGCATTTTGTTTAATATGCTTTCCATTTTTGACAGTGTCATTTTTGTTTTGCAGTTAGTAACGATTTAATTCTTGCACTGCTGTCTCACAGAGGCCCATGTCCTTCATCTGCAGTGCTTCCAAGGGGCAGCCTCTTAGCCTGTGGATTCTTTATGTTGCTGCGTCACCCTGGGCACCTGTGATCCGTGTCTATAGTGGCCCTGCAGAAGTTATTCGTGTCCCAGGGATTTCACTTAGAAATTGTGGAGTTGATCTGTGACATAACAATTCACATTAGTGTTGACAGTGGAAGTCAGTTGGTTAATGGATAATTCATAATTCAGCCCCACCCATGATTCAGATAATCAAAATAGTGTCTCATAGCCTCTTGAGTAGTCAGAATATATTGTTTTCTGAGTCTTACCTCTTTAAACATGCATCTGTAAAAATGACACCCTAAAAGCAGTATTTCTTAAAGCTTATTTGACCACAGAACCCTTGAAAAGTTGTAATGTAGCAGTGGAAAACCACGAGGTGGCCATGAAACATAATCATACTCAAACTGAAGCTAAAAATTAAAAAATAGTCTCATAGATAAGTCAATTATAAGACATGGTCAACATTTGATTTGGTTTTTAAAACTTTGTGACAGAATGATATAAATGTGAGAATTCAACTATTTTATTACTAATAAAATAACACATTCATATTTTAAAATATAAAACAAGATCCATAACTTAAACCAGTGATTCTCAGTCAGACCGCAAATACTAATGAGAGGGTATTTGCTGCCTATATATAGATGTTCAGGTTATACATCATCTCCTTCTGCATCAGCCCATCATTCATATAGCTTTCTTGAATGTGGCACAGCATTTATTGATAATATGATATTAACGTGTAATAATCAGAACAACTCAGGACAACTGTATAAATGTGTTTGGCGTTCTCCTTATACATGAAAACTAGATATCATCCAGTATCTACATTGGATTGTGTATTAGGGTTCTTCAGAGAAATTGACGCAATAGGATATACATATATAAGAGAAGAGATTTATTACAGAAATTAGCTTACTGGATTATGGAGGCATAGAAGTTCCACGATCTGCCCACTGCCTGCAAGCTGGACAAGTAGGAAAGCTGGTGGTGTAATTCAGAGTCTGAAGGCCTGAGAATTGGGCAGCCAGTGGTCTTAAGTCTGGTGTGGGTTTGATTCCAAAAGCCTGGGAACGAGGAACTTCAATAGAGAGCAGGTGGGAGGAAGAAGGTACATGTTTTAACTTAAGCAGAAAGAATGAATTTGCCCTTCCCCTGCCTTTTTGTTCTATTTAGGCCCTCAGTGATTTAGATGGTGCCAATCTACATTGGTGAAGATCTTCTTTGCTCAGTTTATTTATTCAAATGCTAATCTCTTCTAGAAACATTCTTACAGACATACCCAGGGATAATGTTTTACCAGCTATTTGGGCATTCTTTAGCTTAGTCAAGCTGACACTTAAAATTGACCATCACAGGTTGCCTTGAACACCTAGTGTCATGCCCTACAGAAGCCTCAAGATTCCCCAAGATTTCCTGTCAAAGGATTTATATTGTGAAAACACTCCTTTTTCTACCAAGTCAACTGGAATGCAAAACTTAGACCCTTCTCCTGTTTCCATAGGACAGCCACTCCAGGTATGCCATGATTTCTATGGAGAAGACTTGGAGGGTTTTAGGGAAGGGTCTCATTGCCATTCAAGTGGCCTTTACCATGTAGCTACTGTTCTTCCCACCCTGATGACTTCATTCCTCCTTTTGCATTCTAGATAAATAAGTCTTTACCATCTCTCACTTTGTATATCTCACTTTATCAAGAAGTTGTCTAAAGAATTATAAGCTCTCTCAAATAATTTCTAATGAACAAAATGATTTCCAAAATGAATTTTAGAGGAAAGAAGTAACAATATCAACTGTTTTAATCTTGATAAATCTACTAATCTGTCATGATCTAATTGTACCCCAGGGAACATAGTTTGGGAACCACTTTATCTTTCTTTTTTTAATGTTCTAATAATCTTTAGACATTGTCTTAAAAATGCCACTCTGTGAGAGAAAGTTGCCTATAAATTAGCAAGTCTACTGTGTTGTTTTCTGCTTATTTATTTATTTATTTTAAATTTTTTAAATAAATTTTTTAAAATTTTTAATGTTTATTTAAAGAGAGAGTGTGAGTTGGGGAGACAGAGAGAGAGAGAGAGAGAGAGAGAAAGAGTGTGAGAGAGAGAGAGGGAGACACAGAATCTTAAGCAGGCTCCAGCCTAGCAGCAAAGAGCCAGATGCAAGTCTTGAACTCATGAACCAGTGAGATCATGACCTGAGCTGAAGTTGGCCACTTAACCAACTGAGCCACCTAGGCATCCCTGTTTTTTTTTTTTTTATGTGATTTCAAACTTAAGGGAAAGTTGAAAGGCTAGTAGAAGAAACCTCCATATACATTCTACCCAGATTCTCCAGCTGTTTATGTTTTGCCCCATTCGCTTTATCATTTTCTTCTTGTATATACGTGTAAGTAATATATGTATAGTATTTTTCTGAAGCACTTAATAAGTTGGAAATATTTTTACTAAATCAGTGAATATTTTCTAACAAGAATATTCTTTTATATAATTATAATACATTTATCAAAATTAGGAAAGGTTAGGATACAATGCTATTACCTAATAGTACATAGTTCAATTTAGTCTATTGTCCCATTAATGTTCTTCAAGCTATTTTTTTCCTCTGATCAAGGGTCCAGAATTACATAGTGAATATGCTTTTCATGTCTCTTTAGTCTTCTTTAAATCTGGAATAGTTTCTCAGTGTTTCTTTATCTCTCTTAAACATATATTTTGAGAATATAGGCTAATTATTTTGTCAAATGTCTTTTTGAGGAGACTCAAAGTAGGCATTTTGGGCAGAAATACCACAGATATCAATGATGAGACTCTGGTCTTCCAAACAACAGTCAGTTCGTCACTTTTCCTACACCAGGTGGATATACTACAACCCAATTAATTCTGATACTAACTGCTAGTGGTTAGCACTAACCACTTGTAACTAACTTCTGACACTATACTACTACTAGTTAGCACAGATCCCCACAGTCTAAAGACTCAATCCCACTAGATTGTCCACAGTTCCCAGTTCAGTTCCAGCCACAAACAGGGTCCCTAAGCTAACCAAATTTTTGCCCACCTACATTAGGTGATTCCTCCCTCAGTTTCAGTAATTTGCTAAAATGATTCACATAATTCAAGGAAGTACTATATTTACAATTATAGTTTTAATATAATGTATACAATTCAGGAATAGCTAAATGAAAGAGATGCATTAGGGCAAAGAATAGGAGGTTGGGAACACATCTCCATGGATGAATGGATAAAGAAGATGTGGTATATATATACACAATGGAGTATTACTCAGCAGTCAAAAATAATGAAATCTTGCCATTTGCAACTGCGTGGATAGAACTAGAGGGTATTATGCCAAGCAAAATTAGTCAGTTAGAGAAAGACGAATATCATATGACTTAACTCCTATCAGGACTTTAAGATACAAGACAGATGAACATAAGGGAAGGGAAGCAAAATAATATAAAAACAGGGAGGCGGACAAAACATAAGATACTCTTAAATATGGAGAACAAACAGGGTTGATGGAGGGGTTGTAGGAGAGGGGATGGGCTAAATAGGTAAGGGGCATTAAGGAATCTACTCCTGAAATCACTGTTGCACTATATGCTAACTTGGGATATAAATTTTAAAAAATAAAGGAAAGAAAGAGAGAGAAAGAAAGAAAGAAAGAAAGAAAGAAAGAAAGAAAGAAAGAAAGAAAGAAAGAAAGATTTCAATTCTATTAGAAAAAAAACAGGAGGTAGGGACACAAAAAATCCATTCCTTTTCCAGGGGGTGCACCACAATCCCAGCATGTAGATATCTTCACCAACCTAGACACTCCTCCAAACCTCATTGTTTTGAGTTGTCTGTTTTTTTTAAATCAAGGTTTCATTATGTAGGCATGATTGATTAAGTCCATTGGCCATTAGTGATTGAATTCAATCTCCAGCCCCCCTTCCTTCTCTGGAGGTCAGGGGTGGGACTCAAAGTTCTAACCCTATAATAAGTTGATTGTTTTTTCTGGTAGCCAGTCCTCATCTGGAAGCTCTCTGGGGCCCACTCACTTAAGACTCATCTCATTAGCATGAACACAGGTATGGTGGAAGGGGCTTGTGTTGACTATCAAAAGACTTTCCTGTTACTCAGGGAATTACAGGGACTTTAGGAGCTCTGTGACAGAACCTGGGACAAAGACTAAAGATGTATTTTATTAAATGCCCACAGTCTTATCAGCATATGTTATCAGGAAGCATGTGATTTTAGTTTATCTCAGTGTGGATGTTAATTTTGAAAACTTGGTTAGTGGTGTCTACTAGGTTTCTCCACTATAAATGTACAGTTTTTTTAATTGTAATTAATAAATCTGATGGGGAGATACCTTGATATTGTGTAAATATTCTGTTCTTCATGAACCTACATTTGGCAATTTTAGTATCCATTGATTTGCTAACTCCATCATACCTTCTATATGTTTTAGTTGGCATTCTCATGTAAAGAAGAGTTTGCCTTCTTTATTCATTCATTCCTTTATTTATTTCACTATGGACTCATATTTTTGTTTTGTTTAATGAGTTATGATCTGTTATTATCTTTATTTATTCAAATTCTCAAATTATATCCAATTTGCCAGGCTTCTGTGTCTTTTTGATATGCTGCCATCACTCTGGGCTTTCTTGCTTTCTTGTGGGATGAAAGTTCTAATTGGCTTAACAATGTGTTCCATGCTTAGCTTATACTTTCTCTTTCCTAGCCCTAGAATCATTCTTTTTCCCAAGGAACTGTGTTTCCTTTCATTGGAGGAAATAACCAAGATAGAAACCAAGATCTGAGTACTAGATGTATGAGCTTGTTGGTTTGTGGTATGTGTTTGTTGCAACCAGTATGTAAGTAGACAGAGCTAGGAAAAAAATATGTAAATACACACACATGCTTGTTTTTACTTATTTTTATATCAAAGAATTCTTAATGATACCTTCAACACCTCAAGGTGCATTTTGTTTCTGTTCCTCCTTTTTGTATTGGGTGTTTCCTTCTCCAGATATGAAGACCCAGGCTTCCTCATTCTTTATGTATTTATGTATATGTTCAAGCCAAGTCCCAAGCTCTGCACTCCTTTCTGTAGATTCTGGTATCTTTCCCGTCAGGCTGAACAATTTCCATTAGTACTTCTTATAGTAAAGGTCAGGTGATGACAAATTCTCTCAGTTTTAGTTTATCTGAAAATGCCTTTATTTTCCCTCTATTCTTGAAAGATATTTTCACTGGATAGACAATACTCAGTTAATAGTATTTTTCTTTCAACACTTTAATAGAGTTTTCCCACATTTTTTGGTCTTCATTTTTCTCATGAGAAGTCAACTATCCTTTGTATTTTCATCTTATGTTTCTTACTATATCATTTTCATAATATATGTGTAAGTTTAAGATTTTCACTACCTTTGGGGAAATTTGGCTCTATGTCTTTAAGTATTTTTCCACTCCCTTCTCTTTCTTCTCTTTGGGACTACAATGATATATATATATTAGACCACTTGATGATGTCCCAGAAAACACCAAGGCTCTGTTAACTTTCTACAGGTTTTTCCCCCCTCTCAGTCCTTCTGATTAGTTACTTTCTGTTACTATGTCTTCAGGTTCGCTGACCCTTTCTTATTTTGTTTTTCATCTGCTATTAAATCCATCAATGAATTTTTCATTTTAGACATTGTACTTTTGAGCTCTAGAGTTTCCATTTGTTTTTTTTTTAAATAGTTTTTTTATAGTTTACCATCTGCTCATTATTATCATATTTTCCTTTAAGTCCTTGAATACATTTGTAATAGCAGCTTTTAAGTCCTTGTCTATTAATTCCAACATCTGAATCATTTTGCAGTCATGTTCTCTATTGACTATTTTTCTCCTCACTATGGGTTGCAATTTCCAGTTTTCTTCACATGTGTTGTGATTTTTTATTGTATGCTGGATATTGTGGATGTTTTCTTGCAGGGCATTTGGATCATATCATCTTTCTTTCAAAGAGGGCTGATATTTGTTCTTGCAGGTGGCGAAATTACTGAATGATCTTTTTGGTCCTGTCAGACTTGGTGTTATTGTTAAGGTGGATCTATTTTTGTTTTGAATACATTCTTCAGGAATGCTCCTCCCCTCCCCCCGACCCTTCCAAATCAATGACGTGGTCCTTACTCCTAAGGAGTAGCCTTTCTATGTCTCAACTGAATGCCTAAGGTGCTTAGTGAGGTCTCTTCTCTGGCTGAGCTGGAACTCCAGTGCCTCCAAACATTACCTAGTTGGTATCACCATTTTGCTTTCAGCCTTCAACACATAATTTTAGCTAGTTCTCTTAGAGCCTTGCCCTCTACATGTCTGAAGTGAATAGCCACTCTGTCTTCTGCCACTCTTTTTACCTCTCCCTCTAATTCCCCAATACAGCTCTCTTATTAAGTACTTTGCCTTGCAAATTTTAGCCACTTTAGAAGCCCTGAAATTCCTTTCAGTTCCATTTGGAACTGTTGCTGCACTTGGGTACCACCTACCTTCTTGCCAGCAGAAAAATACCCCCAGAAGAAAGCCAGAGTATTGCCTGGTTGTCATGTGTATTCCCCCTTTTCATGGTCTGTAGTTTAGTTGTCTCATAGATTTGTCTAGTCTTATATTTTTCAGTAGGAGGGCAAGCCTGGTACCAGTTGCTTTATTTTAGCAAGTGGATGTCCAAGGCTTATGTTTTTTTTACACTGTTCTCATAAACAGTGAAAGGAATAATCATAAAAATAGTACTGCTCCGATTTTTCCTTGGTGTTTGCTGGCCCTAGAGCAGTTAAAAGTTCTCTATGTGTATTGCCTTTGCCCTGAGTGCATTGTTAGGAAAATTCTTTGAGAATCCCAAATTCACCTAAAGTGAATTTGAAGCATACATTACTCCCATCTCCTTTAATGAAATGAAATCCAGGATGCTGTTGATTTTAAACTCTTAGTATGCCCCCAAAGCTGTGAAAGTCCTATTAATGTCAGTCTGTCAAACTCTATTGCTTTGATTACATAGTTGAGTTTTGTCCTCTTCTTTATAAATTGGTCTTGTAATTTAAATATTCATTAACAAAAAATTGCTGAGGATGTATTTTTATTCATACTTTTATTATTAGCTTGTAGAATAACCCACTATATAAGTTAATAATTTTTTACTTCTTTAATTCATCAATATCAGTATCCTGTCTGCCATTTTAGATACATTCCAACATAGTATGTTATTTAACAAAGATTTTTAAAAAATATTCAGCCAAACTTTTCTCTGTGTCTCAATATAACTTTGAGCATGTTTGCAAAAAAAGCAAAAATGTGGTACTGTTTATTTATAATATAAAATATTTGTACTGATGTTCCACTATTTTATAACTTTTCTCTTGAAATTGTCTTTAAAACCAAGGTCAGCTTTCTCGGGAAATTTGGCCTCATTTCTGACCCCAGTTGATGGAATCGAGTGTAATCATTTACTTCATTCACAGCTTTGGCTCTGCATGACTTTAGACTGATTAAAAAAATAAATAAATGACCTTCAAAGATGAGGATTTTCCAGTGTGGATATTCTATATTCTCTGAAGGGAATTCCAAAAGCAGAGGTTTTAGAGCAGTGTTGCTATTATTAGGTTAAGCATATAACTTCCCAAGACTATTGATTGGAGGGGAACAGCACACATTCAGATGTTTATGTTATGGTATGTGTGTTTCCATTCTAATCTTATCTCATATAGTAGTATCTGTCCATATCCCCTAGTATGCTTTCCCCCTTACCTACAAGGTTTGTTTTAAACTATAATAAGCTAAAAATGATCACATCTGGTAACTGTGATATTATTTGTTAATTAATTACTTCATTTATTTAACAAATGCTTTTGCGTTCTTGTTCTAGTGTTGGGAACACAGTGACAAACCGAAAAAAAAAAAAGTCCCTCATAGAGTTTACAGCCTAACTTTAATCTTCCCAATCTAAAGTTCAATGAAAATAGCCTGTACGCTTCTTTCATTAACCCTCATTTAGAACTTTTACACCTCTCAGAAGTCCTTTGTGGTTATTGGATGTGTGTGATGTAATTTGTAAGAGGAAAAGAAATACAAAGATTAAGGAGTTATTTACAATCTGATTGAGGCCACACAGCTTGTTTTATGTAGACACACAAATGAAAATATTTAAAATTCCTATGAACACCTGAGATAGAATAATAGAATACTGAGGTAATATATAAACAACCATTATATGGGAAGCAAAGTCAAAATTAAGTTGGTCATGTTGGAGTTGGTAGGCTTTATAGGAAAAGTTTCAGAGCAGAGATGCTTTTCTTTGGGATGGCCCAGAAGAATCAGATAGTGGGATGGGCACAGGCAAATTGTGTTACAGAGATGGAGACTTGCCACATTTTTGTGAATCTAAGGAATGCTATCTAAATCATTTAATACTTTGAATTTTCTTTATTTCTGAACATTGGTTTGAGTCTGCATTGTTTTGTGTCTCATAAACACTAGCTACTAAAAAACATAAATTTATCTTTGTCAAAGATGATATGTACTTAGATGATTTTATATTTTTCTCAATGATAAAATTGTCATTCAGAGCAACAAGGTAAGTTGAAGGTTAGATTTTTCTAATCTTATAAATCGGAAAAATCAAATCTATCCTTGAACAGGTCAATCATTAAATTGAATTTCTTTTTCCTTACCAGGATCCTCGGTTCAATGCAGAAGTTGACCAAATTACAGGCTACAAGACACAAAGTATTCTTTGTATGCCGATTAAGAATCATAGGGAAGAGGTAAGCCAATTTTCCATTTTGTAAAAGGTCATTTGGAAACATTTTTCTTTTTGAAAGATTTACTTTGCATATTTGTGAAATGATACTGTAGTGACAAGTTAATTACGAAGTACTTAAATGTTCTGCTTGAATTTTTTTTATTTAGACTTTAGATAGGGCTGAATCTTGATAGAGACTTTACTTTGAGTTAGAAATAGATTTCAGACTTTTTATTTCTTTACCTCACCATCCCACCACCACCCCAGAACTTTTTTCTATTTTACGATACATAATTGTGATTGTGGTTAGAATCAATTTATTTCATATTATATTGGAAGTGTCTGAATAATGCTCATTTCATAAATGGTTATCCAATTGCAATGGTCATCAGCTGATTTTGTGGGGAGACATTCAACATAAGGTTTTGAAAACATGAAAATTGTAGCTAATTCCAAGTACATTTCATTGTGAAATTATAACAAGCAAATGAAATGTTTTGGTTTATATTTCATCTAACTAGAAGGTTTGGATTCTGTTAGCACTAAATTCTCTCTTCACTCATACTTATTTGAAAAAAAAATAGTTAATAAATTATCAGTCAAATTGTATGTTTCAGTTAAATGTTCTCAACCCTGGCTGCACATTACAATCAACTGAGGAACTCTAAAATATTACCAATTAAATCTGAATCTCTAAGGGCAGTGTGTAGACACTGATGTTTTTAAAGCTCTCCAAATAATTCTAAAGTGTAGTCAGGGTTGAAAATCACTACTCGAAGTGAAAACAAGTAGATTGGAAGCATCCGCACTGGGGCATCTTAACCTTCGCTGCACATTAGAATCACCTGGGAAATACTGAGAAATTTTAGTGCCCAGGCTTCACCGAAAATCAGTCTCTTGAGTTGGGACCCAAGCATCAGTATTTTGACGTTCCCAGGTGAATACAATATGCAGCTAGGTTTGTGAACCACTGCCAAAGGTACTAAAAACACGTCGATGCTTCTACTTGATTTATATTCAGATTATGACATCTTTCCTTTCTCTCCTCCATCCAGTCCTTTACGAAGTTCCATTGATTTTTTTCTGTTGGAGTTTTTCTCACTTCAGTTTCTTTCCTTACATACCTATTGCCGTAATTCAGATACTGAAGCAGTGCTTGAACTTTTAAAATATTCTTGTAAGAGGCTTCTGTACTTGCACTCAGTTTCCTTTCAATCCACCCTGCTGTATGCCCTGGGAATTTTCCTAAAACACAGCTTTCTAAACCAGTGCTCCTAAAACATTAACGTGCATATGAATCACATGGGGATTTTGTTAAAATGCAGTTTCTGAATTCTGTAGGTCTAGGTGGGACCTGAGGTTCTTTTCTAACAAGCATCAAGTTGATGCAGACACCCCAAGTCTGCAGATCACAATTTGATTATCAGGATCCTAAACAAGTCGTTTCCCAGTAGTCTAAAATAAGTTCTCAGTGTCTTAGCATTCATATGTGGTTTTTTGAGGGGATAGTTAGAGCCAAAGTCACTAAAAGTACTTGCAGTTAAACCATGAATATGAAATTAATTAATTAATTACTCATTTGATTAATTAATTGGTTAATTATGTGGATGAATAAATAAAATAGAAAAGACCATGCATCAACTAATGATGAGGTTGCCAGATACAGCAACTAAAAAGCATGTTCCTTGCAATATTTGTGATGTAGTTAAACTAGAAATTACTTGTTGCTCATCTGAAATTAAATTTGACTAGCTTTTCTGTATTTTTCAGAGAGCCCTAGTTATAAACCAAGAGCTAGGATTCTGTGCACTTGAGAAGACTGCATTCAGCTTCTAGTTAGTTAAATATATGGGAAAATTGTGACCTAAAAAACAACTTTGTACTGGCCAAGAGACTTAGCCTGAATTATTCTCTGATTAAACTTCTCTTTCTAAATAGTGCGAACAATCTCACCAGCATTGGGGATTGGGGGAACCCATGAGAATGTGCAACAAAATGAGTGAGTGGGACTGCCCTTCTGTAAGAGAGTAAGCACAGGATACATGTGTTTCTCTCTTTGTGACTACCTGTGAGGGTGACTTAAATTAAAACAAGCAAACGGCTGTATTGAGGTATAATTTAACACAATAAAATTCACCTATTTTAAGTGCATGGCTTGATGAGTTTTGGCAAATGTGTATACAGTCCTGTAACCCATTACTGTGATCCAGATACAGAACATTTCTGTCACCTCAGATATTTCCCTGTACACCTTGCAGTTGACCTCCTCCCCCTCCCTCAACCACTAACCCTTAATAATCACTAGTCTGTTTCTTGTCACTATTGTTTTTGCCTTTCCTAGAATGTCATATAAATGGAATCTTACAGTATGTAGTCTTGTGTGTCTGGCTTCTTTCACTTCTTTCACTTTGTGAGAGTCATCCATGTTGTTGCAAGTATCAGTAATTTGTTCCATTTTGTTTTATTTTTTTAATGTTTATTTATTTATTTTGAGAGAGAGTGTGAATGGGGGAGGGGCAGAGAGACAGGGAGAGAGAATCCCCAACAGGCTCTGTGAGCTGTCAGCACAGAGCCTGACTGTGAGATCATTACCTGAGCGAAAATCAAGAGTCGGATGCTCAACTGACTGAGCCGTCGAGGTGTTCCAATTCCTTTTTATTGATGAGTGATTTATTCCATGGTGTGAATATACCAGTTTGATTATTCGTTCATCGGTTGATAGACACTTGAATTGTTTCCAGTTTTATGAAAAAAGCCACTATTATGAAAGAAGCCACTATGTTTGTATACAGGTCTTTGTGTGGACATAATGCTTTCATTTCTCTTTGATATCATATGGTAAGTGTATGTTTAATTTCATAAGAAACTTCCAGACTCTTTCCCAAAGTGGCTGTACCACATGCATTCTTACAACAACATAAGAGAGTTCCAGTTGCTTCACCTCCTTGGCAACATGTGGTATTATCAGTTTTTAAAATTTTAGCTGTTTTAGTAGAGATGGTTTGAATTTCATTACATGAATATATAACCCCACTCTCAACTAGGGCTGTCTGCTTACTTCCAGATCTGATTACAGTGGGTCCAGCTACAGGTCCCAGATTGTGATTGTCCAGAGCTCATCCTAAGATTCCTGCTGGGTTCCTGAGCAACCTTGGTCTGCCTGCCTCCATGTTCCCACATCCTCTCCTGATGTCTCTGCTTTACCCTGTCATGACTGGATAGGAAGCCAGGGCTTTTCACTGGTCTTCACAAAAGTTCACTCAAACCAAGCATTTCATGGAACAAAGAAGCCTTCAGTAACTTCACTGGAGACTTAGTAATGTTACTGAAGGGAGGATTTCCAAACACAGCTTTTATAAGGTCTTGCTGACTCTCCCCACTCTCTACCTTCTCCCACATGCTCCTTCTCCCCAACATTGGCACCACTCAGTTCAAAATTATTTCCTGTGAGAATCATTTCTTCAGAGAAAAGGAATGAAGAGAACAGAATAGACATACTCTGCTGTGCTAAGAAAAAAAAAGTAATTTGGCTGACAGAACCAAGGCCACTAAGAAGATGCAGTATACGACTTTCAGAATTACCTTCAAATTTATAGCTATGTAGACAAACCCAGGGCAGTGTTACTTTTGTGTACATACAGAAGTACTCTTTTTCTCACAAAGTTTTTGAAATTAGTATGGAGAGGCACAAGTAAGGCTTTGAGAGTAATTGGGTTTTTTTTTATTTTTGTTTTTTAAAGTTTATTTATTTTGAGAGAGTTCAAGAGTGCATGCGTGTCAGTGGGGGAGGGGCAGAGAGACAGGGAGAGAGAGAATCCCAAGCAGGCTCCATGCTGTCTTCCCAGAGCCTGATGCAGGGCTCAATCTCATGAACTGTGAGATCATGACTTGAGTGAAATGAAGAGTCAGTCGCTTATCCGACTGAGCCACCGAGGTGCTCCTGGGAGTAATTGTTAAGACTGCTGGCTCTGGGCTTGAATCCCATCTGTACCACTCACTCGATAAGTAGCCAGGATGGAATTAGTTAATCCCTTTGGTTTTTGGTTTTCTCATTTGCAAAATGGATAAAATAAAAGGACCTACCTCCTAGCATTTTTGTGAAGAACAGATGTGTTCATTCATGCTAAGGGCTTACTGGCACACTGAAAGTGATCAATTAAATGTAATGCTTTAAAAAGGAGACATAGAACTAACAGAGCTTTTAGGAGAGATGAGGAATGGTATAATTATATGAAGAGGTCATTAGCCACATGGTATAACCAGCCAGCTAGGGCCAAGTAATAACCACGGCAGTCCCTACCTTAACCTGATATGTTGTCCCCTAACTTTAAGCTTAAAAAAAATGCTTTTCACTGTTTTTGCTCATAAATAAGGCAAAATAAATTTGTTTTCCCTTTGTGTTATTACAACTGTATTGAGTAAGCCAACGTGGATTCCAACTAATTGATAGGGAACCTAAAATGAAGTGTGATTTTATAAACAGTCAGTAAACAGTTTATTTTACTTATTGTTCACAAAATGTCTTGGTACTTGTTAGTGACCAGTGTCTTAAGGCATAGGCACTGACACTGGAAAGCTGCTTGAATGGAGAAGCTGAATATTGAATACTAAAGTCTGAACTATAACATAGTACAGAAAATTCAGGAAGATTTTTAAGATTCAGTAAAATATATAATCTCCTCATTTGCCTCTTCTTCCTTTGAAATATTTCAACTAATTAAAAATTTATTTAAAAATTTATTTATTTAAAAAATCTTAAAGTGTGATAGAGCAATGCCTTTTTTAGAAATCAGGATCATAGATATTCCTAAATTTCTGTGACAAATTTTTGAAAAGAATTGTAGTGGGTAAGTTTTTACAATCTTCCGCTCTCCTGCTCTCTTCTAAGAGAATGGGGTTAATGGAGCAAAGTGTGGAGAGGGGAAACTGGAGAAGCTCGAAGAGACTAAAATAATTTATTTTGGAAAGGTCAAAGCGCTGTTGGCTAGAGAAAATAAATGACCAGAAGAGGAAGGGTCAAGGGAGAAAAGATAGCCAGCCCATGCTGTATATTAGAGTGGTTTGAGGACTGTGGGGTAAGGACCTTGGAAATAACTGTCTATCCCGTGGAAACTATTCTAAGGACTTGGCATATATTAATTCACTTAATCTTCCTAACAGCCATAAAAGGTGGTCATTATTTGTTCCTACTTAACAGATGAGGAAACAGCCATGGATCATTTAGGTAACTCACCCAAAGTCACATAACTAAAAACTAGCTAAGCTGAGATTCAAATCTAGGCAATGTGTAAGTAAAATAAGTCAGACAGAAAAAGGCAAATACCAGATGATTTCACTTATATGTGGAATCTAGAAAACAAAATTAAAGAAACAAATCAGAAATAGAATCATAAATACAGAGAACAAACTGGTAGTTGCCAGAGGCGAGGAAGGTGAAACAGGTGAAGGGGATTAGGAGGCACAAACTTCCAGTTTGAAAATAAAGAAGACATGGGGATGAAAAGTATGGCTTAGGGAATATAGTCAGCAATATTGTAATAAGTTTGTATGGTGGCAGATTGACTCCCCTTACTGTGGTCAGCGTTTCATAATGTATGTAATTGTCGAATCACTATGCTGTGCACCTGAAACTAATATGATATTGTAAGTCACAAAAATAGACAATCTGGCTATAGAGTAATAACACGGGAAGGAGAGTTTCTTAAAATTGTGCTGTGAGAATGGAGCGTGCCTGGGTGGCTCAGTCAGTTAACCATCCGAATCTTGGTTTTGGCTCAGGTCATGATCTCATGGTTTCATGGGTTCGAGCCCTGTGTCAGGCTCTGCACTGGCAGCACGGAGCCTGCTTGGGATTCTCTCTCTCTCCCCCTCTCTTCGTCCCTCCCCCACTCACTCTGTCTCTTTCAAAATTGATAAACTTACAAAAAAAATTCTGCTCTAAGTGATGACTGCATCCACTTTTTTTCCCTGCAGTTAAAGGGCTAAGGAAGAGGGTGGGAGGTACGCTGGTGTATTTGCTGTGGCTCCATGCAGAGGCAGGACTTGAGGGTGAAAACAAGGAGATCTGGCTGTATTCTGATGACTTTCAATGTTTAAACCACTCTGCAGACAGACTCCAGGAAGAAATTTTCACCAGGGATAAAAGAGTTACAGGAGCATGTTTCATATTTATCTGGGCCAGTGAGCCCCAGAGAAGAACCATGATGTGCACATGAAGCATAATGAGAAAAATTGCAGCAAACATGAATTTTAAGGTCTGCTGTCAAATTTCTTTTAGACTTACTGCTGGATTTTTTGGACTTGGGCACTTGGACCAGTTTTTATTTTTGTCGCTTGACATTACTTTTTTCTATGACCAGACAATTCTTTTATGTTTAGTAAAGAAGTGCAGGCGAAATTCAACTCTTTCTCTCTATCTCAGATGACCTATTTCTAAACTACTGCCCTCCCCTGAAGTATTGCTTGTTATGACATGGTAGAGATGAGTGTTCTTTTGTATTTATAGGCATTATAGAAGGCATTATTGTGAAATAATGCAACTTCTTTGAAAATTTCTTATTGATCTGAGCTGGAGATTGTGTCCAATAATGTCTTTCAGGCTGGGCTGAAATACCTGTTTTCTCTGTCAACTCTAGTTACTAAATAGAAGTCTAATTTGGAATCAGAGATTTTTTCCTCCTTTATTTTTATTTTAGCATATTGATTTTATGTTATCACACTTGATGATATACTTACAATTCTTTGACGCAAATATGAGTTATAATAGAGGATACATGATAACTTTTTTCCAGTGTGATAAAAGGAGCATTTTAGCTAACTATCTAAATTTATATCTTCTTTTTTTAAAAAAGACCTGAAAATTAAAAAACCCTAATTTTTATGAATGTTTTTATGAGATAAATACTTTGATGAATCAAAGAAATTTAAAAAAAAAATTTTACATTTTATTTATTTTTGAAAGACAGAAAGAGACAGAGAGTGAATGGGGGAGGGGCAGAGAGAGAAGGAGATGCAGAATCCAAAGCAGGCTCTAGGCTCTGAGCTAGCGGTCAGCACAGAGCCTGATGCGGGGCTTGAACCCACGAACTGTGAGATCATGACCTGAGCCGAAGTCGGACGCTTAATCGACTAAGACCCAGGTGCCCCTGAATCAAAGAAATTTAATGCCTGCCAGAAATCACAAAATAAATTAATGGAATCAGATGTGTAATTCCATCTGCAATTTGCAAACAAAGTTTTCTAGAATTTAGGTTCTATGGCCTTATCTGCATGTTTTAAAGTAATCTCTTTTTTTTTTCCCTCTGAATTATCTTGTTTGGACAAGTAACTGTTGAATCATTGATATGCAGAGCACTGGTCTAGGCAGTGAGGATATTTAAAAAATGAAGCAAGGAAGATACTTGCTGGAAATTTTTTTTTCAATTTCAAGATGTAGCTCTTGTACACCAGACTTTAACTCTCAGTACATGGTAACAAGACAAATGTTAAATGAGTTCAGTAATCAACTCACTAGCTCAAAGGAAAGACTGAATTTTGAGAGCTAGAGAAATTACAGAGGAACGAAGCAAGCTGTGGTCTCCTACAGCAGATTCCTGCTGTTTACATCACAGCCTCAAGAGAGAAGCACATACATGCTTTACATGAGAGGGGTGGAGGCAGGGTAGATACTTGCCCACCATCTCGTGCTGACTGGGTCTTAAATTTGAAAAGTAAGCGTAGAATAGATAAACATTATGGCTTTATGCATAATCCTTCAATTCTAAGTCAAGCTAGATGAAAATACTACAAAAAGCAGCAGAGTTTAATTGCAGACTGTCTGTTGATCTAGATCTATTTTAGTCTTAAAGAATTGGCTAGTTCTGTGGCCTTTTTAAAAAACCTATCAGTTGTTCATTGCACTTATTCCCCTGCAGTACTCTCTTGTGGCCTTGTTTTTAAAAACAAAACGAAAGTACTCCGCAAAGTTTCCGTTTGTTCTGGACTTGATGTCATGATGGTGATGATCTTTTCTCATTGCTTTTCCACATTGCCCTTTGAATAATGAACAAGTGTATTTTACAGAGAAGATGGTAACCACTTTCCTAAGGAAAAAACATTTAAGAGCAGCAGATGAAAAACATGGTGCTAATAGGTTAAATCCCTGAGGCTACACTGCTGATCCAGGAGAAGAAGGAAGGGTGAATGAAAGCTTGAGATTGATAGGCTATATTTCCCCAAATCTCATTTTTAATGCTTAGAAAATCTGGTTCAGACTGAAGGCTATGTTTTATTCAATATGAAGAGTATCTTCTTTGGTACTTTCAGGATAACCATTCTAGCACTTGTTCGAATGCATTACATTTTAATGTAATAGATCATTTATAAATATAATTTTGAGAAGTTTTACATAGGCCCTGAAAATAATGAATAGTAGAGGTCTGGAACAAGTTACAGATAAGCATAAACAATTCCTTTGTATATATCTAACCCAGAACTACATAATTAGGATTTTTAATTATTAAGTAATTTTCATTTTTTCATGCATTCTTAACAAATTAAGGTGGTTGTCAATAATATTGCTACTTTCAATAGATATATGTGCAGACATCTATATTCATTTAATAAAAGGTAAGGTTACATAGGTAAAGTGCTTTATAAATTGTTAACTACTCTGCATTCTTTCTTATTATATCGTCATCTAAAAATGTGTGCTTATTTCACTTCTACCAGGGTGGAAGTCAATATTCCAGGCTTAAGAAAAAAATTTTTTAGATATTTTTTAATGCTTATTTATTTTTGAGAGAGAGAGAAAGAGACAGAGTATGAGCAGGGGAGGGTAGAGAGAGAAGGAGACACAGAATCCAAAGCAGGCTCCAGGCTCTGAGCTGTCAGCACAGAGCCCGACAAGGGACTCAGACTCACAAACCTCATGATCATGACCTGAGCCGAAGTCGGATGCTTAACCAACTGAGCTACCCAGGCGCCCCAAGGGAAAAAAACTAACATTTAATATTTAAGAAGATTTAAAAAACAAAGAATGAGAGATGAGGATCTTTAAAGATTTTTGAATTATATTTTTCTATTTGCATCATTTCACGGCAGTGAAACAAAGTGAAAGTAACCTGGATTTAGAATTGCAGAGCTCTTTGATTATTACACAGTATTTGATGGCCATAAGTACTGTATTCGTGGTCTTTTTCAACATAACGAATTGCCCTAAGCTGAGTGATTTTGAACAACACACATCGCTTATGTCACAGTTTCTGTGGTTCAGGGATTCTGGAGCGACTTAGCAGGCTGACTGGTTCTGGCCCAGGTTCCCTGCAGGGGGCTGCACTCAGGAGACAGGCAGGGGTGTTTGACTCATGCTTGAGGATCCACTTCCCAGAGAGCTTACTCACAGGCTTGCTCGTTGGCAGCAGGCCTCAGTTACTCAACAAGTGGGGCTCTCCATACGTTGCTCAGTTTCTTCACCACATAGCAGCGAGGGGGGTGGAGGGGCAAGAAGGAAGCTCCAGAGCCCTTTCTGGCTGAGTCTCCAGAGTTGTGCACCTTCTCTTCAAGGTATTCTCTTCTTTAGAAGCCCGGGCATCAAGTCCGGCCCAGACTCAAGGGGAGGAGAATTCCACTTCACCTCTTGAAGAGAGGAGTATCAAAGAATTTGAGGAGATGGAAACCACCAGAAGTAGTAGATAGGCTTTGAGATTTTATTCTCTTTGCTTAAAAATGGCCAGATGATAAAAGAAGAATTCTGTTTGTCCATAAAAATTATTTCTCATCCTTTCACATACTACATGATGACACGAATTATCAGAAGCGACACAGGCTGGGTTTAAACAAAAGTGGAGAGTTGGTGTCTATTCTGTGCCCGGCTGGCATGAGAGAAAGAGAAAAGAGGAAGCAGAAAATTAAAAAAAAGGAAGACTGAGGAGACACAAGGAAGATGTCTGCTTCTTTGCATTGTGGCAAATGATTGAGGCATTAAGAGGCTTCTGAAATTTTATGTCACAAATGCTGGTCTACATGAGATCACTGTTTGCATGTAATTTAAATGTTTTGCTTCATAATATCCACAGGAAGTGCTCACTGGAATATCCTCATTATCTCTCTGCACCATTGTTTTCTGCATCCGTTGATGAGTCAAAAGCAGAAGGAATGTGTCTAGTCCTTTGGCACAGAGTTTGCTTGAGTATAAACTGGGCACGGAGACAAGGCTGTGCAGGCAGGCAGAGGCAAGATCATGAAGAGCCCTTCAATGCCATGCAGAGGGGGGGCTGAATTTTTTTAAGCCAGGAAATATTTGCTATTATTTAAATATATGTATGGCTACAGCAATAATGATGAACAGTTTTCTTTGTTTAATATATAACCCAGAGCCATATAATTTGACACTCGATAGATCTTGATAAGTAAATAATTTCCGTATTTGTGCATATATGGAGAAAGTATTGTATCTAGAAGAAGGGAAGTTGGTAAGGAGGCTTTTGCAGTAATCCAAGCTAGAAGTGGACCCAGGCTGAGGCAGAGGAAACAAGAAGTGGATTCATTACACTTCTGTTTGGGAGATAGAGGAATTATAAAATGGAGGAATAAGTAGAAGAATCTATAATACATTTTAGGTTTTTTTAGATAGGAGGTAACAGAGGAGAGTTGTGATATTCCCTAAAGAAAAACATGTAACAGAAAGAATTGGTTTGTGGGGATCAAAACAATTAGCTTTCTTTTTTGGGATTATGTTATTTTACTGTTGAATAGTTTCTTCTGTCTCCTCAAATCTTAGGGCTGCCTCCCCACCCCACTTTCACCCCTGCATCTGAGTCCGCATACTCTTGTTTCCCTTTTACTTCTAGGGACAAACCGTCTGTGAAATAGCGAGGATCAGTCTCACATGTGTGCACCAGATCTCTTTCCATGTCGCCTGCTCAAGGACAAATCTCGGCAGTTTCCCCCCTCCTGGCCTACCCATGTCCAGGATCATCAGTTTTTCCTTCTCTACCAAACTGGTTCGTCAGCATGTAAATATGCTGTTATTTCCCCCATCTTAAAAGTGAAACACCCACTGGACATCTACTTTCAGAGACCACCTCATTCCTCTGATCAGCATCAGAGCAAGTCTTGCTTGGAAAGAGCTGTCCAAAATCGGTTGCCGTTTCTGTTTCCTTCCATTCTCTTTTGAACATACTCCATCCATGTCTTTGCCCTCCCCACTCTGTGAAAACCGTGCTTGGCAATGTCCCGTGACTTCCAGAGGGAGCCGGTGATCGTTCCTCAGTCCTGACCTGGCCGTGCCTGTCTGCAACATGTGACATTGTTGGTGACCAGTCATTCCTCCAGGACAGAATGTTTTCACCTGCTTTCCAGGACCTCAGAATCCCTAGTTTTCCTCCTGCTTCTGACTGCCTCCCCACCCCCTTGGCTGGTGCCTGCTTATCACAGTGGGTGCTGTGCGGCTTAGCCCTGTACCCTAGTGTCTGCTCTAACTACCTGCACTTTTTCGGTGATTTTATCTACTCTCCTGGCTTTAAGTACCATTTATATGCCAACCAAACAGATACTGCAGCTGTACTGTTTCTTCAGTTTAAATTCATATGTTCGGGGTGCCTGGGTGGCTAAGTCAGTTAAGCGCCTGACGCTTGGTTTCATTTGGCTCAGGTCATTATCTCATGGCTTCGTGGGTTCAAGCCCCACGTCTGGCTCTGTGCCGGCAGTGCAGAGTCTGTCTGGTTGGGATTCTCTGTCTCCCTCTATCTCTGCCCCTTCCCCACTTGCTCTCTCTCTCAAAATAAATAATTAAACTTAAAAAGAAATAAACTCTTATGTTCAACTGCTTGCTTCTCTGCCTCTGTATGTCTAAGAGGCATCTTGAACTTAACATATCGAACACCAAACTCCCAATCTTCCTTCCCACCAAACCTGCCCCGTGCTCATCCCCACCACACTTAACAGCTTCTCTCATTCTAGTTAAATTCCTTGAAGCCATCTCTGCCTTCTTTCTTTCTCGCACAGACGACATCTAATTCACCAGTAAACACTGCCGGCTTTCCCTTCAATCACTGTTCTCCACCTGCACCTCCATCACCCTGGTTCAAGCCACTGATATGTAGCACCTGAGTTACTATAGCCTTGCTATAGTGTCCCTGCCTCGAGCCTTTAAGTCCCTGCACTCTATTCTGAACACAAACTTTATAAAACTTGTTAGATCTCATTACTCTCCTGATCAAAACTCTTATACCCCCTCATCCCAGAAGAAAAGTTCCACGTGCCCTGGCTCCTGATGCCCCTCTTATCTCATCTCCTGTTACTCCACCTCCCAGAGCCTCCCCAGAGCCTTTGCACACACTGTTCCCTCAATCTGGAAGTGTCTCCCCTGGTTGTCCACATGTTTCACTCTCTCATCTCCTTTGGGCTTTTCCTCAAATGACATCCCAGTGAGACATTCCTTGCCTATCCTTATTGAATTTCAACCATTGCTTCCATCCCTGTTCTGTTTTCTCCATAATACTTAAGCACTTAATCACCATCTGACACACTACATATTAACTTACTGGTGTATTTCTGTTTCTCCTCACTAGACTATGTGTTCCACGAGAGCAAGCTTAACAGAGGAGGTGATGTTTAAACTGCATTCGTGGTATGCAGTAATCTGGTTTACCTAAAAACTTCTTTTTTTTTTTGTTATCCTTTTGGTTTATATTTATTGAAATATAATGACAGCAGGAGAAAAATAGTGTTCTGAACTGGATAATACTGGTCAAATAACGTTATTGCAATTTTATTCCTGGTATAGGATTGGCAGTAAGAGAGCAGGGGATTTATAAAAGCTGGTTAGAAAACACTGGGAAAAATTCCTGGGAAAAATAATGAAAATAGTCAAGGATGGGATTGGATTGAGTATGATATATTATGACCTTCAGAATTTTGTTTCCAACATTATCCCTCACTGAATATTTCAAAGCCCTGCTGATAAGTTACACTGAACTACTTGCTTTTACCCAAGCATGCTTTGTCTTTTTGAGCTTTCCTAAGAACTTCTTTTGCAGATGTTTTTCTCTGACATCTTGAAACATGGTACCCAAAACAGATTGACAGGTTAAGGGATCCCCTTTAATCAAGGCCATGTGGTTAAGTAGCATTATGGCTGGGAGCTTTGTGCTGACTCTCAGAGATCAGTAATAATACTTTTTGTTGATATTACCATCCCCATTTTAGATGAGGAAAGGTGGAATTGGTCAAGTACAGGAAATTTCCCAATATTACATATCTTCTCAGTGGCAGAGCTGGGGTTTAGACCCACATCGTCTTTATTCTAAGGCTGCATTTTTCTCACCATGAAGTAATTACCTTCTTTCATCTTTATTAATGGTTGTACCTGAAAAGCTACCACCCAACTCTTTTCCTATTTTAGTTTTTGAAAATTCAAATTATGGACTGGAAGAATATAATAATAAAATACAGAGTTGCAAACAATGATTCCAAATACTGTTAACTTCTTTGTATATTATCTGGCACAGCTGTGTGGAGGAGGGCATGTCTTTTTTTCTTCTGGCAGCACCTACAATTAAGACTTTTGCTAGTGACACAGAGGTCTGCATCTGAGCTTTCATGTATGATTACCTTCTCATCTTCCATGTGAAGGAAAAAACACCTAGAGATAAAATTACGTTTTGGCTATGATGACATAACAGACTATATTCTCTATGTGAGGATCTGTTGAATGTAAAAAAAAAAAAAAAAAAAGATCATACATATGCACATACACTTTTTTTTTTTTTGCCCTGGATCTCTTAAGCTAAATGATACATGTATCAAGCTTCTCATGGTTATGAAGTGGTTAACTGGACCAGTACAGGTGAGAGCAGAGATGTGAATACTCAGTTCAGCTCTAACAAAGGAGATGGCTGCTCATAATCTTTGATGCCAGCTCTAGTTTGTAAATGAGTTTCAGCCTATTTTGTGTTCTGATACATGAAACTTGCTATTTGCCACTTTTGCTGTGTTACTTCTCTTCTGTTTGTATTTAATGCACACTATGGGCACGCCACTTCACTGTATAATTATCAGGAAGCTTTATTAGCACAGCATCTTACCAGGCTGTAGAGACATGGGCCTCTAACAAGTTCAGGCAGTGCTGTAACAGACCTGATCCTGGTTTAAGAGAGTCCAAATCCACCAAGACCATCCAGGGGTAAGCCTGTGCTTTGCAGGCCAGCACCTGGCAGAGTGCAGAACACCACCCAGAAAATAAATCTTAGTTATTAAATAGATCCCAGGCTCTGAAGGCATTTTTGGCAATGTCACATGTAAGGGTGGGCACAAACAGTGGTAGATTTATTCTGACACAAAGTACAGTTATATAATATATATCGAGTATGGAACACTTTTTGTTATTTTGGACTTAGTCCCAATTAGGCAGAGACAGAGTTTCAAAGGGAGAGCTCTGACTTTGTAGCAAAAATGATTTAGTCTTGAGTGCTGGCTTTCGATCAGTGATTCCCTGAGCAAGTTTCTTCACCTGTCTGTGCCTTAGGTGACTCAGCGGTAAAGTTTCAACATGAAGTACAAACACATAGGATGGTTTGAAAGGTCCTAGTGAGACAAGGAATGTGACAGTGCCCACCTCTGAGCCAGTGAAGGTTCAGAAAAATGTCCATTTCCTCCCTTTATGGAGGGTGGCCAGGCCAGACGGATAGGGGGATGGAAAGTTAAATCATGGTAAACACTGAACATGCCCTGCCATGGGAAAGACGCAGGCTCTTCTCAGCCATGTAACCTTTGTGTCTCTGGCAGTTTTTAAAGGGCATGTAAGGAGACTTTGCAGAGTGGCCACATGCTGCTCTGTCTCAGGACTGAATCTCTGTATCCCAAGGGACAGAAAGGTCTAATAAGAAGGCAAAAGGTTCCTGTGACTCTAGTTTTAAGACCTTTAACCTCATTGCTTAAAAGCTAGTGAGGCAGAGAGTTTAGTATCTGGCGGGGAGAGGAATTTTTTGTGTGCAAAGGGATGAGAATAAACACTAGGATCAAGAATTATGGCCAGCATCCCCTTGTCTGGTAGGAACCCAGTCTCGGGTTGGCAGCACTCCCACTGGATGTTCCCAGGGCAGGACAGCTACTGACCCCCAGAGGCTGAGTTTGTCCTGGCCCTGTCTGGGGAGCATCCATCCTGCCTAATAGCGCAGAGCAAGTGGTCAGAACCTCTTTACCATTACCAAGATGGCTGGGAAGTCGGTTCGAGGACCATCACTTTCATTTACCATCAGCAATTATAAATTTACTTTTAAGTGGTGCCTGGGTGGCTCGGTCTGTTGAGCATCCAACTCTTGATTTGGGCTCAGGTTATCCCAGGGTCATGGGATTGAGCCTTGCTCAGGCTCCATGCTGAGTGTGAAGCCTGCTTAAGATTCTCTCTCTCTCTCTCTCTCTCTCTCTCTCTCTTTCTCTCCCCTGTACCCCGCCTGTCCCCAGCTCGTGCTTTCTCTCTACAATTAAAAAAAATTACTTTAATACTTTTAAAACCTTTTTGAAAACTGAGTTAAGTTTTATATACAGTGAAGTACACAGATCTTAATGTACAATTTGATGAGTTTTGACAAATGTGTATACATCTGTGAAACTAACACCCCAGTTAATATATCTCACAACCTGTGGGCAACACTGTTCTGATTTCTATTATCATAGATTAATTCTGCATTTTTTTGAAGAATCTACTTATTTTTGAGAGTGTATTATATATCCCTGAAATATAGGACCTTTTTATGTTGCATAAGAGGTTCTTGGGTATAAAGACGTGTCATAAGATTTATAATGGAAGTCACAACAACTTTTGATTTGTCTACTATTTTGGATCTGTGTTTCTTAAAGTTACAACTTTGAAATTGTTCCATTCCTTTTGATGAAAAGATACGTTGTTAGCCAATTGACAATAAATTATATTTTAAAAAAGTGAAAAAAAAATAAAAAATAAAATACACATTAACAAGATAAGCATATGTATGGGATTTATAGACAGCCAAGGATTTTGGAAAATCCTTGGTCTTTACAGTTCCTTTAAAGAATAGTACTTAAGAACCTGTATTTTATATTAGTGCAGGTTTCACTTTCCCTTTGCAGGGAGTAGTAGAAAGAACTAGGTTTGAGATCACACCTGCAGAGCATCTGGGTCTGCACATTCTCAGACTCCTTTTTAACTTATCTGAACATCAGCTACCTCTGTGATAAAATGGGAATAATAATACCTACCTGAAAAAGTTGTGACAAAAGTTAAATGAATTAACAGATACAAAGTGCCTGTCATATAGCAGGCCCTTCTCCCTTTTTTAAATGGCAGACTTTTTAGGATTATGAATTTTTTTGGCTGGGAATAGATTTAGTAACTGTATTAGAGGTGCTGGCCATTACTCATGTATTTCTCATGTCAGTTATTCTAAGGGCATTGTTTATATCTTGTAACTTTCTCAAAGTTTCTTTTCAACTTGGCTGCCTCTTCCTAGCCTCTTGGGCCTATATTCATACTTGTGTTGTCTGCAACCTTGGAAGATCCATAAACATACTCTTGAGAGAAACAGTAGGTGTAGTGGTGTTTATACATATAAATGGATAACATGGATCACAACAAAATAAAGTCAATCTTACCAGTCATTTTAAAAAAGTCAAACTTTGATTCTCAAATTTATTAGCAAAAGCCAAACAACAACAGAAAGGTGAAAATTTGAAAATTACACATAGGCAATACAGAAGAGGAGAACCAATATAGACAATAAAAATTAAGAAGCTGCTCATTCTCTCTAGTAATAAGGAAGATGAAAATTAAAGCAACAGTGAAATACATTTGTATAGCTGTCAGATGGCCAAAAATTTTAAAGCCTGATAATACTAGGTGCTGATTAGAATGTAAGGTTACCAAAAACTCTTGGGCTTTGCTGGTAAAGGTAAAATTTCTGTAATCCCTCTGAAGATTTCACCGAAGAAGCTCTTAGATATGTGCACAAGCAGACCTACATAGAGATGTTCACTGTAGATGGTTTTTAGAATTCTAATAGCAAAAAATTAGAAACAACCCAAACATCCATCATTTGGGGATTAGATGAATAAAATTTGGTATGAAATACAACATTATATATAAAATGAATGAGCCAGACATTGAATACAATAACAGGTTGCAAAATTATGCATTTCTTATTATTTTAGTAACCTTTTTGAAAGATGAAAGTACTATATCTGGCTTATAGATTCATATATTTCTTAGAAATACAGTGCTAGGGGTTGACTCTGGGAAGAAAAGATGGGAGGAAGACGAATTGGCCTGGAAGGAGAAAGTCCAATTTAATTTTCTTAGTTTAATTTAAAAACGGAAACATTCTCAAATATTAACACCTAGTAGTTCTTTATCAGTGATTCTCAAAGTGTCTTTTGTCTTTGGACCAGCAGTTTGTGACATCATATGAGAACTCTCAGAAATACAGATTCTCGGGGCACAACCCAGATCTGCTGAATCTGAACCTATGCGGTGGGGCCCAACACGGCTGTGTTTAACAAATGCCACACTGCCACTGTTGTAGGTGACAGAGATATGGATGTTTACTATCTTATTCTCTGTGATTTTCTGTATTTTTTAAATTAAATGTTAAAACGAACAATCTTAAGGTTTTCTTTCCCACTCTCCCAAAGTCCTTCTAGGCCCTAAGTTCCAGCTCCATAACTAAAGGATTATTAAGAACATAAACTTCTTACTGCCACATAAGTTCTCAGATATGGAGAGATCACTTAATATCAAGCAAAGAGCAGAGAAGGAAAATGGGCAAATATAATTAACTATTATTCGAATGCAAATTGTTGAGTAAGTACATCACCCTAAAAACTATTTGCTCTCTCTGACACTTTCCCATTTTCGTCAACAGCAAATCTCCATCAAGCATTGAGTGCATTCAGGACAAAGCAAAGTACTGATGCTACAATAAGGCATAGATATAAATCATGTCCTTAGAAAACAATCTAGTTGGAGAGCCAGGAGGAGAGTAGAGAAAATAAGGATAAAAATAAGACTACCTCATTGTGAAATGCATGGCATACCCAACTGCCACACAGAATCTCAGAAAGGTTTGAAGGGAAGCTTTCTGTAGACTCCGCCTCAGTAGAGAAAGGGGAAGGAAATATTTCAAGGAGTGATGTGAACAGAAGTCATCATAGCGTTCTAATTCAAAGACCCGTTTAAGTGATCTTGGTTCAAGCTGAGGGTGTGGAATCTATCATCAGTTTTCGTCCTTTAGATGGATGGAACATTACAATGTTTTGAGTAAAAAGACGATTTGTATTTGCAGAGCAGTGTCCCAAGAAGATAAATTTGGCATCAGTGTCAAAGGTCGACTGAAGGCAGAAAAACAGTTGGCAATGAGATGTCGGGGCTTTCAAAGAAAGTGAGGATTTAGATGGTGAAACACAAGATACAGTATGGGGTGAGGAAAAGTGAAAAAGGAATGGAGAATTATTCTAACGGAATGTATTAATTTCTTATTGCCTCTGTAAAAAAATACTACCAGAAATTTAGTGGCTTAAAACAACACAAACATATTATCTTATAGTTTTGGATATCTGAGTCTAAAAGAGTTCTCACTGGGCTAACATCAAGGTGTCAGAGTGTTGTGTTCCTATGTGGAGTCTCTAGGGAAGGAATCTGTTCTCTTGCCTTTTCCAGCTTCTACAAGCTGCTTACATCCCTTGGCCTGTGGTCCCTTCTTCTGTCTTCAAAACCTGCAGCCAACCATCCTCAAATCTCTGACTCCAACTCTTCTGCCTCCTGCTTTCCCTCAAAAGGATGCTTGTGATTACAGTTGGAGAACCCACCCAGATGAGTCAGGATAATCTCTCCATCTCCAGAACCTTAAGTTAATTGCATCTGCAAAGTTCCTGTTTGCCATTTAAGGTAACACAGTCACAAGTTCCAGGGATTAGGAGGAGAATATCTTTGGGGGAAATTATTTTGCCTACCACATGGACTATGGCCACAATTTGATGATTGCCTAGGATTCAGAAGAGAGGTGAGAAAGCCCAGATTGGTCATACCAATTCTGTTACTTTCAATTTGCATACTTGTAAAACAGAAGGAGAAGGTGGTGTCGGGGTGAGATTCTCTTTCAAGCCTAACACTCTAAGTAGAATGTCACCTCCATGAGGACGTGGATTTCTATCTGTCTTGTTCCCTACTGGATTTTCATTGCCTAGAACAGTGACTGATACATGAAGGACTCAGAGATTATTTGTTGAATAAAATTTTTTTTGTTGAATGAATGACTGAGTCGAGGAAAATTTCGAAAAGAGCACTGAGGAGACTTCTCCACTGGCTCCTATATGTATTAAATTCTCATATTCTTGGTGAAATAAGGTTTTGGCTCAGGTTATACATAGTCTAGGGTCCTGTCATTATGATAGAGGCAGTCCATGGATGGGAGAGAGGGATAGCTAAGAATTATAGAGCCTGTTCCTTTCCTCCCTTGCATTTTTAGCTTCCATCCTGAGTATACCTTGGAATTGAGAATAAGGAAGTGTATTGAGATTGATGTATGGCCTCAGTAAGTGTCTGGGGCAGCTGCTAATTGAAGAAGAAATTGCTCACTGTGGCAATGATCAGTTGCCCCTGAATTGACCAGCTGTCGCATTCCACACTGTTCACTCAGTAAGAGTCAAGTCTTGCCCTTTGCATTCCTAAAAGAACACTTGACCCTGTGAGGACATAATATCCATTTATGCTGTGGAAAGTGCCGGTAAAATAGAAAACAGAAAGTTCTTTGTGCTTAAAAAAAATAACATAGAGTACTGGCATTTGAGGATCCAGGTAGCCAGCAGGTAGGCAGAGTGATTGGGCTTTCTGATGTGGAAGCTAATACTTTCAAGGGGCTTTCCCTCTCAGATACGAGGTCTAACACACACTTGCCATGAAGGCGAGCTTTCAAAACTGGCATTTAAAAAGCCGATGATTAGCAGTTACTTGGCTTGGAGACAATGAGCTAATTTGTTTAAAGGGCCAATAGATGACCGAAGAAGGAAATCAACACAAGGAGGGCAGAAGGTGCTAGTTTTGATTAGGATCCTTAAAATTCAAAGAATTAAACTCTTTTTGGTCTTCTACTGAATTATGTGATCCTGGACAAATGCTACTCTTTTTCTCCTATTTTTACCTGTTTTTTTTTTTTTTTTTTATCACTGCTGTTTTTAAAATGTCATCCTTCAGGGGATGGAGGCACATGTACATATTAGATATATGTTCTTGGTCTAATAACTCTCTTAGAAGAACATGCCTGTCTTTTAAATACCAGTTATAGTTAATTAATCATCTCTTAAACAAATTAACCTCTATATCTGAATCTGTAAAATTATTAGTGAGAGAAGTAATTGGTTACCAGAAAGGTTGAGAAATTCATCATTGGAAATCCTTATTCCATGACATTGCCTAAAAGTAAATAGCTTGCTCTAATGTTAGGGGAAAAAAATTGTGGGTCAGGGAAATTCAATATAGTAAAGATCTGGTGTGAGGGGATACAAAGTAGCCTTTAAAGCCTATAAACAAGACTTCTGGTCTGTTAGCCAGACTGTACAGATCCAGAAGAATCCCCCTCCACAATTCTGCAAACAAGTATAAGATAAAATTTTACCAAAAACAAGTTTACAGATTACAGATGTGCTCAAGAAAGGGAAAACTCTCGGATGTCAGAAACAGAGGGGAACCCAAGATAAGAAACATGAGCATGGAGTCTTGGACAGATGGGCTCACGGAGGTCTGAGATTCAGGATAGTGACATGAATATCTAGGGGTAGCATCTGCAGGCTGGGAATGCATCCACCCTGCGGGAATGGCATGGAGGGGCAGGGAGGGGAAGTCTAGATGAGTGATGGTTTCATTCATGAAAATGGGCCTGACAGACTCCACCAGCAGTCAGGAGAAGCCTCAAGGAAGTTGACTCCTGCCTGCTGCTATGAGAGAAAGAAGAGACATCTGTGAACCGTGAGTGCAGGAGCCTGTGCCCTAAACAGGCATGGAGTTCAAATTCACACTCCCAGGGCAGTGCCAAGACAAACATGAAGTCACTGTGCACAGATACTTCATAACTCAGGGAACATGGGACTCCTGTGGAAAACAGCCCAGCTGAAGATGAACTAACAGGCAAAGGGATGAAGGACAACAGATACTAGCATTTATAGGAGAGGGAAGAGGAGGAGGAATAGACAGGTTTGAAAAATGAATCTGATAGAAATTCCAGAATGGAAAATAGTTATTGAACCGTGTGAACACTATTGTATTGGTTCAATATTGTGAATAATGACTGATAGTATGGTTTCAAGGACACTGTTCTTTTAACTAGAGAGAAAATTTTTCAGCCCATGGTTAGAAAAATGCTTATCGTATAAACATTCCTGAGTATGAAACATGCGGATTGAAACTGAGGTTGAAATTGACATACAAATTTTAATAAAGGAAGAGCTGAAGGGATCATCTCCATGTGCATCGAAGAAGCCTTGTTTGAAGTGCTCTTCTACTTAAATGAAGTTGCTGCAGACCCACTGGGAACAGACCATGCTTTGGTCCTGCTTCTCTGGTAGAGGTTGATGCTCACTGACCCACTTCGAAATATTTACCCCCTCTCCCCTCCCAACTCTCGCCTACCACCCCACGTCAGTCTGCAGATCACTGACCAGGTTAAGGGTTATCTGTAGCCTGCAGCCTTGGACCATGGTGAGCTCATTAGCCCATCCTGGCTTTGTTCTCATTCTCAAGGGACTCTAGTGACCTAAACTGACCAACGTTATCATTTTTACTGGTCTTGATTTCAGAAAATAAACTGTGCAGCTGATTTTCCTCTTTAAAGACTGGGAAATTAACTGTTATCTCACTGTCAGTTTATGGTGTCATCATGATGGACTAAAACAGTTTGGTGACCCCTTAATAACCAATTAGCTTTTTGTGTCTCTTTTTGAATGAGTGGCAACTTTCTCTTTACTATCTTGCTTGAGTACATTGCTCACACAGCTCCACATGCATGTAACCCTTCACTACATAATTGTTTATACTGTGTAATCATCTGAGAAGGTTTCCCTAAGACTCTGTGTATCTGTTTGTAAACTTCCCTTCCTTAAAATGAAGATTTAAAATTTAAGTCTTTCTTTTATAAAACCGTTTATTAAAGACAAATGAAAACTCAGATGTTATCATGTCTGAGAAGCTGCCTCTTTTACCCACATTATGTGCCCCCTTCTCTGCTCAGAGCAGTCTGTGGGCATCTGTATCATCGAACTGATGACACCGTCCTGTGTGCTTTAAGTGTATGTTTGTGCATCACCCGTTCTTGATCCTGAGCTTCTTCTGAGTAGTCTTTCTCCCAGTTATTGTCACTCCTCAGTACAGAGTAGGCACCTCAGTATTTGTTGAGCGAATGAATGAATACTTGAAATAACCAAGTTGTACTGATTGCACTATATATTAGACCCCAGTGACCCGAAAGTGGCTCCTGTCAGTTATACTCGGGTGAACATGCTAATCCACAATCCAGACATTTTTGAGCATAAACAATAGCTTGCGTATGCATTTAGTCATTGAGATGGGAGCATCTGAACATCTGTTAGCCATTTTCAAGAGCTAAAGTGTATACAAAAATAAGGGAGAGTTGAACTAAGGACAACAAAAAGATACAGGATAATTGGAGAATTCGGATTTATTTATTTGTTTGTTTGTTTATTTATTTATTTATTTATTATTTTTCAACATCCCTTTACTCTATCATGGGTCATGGAGGAAGGATGTTGAGGAGACCAGAAAAGTACATCAGATAAGAATGCATTTCTCCTTCCTTGTTCCGCTATCTTAGCTGGGAATTTTATATCCTTTTTTTAGAGCTAAGGGACCAGAAGGCACTGAGGAGAATACAATGAGCCATGCACACAAACCCAAGAGCTTTATATTCCTGAAGTGTAACCATTTAGGGGCTAACAGCTTACTGATATTAAATCACACAAGGAAGGAGAGAGTAGAATTTATAAGAGGAAAGAGGAAAAAAACCAAAAAAGTTTTGAAAGTCTTTAAAAGACTAAGGCAATGACTCAGACTGAAGTTGGAAGTAAACAGGTAAGTAAAATACACTTTCAAGCAGAAGGAAGAGAAGGTTCTTAAAGTGTTGCTACACCTTTTGTGGAAACTTAAGACATATTCCCAGAGTTTGAGCTCAGTCTTCTTAAGATACAGTTTACCTTTGATCCGTTGGAAGTAAGACTCAGCCTGTTAATTTTTGTTTTGGTTTTTCAAGAAAACCTCTTTTCCCAAAAACAAGCCTATTGAGGGTAAAACAATTTTTAAGGTCAGAAGTTTCAAAGGAAGTTGGACTACACCCCTGCATTAGGAATTATTTGTCAACCTAATTGGCCACTGGGTCCTGTATCATTTTTAGTAAAAGACCATGTTTAAACCATTTGAAGTATTATATTTAAAGGTAATATAAAATGTTCATCACACATTTAATTTGAATGTAACAGAAATTTATGGTTAATTTTTTGTCCAAAAACCTTGAAAAATACTCACTTAAAATGTGATTGCCAATAATATTTTTCACAATACAGACAGAGTGAAGTCACAGAATCAAATATAGTAGGACCCAAAAAGCTGACAACATTCAAATTCTTATTAGAAAAGCTGGGGGCACCTGGGTGGCTCAGTCAGTTAAGCCTCTGACTCTTGACTTCAGCTCGGGTCATGATCTCATTGTCATGGGACTGAGCCCCATATCAGGCTCCACACTGAGCATTGGGCCTGGTTGGTATTCTTTCTCCCTGTTTCTCTGCCCCTCTCCCCTGCTCACATTCTCTCTCTCTCAAAGTAAATAAATAAACATTTACAAAATATAAATTAAAAAAAAGAAAAGAAGGATGTAGCAAATGATACAGAACTTGTTCAAAGCTGAGGGGTTTTGTTTTGGTTTCATAGCTTACTGCTATTTTAAAGCACATATAGAAATTCCTCCACAAACACATTTTGGTGAATTTATACCAGTAATTTCAATCAATGAAATTACCACCTTTTTGTCCTTATACCAGGTTGTTGGTGTAGCCCAGGCCATCAACAAGAGATCGGGAAATGGTGGGACATTCACTGAAAAAGATGAAAAGGTACCAAAACTTATGTCTGCTGCAATGTCAATTTAGGAGGATGTTTTCTCTTTTTAGTGTATATAGACTTAACTGTTGCTGAAATTGTTGATCGCAAAAAAATCACGGTTTAAAATGATCTGAAATGTTCAAAAGTATCTCTTTACTGCAGCTAAAGACAGTGCTAACTTTGGGGGACTAGGGGTAGTCAGTCCTCTGAAACCCCCCAATTACCTCTTCGCTGTGTCATCAAGCCCCCCCACCTCAATGGCTGTGTGCGTGTTGGGGCCATACAGAGAGTGACAAGGTACTTTAACTCTCTCATTTACCTTTCATCACTGCTTTAAAGAAATCCAATGCTGAGTAAAAACCCCTGAAGCTCCAAGTTCAGAACTCCAGGTCAGCTAAAAATTGGAATTGCCTCCTGGTGAAGCAAATTTCAGAATGTTTTATAAGCTTTGCACACAGACCGTGGGGCGCCAAGGTGTGAATTCAGTCTGGATGATGTGAATTTAGCTTCAGAAAGAGCGGCACTCAGCATTATTTTATTACTCTTCCCATCCAACTCTGAAGGAATACATTCCATGCACCACATAGACATGCTTCCCGTTTAAGGACGGAAGCCCCTAAACCTGTTTATAACTTCATTCTGTCAGTAGGTTTTATTATTTCTCTTCTTGAATATGTAATTATATGTATATCGTGGAGCCCACTGAATTCTTCTTATTCAAGCCTGTCGCTATTTATGTCCCTCCCCTGAAAATTAGTAGGAGCGTTTGGAAGACATTCAAACAAGACAGAGTTATTTTTGTCTCCATGGTGTAGGCCGTACTGGCACTTGTGTTGGTCCCCATGTTTTAATTGCTACAGGACATAGCAAGTACCTTTTTAAATCAGTATAAGAGACATCCAGTCTCCTATTCTGTTAAAGACATCTGAGAATATTTGGTGGGGAACATGGTTTTAGAATGGCTTTATATTTATATTTATTTTTCCTCATTTGCCCATTAAGGTAAACCCCTCTTGAAAGAGTTGCATTCTTAGACTATATCATCTCTTGGCAAAATAAATATGATTGTAAATAAAGTATGCCATGGAAAGATTTATTTTAATCAATAATTAATATAATTGTGAGCATATCACTATAAAATATATAATGAGGATGATAATCCACGTTAAAAAGAATACTGAAGCTAATATTTTATACAATGTTATATAGGACTGTTATTGCCAGTATTCTCTCAATAAGCATATTAGCTTTCATAATAAGTTATAGGCCATTTATATAGTCTCTTAATATCCAGCTCTTAATATCATTAAAAAGCATACTGAAGCTAATATTTTATACAATGTTATATAAGACTGTTATTGCCAATATTCTCTCAATAAGCGTATTAGCTTTCGTAATAAGTTATAGGCCATTTATATAGTCTCTTAATAGTCCAGCTCTTAATATCATTCAGAGATGACACCAAATTTTGCATAGGGTGAATTTCAATTTCAAATGGCATAAAGAGATCTGTTTCCTCCTCCCTCCCCTCTTCTCCTTGGATATTTGTAACTAGTCTTTGACTTTAGGAGGCAGTGTTAATACTTGTCATATACATACTGTGTCAGTTAGCTAACACTTGCTCTGCGTCAGTTCCTAATTTTATGCAGAATTAACATGTACCCTTTGGGCTTTCTAATATTTATTTCAACTATAAATACTTTGAGGTGCCTTCTGTGTTTCAGACAATATAACAAGACAGTTGTGTAGACAGTTCTTAATTTGGCTGTTGTCTTACCTGTTTTCTAGGACTTTGCTGCTTATTTGGCATTTTGTGGTATTGTTCTTCATAATGCTCAACTCTATGAGACTTCACTGCTGGAGAACAAAAGAAATCAGGCAAGTCTGATTACTAAAGAGGGAGTATAGGAATTCTTTTTCAAAAATTTGTTAAATTTTTATCCAGGTAATATATGTGTATGATTAAAAATCCACTTAATATTTTAGTTTATCTTTTAATAATTATTTCCATTTCCTGTAATCCATGCTCTGTTGCTTTATCAGTGTTAGAAAATATTCATTAACTTAACAGATGTGGATTTATTTGATTTACATCACTCTTTACTTGCCATTTTCCTATTCCACAAGTATCACTACATCTGTTTTAAGTTACTGGATGGGTTGCATTTATAATGTTAGATAAGGCTTTTAGTTCTTGTCCTATCAACTAGAGACATCATCTGTTGATTCTTTGCTTTGTAAAATGAGGATCTTAGCATCCCTCATCTTTCCTTCCAAACTGCCTGTCATGCCTTGCCTCTGCTTTTCTCATCAGACCTTTGTCTATTGCCCACATTGATAACATATATGTTGTTCTGCAACCATGGTTAATTTTTAGTAAGCTTTGTCTAGTTTAATTCTAAAGTTGTGATTTAAAATGAAGTGTTTATAAGCACCATGTTCATATTATATTTGTTATACAACTTTTAGTTTTTCTGGATGTTTCTGAATTCCATTCCTTTTTCCCCCTTGAACTTTGCCCCTGAGTGTAGAGCAACACTCATGTTGTTGGTTTTTCCCCCAAACTCCTCATTATTTAGGCATTCTGTTGAGTTCTTTTTCTTGGAGATCTCCAAAATGAGGTTTTCCACCATTTCTCTTCCAAGCTGAACTGTATCTCCCCTGCCTGCTGCATAGGTGTCATCATAGAATTTTCCTTCACTGCTTTCTCAGAAGGACTACACTGGTTGTCACTGGATCCCATAACTCCTTCTTTCTCAGGTTATGCCCTTGTTTTATTGCAGCATATTCTCAATTAATTTCTTGAGAAAGAGTATTGATCAGGTAAGTTTTATGGGTCCTTGAATGTTCGAAAATGCCTGTTATATCATCCTACCAGTTTGGCTGGGTATAAAATTCTAAACCGAAAAATCACTTTTTCAGAATTTAGGGGTGGTACTTTGTCTTCTAACTAGCGTCCCTGTTGTTCTGATCCTTGGCTCTGTGTAGGTGTTTTGTTTTGTTTTTTCATTTGTTGTTTTGTTTTTGTCTAAGCCTTTCAGATCATTTCTCTATCTCTGCTTTTTATAACTTAATTTTATAATATGACTCATTTTCATTCATCATACTGGTACCTGGTCATCCCTTTCCACCTGGAGGCTTAAGCCCTTCCATTCTATGTAATTCTTTTTCATTATTTCTTTGATAATTCCTCTCTCCCATCCTATATTTTCTCTTTTTAGATCTTGTGTTAACAAGGTATTGGATCTTCCATTGCTTTCACCTGCAGTATCTTCCTACCTGTTCTCCCTGCCCCATTCTTGCCACCCATTAATCTAATCCCCATTTTTACAAACACAGCTGCAAGCCTGTTACTTTCTTCCTGCAGTCCATCATAGTCCAAACTGCTTCCCAAGACATACAGGGATTTTGAGGTTCTTTCTCCACTTGACTCTGCAATCTCATCTCCCCAGCTCTCCTCCTCACACTCTATACCCTCTTTTACGACTTGATCAAGACTTGTAGTGTATGCTACTCTCTCTCAATTTAGTTGCTTTTGACTGAAATATTTCCCTTTCCCACTTCACCTGAATGATTCCTGCTTATCTCTCAAGCCTCAGCAAACATAGCATCTCCTCAAATAAATTTTCTGTGATACCCTTTCTTCCTCCTCTTCACACAAATATTCTGTGAGTTTAGAAGACATTCTGTGGAATTCAAAGGAAAGTGAAATTATCAGGAAAAAACGCAAAAGGAGCTCTTCAAACTTTGTCTGTTCCGGACAGTATTTACTGTGCTATGTGAAAATGCTGATAAATGTTGATCTCAGAAGTTTGGAACAGCAGCAATATCAGTGTGTTTTATGTATCAGATAGTATTCAAAATGCTTTATAAATGTTCACTTATTTAGTGCTCACAATAATCCTATGATTTGGTATTATTATTTCTGTTATCCCCATTTTTAAGGAGCTGGCCCTACATCATAAAGCTCACAGGAAGGGAAAGCAGGATTAAAAACTGATGACACTGGTTTCAGAGTCTGTGACTATAATCACTATACTAACTGTACTAACAATCAGTATGGAAGCTCTGGTAGGAAATAAAGACATACATATTTAATACTTGAATGCAAACTTGGTTGTCACTTGTTAGATTATAAATAAATAACTTATAAACTGTATAAATCATTGTATTGCTTTAACAGTTATAAGCAATTACTAAATAATAGGCTCTAAATTTTCTTGTCTAGGTGCTGCTTGACCTTGCTAGCTTAATTTTTGAAGAACAGCAATCATTAGAAGTAATTCTAAAGAAAATAGCTGCCACTATTATCTCTTTCATGCAGGTGCAGAAATGCACCATTTTCATAGTGGATGAAGATTGCTCCGTGAGTACAGAGAATGACTTCTTCATTTTTAGAAAGACAGAAACTTATGTTCCTTAAAGCACTGCTTCTAAACCTCATGTTATCCTCAAATCTCTCGCCAAAACCCAACTGTTTATGGTTGTTTTTGGAAAGCCAATCAGAGTAGGAGCTGTTCTGATTGAAAGGGAGTAGAGGTGAGGTTAGAGAATGCCTTCCATGCACCCTTTCACCTTTGTGTCCCTCCACTAAGTGGTTACCATGGGAATATCTATGTGTTGCTTTTGTCAATGGCTATACTCCCTTGATGGAGAAATACATTGTCATTATAGTATGCCAACCTTTTGTGGTCAGGAATAGTGGTGCCCTGGTTTCTATGAACAAGTAGACCCCCCCCCCCACTTCTGAATGGGTTGGAAATAAAATTTTCTTTTTCTCAGAAATCGTGTACAAATCAAAAATCATGGCCCAATACAGGCAATGTTATTAAATTAGTCCTAAATCCTTTACCAACAATGGAAAACCACTCCACTGTTCTAATTGGTGGATTTCAATCCATTGATGTGTAATATAAAGAAACAGATGTATGTGAAAGATGGGGTATTCTCACTGAGTTCTAGTTACTTCTAGATAGATCAATTGAGTTGTGGTTAGAATGAGAGTTTCTAGCCTAAAGCAGTTTTCCTTTATGCAGTTTCTTTCCCTTTTTGACCTAGCAACCACTGCTTCTGGGATATGCCTTTTTGATGTCGTCATTTATTTTCTTTTTCCTTTAGACCCTGAGAATAGGCTCTTCATTGGTGGGTTAGGAAAGAGAGTGGGGATCACCACTTGTGTAGTCTGCTGTAATCCATATATGATATCTGAATTGATGGGGTTTTGGGGAAGTAGAATAATAAAAGATATGTGATACTTATATTAAAACTTTAAAAATTGTTTTAGGTAGTACAGTAAAACTGTACTATATGACAACATTATCTGAATCATTTTGTGGTGTATGGGTGTCTAAGTCTCATGAACTGGATATCAAATGAGAATTTACTGTGCAATAAGGTAGTCAGTCTTCTCTTACATACTATTTCATATTTTCAGTCAGTTATAAAGTCCTTAATATGGAGATGATTACAAGCAGCTATCCTTTTAAAGTTCAGGTCAGAACTCATTAATGCAGTAAGTCAATTTCCAATTTTTGCTCTGTGACCTGTTCTTTACCATTTGATTTTTGAAAGTTATACATAAAACACTCCTTTTTTAGACAGCTTAAATATCACTTTAATTAACATTCAGCTCATGCGTCTACCAGTTCACATCTGCATGGCAGCAACTGA
The DNA here is from genome assembly GCA_028646485.1 of Cryptoprocta ferox. Taxonomy (NCBI): domain Eukaryota; kingdom Metazoa; phylum Chordata; class Mammalia; order Carnivora; family Eupleridae; genus Cryptoprocta; species Cryptoprocta ferox. The sequence goes on from CM053567.1 coordinate 97,234,043, forward strand.
CTTGGATCATTGGTGCTTTGAAGTATAGCTTAGCAATATAAACGTTAATACATTTGGTTCACTTTTTAACAACTTAATTTGTTAGGTTTTGGTATCAAGTAGCTTGATGTTCATTTATATAATAACTTTTTGTTTAAAAATATTGCAACAACATGAGCAAAAATCCAAATGTAAGCAAGAAAAAAAACAGTACTTAGTTCTCTCCCCAAATTAAACTAATATCATTGTTTTATTTCTGTATTTCCCTCCAATTCTTTATTCAGTTGTAAATGTAGCATGGGTATGAATATATATTCTGTTTTTTAATGTAACTTCTAAAGTACTTCTCTGTGTTGCTAATCTTCACAATTATTTTAATGATCTCATAAAATACGTCTTTTAAGAAGATCTACAACAGCGATCTTTATATTCATAAAAGTTAAAACGTGGAGTTTGAATAAATACGGAGAAAATTTGAAACTAACATATTCATTAACACCTGGTAGAAAAACAAAAAATAAGCAGTACACAAATGAATGTTTTTGCAAGTGAATATCAGGAACTGGTAAGAACATGGGAAGCCAACTTGAGGCTGTCAGGCAGTGAGTACTTGTGTCAGTTTAGTCTAAGTTGAAAAATACCACAAGTATTGTCGTCTTCCCTCAGTTGCACAGACTTACATGTGTGTATCTAGATAGATTTCATTACACTGTCAAACTTATTTCTCAGTCTGTGTTGTCCTCTGTTTTCAGGATTCTTTTTCTAGTGTGTTTCACATGGAGTGTGAGGAATTAGAAAAATCATCAGATACCTTAACAAGGTAAAGTAACTTCTTCTCTGTCTGTATCATAAGTCCAGCGGCCCTTAAACAACACGACTGGAACTGTGTGGGTCCATTTATACCTGGATTTTTTTCAATCAATAAATACAGTACACACTATAAGTGTATTTTCTCTTCCTTATAGTCTTCTTAGTGACATTTTCTTTTCTCTAGCTTACTTTGTTGTCAAAATACAGTACAAAAGGGTACTGGGTGGCTTAGTCGGTTGAGCATCCGACTTTTGATTTGGCTCAGGTCATGATTCCAGGATTGTGGGATCCATCCCCGCATCAGGCTCTACACTGAGCGTGGAGCCTGCCTAGGATTCTCTCCTAATAGAATAGTAAATAGTAAAGTGTGAAAAAACTTTACTATTTGATGACAAAGTTTCCAAGGTTTTTTTTTTTCTCTCTCTCTCTCTACAGCTGACCTAATGGAGAAGTCCCAATATAGTGAATGGTGTCAAAATTAGTATAGGCCTGGGTACAGTATTTTTGTGGACTGGCTCATTTAAGGCCCACAAGTCTAAATTATAGTTATATTTTTCATTGCATATTGAATGCTCACTGGAATTGTGATAGGCTTCTGAACAAATTTCTCGTCAAGTGTCTGGGATTTGGAATCAGTCACAGGGATTTAACTAATAACAGAAGGAAGCCTATGGTCCCTGTCACACCAATATATATACCCAAAGGCTAGAATCAAACCAGATCTCTGTTGCAGCTCATGTGTTTGTCATGTTTTTTATAATTTAAAAATTTGTATTAATTTTTTTTTGTGGTTACTTGTCACTTGGATAATAGAAAATATGTATAAGATTGAGGTGAGAGATATCATTGCCCCAATTTTATTTGTGCTTTTTGAAGAATTGTGAAATGGACTTAGAATAAACTACCAAATGTTCTTTCTCAAATTCCCTTTTCCACCCTTAGTAAAAAACTGGTGTTGTTTGCTTAAGTGATAGGCTATTCTGAGGAATAGAAGTCTGCAGGATAAAGTGTCAGGAATTCTTGGGTATAGTGCTATTTATCACAATTTTCATTGTTCATTTGTTTCAAATTATTTCACCTCCTTAAATAACTTATCTCAAATTTCTCAAAATTATTTTATCCCTAATTATTGATGTTATATTTAAAAGCTTCATAGGATCAAAAAACTAGAAGATTGTCCTAACTTTACTATTTGATACTAAAGTTTCATATTTTTTTTACTATAGGTAACCTATTAGAGTGTTATTTCATGTAGTGAATGATATTGCTATTAGTATAGTCCTCAGTGACCATGAGTCCTTTGAAAATAACCTCTGTGCAAATCTAAACTATAGAATATTTTATAGGATAACTGGCCTGGTCTCTTCACAAAGTCAGTGCTATTGAACAAAATGGAGGGAAGGACTATCTTAGACATGACAGCCGACTGCAATGCATGAATCTTGGTTATTCTGATTAAAACAACTGTCAAGGAACAGTTTTTGGGAACAATTGGAAATCTGAATATGGATTGGATAGTAGATGATGATGAGGAATTATTGTAACTTTTCTTTGGTATTAGGAAGATACTGTGGTTAGTAGGAAACTTTTTATTTTTAAGAGCTTCATCCTGGTATATTTAAGGATGAGGTATTAGAATGTCTTTTTTAACCTTACTTCAAAATGATTCAACCAAAGGTAAGTAAGTAAATATATCTAAATTTAATATATTTAAACAAGTGAATATATTCACACATACATATGTAGATAAAACAAATGTGGCAAAACATTAAAAATTGTGGAATCTAGAATAGGATATTCATTTTACTTATAACTTTTTTGTATATTTCAAAATGTTCATTAAAAACTGGAAGAAAATGTTTATAATAAAATATTTTTGTAATAAATTCAATAAAAAATGGAAATGGAAAATCTCTGTAGATCATGTAAAGCAGAATTGCCTGAGTTTACAGCTATCTTCAAGAACAGAGTACTTCAATGCACAGCCTGCTTTTGTTCAAACCCTCTTAAGACTGACTCCCAGGAGGTCTGCAGACCTATCTTTCCTTCTCTTCTGCCCGGCATCCTCTCTCACGTTTCCCATCCTCTTACGTCGTCCCTCATCAAGATGGAGACACCATTGACCATGGTAACTTAGGTTTAGTTGGTTAAGTGATTCTATGTAAATCAAAACTCATAAGTTCTAGACTATTATTTTTAAGAGTGTGATACAATGAAAGACCTTTTCTCTTATTAAAATAATTTGAGAAATCCACAAAGGGGCAGATGTAATTTGGGGGCAGATGGGGAATTCATCTGACTCAGAAGGTACACCTGACTTAGGCCTTTATTTCTAACTTGGGCCTGGGGCACGTAGTCATAGTAGATAAAACATGGTATCTCTACCTGAGATTTTTCAGCTACCTCGAGTTTTTGGTTCACAAAGTTAAAACTGAGTAACTGACCTTCATTTCCCTCTTGGCATTGCTGGTCAAGACAAGTTTATATCCCATTTCCATGTATATTCTTTTCCTAAGCCCCTCTGTGTGCTGTTATATTTTCTGACATATTTGACATTGTTTTAGTTAGTTTTGGGTTTTTTTGAATGTGTGAGAATAAGCCCATTTCCTGGTGAGTATGTGTGTTTCCCTTTTAATAAATGCTGGTATCTAGATCAATTATGCCTAGATCTACTGCCTAGATCAATTTTTAAGTTTCTTATTCTCAGGAAGAGCATTAATATAATTTTGATGTTATGATGCTATGACATTTTTGTTACTTTCGATAAAGAATGTTTTAGAAAGCTTCACATGTAAATATTTCTTTTACTTTTCAGATTGCATAATGAATTGCTATATATGCAAATATATACATACATATTTAATGTATTTACATATATCCATAGGTATGATACGCTATATTAAAAGTATAAAATTATGGAATGATATATGATATAAATGATATGAAAATGACATAAATGATACAATGACGATATGTGGAATTTAAGAAACAAAGGAACAAAGAAAAAAAGAGACAAACCAGAAAATAGACTTAAATACAGACAACAAACTGGTGGTTGCCAGAGAGGAGTTGGGTGAAATAGATAACGGAGAGAAAGAGTTCATTCATCTTGGGACGCCTGGGTGGCTTAGTTGATTAAGCATCTGACCCTTGATTTCGGCTCAGGTCCTGATCTTGCAGCTCTTGAGTTCAAGCCCCGCTCTGGGCTCTGTGCTGACAGTGGAGGGCCTGCTTTGGATTCTCTCTCTCCCTCTCTCTGCCCCTCCCACCCACTCTCTCTCTCCGTCTCTCTCTCTCAAAATAAATAAAACTTTTTTTTTAAAAAAAGAGTTCATTTATCTTGATAAGCATTGAGAAGCAAACAGAATTGTTGAATCACTATATATTGTACTCCTGGAACTAATATAACACGATGTTAATTATACTTGAATAAAAAAACAGTAAAATTTTAAAAAAGTATAAAATGACAAATTATATACATTTACCTTTGAATATTTGTACAGCTGCATATCTTAGTATAATTACATTTTATGTATTGGCATTTTGATTTTTATTACAAATTCAGCCTGGTCTTCTAATTTCTAATGAAAGCTCAACAAGCCCAGTGATTTGGTAGGATAGTGACCTCTACTGGTAAATATGCATTTTAAAAAAGTGTAGTCTTATTTATTTGATTTTTTCTGATGAATAGCGTGTTCCCTCTCTGTAGGCAAAATGGAAGATATTTTTCCATTTATTTTTGTCATCATTCTAAGATGGTCTTAGTATAAAGATATTTCTATAAAGGATAAATAAATAGGTCAGTGTGAATACCTTAAAAGAGAGTGATTTAATGGATCATTTTAACTGATTCATTAACTAATTGTATAGCATTGAAAAGTATTCACTGATGCCTTATGTCAGCTAAACATTTAAAGTTAGTCTTTTAGGGGCACCTGGGTGGCTCAGTTGGTTGAGCATCAGCCTCTTGATTTCAGTTCAGGTCAGGATCTCATTGTTGTGAGATCAAGCCCCGCATTGGCCTCCATGCTGGGTGTGGATCCTGCTTGACATTCTCTCTCTCCCTCCCTCTGCCCTTTCCTGCTCCCGTGCGCTCTCTCTTTCAGAAAATAAAGTTAGCCTTTAATTAATGATACAATAAAAGGCCTTTTAGGGATATAAATCATTTTTATTTTTATAAAAATTAGATATTAGGTGTAATTTTGGCAAACCTCTGAATTAAAAATAATGTGTAGTGACTTCAGCATTTTGAAAAGGGAGTAAACTGATATTGACACTTCACCAGCAGACTCTTTATTATGTTTCTAAAGTTGTTTATTGATAGAATTCAGGACTCTCCAATTCTCATTATTGAACACTTTGCCAATCCAAACTCTCTCCCATGAGATGAAATGCTAGGCAATTTTATGATGTCAGCAGTAAGCAAATCATTCTTTTAGGCCATTCATTTCAGTTGAAAAGCATGGCTCATTTGGTATTTGCCCAACCAAACTACTAATTATCTTTTATAAATTAAAATAACACATTGAAGACAGTTTTGAAATGTTAAGTGTAAAACTAAAGATGAATATTCAGGGTGAACATTATACATAATTATTAGAATCATATCATCAGTGACATAAAGCACACTAAAGCTGTTGTGATTTGGGTTACCTAAGAATTTCAGAAGGGAAGCTCATATCCAGGTGATGGGAAGTTTTGGAGTTTCTGTGCTTTGTTTCATAAGAGCCATCCAATTAGAAGAGAAAAAATGATTTTTAAAAAACATTTTTTTTAATGTTTTTATATTATTGAGACAGAAACAGAGCATGAGTGGGGAAGGGGCAGAGAGAGAGGAAGACAGAATCTGAAGCAGGCTCCAGGCTCTGAGCTGTCAGTGCAGAGACCAACTTGAGGCTTGAACCCACAAACCGTGAGGTCATGACCTGAGCCGAAGTTGAATGCTTAACCGATTGAGCCACCCAGGCACCCTGAAAAAATAATATTTTAGTGCTATAATTCCATTAGTAGTTGATGTTAATTTATGAATGCAGATTTTTATCATAAAATTAAAAATGCATAGAATTAATTCTTTAAGCTCACTTTCTTGGAATATGTATACTAGTTAATACTTGTTACTGATTTTTATATTAGAAAACACAATTATAGTAAATATAGTAACACTATAAAAAGTAGTAAAAAGGTTTTTACAATTTAAAAAACTGTGGATACTAAGTAGATGAAGAGCATAGACTCTGAAATCAGACTGATTGAAATTTAAGTTCTGTCTTTTACTAGCGGTAGGGCTTTTTATAAATTATTTAACCGCTCAAAGCCTCAGTTTCTTCACCTGTAAAATGGGGATACTGATAGCAGGAGTGTAGTAAGTAAGTACTAAATGAGATAATATACACAAAATGCTTCAGAAAATTTCTGGCACATGGTAAGTACTAAGTCAGTGTTAGCTGTTATTTCCATGTCTCTTTGATGTGTTTTTCTGTCTTTGGTTTACATAGCCTACAGTGATTCCCATTTAGTTCTAAAGCACAGAAATTTCTCAGTGTGTCCAAGCTCCATGTTCCTGTCTTGCCAAGAATATATTCATATACATCCATTGATACTCACTGTGCAAAAAGCAGTGGATGTCGCAGTTAGCCCAAGTTCTCCAAGAAGCAAATGCCAAGACTGGATTAAATGTGCAAGAAATTTATTAGGGGAAACCCCCTGTGAGGATAAAAGGGAACAGAGCTAGGGCAGCTGTGGACCTCCACACAAGTCTGACCTAGAGTGAAAGAGAGGGGAAAGAAGGGGTGTGGGGGATGGGCAAAATGGGTGAAGGGGTGGGAAGTACAGGCTCCAGTTATGGAATGAGTAAATCACGGGGATTAAAGGCACAGCCTAAGGAATATGGTCCATGGTATTGTAATAGCGCCTGTATGGTGATGGTTGGTGGCTACACTTGGCGTATACAGCATAACATACAGAATTGCTGAATCCTGGGGCGCCTGGGTGGCTCAGTCAGTGGACCATCCAAGTTCGGCTCAGGTTCTGATCTCATGGTTTGTGGGTTCGAGCCCCGCATCGGGCTCTGTGCTGACAGCTCAGAGCTGGGAGCCTACTTCAGCTTCTGTGTGTTTCTCTCTTTCTCTGCCCCTCTCTCAAAAATAAGTAAATATTTGGGGAAAAAAAAAAAAGAATTTCTGAATCCTATGTTGTAGGCCTGGAAGGGATATATTAACATTTTGTGTCAACTATACTTTAAGAAAATTTTTTGAAGAAGATAAATTTCTAATTTAAAAAAGTATCATAAAATATCTCAAAGCAGAAAAAAGAAGAGAGAAAAGCTTAATAAAATTCTTTCAAGCATGTTTGATTTTCCCCTTGGTTTGAAATGTGTAAACAATTATTGGGATGGATAAAGCAAATAACTGAGGAAGTAAAACAGACAGGGACTAGACCTCGATCATTCTATAATGTGATGAAAAAATAAGACATGGAAGAAAATTTGTATATATTTTACATAAATGACACAAAAATCAGCCTGTCCATTAACAGTGGTAATAGCATTACTTATGACATTTTAAAATTTGTTTTAGAAATCTGAATAATTATGGGTCTTTGACTTTCCAAAACATTTAAATTGTAGTAACTACCAAAGTTGTAAATCATCACATTTAAAGTGCATTTTCCAATTAAGACACATACTTTACCCTATAATTTAACACTAGTGTATATCTCTTATCATTTATTTAACTCTGTTTTGCTCATGTTTTTTCACTTCATGGAAAGAACTCATATCTGTTATTTCCACAGGGAGCGTGATGCAAACAGAATCAATTACATGTATGCTCAGTATGTCAAAAATACTATGGAACCACTGAATATCCCAGATGTCAGTAAAGATAAAAGATTTCCCTGGACAGTAAGTAAACCAGTTTTAAACTTGGAGCTCCAACACTGTTTTCCCATCAGATCCGCACTTACAGGGACTCTTCAGCCGAAAGTCTTAGAACTGGCTCTTTCAGATTGATCTGATGAAGGAAAATAAAATAGCTTATAACATCTTATAACCTTATAACAGGTTAGCTGTACTCGCATATTTTTCCCTGTACTTGTATCAGTTTTTTAATGTGTAATAATGAATTATCAACTAATTCTGAGGCAATATTACCTACTTAATGTCAGTGACATTCCTTGATAGTGTTGTTATAGTTCTTGAGTTTATCCTCAAACATTAAGTTCCACTTGGCTCAAACTTATATAGCTGGTAATCTACTGCAGTTAGCAGCTCTGTGGAGAAATGAGTATATTTTATTTGACAGCAAAAATATAAAGATCAGTGTCTCAGATGCTGAAAACTTTGAATTACAGTGTTTTCTCTCTCTGGAAAAGAATTGCACTTTGAGGCAGCTGCCTTGATTTTGTTATTTGCATATCTAGAAGACCTTTTTAGAACTTCAGCAATATGGGCAATAGAAACAGTGGCAGTCCCAAAGAAAGACAAGTTTGTAGCGTTAGTATCCTAGGTAGTGTAGTGCTTTTTGGATTTTTGGATTGTTAAGTTATTGAGACATCTGCTACACCAGTATAGTAAATAACTGCATAAATACTTGCTTAGTATTACCAAATGTTGCTTGGAAAGTTTAGAATGAAAAAAAAGAAATATAGGATATTTATTACTTTTAATAAAGACTAATTGCTTTATATTGTATTTATGTGAACTTCATTATAATTTGTACATTTTCTGCACTCTGATATTATCTCAAACTAATAAAAGATGAATATATTAGTGGTTTCAGATGTTCAGTATAGTTTATAAGCACCTAATGGGCAAATCAGTCTCTTCATAATGTGTACCTGTTTTATTTATGTTTTTGTTTAGAATGAAAACACAGGAAATGTCAGCCAGGAATGCATTAGAAGTTTGCTTTGTACGCCTATAAAAAATGGAAAGAAGAATAAAGTCATAGGTAAAGCCTTTTACTAACCCATACTCTGTACTTAGTAGATAAAAAAAATGTATTTCCAGAAGCTTCTTTCCTTCAAGTGTAAATTTAAGAAATAAAATGTGTGAAAAAAGATAAAAATTGGAATAATTAAAGAATTTTGAAATACTATTACATTGATAAATGATGACAGACATTGTTAAATATATTAACAATAATATATTTTTATAATTATTATAATGCTATTTCAACAGAACTTTTGTTGAAAAATGATGTGTTGAAAATTTGTAGACTGGGAAACATTAGTTGACAATGTGTATTGTTTTAGCTTATTACTTCATGGCTTCTGATTTTCTGTTAAATATGTGATTTAGATTTTAGGAAGTATTCATTTGTTCAAAAATATTTATTGAGCATTCCACTGTTCTAGGATCTGGAATAAATTGGCAAGCAAAGTGGAAATCCCTGCCCTCAGGGAGCTGATATTCTTCTATTAAGGTTATAGAAAAATGTCTACCTCAGGAATGCTGGAAGAATGCATCCTCAGGAAAAAAATGGAATGATGTTTCCTATTATTGATATTTTTGTTTCTTGGCATTGCAAGTTATATTAAGAGTAGTACAGAAAATATGAGGTTTTATATGCCAATTGTGCATGATTGACACGTGAATATAGTCTGAACTGTTAACATTGTCCCAAGAACTTGGAAATAAAGGAAACATGAGGACTTTCTAAAGGCTAACCTTTTAAATCGAAAGTCTAATGTAGTAAGGCTTGGAAATGTCAATTTACCTTAAAAAGTCTGAATAGTTTCTAGCTTGCAAGACTTAACTGTAATTTTATTGAAAGAGGGTATCAGAAAGGTCGGGGAGAAGAGGTATTATTAATGAAAATAGGAAAAAAAAAAGACAAATATTGAAAGTACCTATCCAGGTTCCATCCAGGGGTGAGGGAATCTTTGCCCCTCAAGTACAGATGGATGTAGTAAGTTGTATCAGTCTGGGTGGAGTATTCTGACCACGTGGCGAGGCCATCACTTAGGGGGCAGTGGATGTAGCCGGTTGCCATCAGTGATTCCAGTCCCTTTGCTGGTGCGCATCCTTCCTGTGAGACAGATAAACCAGGGAATGCTGTGAAGCATCCCACCAATCAGACTTCCCTTGTGCTGATTCTTTTTTTCCCAAGATAGCTTAACTCATAGGAGGAGAACACATTATTCATAATACTCAAAAATAGATGGATGCCTTTGACAGCTGTTTCTAATTATGAATCAGTGAACTGTACTTGAGGCAATGGACTGGAGTTGCAGGTGCACATACTCCTGTTCCCTGGGATGAATCTGTTTCTTGCTGTACATGAATATTCTGCTGTTAGATACCAGTCATGTGAACTTAGTTACTGTGACTCTACCCCCAGAGAAATGGCTCTGTCTTCAGTCATGGTAATCTAGTTTCTTTTTTTTTTTTTATGTTTTATTTATTTTTTGAGAGAGAGAGAGAGAGTGAAAGCAGGGGAGGGTCAGAGAGAGAGGGAGAGACAGAATCTGAAGACAGGCTCCAGGCTCTGAGCTAGCGATAAGCACAGACCCCAACGTGGAGCTCGAACCCACAAACCATGAGATCATGACCTGAGCTGAAGTCAGACGCTCAACCGACTGAGCCACCCAGGTGCCCCATGGTAATCTAGTTTCTTTTTTTTTTATTTTATTTTATTTTATTTTATTTTTTTTTAAACTTTATAGTTTATTGTCAGGTTGGTTTCCATATAACACCCAGTGCTCTTCCCCACAAGTGACCTCCACCAAGACCATCACCCCGCTTTACCTTTTCCCCTTCCCCCCTCAGTTTGTTTTCAGGATTCAAGAGTCTC
>CM053567.1:97245125-97409250 GCA_028646485.1 Cryptoprocta ferox
TCGTGTGAATTGCCTAGTAAAGTCTCTCAGAAACCAGCCTGGAGACTCCGGGCCAGGATGTTTGGTCACCTGCACTCTCCACAGTTCTCAGAGAGAAAAATAGAGGCTGCTGAATACACAGTATGGGAGTTTTCTTTTCAAGATTATCATCCATGAGTTTGCTAACATAAGCAATAAGGAAACTGACAAGGGTGCCTTACAATATGATAGCAAGTAAACGTTATATTATAAAATTTTACTTCCTTGGGAGTACAAGGTGAAAACCGCATTGTAAATATTGCGCTTTTTTAAAAAGCCTCTGACCTTTGAAAATGTGAAGTGAAATTCCAGAAAGGATGCATTACTTACTAGTAAGTTTTCATAAGGAGGACTGAGTGGCAACTGGGTACATCAGGTCACATCTTTGCTTTTCCTCAGCAGCATCTCTTTGGAATAATAATTGGGAATGGGGAGTAGCTGGAGGAATTTCTTCATCAGGCTTTGTCATCACTTGACACAAATACAAGCTGGTTCAGTGAAGTGCAGTGCAAACGGCCCCAGGTGGGGAGGGGACTCACAGCATCCTTTGGGCTCCACTTTTCCTTTAACCATTTAAAACATGAGCACATTACTTACCTCTGCAGAGTTGAACCTTCCAGATCTGTTCAAAATTTGTATTCTGTGATCCTGTCACGTTTCCTTCAAGTGAGCAAAAAAAAAAGGAAAGAAAGAAAGAAAGAAAAATACCGGTTGAAGTGATCAGACTTGGCATACATTTTGTGTCACCCTACTTGATAACAGAGCCAAAAACAAGCAAATGTTATCTTTGGAGAGGAAAAATTCCCTATTAATAAAAAGAAAGAAAAAATGGGGGTTTTGGTGGGGGCTCAAGTTGATTCCAAATAAGAGAAGGAATATTTCCAGCACTCCCTGCTGTTTAAAAGTGTGACAAAACAAAATTTGAATTCTCGCCTGTGTTTTGTGCCCACAGATGCGGCATGGAAAATGTCATGGCTGTAGATAATTTTTCTTACATATCACAGACCAGATTCCTCTATTATGTAACTCTAATAGAGAATCCCCATAGAGTTTCATGCACAAAGGCAGACAGGCCCATGTGTTTTTTGTAATCTTCCTTCCCCCTCATATTTTTCCATTACTGACATTTAGATGAAATTATAGACATTAGACCAGTATGAGGCCTGTTGTATTCCCTGAGGCATTGTTTCATGTCAAATGTTTTCTTAGTGCTCTGGCTAATAGAGAGTGTTTCCAGAGTTTTGCTTCCATTGCTATTAAAGAAATATTTTTCTCATTCAATATTCATTCATTTTAACCAACTATTTCTCCTATTTATTAGGCTAAATATGCCTTGTTCCCAAATCATATTTACCAGAAGTTCTTATTCTTATTTTCCATGCTGACTTCAGGACAGATTTTGAAGAAATAAGTCCCATTCCCTTTCCCCCGCCAAATGTTTAGAACATCTCCACTTTAAATAACTTACATTTTCATCTCTTTGTTAACAAAAAATATAACAAAAATTATAGTGTTATATTACACATTGCTTGATTGTGAAGTATGAGAAATATGTACAGTTGATTCTTCATGGGGATTAGGGGGGACTGACACCCCCTTATATACAGTCTAAAATCCATGTATGATTTTTAAATCCCACCAAACTTAACTACTAATAACCTACTGTTGACTGGAAGTCTCCCCAGTAACATAACAGTTGATTAATACATATTTTCTTTATTATAGGTATTATATACTATATTCTTACAATGTATATAATATAATATATATACACAATATATATAATACAATATATATACAATCTTTTCCTGAGTAAGCTCAGGAAAAGAAAACGTTATTAAGAAAATCATAAGGATGAGAAAATACATTTACAGTACTGTACTATATTTATTAAAAAAATTCACATATAAGTGGACCTCACCATTCCAATCCATGCTGTTCGAGGGTCACCTGTATTTCTTAATGAATTTTATTTTCTAAACTGATTACTATCCTAACCCCCTGCTCATGTATGTGTTGCAATTTGATTTTAAGGAATAGATAAATTTTCTAAAATTATATGTTTAAATTTGACACTGCTTCACTTTAATATGCATATTAAATGTTACCATTTGGCAATGTCACTAACTGCTCATTTGCTTATTGAAATATTTGCTAGGATTTTCCTAATGCGAGTATAATTAAACTGTGCAGTGTCATCCATGGTACACATTGCTTGTAATGCTTCAAGTATCTGGGTTTTTTCTCAGAGAATTGTAAATTATGCTTAGTTATAATAAGTTCCAGGCAGTGAGACTGTAGGGACAGTAATTATTGGAAGAAAATGAGAAAAAGTTAAACTAATAATGCATAGGTTAAAATTATAAAAGTGAAAATATATAAAATAAAAACAAATCTAAGCATTATGGTTTTAAGAAGTTATTGAAAAAATAGCAAGAAAAACTTTATAGTAACACTGGAAAACAGAAGCTTACCTTTACTGGACTGGAAACAGTGAGGGAATTTCTCAAAGATATGAGTTATATACCATTTGTAAGAACACATTTTACACAAAATGGGCAAAATTTGAATATAGATGATAATATTAATATTAGACAAAGTCAAATTTAAGGTAAAAACATAATGTAAAGAGTCACTTCAAAATTTATTAAAGTTGAAATCCACCAAGGAAGTTTAATTGTCATAAATGCTTCTAATACATGAATATTATTGATATATAAAAGCCAAAGATATTAAAAATATAGGGAGAAATGGACAAAATGGTAGTCAATGGAAGTCTTTGGAACACATCTCACAGAGTTAAAGTAGAGGAAAAAATAAGTAAACATTAGAATTAATAAATGAAGTGGATTTAATTGACAAATATAGATTTACTTTTATATTTTATAACCTAAAAATACAAATTCTTGTCAAATATCCTTCAGAAACTTCAGATACACATATATATAACACAAACTCAGTTATTTCTGAAAAATAGAATTGATGGCCCCTCTCATGAATCACAGTGCATTGGAATTGGAAATGCATAATAAAAGGATAAGTGGGAAGGAAAATTCTCACTTAGAAACTGAAAAGCATTCTCCTTTCTGATAATGGAGAAATCAAAAGCCAAAATGAGAGTACCTCATTTTAGAAAATTGATGGTTGTATCAATGTAACATAAAAACTCAAGGTATACAGTCAAAGCTACATTCAGAGGAGAGATACAGCTTTTAACTATTTTGTTATTAATTAAGAAATAATAGTTACTTGAACTAAGCATTCAATTGAAGAAATCAGAAAAACAGCACCCTCTCTTTCTCACCTTCTATGCTGCCCCCCTATAAAGAAATAAATAGAAAGCAGAGAAGAGTAATTGAAATGATAAACCTATGAAATAGGAAATGATACTAAAAAAAAAAGAGATAATGGGGAAACACAATAATAGTAAGCAAACCTGCAACACATAAAATGAGAATAGTAAGAGAAAAACACAAGTGACAATGAGAAAAAAAAGCAACTATTGCCCAAAGGAAATTCTAGTCAAAGCAATCAGAAGGGAGGAAAGGAAACAATGTGAGATACAGAAAAAGAAAATGCAAAATAAAACAACTTCCAGATGATAGGATTGTGAAGTGGAAAACTCAAGAGAATCAGTTGAAAGTACTTCTCTACAGAGAGTTCTAAAAGTTCCTGGTTTTCAAATTATTAAAAAAAATTTTTAACATTAATTTATTTTTGAGAGAAAGAGACAGAGTGTGAGTGGGAGACACAGAATCCGAAGCAGGCTCCAGGCTCTGAACTGTCAGACAAGAGCCTGACGTGGCGCTTGAACTCATGAGCGGTGAGATCATGACGTGAGCTGAAGTCAGATGCTTAACTGACTGAGCCACCCAGGTTTTCAAATTATTAAAGAGGAATAACTTTCATATATCCCAAGACAAATCTTCAAAAATAATAATGGGAAAAAATCCCATACATAATAGTAGCAAAGAATAAATTTAGCCAGAAATATGTAGCATCTTTATGAGGAAAACTGTAATAATCTACTGAGTAACTTAAAAATCTTTAGTAAGTGAACTGACATAACATTTGCTGATGATAGGAATCTATTTAGTAAAATGTCAACTTTCCCCAGATTAGATTTATATCAATTTTAATACATATCTTCATAAGGGTTTTTTTTTTTTTTTCAGAGGGAAGGGGAATTCCTGACCAACATTTATAAAACTCATCCGAAAGAATATAATAGGAAAAGAATCAAAGAATAAAAAAAAGATTTGCTCTTTCAGAAATTAAAATAATGTTGTAAGGGGAGCCTGGGTGGCTCAGTCAGTTGAGTGTCCAACTTCGGCTCAGGTCATGATCTCACGGTTCATGAATTTGAATCCCATGTCAGGCTCTCTGCTGACAGCTCAGAGCCTGGAGCCTGCTTCAGATTCTGTCTCCCTCTCTCTCTGTCCCTCCCCCACTCACCCTCTGTCTCACTCTCTCTCAAAAATAAATATTTTTAAAAATGCTTTAAAAGTAACAAAATGGCAAGATCAGTGGAATACAATAGAAAGTCTAAATGCAGGCTCAAATCTGGTACATATATATTAGTGTTATTGTATATAATAGAGTACATTTCATTGTTTCTAAGATGCCATTGGTTGAAAGACTTTTTTTTCTGTAGTTCAAGAAAGAAAAAAAATGATTTCAATTAAACTATGACAAACAATGGATTAGAGTGCAAACTGATTTAAAAAATACTAAAATGTGGGGCACCTGGGTGGCTCAGTCAGTTAAGCGTCTAACTCGATTTCAGCTCAGGTCACGAACTCAAGGTTCCTGAGATTGAGTCCTAACTCAGGCTGAGTCTGCTTGCTTTGGATTCTCTCCCTCTCTCTGGCCCTCCTCTGCTTGTGCATGATCTCTCTCTCTCTCTCTCTCTCTCTCTCTCTCTCTCTCTCTCTCCCTCCATATTTTTTAAATATTATTAAAATGTGAAAAAAGTACCTAGTAGTTGAAATAAGTATGACTTTAGTGTTTAAGGTGACAGTTCAAATCATTAGAGAAGGGATAACTATTCAACTACTGTAAAAATCTAGCAGCAATTTGGGGACAAAATTAAGTTGAATTAAAAAATTAAATGTGATACAAGGAATCTATAAAAATACTACAGGGAAATATAGGTTTATATATAATCTTAAAACAGGGAAGTTTCTTTTAAAAGCAAGACACTATACAGCAGAAAATCTCCTCTGATTAAGATAATTGACAAATGACAAGTACAAAAAATATATATTTGCAAGATTGGTAATAAAGGCAGGTTTTACATATTAAGCAAGACAGAATGCTAATTTTGGAGTCCACACTGTGTGGTGGAGAGTACATGAGATTACAGCAGGATATAAGAGCTGACATCCTGCTCTGCCGAAAAACCAGGAGGAAAACTATGGTTCGTGACAACATCTGATCCGTAGAGTTACAGAAAAGGAAATATGATTGTGTGATTTTAGAAACCATCTAGTCCCTTCAGAATAATTGCTGGAGATGCCTCTGGTGGCCAGTGCAGCTCCCATAAAATATATTAATAAATATATTAATAATAAATTAATAGTATATGAATTCATTTTTGTGGAATGGTTTTCTTTTTGGCTCTGCATGAAGTACTTTATTTTTATATATAGGTTATTCTGACTTTATAGGGATTACTGATAGATGTGGTATCTCAAATGATCAGTTTTAAATTTTATTATTGTACTCTTGATCCAGTTTTCTGGTCATTAATGAACTTTTGAAAACCCTAGCTGTAAATGTGTCCAAACTTTACATTTTCTCTTCAAAAGGTCGCTGTTGGTTATAAACCTTCTTCTTCATAGTTTTTTTTTTAACTTGGGTATTTTTGTTTGATAGAATTAAATTTTCTGAAGAGTATAAAGAAATCAGCAGGATGATCAGGGATGCTATATAAATATGTCCATTGTGCTTTCAAAAGAGAATAGATTATATGACTAAATGGATAATTTGTCTTCACCCCTTTCCTTGCACGGAGCTTAGCCTTGTCCACACATTATTATCTATAGGGGTGGATTATAAGGCAAACACACTTTAGCTGTTCTGCTCTGAGCTGTGGTTGGTACAGCCAGCTTTTGATATTTGTACATTTAACATTCGTTTCTATGCCTTTGAATTCCAGAGGAATTAATTAATACTTCTTAATGCACATTCAGTGACTTTTGACTAAGGCATAGATTTGAACTGATGTCCAGGAGAGTTACTTAGCTAGGTCATAAGCCCAGTAGCCTGATAGCCACATCTCAGCCCCTTCTTGTTGTATTTTCCTTTCCATACACACAGTAATTCTTATGAAGTGGTAAAAAGAAAAAAATAAAATATAAATTAATATAAAATATAAAGAAAATATAAAATCTTGTTTATAGAAAGTGGCCAGTCAAGCAGGAGACAACTTTAGTAGAAATTGAAAGGCAATTACATTGTGATGTGAAGATAAGACATGAGATGTATGACTCTCAAGAAAATGTGATTTGGGAAATAGCCAGAGCCTAGATAAACAGTTCCACATTTATAATTTGGGGTTTCACAAAGGTTAGAGGACAGAACCCTTATGTTGTACCATATATGGGACATGTTCTTTTAAGATAATGCCATTTTTCTTTCAGTGTCCAAATTCATTATGTTTCACTTAAAGTATTTCTTGATAGTGGAATAAGTGTTAGAAAAGTATTCCTTGCAATACTGATATGGACAGATAAGGATGTCTTTACTGTCTAAAGTAGAAAAACTCCCACAAACAAGGACGAGCAAAATGAGAGTACAGTGAATTTGCAGCGCTAAGAATAAATTGCACATCAATGGAGATAAAGGGACTTAATGTGCAACCATGGATCATTGTGGACTCTATGAAATCCTGTGCTCTGGGAAAAGTAACTGATAACAGACTATAGTCTCCATGGGAAAGTAGTTTGGGTCAGAGCCGCAGTCCTGCATTCTTTCATTGACTCAGTAAACATTTTTCGAGTTCCTGCTATATGCCAGGCATTTTGCTAACTGAGGAAGTGGATCTCAGAAAATAAAATCTCTAAGGCCAAGACATGTACAGCCTAGAAAGAGGGACAGAAATGAAACCGGCTGCGATACACCGAGCGATAGGATTAAAGGCATAGAAAAGAGAAGTGCCTGCTTCACCTGGGAGGTGGGAGGCTTCCAGGAGCTACTGTGAAGATGTACCTGTCTGCTGGCTAAAAGGAAGGAGAGCAGTGGGGAGCAGTGGAGGCAGGTGGAAAAGCACAAGCAAAGTTATGAGCAAGCAAGATACAGTCAGGGAACTGCCAGCAATGATCTGAAGGAGGTCAAAGGGCACAGAATATCGGAGTGTGGTAAAAAAGTGCCCTTTGGGACTAGGCTGAGCTGGGCTTTGAATTTTAGATGTAAGCATAGCAGCTAAGTGGCTTTGAGCAAATGACTTACCTTTTTTGAGACTCAGTTTTTTCAACTGTAAAATGGGGATGGTCATACCTACTTCACAGTATAAATTGTAAGACCTATATATCATGTGTGTACTGAAGCATTTAGCATAATACCTACCCCACAGTGGGCACACACTGGAACACTGTTATTAAATATTTAGAGACAGAAGAAATAAGGACTTAACAACACTGTTTTACCAAGAGGTAGGAGGTCACTGAACTCCTCAAAGAGAGGCCAGTAGGCTCAGAATCCCATATAATGTCGATGTAATTTTCCATTTATATTGACTACATGTTTGACTTTCTTTTATTATTTTAAAAAATTTTTTAAACGTTTATTTATTTTTGAGAGACAGAAAGACAGAGCATGAGTTGAGGAAGGGCAGAGAGAGGGAGACACAGAATCCGTAGCAGGCTCCAGGCACAGAGCCCAATGCGGGGCTTGAACCCATGAACTGTGAGATCATGACCTGAGCTGAAGTCGAATGCTCAGCTGACTGAACCACCCAGGCGCCCCTACATGTTTGACTTTCTAAGAGAAGGCAGGATTTGGGAGGTTACGATATTTTTCAAAGATGAGTTCTGCCTTTATTTCTAAATGGTCATTTTTCTTTGCATTTATTTGCAGTATCAAAAGTTGTCTGCAAATATGATTCTCCTGGATACAGTGGTGCTTATTTGACTATCTATATGAATTACCTCTTTTCTACATTCTGTTTTGTATGTTACTGTAGTTTTTAACTTCTGATTTCTCAGTAAGGAAAGGCAATCTGTGTGACCCAAAATTCTGATGTGCATTAAAATTGTTCTCTTGGCAAATGTACAAAAATCCAATTAGTTTCCAAAGGACAAATTGTCTTTGGGGACTCAAGTGATCTAAAATTCGTGACCGAGTCTGGAAGAAAATAGTACTCTAGGATTTTTTTTAACACAGGCTGCATACTGTGTGAAACAAGTTCTCATGTAAATTAATTCAGTTTACTTTTCTAGCTGTTATATTTGTGAAGATCTGTTTACTTCTTTGGGGATTCCAAGCATTCCTAAAAGCATAAGATAATCTTTTTTGGGGGGGATGTTAGAGTCATTAAAAAGTATAATAATTAATAATCATATTTATTCAATTTCTTGGATTGTTATAGGCGTTTGCCAACTTGTAAATAAGATGGAGGAGAATACTGGCAAGGTTAAGCCTTTCAACCGAAATGATGAACAGTTTCTGGAGGCTTTTGTCATCTTTTGTGGCTTGGGGATCCAGAACACGCAGATGTATGAAGCGGTGGAGAGAGCCATGGCCAAGCAAATGGTCACACTGGAGGTGGGCTGGTGTCTGCGGGACTCTCGGGCTCTGCAGCCACACTCAGCTTTTGCCTTTCCCGCCAAAACAACTCATGGGGTCTGTGTGTGATATCACCATCTCCTCACGAGAATCAAACTGAATCCTTAGTTCCTCATGTAAACAGCTAAGGAAATGGAGACCCAGGATATTTTAGAAAGGTGTCAAAGGTCGTATGACCAAAGCACCACTTTGTCCCTTCAGGCTTTTGTCCCTTCACTCTTTTGACCGTAAGGATGCATTCAGATGTCTGCTGCCAGGGCAGCCTCTCTGTCCCTGCCCCAGGGCCTGAGCCTCCCCGTCTCCTGGTGAACAGTTGTACTCACACATTTTAAAGACAAAAATAGAAGCCCTAAGCGCTCAGAGAATCAGAAATAAGGAAAAGGGAAACTCTTTCAGATTACAGATGTGTGAATCCCACTTCTGAAAATCCTGATTCATAAGTCTTGGGTAGAGGCTGGGAATCTACACTAGTCCAGAGCTTCCCACAGGTGATTATGAATGTGCAGGCAGCTAGTGACCCACTGGCCTGCAACACTGACCTTTGGCAGGCTCCCTCCCAAGTAGGACTACCCTACCCCAAATGGGGCCAGCCCTTTCCAGATGTATTTCGCTAACTGCCTGAAAATGTTCACTTTTCATATAACCCAGAAATTTCTTACATCATAGACCCAGTTTAGGGAAATAGACTTCAAAAGGGCAAATGTCTCTACTTATTCATACACTGGTCGGAAATATGTTTGAATGTTTGCCTACTCCTATGTAGTTGAGATCAGTGGGAATCCGTGTTTAGAAATGTAACTTTTCCTCCAATCCTCTAATAAATGTGTGACCTAAATAGCTAGAAAGATATATAAGTAAAAATTTACTAATAACCAAGATGGTATACTTCTTTTCTAAGATGAATATATAACATGAATAGTTTTGCCATGGTATTATACAAGAGACCTTGGATTATAAGCAAGCGGAAATCTTTTTCAAATACACACACATGTATATATATGTGCATATAAATATATACACACAAATATATGTATGTGTGTATATATGCACACATATACCTCAAATTACATCTATACACATACATATATGAACATATAGCTCCACACACATATATACATATGTATGCATACATGTGTGCATATACATATATTTTTAATCAAATTTTTACAGTTACCTTGGTTTTGCACTGAATTGAATCTAAGCCAGTTATCAATTAGAAACTATCTCTTCTTGTAAAAATGTTTTATTATGGAAAATTGCAAACATATACAGAAGTAGAGAGAATAGCTTAGTGAGTGCCCATATACTCGTTAGCCATCTTTAATAATTATTGACCCCTGGCCAGTATCATTCCATTCATACACTTGCTCACTTCTCTGCACTCTTCTTCCACTTTAATCCATTGATTATTATGAAGCAAATCCCAGACATTATATAATTTTGTTCAAAATCTTTGAGTATTTTCCTGATGGAGATTTATTTCAATTTTTACACTATAGTTTTACTTTAGCTAAATATATGAGTAATTAGGCTTTTACTTAGTTTTACTTACATTTATTTTATTTCAGTTCACTATGGGAAGTCCTATCTATGCTCACAAGTTTAACCTTGAAAAAGATTCTCCTTTCCTTACAAGGCATTGAATAAAAGCTAGGGACACAAATCCCTCAGGTTTTCTAAGGACAGTGAATTATTTTGACCTGAAGCCATGGTCATTATAATGACAATAAAACAACAACAACAATAATAGCCAACCTTTGTCAAATGCTGACTCTGTGTTCTGATTCTCATGCATACAGACATACCTCATTTATTGTGCTTTGTTTTATCGCCTGTCATAGATACTGCATGTTTTACAAATTGAAGGTTTGTGACACCCTATCTTGAGCAAGTCTGTCAGCATCATTTTTCCAACAGCATTTGCTCACTCTGTATCTCTGTGTCACATTTTGGTAATTCTTACAATATTTTAAGCTTTTTCATTATTATTATTATACTTGTTATGCAGATCTGTGATAAGTCATTAGGACCTGTTGAAAACTCAGGTAATGGGTTCCATTTTTGTAGCAATAAAGTGTTTTTGAAATAGGGTGTCATATATTTTTTTAGAAATGATGCTATTACACACTTAATAGACTACAGCATAGTGTCAACATGACTTTTATGTATACTGGGAAACCAAAAAATTCATTTGACTCCCTTTATTACAATATTGGCTTTATTGCAGTAGTCTGGAAATAAACCCGCAATATCTCCAAGGTATGTCTGTATTAACAAAATTAATCATTACAACCCTATGAGTACGGCGTTATTATTATCTCCAGTGTGACAAAATTTATTTTTTAAAACTTAGAATGGTATTTTATTCCTGTATCCATTTAAGTCTGAAAATGGCTACCTTTTTTATCAGTCCTGCTAACATATTTGGGGATTTTAGTAAATTTATGTTGTCTCTATCAAAGGTGAATTTTAAAAAATATTTTTTAAAAAATATGGCAGATATTTTAAATACGACCACTACCCTCATTCAAAAGAATGTCTAAAATATTATCCTGTTACTTTAAAGTTATTACTTTTGAACATGGGTATTATGATTCTTACATTAAGTGATGAGAAAATAGTAACTCTACTAGGGTAAGAGAAAGTGTATTAGGTTAGGCGTTGAAAGCAGGGTCCCAGGCCCCTTTGTCCCCTCACTAAGTGCCTCACGCCCTCAGATGCCACTGGATGGATTTATGAGGCAGTGCTGCATGTATCGATCTGTGTGACATTATGTTCTAGCCATGCCAATTTTCATGAAATTCTAGAGTAGTTACAGTCTTCTCTGAGAGCCGCTTCTAGACTACTTGCTTTCCAAATATCAATGTTAAAATGTCAGTTGATGCAAAAGATTTTTTGTAATTACGTACACAAGTTAAAATAACTGAAGTCAGTATTATTTTTTAAAAAGCAGTGCCAAAAGAAAAAAGCACAAAATCAATTTTCTGCCAACTCTGATCCAGGAGCATGGCTTATAAATAATCTGTTCCTTATATCAACAGTGTCAGAATAAAAGTGACAAGACTTTCTCTGAACACAGAGAGTGTAACTTTTCGTCTTCTGAAACAAGCAATTGAGTCAGAGTCTGGGATTGTTCTGTTGAAGAAAGCGGCAACCAAGATTTGACATTCTGAGGTGTCTAGTGATCTCTCCAGGAAGTTTTAGCAGAATCTCGAGCTTGAGACTGTAGTATACATTTGGCAGTTCCCTCTTGAATAACCTGTTTTCCTTTGTTTCTTACCCTGTAGGTTCTATCATATCATGCTTCAGCAGCAGAGGAGGAAACAAGAGAGCTCCAATCCTTAGCGGTAATTCTCTTTCTTTGTAAAAGTGACTGACTGCAGACATTTAATTAATGCATAAACATGCTTCTCTTAGGATAACTACTTCCAATGCAATGGTCCCATTTTTTAAATTTTATTATTATTATTATTATTATTAAGTTTATTTATTTTGAGAGAGAAACAGAGAGTGAGCAGTAAAATAGCAAGGAGAGAGGGAGAGAGGGAATCCTAAACAGGCTCCGCACCATCAGCATGGAGCCTAATGCAGGGCTCGAATCCATGAACTGTGAGATCATGACCTGAGCCAAAACCAAGAGTCGGGCATTTAACTGACTGAGCCACCCAGGCACCCCAGCAATGGTCCCATTTAATTAAATGTGGTAAATATTTAGATGGACATTCATAAAAATATTTAATCAATCCTACTTTCTTGTAGGGCAAAAGAGTCACTGATGATACAAAGCAAAAGATAACATACTGACTTTGTAGTACATTATATGATTCTGATTTTTTTTTTCAATAATGTACGTCTTTCTTAGGCCAAAACTAAAGTTACTTTTCAGTTCCTGGGGAAAATGTGAACAAGTGACAGACTGCAAGGTGATTGTTTTGTTAGGGTACTGACAACAAAGATTTTATAGTTTTTATCGACAATCTGCTCTGCATTATTGAGAATTGAGAGTGATTTTAATGTCTGACCACATGGCTTATGGAATGTTATTTGAAAGGGGGTTCAAGTAAGGTCAGTTCCTGAATTCTCATTATATTGTTATTTAGTATGCTGTGAGAAAAAAAGCACACTGATATGTAAGTAGAATGTTAAATGTTCTAGGTCTTGGTTGAGATTAATGAAAATTTGAGGCACTTACACATTTACAGCAAAGGCTGGCCTTCTGAGTTGAAATTTACTTGAGACAACATGGATAAGGTCTATGTGAGATGTGACGAGAGTCTGTAAAGAATGAGAAGGGTGTGAACATGTCAGTGAGATTCTTTTTCATTGTCATCATCATCATAGCTGGCCAAATGCCAACCCTCTGTGGCCTTACCTACATTTTCTCACGTAAACTGCACACCTATGTTAGGAAGGCCACACTGAAGCTAGAGAAGCCAGGTGACTTGCTCAAGGTCACACTGGCAGAAAGTGTAGAAGTCAGGATACAAACTCACACAGTCTGGTTCCAGAGCCCATGCATATAACCACTGGGCTGTCTGTTATGAGCTGTTAGGGACAGATAAGAGTAAAGATGATTGAAATGTTTTGACCTCCATAATTAAAAAGATGGTGGCACCATGAATGAACAAAAGTGGAAATATTAAGAAGGCAAACTTGGCAGATTTGACTTAGAGCATGGTAAGTGTGAGGCGCTGGTGGAACAGCCAAATGGGCATCTTCAATAATCAGGAAAGGCAGGACTGGAGTGGGCAGGGGCTTACCAGTGGTGGCGATTTGCAGGTCTGGCCTTGCAATTTGGGGCATTCCCGTGGGGTAGAGCTGTTGGGAGAGGGGCCTAGAAGACTGAAGGCCGAACTTCTGGGAATCTGGGTTTCTGTGGAAAGAGTGGGAAATGAATCCAGCTGAGATAGAAATGTGGTCGTTAAACAGGGAGGAAGATTTAGGATGGGGCAGTGGTCCAGAAGGCCAAAGTTTGAAAAAGGAAGGAGGTCCCATCGGTTATAGAAGGTTGAGAAATAGGACTGAGGAAGGCTGCTGCATTCTGCGATCATGTGATTGTTCAGACAGCAGCTTTCAGAGTAAAACTGCGAGAGTTAAGAGTAAATGGTGACAAAATGGAGGAAACAAATACAGACTAGTTTTAAAAGATACATTTTGTGTAAAAGAAGGAGTGGAGAAGTAGTTTTGCAAAGTGCTGGCTGTGAAAGTTGAGCAATTTGAGATTGAGAGGCTTTAGGTTGTCCTACTCAGGATCTCCCAGGTCGTAAGTGATGGTGCCGGTGCTAACTCCAGGCAACCCAGATCCAGAGCCCACACTCCCCTGCATGGCTGTGGAGAGGTAATAAGCTGGAAAAGAAGGAAGGATGAGGACTTACAGATGTTAAATCCATGAGTAGAAAGCAGAATCATTTGCCAAGATCAGTTTAAGCAACTTGGGATGTTTCACCTGAAAGGTTAAGCTTCTTTTGGGTTAGCCTCATTCCGGATGGGCTTTATTTATTTTGTTCATGATGGTATTTGAAGAAATGAACAGTTTTTCAATTATCTACAATAGGTTTATAGGTTTTAAATATCTTTCACATCAGGCTTAACTGGTCTGTTGGTCTAATCCTCCCAGAATGATGAAGTTTTGAACTAAATGCATACTGTGAGTTGGAAATTATTACATGGAAAGATACATCTTGAAGTGCTTGGGGGCACTGCAGGAGTATTAGTTCTAAAATGAGGGCAAGGTTACCCTCTGCCATGTGTTATTTTAGATAAATAAAAACTAGCAAATAGAGCATTTCTAAAGATAATGCTAAAAAAATCACTAGGATATTAAACTTTGCTTTTCACTTTGAAAATACCAATCTTTCAGAAAAAAATCTGAAAATTATTTTCTCATTTTTATAATTTTAGCAAGAGAAAAACACTTTGGAATAACTGAAAATTGCTATATTGCAGTATTGTTCAAAACCATCTATTGTTTCACTTGGAAAATAGATTTCTGGCAGCTGCATTGAAAAATTTAGGGTTACATCACTTGTAGGTCAACTAATTTATTTAAATTGATTGAAATTCAGCAACTGAATTCAATACTGCTTTTCCATCAACCTAATAAAAATTCCTTTACAGCCCCAACTGCACAGGTGTCTGCATCATCCAGCGACCACCAACGTTGCTGTCTTTGTCATGTATCTGATTATTTATCTCAATTTAAGACCTAAAATAAATTGAAAAGCTGCCTAATGTTTTCTTCACTTTTATTTTTACAAATTAGTTCTGGAGAGAAATAAATAATGTATTTAAGTATACTAAATATTTATGCCTGTTTCTCGAAAACTTCTCTAATTATAACAAAAGTATAACAAAGTTGATAGGAAACTCAAAATACTTATTTTCCCCACTTGTTTTACTTGTTTTAAATCTAATTTCTCTTGACTTAAAATTGGGTATAGCAGAAATAAGGCCTTAAAGTAAACATTTTGCCATATGCCTTTAATGATCCTTAGTCACAACTTGTTGAGATAAAAATAAATAGACCCCAGGTACCTGGCAATGGTTATTGGAAAATTATTAGTGAAGACATCAGAATGAAATCAGTGTTTATTACCAGTTAACTGAATATTTGATTGACTGGTTACATTTCCTGCTTTCCTCTTTTGTTAGAAGAGCAGTAAATAAATATGTATTAAAGTTTAGTTTTTTGAAATATGCTTCTCAGTTGTCATGGAGTCAGTGCTTATTCAGTTCAGTCTCTACAGCTTCTGCTTTATGGCACAGTGTCTGTAACCATATGTAATGTATCTAAAAGCAAACTCAGACCCTTTTGTGATCCTGAAAGTTTTTCTGCATCAAAATAGTGAGAGAGGGAGAAGCTGACCTCTGAGGCAGGATTTCCTAGAACAGAATTTACTTCATCTTGACCTTATTCTTTCAGAGCCAGAAACTTGACGTGAACTTTCTTGATCAGGTGTGTGTTCCTGCTGCAGGTGACAGCAGGAAAGGGGAGAAACATGTGCCTGACTCAAATCCCTGATGCCCAAAGCACTGGTGGAGTATAGATCTAATTTCTTGTATCAAGATGATCATCACATTCCTCCACTTTTTGGGAAAATCTATATATGGATAATCAAATTATAAATAGAAAATTTTGAGTTGATAATAACAAAGAAGAGTTGATATTATGATCTTGATAACCAATGTCACTGAACTGTAGTAACCTCTGGTATCCGGTAAGGCACACTCTTCCTCAAACAGTGCTAGAATTACCCTGAAACCATCTGAGTCCTTTGGGTTTCCTGTATACCATCAGTTGGATACATTCAATGTTATAGATGTCTATAACATTAACTGGGCTGTATCTTTTCCACATTGTCAAGAATTGGTAGATTCTGTTTGATTCTTCCTGCTTTCTTTTGGCAAGCTAATCTTACCTTTTCTGCTTTCATTTTACTAGTAGATTACTTCCAATGGTAATCTTAGCTCCAGAGTATAGTGGCACCATTTCTGAGCTTCTTATATACTAACTAGCTGTTAACTAGATCTCTGTTTATTATTCCTAATTTAGTCATAAATTTACCCTGAAAGTTTTACTTATATAAGCATATGTACATATTATCAGAATTTTGACATTATCATGTGTCATCTTTACATGGTTTTGAAAACTGTATGCTTATTTGTTTTTATATTGTGCCTCTTTGCCATTGAGATTAAAAAGATGACATTTAGGGGCACCTCAGTGGCTTAGTCAGTTGAGTGTCCAACTTTGGCTCAGGTCATGATCTTACAGTTCGTGAGTTCGAGCCCTGCATCGGATTCACTGCACTCTGCAGAGCCTGCTTTGGATCCTCTATCCCCCAATCTCTCTGTCCCTCCCAAGTTTGTGCTCTCTCTCTCTCTCAAAAGTAAATAAAAACATTTAAAAATAAATAAATATATATATAAATAAATAAAACATCACATTTATATAATGTTAGAAAGAAGGAAAAATCGTAAAACATGTTGATATAGTTATTGAGGAAAATATGCCACTCCAGCCCTGCTGTACATTATTCACTTCTTTATTCTCTGTAAGACTTGGTTCCACATACTAAGTTGAATATTTACTTCCCTTTGTATAAGTAAGATTTCTTTCTCATATGTATTTGGATTCACTTCCCTCTTAGAGAAAGATAAATTCTAACAGGTTTGTAAGTGGTGTGGATTTTTTCTTTAAAAACATGTTTTCTGTGCATGTGAAAAGTAACAAAGAGAGACATTAGCTTTCTGTAACGTATAATGTGATGGCTGTCAAACTGGCTTTATTCAAAGACCCGGAACCAAATTGCTCTGCATAAAATGGTGCCCCAATGGGTGTGTGTAGTGATCAGGGGCTGACAGGGAGAGCTTACAACACCTAACTGAGGGTCCCTCCTTGTAGCTACCAATGAACTCACCAGATATCTTATGTTCATTTTATGCCTAAAAATAGTTTCCTTCAATAATGGATCATTGAGGGAAACCTCTTTTCCTACTAACATTTATAATGAATAAACATCAGGAGTAATGTTAACAAAATGCCTTTATAAAACACTGAAGCTAATTGGAAGAATTTGACATTTTATGGATGGCCAAGTTCAGTATCTGCTCTTCTTTTCAAACTTATTTTAAGAAATAACTTTCTGAATAAGGAGCCTTGTCATAACAGTTGGCGATTAGGAGTTGTTTTTGTAATTTTTATTTTAGCTCTTGAGATTTGGTACTTCAGACCTAAGGCAGGTGGAATGCTTTTGATAGCAGTGTGACCTTTTTTTTATAAAGATTATACAGTTGAGCAAATTGTGCAGCCCTGTGGCCACATGTCTTTATTTTCTTCTGAGGTGACCAGAGACTTTGCCACAGGCTAAATATAAACCTTTTTCATTAGGCATCCACCCAAAACAGAAACTCAATAATTTTTAAATGATCCTTTAATTTACCTTACCCAAGTATATTATTTTCCACGGACACATGCTTTTTGGGTTTCAAGGAGACTATACACTTTACAAATAGACTATTCCCTATAAAGTTTTATTTCTCTTTTAAGTAAACTAAGAGGCACCCACCCTCTATACTTGTGTAAAGACCTTCCTAATAAGAAATAGTTAAATTTAATAAAAAGGTTGTTTGTCTTATATAAAGCACTGATAAAGCTCAGGATAGATTCTCTTTGACTTTAGAAAAAGAGGTGACTATATTAAGGTTCTCCAGAGAAACAGAACCAGTAGGAGAGAGACTTATTCTGAAGAATTGGCCCACACAGTTATGGGGGCTGAGAAATCCAGCAGTCTTGTCTGCAAGGTTGGAGACCCAGGAAAACCAGTGGGATAATTCAGTTTGAGTCTAAAGGCCTGAGAACAGCGGAGCTGATGGTTGAAATCCAAAGCCAAAGGCCTGAGAAGATGAGATGAGATATCCCAATTTCATAGGAACCAAAAAGGCATGTTCTTCCTTCCTCCACCTCTGGTTCTATTCAGGCCCTGGATGGATGCATGATGTCCACCCACATTGAAGAGGGAAGTCTACTGAGTCCACTGATTCAGTGCTAATCTCATCTGGAGATACATTTGCAGACATATGCAGAAATAGTGTTTAATTTGGGCACCTTCTGTCTAGTCAAGTGAGACGTAAAATTAACCATCACGAGTGACTAAAAAAAGCAGTTAAGTGTGTACTTCCATTATGTATCATTGTGTTATTAGGGATTGTGTGCAAACTACTAACATACTTGTGTCATTGCACTTTAAAAACTATGTATTTCAATTATGTATGTGCTTATCCTCTCCATCAGGCTTTTAGTTCTTAAGTCATCATCATCATCATCACCATCATCATAGCTACCATCTAGTGATAGAACCTGCTAAACAAGAACCTCGTTTACATATCTTAAGTGATTGAGTGAAGGAATCAATCAGTAGATTCTGGAAAATCTAGAGTTTTAGAGAGCCTATAATCTAGCATGAAATAACGTAACCCAAGCTCCTTCAGTATTCAACAAGACTTTGCGCTTTTTTTTAATGTTTATTTTTGAAAGAGATAAGAGACAAAGTGTGAGTGGGGGAGGGGCAGAGAGAGAGAGAGGGAGTCACAGAATCTGAAGCAGGCCCCAGGCTCGGAGCTGTCAGCACAGAGCCCGACATGGGGCTCGAATCCACAAACCGTGAGATCATGACCTAAGCCAAAGTCAGTCACTTAACCAACTGAGCCACCCAGGTGCCCCCACTTTCTTTTTTATTAAAATGATTATGAAGCTAGAAATAACTTAATAGTGATGCAGCATAGGTCTAAAGAGAAACCAGGTTAAACTTGCACCTCCATGATCTCAGGCAAATCTGTGACTTCTCTGTGTCTCAGTTTCTTTATCTATAAAAAGAGAATAATAGAAGAATTTACCCTACAGAGTTTTAGTGACTGGAGTTCCTGATACCTATGTCCCTAGGAAGTATTAGTTATTGTTAGTAATGGTAACAGTGGGAGGAAAATCAGTTCTCAATCTAGTAGTAGCAGTATCAAGATCTTGATGTACCTTATCACATTCCAAGTCTTTTTGCCTGAGCATTCTAATAAATGTGCCTTCAATGAAGTATACACTCATTTTTTAAATTAGTCTAAGTGTCACAGGTAGGTGGAATACCTGGAAGAAAAAAGCTCCATGTGTTTGTTTATAAAGTATAACCAGTTCTCTACTCAAGGACATTAATCTAGAATTGACCATTTTAAGTAACTTCTTGCCACAGTTGCTAAAAAGTAGATTTTGGTCATCACTTTCCCATCATGAGTTTCCCGTGTTCTTGGAAGTGAATGAATCAACTTAAGACAAGCTGAAGCTGATTTTTTAAAAATTACAGTAATGAAATATTTATTGCTCAAATGAAAAGAATTCAACTGTATTTAAAAATTTGAAAGCAAATAGAATTAATAAGTGAACTATAGGGTAAGAAAGCATATTCTGTAATATATCAGTTGTTTCTGACACAGCATGGTTCATTATTAATATTAACATTTGTATTATAACTCTTTGCCAAATTAAATTAAATTAAATTAAATATCATGGAGAACTGGTTAGGTGCTTGATGATCACAAAATGATTTTCATTTACACATTTATATTTACCTCCTACTCTGTGTGGACTCTACATTACAATAAATAAGTCTCTACCCTCTTAGAACTTGAATAGTGAAGGACTATATATGTATAACATAATTATACAATATTATATGATTATAATCAGAAAAAAAGCTATAACTTTAAAGTGTAGGGCATTGTGAAATTATATAATATAGAGACATTCTAGAATGTCTAGAATGGTCTGAAGTATTTGTAGTTATTCACATAAGAGATGTGGCAAGCCTGTGATTTCATACTACACTGTAATTCAGCAACCTGCAGAGTAAGATTGAAACTCAATTTTGGCTACATTAATGCTTTAAGAAATAGAATGTTTGGATTTGCAGTCAAGTTCCAGAGCTCACTGCCTCCCATGGACACCCCAAAACTACAACTACATATAAAACAACTCTGGGTTGCTCAGTTGGTTAAGCATCCGACTTTGGCTCAGGTCATGATCTCACAGTTTGTGAGTTTGAGCCCCGCGTCAGGCTCTGTGTTGACAGCTCAGAGCCTGGAGCCTGCTTTGGAATCTGTGACTCCCTCTGTCTCTGCCTTTGTCCTGCTCACACTCTGTCTCTCTTTGTCTCTCAAAAAACAAATAAATGTTAAAAAAAAATTTTGTTGTTTAAAAACAACCATCTCTGAGAACAACTTGAAGACTAGCAGCACTGATTTTACGTAACTAAGGATATAAAGAAAAAGTCACATCAAGACAACCAGGAGAGTCAGAGAGGCAGAGACTGTCTACTCAACTCAGGACCCACACCTTCCCAGCATGGCAACCCACAAATGGGAGGGTGTCATGAACTGCAAAGAGCCTCTCTGAAGAACAAGGGGTCCAGCACTCACACTGGGTTCTCTGACCCAGGAAACCTGCACTGGGAAGATGAGCTCCCATAACTCTGGCTTTGAAAACCAGTGGGGCTTAAGTCCAGGAGAGCCTGAGGACAGCAGAAAATCAAGACTCCACTCTTAAAGGGGATGTACAAAATCTCACTTGCTCTGAGTCCCAGAGCAGAGGCAACTGTTTGAAAAGTACCTGTGTTACATGTGAATGAGATTCTTGACTAATTTAATTGAGTAAATTTAGGGCACAGAACTAATTTGGGGATCTGTTGGAACTTTCTCCAGAGATAGAAGTACTGGTAGATGACATTGTTTTTACTCCCCTTCTACCTAGCTCTCCTGAGTAGCTGCCCTACCTAACAGGTGCCATTTCTGATACTCTCCATCTACAGTGCTAGCACTGCTTGCCCTACCTGGCATTTCCCTGCCAATTGCCTCACCCAACCCACCCACCCTGGCCAGTTCTCCTCCCAAGTGGCTGTCTGCCCCACCACGCCTGATGAATGGCCTTGGTGACATTGGCACTGACCCCAAGTAACCTCACCCCACCACAACCAGTGATTGGCCCTCCACCCTGCCACACCCAGAGGGTGGTATTGGCTGGGATGGGTAACCAGGAGAGTTTCCACTACAGGGCCTCACAGGACACCTTTTACATAAAGTCACTCCTTTGAGACAAGGAGATATAACTGATCAACTTAATATATAGAAGCAAACACAGAGCTGGGAGGCAAAATGAAGAGACAGAAAAATGTGTTCCAAATGAAAGAACAAGACAAAACTTCAAAGAAGACATAAATGAAATGGAGATAAACAATCTACCAGATAAAGAGTTCAAAGAAATGGTCATAATGATGCTTATTGATTGTGGGAGAAGAATGGTTGAGTACAATGAGAACTTCTAACAAAGAGATAGAAAATACAAAAGAGAGCCAATCAGCTGAAGAATACAATAACTGAAATGAAAAACTAGAGAGAATCAACAGCAGATGCAGAAGTACAGATTCTCTAAGATTAGGCTAGGGATAGTGGGAACTCACCCAATGAGAACAAAAAAGAAAAGAGAATTTTTAAAATTCTAGGGGCAATTTAATGGGCAACATTAAGCATAATAATACTCATATTATAAGGGTTCCAGAAGGAGAAGAGAGAGAGAGAAAGGGACAGAAAGCCTGTTTGAAGAAGTAATGCCCTAAAACTTTTCTAACCTGGTGAAGGAAAAAAATCCAACTCCAGAAATCACAGAGAGCTTCAAACCGATGAACCCAAAAATACCCACACCAAGGCACATTATAATCAAGATGTCAGAAGTTAAAGAGATAATCTTAAAAGCAGCAAGAGAAAAACAACTAGTTACATACAAGGGAGCCCCTATAAAATTCTCAGTTCATATTTCAGAGGAAACTTTATTTCAGCAGAAAAGAGCGGTATGATATATTCAAACTGCTGAAAGGAAAACAACAACAACAACAGCAACAATATTCTACCTGGCAAGGGTATCATTCAACATTGAAGGAGAGATAAGGAGTTTTTCCAATAAGCAAAAGCTAAAGGAGTTTATCACCACTAAACCGGCCTTACAAGAAATGTTAAAGATACTTCATTAAATAGAAAAGGAAAGGCCATAATTAGCAATAAGAAAATTATTAAAGAAAAAATCTAACGGGAATAGGTAAAGATATAGTAAAAGTACCGGGTCAACCATTTATATAACTATTATGGAGGTTAAAAGACAAAAGTAATAAAATTTTCTATATCTACAATAATTATTCAAAAGATATACAAAATATGTGTAAAATATGATGTCAAAAACATGTTGGGGGAGAGTAAAAATCTAATGCTTTAGAATGTGCTCAAACTTTAGTGACCATCAACTTATATAGACTAGTATATACCGTATACCAAGATGTTATATATGAACCTTATGGTAACCACAAATGAAATGCCTGTAATAGATACACAAAAAATTGAGAGTAAGGAATAAAAACATAACCCTAAAGAAAGCACCAAATCATAAGGGAAGAAAGGAAGAGAAAAAGAACAGAGAACTACAAAAACAGCCATAAAACAATCAACAAAATGGCAATAAGTACATATCTACATATCTATCAATAATTAAATGTAAATAGACTAAATGCTCCAATCAAAAGATATAGG
The DNA here is from genome assembly GCA_028646485.1 of Cryptoprocta ferox. NCBI lineage: Eukaryota > Metazoa > Chordata > Mammalia > Carnivora > Eupleridae > Cryptoprocta > Cryptoprocta ferox. The sequence continues at coordinate 97,268,046 of CM053567.1, forward strand.
GTGGCTGAATGGATTAAAAAAAAAAAAAGACTTATACATTATCTTCAAAAGAGTCACTTGAGATCTAAAAAAACACATAGGGGTGCCTGGATGGCTCAGTCAGTTGAGCATCCAACTTGATTTCAGCTCAGTTCATGATCCCAGGGTCATGAGATCAAGCCCCATATCAGGCTCTCTGCTGAGCATGGAGCCTGCTTAAGATTCTCTCTCTGTCCCTCTGTCCTATCCTCTCTCTCTCTCTCTCTCTAAAAAAAAAATAAAGACACACACGGACTGAAAATGAAGGGATGGAAAAAGATAATTCATGCAGATAGAAACTTTAAAAGGAAAATAGACTTTAAAACAAAGAGAAAGTCAGTAAGGTAACATTGGTTCTTAAATGACACATTAGACAAGATGGACTTAACAAATATATACAGAGCACTCCATACAAAAACAGCGGAATGCACATTCCTTTTTGGTGCACATGGAACATTTTCCAGGATAGGTCCCATATCAGGATAAAACTATGTCTCAATAGATGTAACAAGCAAATATATCAAGCATCTTTTCCAACCACAACAGTACGGAACTAGTAATTAACTACAAGAAGAAAAGTGAAAAAAACACAGACACATGGAGGCTAAACAATATACTACTACACAACCAATGGGTCAATGAACCAATCAAAGAGGAAATAAAAAAATTCCTAGAGACAAGTGAAAGTGGAAACAACATTCCAAAATCTATGGGACATAACAAAAGCAATTCTATGAGCAAAGTTTAAAGCATTCAGGCCTACCTCAGGAAACAAGAAAAAGTTCAAAAAACAATCTAACTTTATGCCTAAAGGAACTAGGAAAAGAACAAACAAAGCCCAAAGTTGGTAGAAAGAAGGAAATAATAAAGATCAGAGGGGAAACAAATGAAATAGACTAAAAAATCCAGTAGAAAACATCAATGAAACTAAGGACTCATTCTTTGAAAAGATAAACAAAATAGATAAACCTGTAGCTATAAAAAGACAAAGGCCCCAAATAATAAAATTAGAAATGAAAAAGAAGTTACAACAGATGGCACAGAAATACAAAGGATCTTAAGAGACTACTATGAACAATTATATGCCAAGCAATATGACAACCTAGAAAAATGGGTAAGTTATTAGAAACATAACAATCTTCTAAGACTCAATGACAAAGAAATAGGAAATCTGAACAGACCAATTCCTAGTGATGAAATTGAATCAGAAATTTAAAAAACTCCCAACAAACGAAAGTCAGGACCAGATGTCTTCACAGATGACTTCTACCAAATACTTAAGAGTTAATACCTATTCTTCTCAAATTATTACCAAAGAAAAGAAAAGAGGACAAATCTTTCTAAACTCATTCTATGAGGCCAGCATTATCATGATACCCAAACCAGACAAAGACACCACATAAAAAAGAATTACAGGCCAATATTCCTTATGAACAAATGCAAAAATGCTCAACAAATACTAGCAACCCAAATTCAACAATACATTAAAAGGATCATACACCATGACCAAGTGTGATTATTCCTGGGATCCAAGGATGGTTCAATATCTGCAAATCACCCAGTGTGATGTGATACACCACATTAACAAAGTGCATGGTAAAAATGATATGATCATTTCAATAGATGAAAAAAAAACATATGACAAAATGTAACACCCAATTATAATAAAATCTCTCAACAAAGTGAGTATAGCAGGAACATACCTCAACATAAAGGCCATATATAACAAACCCAGAGCAAACATCACACTCAATATGGAAAAGCTGAAAAGTTTTTCTCTAAAATCAGGAATAAGATAGGAATGCCCACTCCTGCCACTTTTATTAAACATAGTATTCTAGGTCCTAGTCACAGCTATCAAAATTGGAAAGGAAGAAGTAAAACTGTCACTATTTGCTTATGACATGATACTCCATATAGAAAAGTCTAAAAACTCCATCAAAAAGCCATTAGAACTAATGAATGAATTCAATAAGCCATAGGATACAAAATTAATATATAGAAGTCTGTGACATTTTTATACATTAATAACAGACTACTAGAAAGAGAAATTAAGAAAATAATCCCATTTACAATTACATCAAAAAGAATAAATACCTAGGAATAAATTTAACCAAGGAGGTAAAAAAGACTTGTTCTCTGAAAACTATAAGACACTGATGAAAGAAATTAAGGACACAAATAAATGGAAAGATCCACCTGTACTCCTGGATTAGAAGAATTAATATTGTTAAAATGTCCATACTACCCAAAGCAATTTATAGATTCAGTGCATTCCTTATCAAAATACCAATGGCATTTTTTAAAGTTTATTCATTTATTTTGAGAAAGAGAGCAGGGGAATGGCAGAGAGAGAGAATCCCAAGCAGGCTCTGCACTGCCCCACAGAGCCCGATGTGGGGCTCAAACTCACAAACTGTGAGATCATGACCTGAGCCGAAATCAAGAGTCAGACGCTTAACCAACTCAGCCACCCAGGCACCCCCAATGGCATTTTTCCACAGAATTCGAACAAATAATTCTAAAATTTGCACGGGACCACAAAAGCCCCCGAATAACCAAAGCAACCTTGAGAAGGAGGAGCAAAGCTGGAGGAATCATGCTTGCTGTTTTCAAACTATACTATAAAGCTGAGTAATCAAAACAGTTTAGTGCTGGCACAAAAGCAGACACATAGACAGACCAATGCAACTGAATAGAGAGTCCAGAAATCTGTGGTCAGGAGGTTTGAGGTCAAGAGGTCAATCAATATATTGACCTCTGGTTAATTAATCTTCAACAAAAGAGGTAAGAATATACAATGGTTAAAAGACAGTCTCTTCAATAAATGGTGTTGAGAAAACTGGACAGCTACGTGCAAAAGAATGAAACTGGACCACTTTCTTACACCACATAGAAAAATAAACTCAAAATGGATTAAAGACTTAAAGGTAATAGTGGAGACCATAAAACTCTTAGAAGAACATAGGCAGTAAACTCTTTGACATCATCTGTCTCCTCAGGCAAGGTCAACAAAAGCAAAAATAAACAAATGGGACTATATTAAACAAGAATGGTTTTACATAACAAAGAAAACAAAAACAAAAAGGCAACTTACTGAATGGAAGAAGATATTTGCAAATAACTCGTCTCTAGCTATGAAAGTCCTAGATGGCATCTTCTTCCAATAGAAGGTGCTTCCTCTCCATTGAAAACCTGTTGTTTAGTGTGGCCACCATCATTAATTATCTTCACTAGATCTTCTGGAGAACTTCTTGCAGCTTCTGCATCAGCACTTGCTGCTTCACCTTACACTTTGATGTTATGAAGAATTTTCTTTCTTTAAACCTCATGAACCAACCTCTGCAAGCTTCAGACTTTTCTTCTGCAGCTTTCTTCCCTCTCTCAGCCTTCACAGAACTGGCAAGAGTCAAGGTCTTGCTCTGGGATTAGGCTTTGATTTAAGGTTTAAGGTAATGTTGTGGCTGGTTTGATCTTCTATCCAGACTGCTAAAGCTTTCTCCATCTCAGCAAGAAGGCTATTTCACTTTCTTAACATTTGTGTGTTCACTGGAGTAGTGTTTTTAATTTCCTTCAAGAACTTTTCCTATTCATTCACAACTTGGCTAACTGGAGCACAAGGCCTAGCTTTTGGCCTCCCTTGGCTTTTGACATACTTTGCTCACTAAGCTTAATCATTTACCATTTCTACCTTTTGATATCAAGTGAGAGATGTGCTGCTCATCCTTTCACTTGAACACTTAGAGGGCACTGCAGGGTTATTAATTGGCCTAATTTCAATATTGTTGTGTCTCGGGGAATAGGGAGGCCTGAGGAGAGGGAGAGAGATGGGAGAATGGCTGGCTGGTGAAGCAGTCAGAACACATACCACATTTACTGATTAATTTACCATCTTCTCTGAGCACAGTTTGTGGCGCCCCAGAGCAATTACAATAGTCACATCAAAGATCACTTATCACAGATCATTATAACGAATAGAATAATAATGGAAAAGTTTGAAATATTATGAAAATTACAAAAATGGGACACAGAAACATGAGGAGAGCAGATGCTGTAGGAAAAATGGTGCTGATGGATTTCTCAGTGCAGGGTTGCCCTAAATCTTCAATTGTTTAAAAAAACAAACAACAATGTCTGCAAAGTGCAGTAAAACAAAGTATGCCTGTAGTTCGCTGAAGAACCAAAATTAAGCTGGAACCCTAGCCACAAAGGAGTCAGGGAAGTATATTTTTGAGTTTTCTAAACTCTTCAGAAAATGAAGGCTCACTAGCAGAAGGTTGAAAGAGATGCTAATGGAGTCTTGCTATAGTATCTCCCAAAGGGGTATACCAGTGAATGTGTCCCTGGTGCACCTGGGAAGGATGAAAAAATAACTAGCTATATGAAAACTTGGGGGATACATTTTAGGCAGAGGAAAAACAAAGAGGCCTGAAAGTGAGGAAGACTATTGATTAACCTTAAAAACAAATGGCAAAAGTATAGACCTCCTCCCTTCCCCCCAAAAAAACAAATGGTCATTTCAGGAAACTCAAATTTTCATTTGGAGCATTATTGCAGTAAGTAGAGAGGCTGCTGCATACCCAATCTAATCCTCTACACTCATGAAGAGGCTGTGGTCCTCTAGCCAGGAGTTGTGGAAGATTCCCTCTCTCATGTGTCAGGAAGCCTGACAGTGACATGAATATGGAATTGAGCATGAAAAACACAACATAGCCACAACAGCTATGGTGCATCCATTCATTGACCTTAAATGATGAGAGGGTCACAGAGATTGAGCCTGGTACAGGAAGGTCACTGGCAAGATTCAGATGCCATGGCATCTGCTTCCAAAAGAGAAGACAATAAGAGGTCCTGGAGCCCTGTGGCCAGAGAAAAAAATATACCATAAATTCAGAATATTAAACCTTAAGAGACACTGTACCCCAGCCCCCTCTCCCTCATTTTATAAGTGGGAATATAGACAGAGTGGTTGAACATCTTGTTGAGGGTGATAAAGTCCATGGAACATTGGGACTAGAATCCTTAATAGCAAACATACCTTTTTACCACGTAGTTCATTTTTCTGTAAAGTTCGTCTTTTTATGATCATTATCTAATGCTGAAATGCAAATGTGGTGGCTAATCCAGGTTTTTGTTAGCTAGTGATCAATTTAATATTTAGCTCCTTATCTGTCAAGATGGTGTTCAGAACAACTGGTTTTGAGTAACAATGACAGAGAAATTAAAATATTTTAAAAATTCTGAATACTACTACTTCCTTTAACCCAATCTAGCCTTACTTCCAAGGATATGTTTAGTTCCACCCTTAGTGAATTTCACTGCCAAAGTTAGTTGTGTCTTTTAAAAAAAATTTGCAAAAATGAAATGAAATGGAAAGGAGCCAGAGGGTCATAAAAAAATGGGGATCATAAAAACATGACTTAAATGAAGAATCTCCTCTAAAGTGTCATAAAAGCTAACCTCGTTTCTTCATTAGTTTGAGTGGCAGATCCAATTACAGAACTCAGAAGAAAAATGAGATTATACTATTGACCTTTTTACCAGATTGAATCTTTAACCCACTGGGCTTTGTGTACTTTTTGCATTCCATATTTGGTTATTTTGACACAAATTAAACTCCCAACTCTAGAAGAGCTTAACTATATTTGAATTAAGCAATAAAATATGTAAACACTTGCCTGGGGAGTCAGTCACAGGCATCATGCTCACATGTAGAGGAGGAATAAGCAGTAGTTAGTGGGATTAGGTAGTCAAATCAGATTATTCAACCAGAAAAGACATACACATTTATAAAATGTGCTTTATAAAATTTTTAAAAATATGTCATTTTTGCTAGTCTTCAATACCACAATGCAATAAGTTATAGCATCCCCTGAAGTCACTTTGCAAAGTCTAATGAAATGAACTGTCACTAAACGAAGCAGTTGTGAAAATCCAGAATTACATATACACAGTCTATCCCAGAAATACCACAAATGTTATTCTCTGCTATTAGTAAACTGTAGAATATTGTGTTTTGTAAAATGGTAAGTAAGACTTACAGCTAATATGTTTTATCTGAAGTCATCTTTATCCCAAGCCCTTTCAAGTAAAATAGAAAGTTGAATTGTCTTGTGATGGTCAGAGAAGCAGTTTACAAAGGCTGTAAATGACATCTGACTTTCCGATGGCTTGTTAGCAATCAGTTTTGAGAATTCTGAACCTCTGTATCACTGACCACAAGGTTCCGAAGGAAAATGTTCACACATCCCAACTGGGTCAGCTCTGAAAGGTTGAGTCGTGGTGTGGTGTGATGGAACAAGCAAAAAATTCTTTCCTCTCAGTAGAGGGGCTGGGAATTCGAGTGTAAAAGGGAGAGGCACAAGCCGTGTTGGCTGCCTTTGTCCTGTAGCTTTTAGAATATCCTTTGTGGAAAGAGAGAAAGAAAACTTCTTCTTCTGTAAGAATAACAGCGCCCTAAGGAAAAAAAACATCTGTTCTCTTGTTGAGTGCAGTATGTTTCAGGGAAGCAGGGAAGCAGATGCAATCTGCTTCGAGTTAAAAGGTGGGCTTATTCCCACCTCCACACTTCCGAGCTGCACTCCAGTTGACTGCTCCAATCTCTGATGTCCGAGGCTGGAGTAAACAATGAAGCACTTTATCTAAACATTTAAATCCTCCTCTCTTCCCCTGTTTCAGCCCACGCAGTAGCCTGTGGAATTGAGTTAACAGAATGCATATTTTCTTGTGAATTTTGGGGCTTGGGAAAAGATTCTTAGTTTGAAACATGAGGAGGGAGACATTAATTTAAAGTTTAAAGATGCCTGGTATACATAGCACCAGGGGCTAGCACCCCAAGATTGGTAGGGGAAAGCTGTGGACTGCCCCATGAGATTTTATTATTTTGACCTTTTTACTTCCCAAAAGATGGAGGTAAAGCACAGTAGTGATATCCTAGATACTCATAGGAAAAGTAAGGAGTTTGGAGGGAGTCAAGGAAAAGACGTTAAAGGAAGAAACTGTGTTCAGATTTCCTAATTTGTCTTCTTTCTGCCTGGCACCAAGTTAAAGCCTCTTTTCATCAGGTAAATCGCAGTCCAATCTGGCTAAAGCAGTTAAAGTGCTGGCAGGGTAAATGGTCAAGGGGGTGGAGGAATAGGGGTTCCTGCAAGTTCTGATGCCCACGGGGGCCCGATAGGAAATCTAAGAGAGGAGCCTGACAGTTCTCAGTCTGAGGAAGCAAGGCGCCTTGGACTTGGCCAGTGTTGCTTCATGAGAATTGGGGCTCGGAGTGGACTGATTTTTCTGAAGCCAGAAATCCTTGTTTGCTGTCGTTGTTAAAATCTCCCAATTTTTAAATAGTATAACAGATTGGAATGCACTTGCCAGGTCGGCCAGTTTCCAACTCAGGTTAATGGGCTTCCCCCTCTTTGGAGGTTTTGGGACCTTAAAACTGGAACTCATGACTCATAGAAAGTGAAGAGAGTAAAAATTTTCCCTCTCATTTAATAAATGTTCATGTTAACAAATATCAAAACTGTATCAATAGTCTCAATGGATACAAAGATGGGTACAAAAATACAGTCCTGCCTATAGATCCCAGTATACTTAGGAGACAGATAAATAGGAAATTACATTATAGTGAACTTCCTGTAATTAAACAGGTATTCCCAAGGTGGGGTCTGCTCTGAAGGGCATTCAGCCCTTTTTTGGATGGGAGCTGTGTCTTAAAGCAGTCCATCAGTTAAAGAGAGTAGGTACTTTTATAGGAGAAGCAGGAGGTACAAACAAACATTGATGAAAAAGAGCCAGGTATATTTGAAGAATTCAGGGGTGTTTACTACAATTAAATGATTATCAAATCAAAACCAATGATAGTAATTAAAAAACAGGTCCTCCTCCAAAAAACAAAACTGGCTTCTCAAGAACCATTCCAGATCTTTTGAGTCAGAATCACTGAGTTTTTTTTTAATAGGCAACCTAGGAGACTCTTATGATCAGACTTGGGTGAATTCATCTCAAGTAGAGACTGTGTCAAATCTGAAAATAGAATAGTTTGCCTGGATACGAAGCTGGGCTCCATTCCTTAACTAGCTGCCTATTATGGGTAAGGCAGTTAGCCTCTAGAGCTAGAGTGTCAACTTAATAAGATTGTCTTGAGAATTAAATACTTAGAACATTATTATTATCCTGCTCACCACTTGGTTCCCAGCCCATGATACTGGGACAGGTCCAGAATAATTACTCATTAAATATCTGTTGAATGACTAAGACTAGGGAGGTACAAAGTGGCCAGATCCCTGGAGTCCTTAGTTCTGTTTACTGTTGTAGGTACAGCCTCAAGGCAGTCACCCTCTCTCCTCCACCTAACCTTCCTGAAACCATATTAGTTACCCGCCCCCCCACAGTGATTCATTTAAAAAACAAAAACAAAAAACATAAGTAACTCCTATATCAAAAGATTTCTAGAGTATACATTAAAAAGAAAAAGTAAACACAATGTGCTATTTCCCTGTAGTAAAGTGAGAAAACTTTGTGAATCACTGCTGCTTTATAAAATTAACAGCTTTATTTCATTTTGTTCTTCTCTCTTTACCTAAGGTTGCTGTGGTACCATCTGCTCAGACGCTTAAAATTACTGACTTCAGTTTCAGTGACTTTGAGCTGTCTGACCTAGAAACGGCACTGTGCACAATTCGAATGTTCACTGACCTCAACCTTGTGCAGAACTTCCAGATGAAACATGAGGTAAGAATACAGTCACGTCCTTTGGAGAAGTGAAAAGTGTGGGTGTGGGTGTGGGTTAGGGGGGTGTTAAGAGAGAATTAGTATGAATAGGGATTTTTAAGTCTCAGCAATTAATATACTATCACCTAATGCATCCCTGAGATTTTCAAAGAAAAATTATCAACCCTAACAAGACATGTATTGGGTTTTTACTATGCATCAGGCACCAGGTGGAAGAACAGGGGAGAGTACCCCCAACAGTGGGAGCAGGATGTACAAAGCCAGGAGGACAAAGTGGGGATGGGGCTGTGGAGCCCTGGTAGGGGGAGTGAGAATGGCGAGGGAAGTAAGTGGAGAAGAAGGTAAGATGCAAATCATATGTAACCTTGTAAGCTGTTCAGAGGAATTTGGATTTTATCCTGAAAAACGGTGGTGAGTCACTGAGGAGTTTTAAACGGAAGTAACTTGATCTGATTGCAGAGGTTATGATAACACAGGATGGGAAGGACCAAAACAGAGTGAACTCCTTTGGAAATAAGGGCTTACAGGCGCTTGATGTGAGGCCAAGCTTGTGGTTCGAACAGGGGTTACCCCTATGGGGCGTGGATGAAAACTGATTTTAACCCCTGTTGATTACCTTATTCACCTCTCAGAAAACAGATTCAGTCAGAATCTTCTAATACCAGCTACAGATAGCAGGGAAAATCTTCATAATGGCTATGTGTATTAGCATCAAAGAATAAGGGAGAATAGAAAGGATTATTTGAAAACAAAATGTAGTAATTTGCCTTTGAAGTTGGTTTTTTTGGTGGTGGGTTTTTTTTTTCCTGGTCAGCTGAATCTTCTTATACAGATTTCCTGTCTGGAAATTTAAATACCTTGAAGGCCTCTACTATTTAGCAATCCATTAATTCATAAAATGAAGATTTATTAACATTAACAGTGTACCCAGCACTATACTAAGTATTCATTTCAGCGAAGAGCTGTCCTGCTCTCAAAAGCCTCACAGTTAGGAATGAAAACTAAGGACTAATATAGCTAACATTAATATATTGTCATTTATGGTATTCTTGGGGTATTTCTTTCTTAAATTTAGCCAGAGTTTCTATTACTCTTGGATGAAAACAAAGAACTACTGTCTATGGACTCTAATTAATACTTCACTCTTATTAGAACATGTTGATTAAGGGATATCATGTCATTTGTTTATTTCAAGAAGCTCTCAAGAAAGGTTCTCTGTTTGTTATTGTCTCTGTTTTCAAATGAAGAAATTCAGATAATATGATAAGAGTAAAAAGATCATGGACTTTGAGTTATAGCCCTACTAGTGAGTAGCTCTTATTTCCTTAAGCAATTAATTTCTCAAGTTCTCGGTTTCACAGTCTGTTAGTTGGGGATAATGGTATGACTTCCCTGTGGCAGTCTTGTGACACATGCATCGATGTGATTGTCTATTTGTATGCATGTATATGTGTGTAGACTCCTATGACATTTGCTGCTTAACAGTTGTAGAGTATGTGTCAGTTCTCCCTTCGTTCAGCCAAATTTGACAATGGTTGTATCACTCCATCCCATTTCCTCTACTGTAGGTTATACGGCTCATTTAAAAAAAATTTTTCATGTTTATTTATTTTTGAGAGAAAGAGCACGAGCAGGGAAGGGGCAGAGAGAGAAGGAGACACAGAATCTGAAACAGGCTCCAGGCTCTGAGCTGTCAGCACAGAGCCCGACACGGGGCTCAAACTCATGAACTGAATCATGAGATCATGACCTGAGCTGAAGTCGGACACTCAACCGACTGAGCCACCCAGGCGCCCCTATAGGGCTCATTTTAAAAAGCCTTTTCTATCAATGGCATAAAGAGCTCATTTAGAGCCAGTTCTAAATGTGAATCTCGGTTCTGCTTTTGCTAGTTACAGGACCTTAACAAGCAAGATAGCATTTCAAATCCCTTTCCATTCTCAGAATTCCTTACTTTAAACTAGTAATGATGCTGTTTAAAGGGCTTGGCCAGAACAAAGGAATGTGATCCTTTTATCTATTTATGAAATTCTTATAAGTTGATTTATTTATTTCTTAGAAACCTATATGTTTTCAGGTAGCATTTGAGTGTTGCATATGAAGACAGTCACTCAGAATTTCTTTAGCAATCTTTATTCTTACCTTTTCTTGAATTTTTATTCATTAGGCAGATATTTTTCCTCAATATCTCATTCATTTACTCTCCTTTTTTGTTTGAATAACTACTATTCTGATTCTGGCCAACATCAACTTGACTAGCACAGTCATTCTGATTGACCTTCCTGCCTTAGTGACTCTTCTGTCATGTTTATTTCAGATATTATTGTCAGTATAATTTTAGGATGATAAAATTAAAACGTTATTGCTGGAGAGGATGTTAGCATCACAACAAGGAATATTTCCTGCTGAAAGATATGTCAAGTCTTCATGTCTCTTCTTGGCTTCCAGATTCTGAGTTACTCTCCTATAAACATCACAACCATTACTCTTGCTGATCTAAGAAACAGACTCTTGACTCTACTTGAACAAATCTGCATGTATTGTGCTTATTTTCACATTGTCTGTTACATGTCATTTCTCTCCTGAATGGACTGTTTCACTTGCAAGTCTGCCCCACTTCCTGCCACCACATACTTTTCTCTTCCTCAGAGCCTGACTCAACCTTAGGTTTAACTTCACCCCACTTAGAATACTGTTGAAAATTTGTGTCATCGATTTTATTTATTTCCTTTATATGTGCACTTTTAGTATTTTCACTACTGATTGAGATTCTTGAAGGCAGAAACTGAGCTGTTTTCTGTTTCTTCTCTTTCTCCCAGAGCATCTTGAGTCTGCCACCCAGGACTTAGGAAGTCTTTGTAATTGTTGGAGACTGATTCAGTTCATTGAGCATGCTCCCTAGAGTCGTTCAAATTACATATAATTATTCAGTAGTCCTATACAAAATACTGTATTGCAGATTTGAACATGCTAAGCATATCCACCAAGCACTGAGCAGATCGGACCATAATTTTCCTAAATGCTGTTAAGAACATCCTGATAGACCTATAAATACAGAGAGCAAACTGATAGTTGCCAAAGGGAAAGGGGTTGGGGAGGGTGGGTGGGCAAAAGGGGTGAAGAAGAGTAGGAGCTACAGGCCTCCACTTATGGAATGAATAAATCACAGGAATGAGTGGCACATCATAGGGAATACAGTCAATAATGCTATAATAGCATTGTATGGTGACAGATGGTAGCCACACTTGTGGTGAACATAGCATGACAGACATATAGAGAAGTACTGTGTTGTGCACCTGAAACTAATATAACATTGTATGTTAACTATACTCAAATAAAAAAATGTTTGTAAAAGAACATCCTGAGAGCAGAATCTAAAACTACTTAAATCTAGTTTCTAACTACTATATCCATTGGATTACCCAGTTCTCTAAGGCCCATCTTATTAGAAGCATAACAGAATAGTCCATCAGGAATTTTATTTCATAAAGTCATTTTAGTCATTATTTAACATCATATGATATGTGTACATATTTAATTACATCTACAGATTTATGATTAATAAAGAGATATGTTCATAGGTTAAATTTCTGGGTTTTCCTGCTTATTTTCCTTGAGTCTTTAATTAATCACCAGTAATTTTCTATAACACTTTAACAGTTTCTAAGAATATGAAAAAAATGTTTAGAGCTCTTACTTAAAATTCTGCTAATTATATGAAACTATCATCTTTCTAGCTGATTTTGTTCAGAAATGGTCATGATGAAAGAACTGCAATGTACTTGGTGTTAACACATGTCAGTCGTAGGCACACTGAAATTCTCTGCTAAGTATGGTGACTTGGAGGTTCGAGAGCTACAGGACATTAGGATTGCTTGTTATCAGAATTCCCTGCAAACTGTGTTATAGAACAGGAACAAAAAGACCTGAAAAGAAAAGGAGGGTTATGAAAGCACTGTTTTTTTTTTCTACCAAATCCCATGTAAGCAATTTCTACCAACAATGAAGAAACCTTGTTTTTGGCCTACTTCTGCAGCCAATCATTCTGTGTTGAATATTGTTAAGGCAACATTCTTTTCCCTGGTACTTTTTCCATACCCCAGGGCAATGCTTTTTGTGTTTGAAGTATCTCCAGGGATACACGTAGGAAGAAGCACATATTTATTTTTACAGATCCCCCAAAGTATAGTAAATCATTCAGAATTGAAGAGAGGCAAACTCTGATGCTAACACAAACAAAAAATAACCATGCTTGGGGCCCATGAGTCCCTGGGGATCTTACTGAATACACTACTTAGAAGTTGAATTAAACCCAGCTTTTGAGATTTTCTGAGGTCCATCTGTCTCTTTTTTCCATGTCTTAAAGTATATTTATTTCATATGGGCTCCAGGGCTTTATTTTACATATACATTTAAAAATTACTTCTTGGTAACCAGCAATAACTCTGCCTGAATATTTAAGCATAGTTTAAAAGGGACAAAAGACCTGCTGATTGCATCAGGACGTGGAGCTCCATTTTGTCCTTGGACATGTGCTGTATATGTTAGCCCGCAATCTACCCCCACAGCCTTGCTCTGAATACCTTCGCAGAATTAAAAACTGGGAGCATGAGAAGAACTTGAGAGTGGCTGTTTCCATGGCTCTCTAAAAGTGAATTCATACATAGCTGACTATTTGGGCTCTCCTAATTGATGGCACAAGGACATGATATCTTTTAAAAAGCTAGTCAGTGCCCTCCCTACTCATGCCCAAAATACCTGAGAGCTTGTCTTGCATTTTACATCTCATTGAGTTAGCATCATGGTTAACATGGTGGGTTCTGAAGTCAGACTGCTCAAAACTGAATTTCAGCCCCATCTTTTACGAGCAATGTGACCTTGGGCAAATTACCTCTCTGAAAAGTCCCAATTCCTCACCTGTCAAATGATCAAAGTAGTAGTGCCTCCCTCAGAGTCATGAGGGTTAGATGTAAATGCTTTGGAACATAGTAAATATATGATAGATGTTAACAAGTATTGTGACTACTTACGCTTTTTTCCCTAAAGGTTCTTTGCAGGTGGATTTTAAGTGTTAAGAAGAATTACCGGAAGAATGTTGCCTATCATAATTGGAGACACGCCTTTAATACAGCTCAGTGCATGTTTGCTGCTCTAAAAGCAGGCAAGATTCAGGTACTTTTGAGAGGCATTTTTATATTTAAGACCTTTTCTTGCTTTAGTGGTAAAGTTTATAACATATTCTTTCAAGTTTTTTTAATGTGCACTAATGATGATTGGAATATTTATTGCCACATACAAAATAAATTACATCTTGTTAATTGAAGAAGACCAGCATGGCAAAATACTTAGTTATTAATTTTCTTTCATATGTAACCTATATGGCATATTTTTTAAAATCTTTTAAATTACTTCATGTTAAATTTTAATAGTCTTCGGGCAAGGAAATTCATTCTCCAGAGGAAATTTCTACAGTATAAGTAAAATTACCAGATTTCTCATGTGCACATTCAAACTGCTCCATAGTAGAATTCCTCAAAAACCACTCAAGTGGCTTCATAGATAAGTCTAGGGTTCTCTATTGCATTTTCTCTGGAGCCCTCAGTTAAATCTTCTAAGTACTATTTCATGGAAAGGGTTTTACTATCATATACATTGACCAGAGACTGTTTACAAGGAAGATCAATGCAGAAAACGTTCAAGTAATCCGTTCCTTTCCAGGCCAAATTTTATCCATATCTCTGTCCTTAGATTCTAACTTCAGTGGGAATCAACTAGTTATTCTAGGTAAGTGATTCCAGGCATCCATCATATAACTGCTTTTAATTCAGAGCTGCCATGCTTTTTTTTTTTTAAGTAAATTCTAAAAATGTTATTCTCTGTCTCCACTTCCCTAGGGGGCACATTTTAACTGGCTAGAGCTAAAAGAAGGGATTGTTGTCCAAAAAGCCATATGAAATACCATAGTAGTATTTTCCTGCCAGAGCAAGCATTTGTAAGAAATAGGGTAAACTTCTTTTGGGCTATGGAAAGGTCATCAGGACTATACCACTCACTGAAAACTATCCTTCCTTTTTATGAAGAATAACAAAATCGGGATCTTTATCTATGTGGTAAACATATTACATAGAACATTGAGGATTTCCAGCAGAGTGGAGCTGATCATTTCAACTTATTTTCTTACTGATGAAGGAGAACAGTAGTATAAATAATACAAATGGCAGATATTACAAAAATAACCTATGTTTGGCGTTAGAATATATTGTGCAACTTTTTAAAGCCAGATTTTCATTCCCAATCCTCTTATTTTATATCGTTTTGCTTACGATTCACATTGCCTGTGTTCCTTAGGGATACAACAATGGCTAGCAGAGAATGAGAGCAGCAGAATCTGCAGAGAATCAGAAGGCAGAGAGACAACAATTATTTAAAGTTTATTTTGATTATTCCACATACATGTAGATAATTAAGAGTTAATGATATTTACTAGCTGTGGACAGATTACTGATTGTTTGAGGCATTTCAGCTTGTTCTGGTGAGAAACGGCATTTGTAATAATCCCATTCGGAAGACAAAGTACAACTGATCGCCTGCAGCCCAGGATTCTACCATGAGTCTTTGCGACCATAAAGAAGCATATGGGAAAGGCTAGTCGGAAACACAAATACGATTGGTGAAAAGAGGTGGTCTAATGAACTTAACCAAATTGCCTTTTTCTTTCTTTCCTCTGACGTCTTTGGTCATGCAGAACAAGCTGACCGACCTAGAGACACTTGCCCTGCTGATTGCTGCTCTCAGCCATGACTTGGACCACCGTGGTGTGAATAACTCTTACATACAGCGGTAAGGCGCATCTTCCCCAGCAAAAGAAGAAAATGTTTCTTTTATATTGTAGGGATGTCTTTTTTAGAGTAAGAACCATAGTAAAATTTGATGGTACCAGATTTCTATTGATCAGGGTCCCACAACATACTCTGGTGATATTCAAGTGAAATGGAAAAAAAAAAAAATAGTGTAAGTCCAATATTGTGATGGCAACATTTCTGACCTAAAGCTCAAAAAGTATGTGTGTTGCGAATCTTATTTCATTAGATAATTAAAAAGAGTTTTGCTTTGGTGTATGTATACCCAGTTTAGGAGCTTCAAAAAAGGTGGAATTTTTGCCTGGACTAGAAAAGATATTTGAAAAGTGCTTAGCTTAATTCTAAGTACTTAGTAAACACTCAATAGAAGGAGGCTTCTGGTGTTAGTGGAGGCAGTACAGCACAATGTTGGCAAGTTTGGGCCCTGCAATCAGTCTGGATTTGAAGCCTGCCTTTGCCATGCAGTTCCTGTGTGATCTTGGGCAAGGGCACTTACTTCTCTATGCTTCAGTTTCCTAATTTGTAAAGTGGAGATGATAGCAAACCTACCTCATAGGGTTGATGTAAGTTTTAAGAGACAACACATAGCAATATGAGGTGGAATGTGCGGTGCATTTAAAAAAACTTTTTTTTAATGTTTATCTATTTTTGAGAGAGACAGAGTGTGAACTGGGGAGGGGCAGAAAGAGAAGGAGACACTGAATCCAACGCAGGCTCCAGTCTGAGGTGTCTGCACAAAGCCCGATGCAGGGCTCAAACTCACAAGCTGTGAGATCATGACCTGAGCCGAAGTCGGACACTTAACCGACTGAGCCACCCAGGCACCCCTGTGCAGTGCATATTTAAGTGTTAGATCTTAGCAGCAGATGTTAGTGATACTCCTATCACCATCAGAGGCTTGCTTTCTGGCCGATTTTGAGAGTAGGTACTAACCCTTGAGACAAGTGTTTCAGGCTCCCTTACGGGCCATATTTAAGTGACATTTGCAATGACAAATGAGATCATGAATGTGACATCACTCTTCATCATATTTTTGAGCCCCTGTGACATGTTTATTTTCTTTCAGCTACTTAGTTGAAAAGTGTACATCTTAATGGCAAGATCTCTTACTGCTTAGCATTTTTCTAAGTATGTAAGTGATTTAACTAATGGATAGATCTCTTAAGGAAATTCCAGATGTCTGATATCTTGAGGGAATTTCAGAGAGCTCTCTAATCACATTCCCTTTATCTAAATAAATGGAAAACTTCATGTAGAAAGAATTATAGTGATGCAACAACTGTGTCCTCTGCTGACCTTTGATGGGAAAAGATATCAAGCTCTTGCCTGAGTGTCAGAGACTGGCTCTTTCTAAGATCTAATGTTTTGGAGAACAGATCGGATGATGTCCTTTGTCCTCTGTGCTTTATCATATGATCCTGTTCCTGAGCCTGACGTTGATGCGGAAGTAATTATGAAAGGGAACAGTGACATGAAAAGGTGTGTAAGCACAGACGTAGCACAGCCTAAAGATCCAAACCAGCAGTGCTATGTTCCCTCCATACCTCAAAGCTGAATGTAGTATTATTAGTGTATGGTCACTCTAAGGTGCCATGTTGCACTGCTTTGGAGTGAAAAAAAAAAAAAAAACACTCAGCTATTTTTTCCTTTGTTTATTTAAAAATAATTACCCGGAAAAACATCTGGAGAAACGTCATCTTCTCTTCAAAAAAAAAAAAAAAGTAAGTCCTGGGAAAAATTCATAGACTGCAGAATCTTGCCTTCACACACACCACAAAGCAGACTTCCACCAAGTAATAATAACTTTAGGAAAAAAAGTTAAAGAAGTTTCAGAGATTTTTTTTTTCCTCCTACATCTCTGTGGTTTGAGTAGACGAAATCAAGAATTTTCCAGGGATGTTTCTTTTTTTTTTTTTTTCCTTTCCTTAGTGGTAAATGAATGATATCTCGAGGAGGAATTTCTTCACGAGGGGACTCTTGGGAGATTCAGAGAACCATAAAAATTCCCGTATAGAGAAGTAACTTGTATAAAGGTGTACAGTGTCCAACCTCATCAGTATTCAAACACTACATAAAGAAAACCACCACAATTAAAGAAGGCACAGAATGAAACTAATACATCAAAAAGAGGAAAAGCCCGCATGTGGTAGCAAAGTTAGATGCTTAACTTCTCCTGTCATTCATTCTTCTTGAACATCTTTTCAGAAAATTAATTTAGAGTAAGATGTAGAGCAAACTATGTTTTGATTCATTATTGGGTTCTTTGATTCCTTCCTTGATTGGGAAGACTGCCATTATGAGGAGTACGGCTACGATGCCAGTGAAATATTTGGGGAAAGAGTTCACTGCTGTGCTTTCTTCTCCCATGTGGGTGGGTAAAAGAGGGAGTGGTTTCAGAGAGATTTTAAATCATTATTTTAAAAACAGGCAACAATAGGACAGAATGACTGGAGTACAGACATCTACTAGAGAATGCACAATGTGACATTTGGCTTAGGTAGAGAAACCTCTTGCAGTTCGGCCTGCGGTCCTTATAAGAAGACTGTATGAGTGCATTGATTTGGTTGGATTCAAGTTTGGTGTTTTATAAAATAATAGAGTGAATGTGTCTTACATTTTAGACAGCTGGCTAATGGACAGTTACTGGGGCCTGGCATTTTGCTAGGCAGAAAGAGAGCTATGAAGTATAAAACGTGGTCCCTGCTATTAAGGAATTTCATAGCCTCATGAAACAGCAGTGATCAATACAAGAAGATTGTTTAGTAATGTGGACTGTAAGTGTTCAGCAGACAAGGAGATTGGTTAAGACCAGTGCAAGCCCATCTCCACTGTTAATGGAAGAAGTGAGACAAAGAGGATCCCAAAGAGTGGTAGGATTTGGAGAGGAGAGAGGATGAAGATAGACCAGAAACACGGTGAGGTAGGTGGGCTTCCTCATGGAACAGTGATGATGGCTGGCCTGTGCAGAGTCAGAAGGCTCACTGACCAGGGATGAAAAGTGAGAGAGTGAACAAGTAGAAGTTGTAGGACCCTTAAGAGAGAGCTATAAAACTAAGCCTATTTGGTGTGGTGAAGAAACAAGGAGCTGTTGCAGTGGGTAATAAAGACATTTCGGAAGGAAAGACCAAAGGTAAGGTACAAGGTATAATGAGTAATAAATAGGAGCCCAGAGTTCAGCTCGGAAGCTGTTACAGCAAGCCAGATATTTGGTGACAATCACATACTGGCTACAGAGAGGAAAATTTGGAAGGAGAAAGGGTTTTCAATTTAATACTGAACAGGTGGTTTTATGCATGAAGGAAGGGGAAATCATGACTCCCGGTCCAAGAAACTGGAACACTGATGGAACCACTGATGACAATTGAAGAACTGGGAAGTGGGTATGCACCTGTGTGTGCACTTAGGGAGGGAGGGACAAGAAGGACAGCAGGTAGAAGAGAAAATAATCAATAGGATGGTAGTTAGAAGAGGTAAAATGATCAAAGGAATGTTTTGTTTTGTTTTGTTTTTTTCAAGATAGCAGAATGAAAGCATTTCCTGGTAATCACAGACCGTGTGGCTTTGTCCTGGGAGAACTCGTTCTGTAGCTTGGTCTTCTCTGCTGTCTCTTAGAGGAACAGGAGTGAGCTGTAGTCATGGGCTGGCGTGGTGGCAACGGAATGTCAGCAGGCACTGAGGGACTCAACAAAGTGGTAAAGACAGCACAGGAATCACAGTTTGTGAAGTTCAACTGAGTAGCATCTGTATTAGCCAAGAATAACATCATCCCTGATAAGTTTGGAGGGCTTGAGAGACTAGAGATCCAAATAAGAAAAAAGTACATGTTCAAGAAGTCCTAAAGTCACTAGCTAGTAATAATAATAATAGAAGTTAACACTTAATATAACCTTTACCAAGTGGCATTGTGAACTCTCTTTAGTACTTCACATATAACATATATGAGTTCAGTTAGTCCTTTGACTATGCCACAGTGGCTGTGATGGTTACGGTGGTTAAGGGCCAACTTGAGTCAGATGCCTGGGTACAAAAGCATATACTGGCTCTTCCTCTTACCATCTGACCTTGAGTGAGTCATTGAACATCCCTCTCTCTATTTCCTTCTCTGTGTAATGGAATAATGACAGTACCTATCTTGTAGTTTGTTTCTTTGTTGTTGTTGTTTTTTAACAAGGATTAAAGAGTATAAATAAATGTGAAGTACTTGGAAGAATACTCGGGACATATTAGATGCTCTCCAGGTTTTAGCTTTTTCAAAGGGGGATCCTATTAAGGACATATAGGAACTCAAGATCTTGCTTTGTCCCACGGTGAGATATGGATCAGGGAGTAGCAAAAATGCTGTGCCTGGTAGCCCCTAGAAGCTGTGGAACAAAGAAGGGAGTATCTATTGTTGACATGAAAAGAGACTATCTGAAGAATCAAGGAGGTTAAAAAACTAGGGTCAAAAGTCCAAATGAATCCTCACCTTGAATATCTGTGGCATCTAATGTGATTACAGAGAATGCAAGGTAAAATAACCCCTGACTGACAGAATACAACAGCGATGATTTGGAGAGAAGTGGTCAAGTAAAGACTTAAATGGGGTTGACATGGTTTACAAACAGTAGTTAAGAGATTTGAGCCCAGAGCAATATATATGCTTGAGAAGCAAAATCAAGGATGGTTGTTGAGAGTCTGTAAAAGGAGTACT
This sequence comes from Cryptoprocta ferox, assembly GCA_028646485.1. NCBI lineage: Eukaryota > Metazoa > Chordata > Mammalia > Carnivora > Eupleridae > Cryptoprocta > Cryptoprocta ferox. The sequence continues at coordinate 97,288,341 of CM053567.1, forward strand.
GGGGTGGCAAGAATTGTTTTTCTCAGAGAACTTACATTTTCTATTGATTTCTAAGGCTTCCTGTTTCTAAAATGCTGTTCTGACCTTGGTGCTGTCATCCTGACACCACTCTAAGAGATGGACAAACTACTGCAGGACGAGAAGAAAATGCAGGGAAGGCATACGGTCCATACCGTAGACAGCAGTGTGGGAATAAAATTCAGTGGAAGCCGTGGTTTAAGTGGGCCCTTCTGACAGGCTCTCATATAAAGAAGCAATAAATAGCCTTGTGTTTGAAACAGTAAAAAGCATTAGAATAGAGAACACATTGGTGTCCACGAATATTTCTGTAAACAGGAAACTTGGGGCATTTGTCACCCTTTTATGGATTCATAAATCCGTATTTTTAGAATGTAAGTAAAGGCAAACACACATAATTTGCATTCATCTATCTCATAAGCCAAGAAGTTTTTCTAATGGGAAACAGTCCCGTCTGCATTGTCTATAAATGTAATCTGCGCCTGAAATTTTAAACACATTTGTGTTGTATGCACCTAATTGCATCTCTGGCCCAGCCTCTAACTAGGTCAGTAAATGGATGCTGTGTGCAAAGTGCTGTGGGGTCATGAGCCAGCATGATGCGGTGAAAGGATGTGTTTGAATCCCAGCCCCACCATTTATATTGACCTTGAATAAGTTAGTCTCTCTTTGAACTCTTGGTTGTCTAAAAAATAAATGCTAAAATGCCAATTTTAGAGAGGTCTCAGCCTGGATCACCCTGGAGGCACAGCCTGAGACAATGCTGGTGTGCCCATAGCTTATTTGTGCATGTGATCCCAGGGAGCAGGAATGCAGGCCTGGAGTGGGAAACCGGGAAGAAGGGGAAGCCAGAGGGAGGATGAGTTACCAGCTGTCCACCCATCCAGGCAGCTGATGCTTAGTCCTGCCAGGTGATTCTGAGAAGTCTTAGGAAATGAGATCCGGAACTGTGCATAAATGGCCAGGGACAAAGTAGGGAGGGGGCAGAGATCCACAAGTTACCATTCCCCATTGGTCAAAGATGGCCTCCATGGGCCTTAACTCCTCCATAGCCCAGGCTCAACACAGGTGAATACAGCAAGAGAGTTCCTGTGGGCACCAGCAGAGGGCAGAGAGCTGCAGGGCAGAAGCAGTGGGCCACAGCAAAGTACCTTCTAATTGGCCCCTGTAGGGAGTCTATTAAATCGTCCATGAAACTTGATGCTGCATCAGTGGCTGGGGTCAGAGGTGGAGCTGAGAATTCTGATGTGGTGAACAGAGATGCCCCATATTAAATAAAAATGAAATATAAACTACTTAGCGCAGTGCCAGACATGTTAGAGGCTCTCAGTAAATGGTAATTATTATCACTGGGGAAAACAAATCCGGCCAAATTCAAGAGGTTTACAGTTTAACAAGGTAATAGACTTATAAACAGCTAACAACTGGCAGAACAAAATGGATATTAAACTAATACCATGCGTCCTTGAGTTTTTTTTAATGTTTTATTTATTTTTGAGAGACAGAGAGAGACAGAGCATGACAGAGAGAGAGGGAGACACAGAATCCGAAACAAGCTCCAGGCTCTGAGCTGTCAGCACAGAGCCTGACGCAGGGTCGAACTCATGAACCATGAGGTCATGACCTGGGTCAAGTTGGATGCTTAACAAATGGAGCCACCCAGGTGTCCCTATCCTTGAATTTCTTACATAAATGAAAATAACAGATACTCTAGACTCTTTTCCTTATCTACATGAAGGGAATGCAGAAGGCTGCAATTGTCATGTTGAAGTTGACCTTAGCATAGTTAGTCTGAATGGTGAGAAAATGCTGTTGCCAAGAGAGAGAATTTAGAATGCAAGGTAGAATTCAGGAGGGAGGCCATCTGTTTACCCTGGGTCCTCCATTATCCTGCATCCTCTCATCTGTTCCTGTGGCTTGGATTATTACCAGATGTCTGCAGGTTATTGTGTTCTAAGGCTACATCTCCAGCCTAGACCTGATACAAACTTTTATATCCACTTGGTGGATGTCAGGCACTTTAAAATCAATAGATCCAACCCTGAATTAGATATCTTCCCCTCCATCTCCCATCCCTAATCCTCTCCCTTTTTTCCTATGTCAGTAAATGACAAGGCACAAACTTGGCATTCGTACTTTTCCCCTAGGAGAATTTCCACTAGGTCCCAACATTAAGATTATTTGCCAGTTCCTACCTCCTAAACAGTCATGAGACAACTCTACGTCTCTTTATGTGGGATTCTGTCACCCTAGTCCAGGCTGTCTCATACCTGCATTACTAGAACTAGGACTACGAGCTTTCCAAGTAGTCTCCTAACTACTTTCTAGTATTCACCATGCATCTCCAGTTTTGATTCCAACAAATTTATCTTTTTATTTTTTTTTAAATCTGCTCATTTTACTCCATCCATTGTTTTCCCCTTGTCCAATGAGAAGCACAGTATCTGGTCCATTGTACAACTCACTAAACATGGAGGAGCAAACAAGACAGGCAGGAGTTAACTTGAGAAGGGTTACAACAACACAAAGAATGGCAGTTTGGGGGTCAGCAGTTATCAGTGGCAGATTAGACAACTGGAATAGAAGAGATTGCCCATTCTCTACCTTTATTTACCTTGTTTTAGTTTTGTTTTCCCTTAAGCTTCTCTTACTCCACTCATTTTCTTCCCGTGTTACATTCCTCCAGTCTTGGGCAACTTCTGTATCTTTAAATTAAATGAAAAGTCAATTAATGATTCATATAGTAGTATTAAGAAATAAGCCAGCTGTATTATCTAACACTTGTATTCTGCTTTACAATTCATAAACCCCTGTCCTATAAATTTTAGGAACAGAGACTTTCAGGAACTCTCACTTTTTCTTTTAAAGAAAAACTAGTGAAAATTGTGCTTTATATTCACATGTGAAAGGTCATGAGAAATAAGAGGGGGAGGACTGTGCTTGACATACTTTAGACCTTGATTTGTGACTGCCTGTTACATACAGTGAACTGACTATAATACCCCTACCATTCCCTTTACTCATCCGAATGGTCTCCACTGTTTTCCCCTAGTTCAAGTTAAAAGAGCTACCAGGACTTCCTACACTGAAATAACCTGGATCCCACATGGGAAACTTTCTGACTCTGCTGTCTCCTTCTTCCCTTCAAAGGGGGGTGTGCACCAACTCTGCCCCTTTTCTTTGCCTTTCATCCCGCCTGCCCATTTGTTCCACCTCAGTCCATTCTCCTCGGATATATAGGCACGTGTGAATATGCTGACCCTCAGCCTTATTTTAGATGAAAAACTAGCATTGAAATTTGTTTCAGATTTTAAATTAATTGCAGTTTTAAAATTGAAAAATATAATTGGCACAAGTATTCCAGAGATTTGTTTTTCATGGTTAGAGAAATCAGTCCTTTGTCCTTATTCCTTCTACTATTATCAATATTAAAACCAATGAAAGTGTTCATACTTTGAACTGACAGTGGTTACCCTGGTATTTGAAAACAGTCTGTTTATTTCCTGGAGATTACCTCACTCTTTTCCTCAGCAAAAGGAGAGAAAATTGTTAGTCTGATTAATTTTGTGAAGTAGCCTCTTTTTTCATTAACCGATATTAAGAAGAAATTAATAAACTGATACGTTGGGGAAACTAGTAATTTTTAAGCTGTTTTTCTCTCTTCAACAAAATGTTTTTCAGAAGTGAACACCCACTTGCTCAGCTCTACTGCCATTCAATCATGGAGCATCATCATTTTGACCAGTGCCTGATGATTCTTAATAGTCCAGTAAGTACCTACTTTATGGCCGTGGAATTTTCAAAGAGAGCTTTATAAATTCAGTTTTATTTTTAAGTTTTGGACTTATTCCCAGCGTCATAAATTCTTGAGCATGCTTTATTCCTTTTTGGGTAAGGAAGGCAAAGCCAAAACATTTGAGATCTTCCCAGCCTTACTTCCCTGGACAACCCAAACTGTCTAAATGTTGCCTGATAAAGGATATCTGGTTACTCACTCTCTTTGGTTATGGCAAACTAGAAACAAACAAAACTAATATTTTATGACTCTCAATTAATTCTCCCCCCTCCTCTTTTTTTTTCTTTTGGCCAAATGAAGTGGTTTATACAGCTTTCAAAGGTTTTCTTTCACAACACCATGCCTATTCCTCTTTTTGCTGAAACTTCTGACCACTAACAAACTGCTATGTTAAGAAATTAAGCTATTCAACAGTTTGGTTAAATGAATAATTATCAGTGTAAGAAAGCATATGATGTGTTATGCTAGACAAATAAATGCTAAGGAAAATAAAATTAAAATAATGTATGCCAAAAGATTAACAAAGGTTTTCTTTGTCTAGTTATTAATGCTTTTAGCTTCTCATTTTGATTTGTTCACTATTCACATTATCTACTATATGCACGTGTTACCTTTATAGTAAGAAAAATGTGAACGTTGTAACTATTGTGTGGAAGAAGCACAATGCATGGTATATAATCTTAAAGCAATTTTACCTCCATCTTTTTGTGTTTGCCCCGTGTGACTAGTTCTTCTCTGAGCCCTAGAAGAAAACTTGGAAGGCCCGTGACTCTTCTGGTTGTTCTTTTATAAGTAAAGACCTTCTAATTACGTTAAGTCCCAAAATAGAGTATACAATTCTCAGTTTAGAAACCAAAATGTCCAGTTCTGTGTAATACTCTGGATTTTGGATTTGTTTTAAAGTTTCAGGTTCTCCCCCTACCACCCTGGTTGGCTTCTCTCAACCCTACCTTGTGCTTCTTCTCACCCCTTCCTCATCCCTAACCCCCCATGTAGTTTCCTTTCCCTCCAGACTGGGAGAGTAGGAAGGGAGAACAGGTAAGAAGAGGGGCAAGAAATTTCTCAACACACTGCTACTGTTAGGAGTGTCTCACTCTTTGTGCCTGGCAGGTGTTTAAACCAAGTTCTTTGCTTGTGGGTAAGTTCATGATGCCTGCCAAATACCCTCATTGTAGGGCTTTTCTACCAGATGTTCCTTTAATGTGAATGATCATCTCTTTCTGGATTATTTTTGGCTCCTTCCCCAGCTCCTGAATATCTGATCATTCACTTTCAGCTCCTTTCCACTAAGGTTCTTTAGCCTTCTTTGTGGTCCTCTTGAAAAGGACAGGACTGAAACCAATCCCATGCCTCCAAAACTTGGAGAATGCAAGCCATCCCATATAGTAGTAACCTCCCCATTGCTGCCAAAGTTAGAGTGGCTAGTAAGCCTGTGTCTTGCCTTTTAGATTTCCAGACAATAATTAGACACAAGACCACTGTGGCCCCTCCCACTCTCACTACACTACAGGAGACATATGTAGAGACTTCATGCCCCTCTCTCTTATTTGAGATGAAGGGGAACACAATCTCACCTCCCCTAAACATCTCAGTGTGGATGAAAGGTTAAGAGTTATACAGCCAATTTGGTAACCTCATTATAAATTCTGCATACAGCAGGTGCCTGGTTGGGTCCCAGTTAAGCATCTGACTTCAGCTCAGGTCATAATCTCGCAGTTCATGGATTCGAGCCCCATATCAGGCTCTGTGCTGACAGCTCAGAGCCTGTATCCTGCTTCGTTTTCTGTGTCTCCCTCTCTCTCTTCCCCTCCCATGCTCACACTCTGTCTCTCCCACTCTTAAAAATAATAAACATTAAAAAAATTTAAATTATGCATAGAGTTTAATACAGATTGGTAAAGTACGTGATTAATATGAATTAGTTCATGTGTGACTGGTAATCAAATGATGTTAGTGTAAGTGTCCAAGTTGTATTCTTTCATCCACAAGTTCTCTTGGGTAAAGTACAAGAATTATGGGAGTTGAATTTTTGACCTTATACAAGAAAGAAAAAAGTCCCTCCACTTGGCTTTTGCTCAGGCACCCCTTCTGCTCTATTTCAAGAATATTGAAAATGGGCATTTGCTCCCTTGCTTTGGACCACTTGCTTTAGGCTCCTAGGAGGTTGCTCTTCCTTCGGTGCCCACCTTAATAGCCGCCCCAGGGTCTCAGTGATCCAGTCCCATCCACCTTGTCTCTGGGCCCCACAAACCATCGCTTCCACCCCATTGTTTTGTGTGTCTTGACTATCCTCAGAGGGCCTCCAGACTGGCCAGCCTGAGCTGACGGGGTTACCTCCAGATGCACTAATTTTCAGTTTGGTTTATGCTTTGGTTATAAAGTTTCATGAGCTTTGTGTGATTTGCCCCAGCACTATATTTTCCCATAAACCATGTCATTTTTAATATGTAGTTTTTCAGAACTGAGACTTCTCAGGAATTATATGCTGTGTTGTAGTAGAGACATCTGTACTTTCCTTGGGATTTGCTATCTATATGCCTCATTAAAAATATAAAACTTTCATTTTAATATCTTGCTTAGTTTTAAAGAAAGAAAATATGCTAAACTTTTTCTAAAGCATATTTAACAGTATCCCTATCATAGGTAACTATGTTATTAAATAGCATAACTTACTAAATAATATGTTATTACTTATAAGAAATTTGGTTGTATAGATGGTTGGTCTCAAATTATAAGACCATATAAATATTCTGTCTTTGTAAACACCAAAACGTAAGAATTTACAGTCTCTGTTTTTGGAAGGGAAAATAAAAATATAACACCAAAAGGTATTTCCTTTTCCATTTGAAATTGTTTTATCTTAAAATACACAAAAGTATCAGTTATTTTCTAAATAGTTTTCTTTCTGGCCCAGTGATTTCATATTTTAAAACAATGTTTACGGTTATAATTACAGATTCATTAATTGGATACATGCCACAATTTCGGCATCTAATTATTCTCTTACTGGTGTTTTGGCCCTGGCCTACCACACTCAGCAGTTTCTCTTTCTTCAGAACAAATCCTCTGCCTCCAGATGTCATTCCTATACCTCTGGGATTTTCTTGGCCCTGAGATTTAGGAAGCACATCTGACTCAACTTGTAGATGTTGTTCTGAGTATATGCTGAATACCCAAGGAATGTTTTATGTAGTTCAAGCTCAGAGAGCCACTATGCCTTAAATTACAGACAAGAAATAAAAAATGGTTACAGAGCAAAAATTTTCTGTTATTTGCACCTAGATTAGCCACCTTTTTAATATTTCCCTTTTTTAATGTTTATTTTTTATTTTTGAGAGAGAGAGAGAGAGAGAGTACGAGGGGGGGAGGTACAGAAAGAGAGGGGGACAGAGGATCTGGAGCAGGCTCTTCGCTGACAGCAAAGAGCCTGATGTGGGGCTAGAACTCACAAACTATGAGATCATGATCTGAGCTGGGATCAAGAGTGGGAGGCTTAACTGACTGAGCCACCCAGGTGCCCTTCAATATTTCTTATAGATGTTTCAAATATGTTTGCTTTTTATGATCAGTAAGTACACCCTTGGCTCATGCCCTGAACCACCCTCTATATTCACATGTTCCTATAGGACACACACTGTTCTCAATATTGATTAAGTTAAATTATATAAATTTGCACCCAAAAAATGTTATTAGATTTATTACAAAAGCCATAGAGAAATGATTCTTTAAATATTCAATGTTTAAAAGTTTTATTACTCCATTCTAGATGTCCATTAATATGGCTTTGATTTGGGAAGACTTGGGTGGCTCAGTCGGTTAAGTGTCTGACTCCTGATCTCGGTTTAGGTCATGATCTCATAGTACATGGGTTCAAGCCCCACATTAGGCTCTGCACTGACAGCACAGAGCCTGCTTAGGATTCTCTCTCTTCCTCTCTCTCAGTCCACCGCACCCCCCACACCTTGCTATCTTCCTCTCAAAATAAATAAAAATAAATGTAAAAAAATATGGCTTTGATTTTTCAGTTTCTCTTGCTGTTATAGCAGTTAACCTGCCCAAAGGACAGAGATATAAAGTTATTCAATTTTAGGCCTGGACTAAGGCCTAAGGAGTAGAAGATTTGGAAAAACATGCATGTGTAGGTAGATGTACCATTATGAATCTATATTTTCTTATAGGACAGGCTGATGGGGGGTGGAACATAGAGGAGAAACATCATTTCATGGCATTTGAGTAAGCAGCTGTCCTCTGTATTCATGAGTTTAGAATACTAGCCATGTGTTTAAGATATGTCACTATATCTTCAGATTTTGCTCTTTTTTTTTTAACGTTTATTTTTGAGAGACAGAGACAGAGCACGAGCGGGGGAGAGGCAAAGAGAGAGGGAGTCACAGAATCTGAAGCAGGCTCCAGGCTCTGAGCTGTCAGCACAGAGCCCGATGCGGGGCTCGAACTCATGGACCACGAGATCATGACCTGAACCGAAGTTGGAAGCTTAACCGACTGAGCCACCCAGGCGTCCTCAGATTTTGCTCTTGTCAGCAGCTTCTCCAGGTGGCGTGCTAATAATGGTTTTCTTTTTTATAAAGGGCAATCAGATTCTCAGCGGCCTCTCCATTGAAGAATATAAGACCACGTTGAAAATAATCAAGCAAGCTATTTTAGCTACAGACCTAGCACTGTATATTAAGTAAGTTTTAAGAAATATTCTGAGATAAATAGGTCTTGGAAGTGTTTGCATTGTTTCAAACTTTTCAAATGCACTTTGGGAAGTTTTTAGATTATAAAGACAAATGTCCTGGCAAATGAAATACCTTGTTTTTCAAACTATGGTGCAGTTTCTTAAGGGAAGCCAGAAAAGTCTACTCCTTTGGTACATGACTTAATCCTAGAAATTACAGAATACAGAGTCGTTTCTGATGTTTATCTCCTGCTATGCCTCTGAAGTTATGTACAAGGTAAATAACCATGCCAAGGTCATTCCAAGCTAGGTTGTCCAACCTGAAGATTATAGAGTCCATCTGCTTTTCCTCCTTTCCTCCACTCCCCCAGCTTCTGACCATGTAACAGTTCCTTTATACTGTCATTTAAGCCTAGGTGGGCAGGAAAAGGAGCTAAGTGCCAGATATATAAATCTTGTTTCTTTTTATTTGATTTTGGCAGAAGAAAAGTATTAATATAGAACTTTAATTAGTGAAGTTACTGATTCAAAAATTAGAGTGTGCATTAGAGTAGTATTTGTCATGCATGTCTACATTTCCCTGTAATTAAACTGCCTTTCTAAATGCAAGGAAAGACTGCTGCATTTGGGCAGGCATTAGTTTCCCACACACAGACCGAGATCTTTGCTGCGCGTGTAGGGGTGAGGGGAGTCTGGCGGTCACACTTGTGGGATTTCTCTGAAGCCCGGGCCTTTCTCCTTCTGCACAGAGATTCATATGTGTGGCTTTAACCACTCTTATGAGAAGTAAAAACAAATAGAACAGACACACAAAAACACATAGCCCAGGTATCTACTGTTGTACATCTAAAAATAACTGCACCTAAAAGTGGCTGCATCTAAAAGTGTCGTGCCATTGGATTTGGGAGCACTTTAATTAGGATAAAAGAAAATACAGCAAACTTCAATTTATTTAAAATGATTGCAGAATAAAGATGATCAGATTACCAAGAATTTAAAAATACCTGTAACCACAAAGACTTCCCAGCCTTTCCAGTCCACACGGGTCTGTCCTCTGAACCCTTCTGCAACCTGGTTTTCATTTTTGGTACTCAAGTCACATACAGTCAGTTTTGTTATATAAGCTTTTCTTATGTTTGTTTTGTATCTCTGACTAGATTTTAAACGTTGTGAAAAGGACTCATGTCTTACAACTTCCCAAGATGCTTAACAGTGTTGGCCATATAGGAGGCATTCACTATACACTGAGTGAATAATAGTGTATACTTTTTACCCTACACCATAATGTATAAGAATAAGATATATGAAATTGAACTGAAGCCATATAGATCTGACTATGCCATACACATAAAGTATCAAGTCATTCTTGGCATCAAATTTTAAATTTGTTTTATTTTCCTAAAATCATGCTTCAGAATTGAAATTACCATTATTTGTGATCCATAGTTAAAAACTAAGTGAGGTTTTATTGTTTTACCCAAAGAAAATGGCACAAAGGAAGAAAGTGAAGTATTTTTCGCTTTTTAAATGATGATCTCTGTATTGGATTCTAAGGTGGGAAAAAACCGTTAGAAATTTTTTTTCCCAAAAAATTTACTCCATGGGTCTTTGTTAGCTGAAGAAATAAGAGCCTGGGGACTCATCATAACTACCATATGTTTTTCTTTTACTTTCAAGGAGACGAGGAGAATTTTTTGAACTTATAAGAAAAGATCAATTCAACTTGGAAGATCCTCATCAAAAAGAGTTATTTTTGTAAGTAGGTTTACTGTCCTTAATGCTGAAGTTTTGCTCTCCAGTTAATTTTATAATGATCAGATTGTATTGCAATTATTTGTTACAATGTAATGGTCTTAGAGGCTGTCAGAATTCTCTGGAGTTGTATAAAGGGCTAAATATTAATAGTTATTTGAAAAGAAATGCATTTGCAAATTCAAGTGAATAAATCACTCCTTTGTCCTAGAAAGACCTTTAAAATGTGGTGGAATATCACTACAGGGTTACAGGGTTCCCACTGCTCATATTCCCAATTCTTTGGAATGGAAGAACTGAAACTAGCAATCCCAAAGATGGTGGGAGCAAGAAGGTGGTTGTGAAGTGTTTACTTCTCCTGAGTGATGATGGAGTGGCACCATCAGAACCTCAAGATTTCCTGTTTCCTCACCTGTAAGCCTGTCCCTCCCTTCTAGCTCTAGATACCATCCTTTTGCGGTTACTATTCCTACTTTTGCCATTTGCCTTTTGCCGTGGCTAGAACCGGATCCATAAAAAGAACAAGCAGTCAATAATTTAAAAAAAAAAAAAGAATGACACAGAACACCAAGTTCAGCGCTATTACAATTCTGAAATCAACATTTCTTTAAATGGATTGATACTTCTTACATGCAAAAGAAGATGCAAATTATAAGAAAACAGTACACAAATACCTGGCTGTCTGTTCTCTGTAACCATGCTTTATTTCATAGCCTCAAAATGTTTTTCGTAAGGGTCCCTTAGATATGTATAGACATGTAGGGGCACCTGGCTGGCTCAGTTGGTGGAGCATGCGACTCTTGATCTCGAGGTTGTAAGTTCAAGCCCCATATTGGGTGTAGAGATTACTTAAAAATAAAAATATTTTTAAAAACGGGGGGGGGGTGCCTGGGTGGCTCAGTCGGTTGAATGTCTGACTTCAGCTCAGGTCATGATCTCACGGTTGTGGGTTCGAGCCCCGCGTCAGGCTCTGTGCTGAATGCTTGCTTGGAGCCTGGAGCCTGCTTCGGATTCTGTGTCTCCTTCTTCTCTGCCCCTCCCCGGCTCATGCTCTGTCTCACTTTGTCTCTCAAAAATAAATAAATGTAAAAAAAAAGAAAAAAGAAAAAGTATAGGCATACTACTGTCGTTAGGGAACAGTTTTTCCCAATAATAACAAAAAAGAAATCCAACCTTGGCTCCAATTCTGTCCCAGTTTCCGCTGCTCCATCCTGACGGAGGAACCTCTTGCAGAGAAGTACTTGTAGTTCTAGTGCTCAGTGTCACCACTTGAACTCATGTGTCCAATTTTAGTGAAGCTCATTTAGGAGCATAGTCTTCTTTGGGGGAGGCAGTTTATATTGGTGAGCGTTGAAATCTTTCATGAAAATGGTTTTAAACAGTGATTAAAAATATCTCTGGTGCACTCACTTTTTCCAAGAGAGTTGGCGTAAGAGGTAGAGTAGCAGCAGAAAACCATTTTAAGGTTAACATGCTTTTAAATTGGGTTTCCCAGCAGGGACAAGGGTTACTGTCCTTTGCCACAAGTGTTTCTCCATGAAGGTAACTGGCCTTTTTTATCTGTTTCTCCAAACAAATTATTACAAACAGGTATCTGGATCCAACATCGGAAAACACCTGCTAAATACAGAACCATTTTCATACGATAGTTGTGGTACCGAGCTCTAGAGCGCCTTGTCAGCAACTCCAGAGTCTGGCGTGGTTTTTACTTCCCTGAACAACAGCAAGACTAAAGAGCACTGTCCTCTCATGTCCCTCCCTTTCTCTGGCACATAGTGTTTATAAGTCAGAGCTTTTCACATAGAAGTCACTGCACATGTTGAGTGCATCAGGATGACCCACCCTAATTCTTGCTCTCAGAGACCTTATATCAATAGGATATCTGATGTTACCCTTTAATGGTTAATTATTAGTAATCAATGTATTTTCATCTTAACTATCACTGAGAATGGAATACCAAGGTGAAAAAAAATAGTAACAGCAGGCAAGTTTTTACCCAGAGGTTAATAATTTCTCTCGTGCCAATCTGGAGCTAAATGAGGCATTTTTAGGGAAAATTCCAGTAGTTCAGTGGGCAACCAAAACAGTGACACTCTCCTATCACTGAATCAGCCACACTTCCATATAAGTTGTTCCTGTTTCTTTTGTCTTTGTAAACTGCCGTCTTCATTTTTAGGGAGCTTTAATTTAACCTTGTAACTATTTACTGAGAATTTATGTTCACATAAAAAGTAAATAGTAGTATTGGGCTTCTTTTTCCCTTAACAGAGCAATGCTGATGACAGCTTGTGATCTCTCTGCAATTACAAAACCCTGGCCTATTCAACAACGGGTATGTTGCTTGCTGATAGTAAAAGTAATAATTAAAAAGTCAAAGTAAGAAAAGTCTGTATTCTTAAAGGTAGCTTCCAAAGTGTTTGTGGAATGTTTTATCTAATTTTTAAGTAGTATTAAAAGAAGATAATTGGACATAAGCAGGTTTTCTTTCTTAGAAGATTCATTAGCACATATTAATATTTATAACATATTAAGGAAGACAGCATCTATACTAACATGGCAAAACCTAGCTGCTGATAATCTTTAATTCCAGTACTACTTCTGGCTCACTTAGGAGTGCTTTTTAGCACATTTCCTTAATAACCTTGAAAAACAGAAAAAGCAAATTATTTTTCTTCTTATCATTTTTCTTTATGGTTAGCCTACCATGCTATACCTCAGCTCTAAGTAGGCATTAATGAGTAGAACTGAAACATTTCCTAAGTCTTATAAATATAGAAAGTGTTGATATAAGGTGTCAGGAAGGATGTAATCAGGCCTGTGGCTAGGAGGCTAGAAATATATCCTTCTCTCTAAATAAGTAACTGCCATAACATTTTGCAGAAGCAGTAAAGGCCCTAGTCTCAGAAAAGGATGGCTATACATGCAATGATGTGTGTATTGTGGTTTTGTTTTTTGAAACTGTATTTTGAATCCTGAATGCACTACCTGAGACTAATGACAGTCTGCTGTTGGTCAGGGATCTGATCTGCAGAGTCATGGAGCCCAATGACAGGTTCATTTCATGAAACATACATGCTGAGAAAACAAGGTCAGACTGTACTATCCATGTGCCAAAGCTGACATGCCATAAGCACTCCGGAAAGGTGGTCTTTACAGACTGTGCTGCTCTGTAATACATGGGACTGTGTGCCCATTTCCAAATAGGGAAGGGAATGGAAGAGGGAAGAATTTGTCTTTTCATTTATCCTTTCTTCTTAATCAGATCCCAAAAGGGGTTGGGGTCAAGACATAAAAAGCAATGAGGTTGGGGTCAAGACATAAAAAGCAATATTAGAAAGCCTCTATAATTAAAACAGTTTGGTATTGGTGACAGACCTGTGGAACACAATAGAACTTTGAGAATTGCATAGAACATTTCATATATAATAAAGGTAGCATTTCAAATAACTGGGGGAAAAGAGAGACTTTACTGAATAATGTTAGATTGACTTTCACATCTTCTATAACCAAATGGCAAAAGACACAATTGGATCTATTCTGCATACTTAAATTCCAAATGGAGCATAGATTTCAATCTGGAGAATTAATTTTATTTAGAAGTGCTAAATAAAAACATTTGTGGATTCTTCTATAACTTAGGAGTGAGAAAACTTTGCTAACTATGATTCAACATGCAGAAACAATAGAAAAGACTGATAAATTTGATTATATAAAAATGAAAAAAAAACTTTTGCATGGCAAAACATAAAGTAAAAGTCAATGAGAAACTGGTAAAGATATTTGCAACTTATATTTGGTAGATAACCCTAATATTAAAGAACTTGTAAAAACGAGAGAAAGAAAAGGCCAGCAACCCTACAGAAAAGTGGGCCAAACATTTGAACAAAAAGTTGATGGAATGTGAATGGCTCTTACTATATGCAAAAGTTCCCAGAACTTCATTCATAAGAAAAAATGCAAATTAAAACTATGCTGACACATACAAAAATCTTATATAGAATCTCATAACAGCTTTATTCCTAATATAGTAGTAGTATCCACAACAGACATGCTCTAGGACCCACAGTGGATGCCTGAAACCACAAATAGTACTGAACCCTTATATATACTATGCTTTTTTTCCTATACATGAATAACTATGGTGAAGTTTAATGTATAAATTAGGCACAGCAAGAAATTAACAATAACTAAAAATAGAACAATTATAAAAATACTGTAATAAAAGGTATGTGAATGTGGGGGTCTCTTTCTCAGAACATCTCCTTGTGATGACGGGAGATGATAACATGAGAGGAAGTGAGGTGAAGGATATAGGCATTGTGATGTAGTGTTAGGACCTTCCAAATATATATCAGATGAAGGATCATCTGCTTCTGGACCACAGTTAACGCCAGGTAACTGAAACCATGGAAAGCAAAACTGTGGAAAAGGGGGACTACTGTAGTCAGAACTAGAAACAACCCAACATCTTATCAACAAGAGAATAGCTAAACATATTGTAGTCCATTCCTTATTCAGTGGAGCACTGCTCAACAATAAGGAGGAAGTAGCCACTGATACATGCAGCAACATGGATGTGTCTCATAAACACTATACGGAACAAAAGAAGCCATACACAAAAGAATATGTCCTGTGATTTCATTTATATGAAGTTCTAAACTAGGCAAAACTAATCTACAGTGAGAGAAATAAAATAGTGATTGTGAGCAGAGGGAGGAAAGAAGAGGCAGGAATTGACTGAGAAGGGTCATAAAGGTGATAAAAGTATTCTATATCTTGGATGAGCTATTTGTTACATGGTTATATGCATTTGTCAATACATTGACCTCATGATCTATGCAATTCACAGTATGTAAATTCTACTTCATTTAAAAAAAAAACAGATACCATTTCTCAGTTGGCAAAATCCAAAGGTTTTATGATATACTATATTGGGGAAGTTTAGGGATAACAAGGAATGAAAAATACTGTAGGTCTTTGAAAGTTTATAAATATATATATTCATTATTTACCATTACTTCTAGGAATCTTATCCCAAAGATATATGGGAAAGAATATAAAAAGATATTTATATAAGGCTATTCATTTTAGTGCTATTTATAATAGCAAAGACTGTAATAGCAAATACTCATCAGTAGGTTACTGATTGAATAATTTGTAGTACACTTACACAGTAAGTTCTATGCAGCTGTAAAAAGAAATGAGGATTATCTGTGTACTACTATGGAGTGATTACAAGGATTTACTTTTAAATGGAAGAAAAGCAAGGTAGAGAAAAAGTATATGGTACTCTACCGTTTATCTAAGAAGAGGAAAAGGGGGTCCTCGGGTGGCTCAGCAGGTTAAGTATCTGGTTTCGGCTCAGGTCATGATCTCACAGTGAGTTCAAGCCCCACATCAGGCTGTCTGCTGTCAGCACAGAGCCTGCTTCAGATCCTTTGTCCCCATCTCTCTTTTCCCCTCCCCCGTTCATGTGTTTTCTCTCTCTCTCTCTCTCTCTCTCTCTCTCTCTCTCTCTCTCTCCCCGCCTCAAAAATAAATAAGCTTAGAGAGTAAAATATGAATATATGTACATATTTGCTTAATATTTTTAAAACCTAAGATTAACCACAAAAAAGTTAATGATTCCCTATAAGGGAAGGAAGGAACAGGATTTAGGGAACAGAACCATGGAACCTTATAAATAGTTTAAAATCATAAGGTTGAATTCTCAGCATTAATCCTTAAAAGTAAAATGAAACAAACCTGATTTCAATTGCAACACCATAGTGAAAGGTTTAAAGTGACTTTAAAACAGTAATTTGACCATGTATCTCTTATTGGGATGTACCCTAAAAACAAAAAGGAATTACCAAAAAAAAAAGCCTTTAAAACTGTTTTCAATAATGTTATTATTAGTGGTAATTTTATATAGATATTCAATCACAATTGTAGATGATTTGGGATAAAAGCAAATAAAAAAATTGTATTGGTATTGTTGAGAGCTAGGACTGGCAGTGGGAGTGGAAAGATAAAGATCTAAGGTGGGTTAGGTTATTTTAATTGAAATGTTGTATGAACATCTGTTGTGTTCTAGCTCCATTCTCTAAAAGGGCTTACAAATGCTGATCAACCTGATAGTAATGAACAAACCTAGTGCCCATACTGAGGTTTCTAAGTACCTCATTAAAGGACAAGGGCTTCAACACAGAAATGTCTGATACCAGTTTTAAAGCAGGAAATGTACAAAATGAGCCTAGAGCATCTTATTCTATCAGAAAGCAGAGGAGCTTTCAAAGACTGACACAAAGGATTGTGTCAAAAGAACAGAGATGCCAACTTAATAGGCTCCCATTGGCCAAAATGGAACAATCTGAGTATCAATAAAGATTGAAATACATTAAATATGTTTAAATTTAAAAGTTCAAAATAATAATAAAAATAATAAAACCTTCCCTGGTCATCTTTGATAGTTGCTTGGGAACCAAGTCATTTTTTTAATCGTAATTAAAGTGGAGAAAATCAAACATTTCTCCTCCTTTTCTTTTTTTTTTTAATCTCCTGCTTTTCTTATACAAATTGTACTTTAGGGTAACTAAATAATTGATGCGGAGAACTTTCTTTTTATTGTATTTCAACTAATAAAAGAAAAAGGAATGACTGCTTTGAGTATCACCTTTTTTCAGCCCTTAAGGTAGTGGATCTACTAGACAAAGATCATTAATGATCGCTAATATCACAAAAAGAGAAGGCAGCCAGGCATTATATAGCTCTTAATGGAAGTACACAGCACTACCTATGAAGTAGTCCAAAAAAAAAAAAAAAAAAATTCAGTCTGTCTAATCAAGCCACTAGAGCTCATTACCATTGTGTGGAAATATAGGACACAGAGAAACAGTAATCAACATCATAGCAAAATCCAGATAGTAGGAAACTGCAGGATAAACAACCCAGTTTATTTAACAACAACAACAAAAATTATAAGGAAATCTTTTTTAAATAGAAGAATGTACATGTAGATTAAAACTAATTTAAAAGGCACAGCAATCAATCCCAATATATGCAGCTATTTGATACTATGTTTTTCATAGCACAACAGGTGCTTAATAAATATCATTGCTTATGCATACAGATGGGCACACACTGCCTTTTCCCCCACTAACTGCTGAAGTTGAAATAACATGTTGCTTTTTTTGCCTAATTTCACATTACAAACCCTACCCTTTTTGATTAGATACATATTTAAAAGCAAATAAAATATAATTTATATTACTCATTATTATTTTTATTATAATTTTGCTGATGTGGTTGAAAGCTAGATTTGATAGATTTTATTATCTTTATTCAAAGACTCTATTCTATAGGGTTATATGCTTTTAACTGCCAAAACTTAATTGGTTATTTATTTCAGATAGCAGAACTTGTAGCAACTGAATTTTTTGACCAAGGAGACAGAGAGAGAAAAGAACTCAACATAGAGCCTGCTGTAAGTCTGAGACCTTGTTGGTAGGAATTATTTCAATACATCTGTTTAGTGTGGAACTTCTTATACTTCTACGAGATCTTTCCTTAAGAATACAATTTCTTTTCATTTTATTTTTTTAAAACATTTTCCTTATTAAAAGAATTATACATGTTTATCACAGAAAACATAAGCAAATAAAAGAAGACAAAAAAAGACTCGTTGGTTCATTATATTGTACTTACTTTTTTGTAATTTGTTTTTTCTATTTAAATATCATAAGCTACTTTTCATTCTGACAAATGAGATGTATATCATGTATATTATTTCTAGTGATTATCTGAGATAGATGCAGCCATAGTCTACCCACTACCTTTGGGGTAATGTTTGCAGTGTTCATTATTACCAACGGCACCTTGATAAACATCTCTGTTGCTAACTGTTTATGTGCCACTTTTCATTATCCTTTTAGTATAAATTCACAGAATTGCTGTGTTGAAGGGCACAGATTTTAAAGGATTTTGATACTGCCTTCTTTACATAGAGTATGGATCTCACAGACAAGAAAAAGATGCTTCTCAAACCATTTTTAGCTTTTGGAATGAATTTTTCCTGAAAATGAAGCATAGTCATTTTTTTAAAATTCAAATGGACACTTATTGAGCCCATATTAAATGGGACATGGTTATGACCCCCCTTCTGTGTACAGTTTCATCCACTCTGCTCTTTAGCCTTGGCTGGGCACATCCTCTGTCTCCATAGTCTTTCACAGTTAATTCAGTGTCCTATAATGTAATGGTAGGCTCATTCGGAAGCTCAGAATCTTCTTAGAACGTCATGGGTAGCAGAGTGATGGTAACAGCTAATGGAGAATTTGCTTCATTTTAAACAAGTACTGTGACAGACTCATTGCTTCCCATGGGGGTGCTGGGCTCATCTGGTGCTCCAGCCATGACATCCTGGGAATAAGCGGAATGACATCTGCATAATCGTCACTAAGAAGGCTCTCTGTGTGAACTGAATTGTAATCAGCTGTGGCCTGAGTGGTTTCCCCCTCAAAGCTGAGGGTGTTTGATTCCACATCAATAGACAATTCAAAGCCTGTGTATTCTCCAAATACATGTCAGTGGTCAACTCTAGGGCAGTGGTTGACTCTAGAGTAGTGACGAATTCCAAGGGAGTATGAGAAAGTCAGCCAGGATGAATAAGACAGAGGATCAGGGACTTTCTGAGCACAGAGCTGGCAGGGAATGCAGGAGGCTGACAAAGGAAGGAGACAGATAGGCAGGTATCAGGCCTTCATCACCTAACCCGGTGATTCATGTTTTTGGAGCCAACTTGCATTGTGTTCTTTAAGTAAATGCAGATCTGTGTGTGTGTGTGTGTGTGTGTGTATGTGTGTATGTGTGTCTGTTTCTGTGTTTGTGTTTTCAGGATCTAATGAACAGGGAGAAGAAAAACAAAATCCCAAGTATGCAAGTTGGGTTCATAGATGCCATCTGCTTGCAACTATATGAGGTATTTATACAAATACACTAGCCTTGCTAAACTTAGACTGTGTTATGAATTAAAACCTCAAGTAAATTGAAGCGATTAACACGAAGCCTTTTTTTTTTTTTTTTTTTTTTGGCTAATGAACATGCTGTTTGAGTTAAACAAGGAACACATTTTATATTTGATTTTTCTCAAAAACTTTAATTCAATGTATAAATATCTGTTGAGTGCCTACTGTGTGCTAGACTAGCAAATTGATGTAGGAACACTTAAAAGGATTATATGCCAGTGCTACCTTAAGGAGGTATATTGTGCGTACTTTATGTCAGCATATTGTTCTAAGTTTAGGCCTCAATAAAGAAAAAAAATTATCCAACTTTTTCTCATTATATAGTATAGCTTTCATATTGTCATGAAAAATTTTTTTAATGATGAAAAAAAGGTAGCTGGAAGAATATTACAGGGTCCCATTTCCTTGCACTAACTGGCTTGGGATTTTTATTTTTTCGGTAAAGATATTCTCCCTAAAACATCCAGTTCACTAGTTTAGATGTTCATGCCCAAAATACAGAAAGTAGATGCTATCCTTGTTTTTAAAAGATTAAATAGGAAATGGTCTTCAGTTTTAATTATTTGGGAAAACAGCATTTATCATAGAGTTATCATAGAATGTTAAGATTCAAACCCTAGAATCTTCTAATCCGGACATTTTCACAATTCAGTAACAGTTTAATCGTACATTGTATATGTGTGCAAGGATTTACTTCATTTGAATCTGCTGTTAAATTCTGTGTAATATTGATATGTACTTTTACTGTTATTTATTATAGAAGTAATAATGTTCTCACTGGAGAAAAATCAGAGAATTATAATTCCACTACTCAACACTGTTGAGTATATATAATTAATATACTTTTAATATATTACTGTATATGCTTTTATGACATTTTCATATTTTTTCACTTAAATTTGCTTTTTGTAACTCATAATACATCATAATGTATTTTTAAAGCCTGCAAAATAGTTACATAATATCCCTAACCCTTTTGTTGAGTATTTACGTTATTTTCAGATTTTCTTTATTTCAAAGAAAACTGCAGTGAACATTCTTGTATCTAAGTATGTATGGCGCTATAGTTGGTAAATAATAATACCATGCAGAATTATAAATCAATCTTTATTATAATCTTGAATACAAGTCTATTTAAGTACATCATATAAAACTATTTTATAGAAAAACACAAAATGGGGTGCCTGGGTGGCTCAGTTGGTTAGACGTCCAACTTCGGCTCAGGTCATGATCTCACAGTTTGTGAGTTCGAGCCCCGGATCGGGCTCTGTGCTGACAGCTCAGAGCCTAGAGCCTGCTTTGGATTCTGTGTCTCCCTCTTTCTCTGCCCCTACCCTGCTCACACTCTGTCTCTCTCAATAATGAATAAACATGAAAAAAATTTAAAAAAAAAAAAAAGAAAAACACAAAACTGAAGCAGCTCCCAATTACAGTCACACTTAAGGAGAGCCATCTGTACTAAAAAAATAGCAAAATGTATTGTTTCCCTGCAAAGCAGATTCCACACAGATCCATCTCTATCATAGCTCAATCACGTGATTTTGAAACGTGTGTTTGCTCTGCAGCATGTACTCCTTCTCTGTGTAGATTAAGAGGAATCATCCACAAATGTTCTATTTGTTCACACCACTTGTGAAAACCCCCAACAGTGGGCCTGCTTCTGAAATGAGTGTGAGATGTGGCTCTTTGAAACAGACCTGGGGAGAGACTTGTTTCCTGGCTGCCTTCTAGTTGTTTGCTTTCTTTTTCCTCTTTAGGCCTTGACCCACGTTTCCGAGGACTGTTTCCCTTTGCTAGATGGCTGCAGGAAGAACAGGCAAAAATGGCAGGCTCTTGCAGAACAGCAGGAGAAAACGCTGATTAATGGGGAAAGCAGCCAGGCCAAGCGGAACTGAGTGGCCTATTCACGCAGAGTTGAAGTTTACAGATGGTGTATCCTGCAGTATGTCTAGTTTTGCCATACACTGTACAGATTTAGTGTATACTTTGCCACTGCTGTATTTTTACTTTTGCACAACTTTTAAGAACACAGCATGAAATGTTTTTAGGGGACTATTATATATTTTCTGTATATTTGTTTTATGCCACTGATCTGAGATTATCAATGATACCCACTCTTAACACATGAATAAGAGCGCTGTTTGTGATACTTTGTGTACTGCAAAGTGCAAGTTGAATTCTTGCACTGAGATTGTCTTGTTATTCGTTGTTTTGGGTTTTGTTTTTTGTTTTTTGGGGTTTTTTGCTTGGGGATTTTAAATAATTGTTTTTGTGTTTTCTGAATTATCAGTCTTGTAAAGAATGTTTGGAATCTTTTCTTCTCAAAAATAGGCTAGGAGAAAATTGAATGTATTCTGTGACATTTAAAACCTTCAAAGGATAAAGTGTTGTTGGCTGAGTGGATTTTAAGGGGAAAGGATACTATTTGTCAACAATGTATTATCTTAACAAAAAAACCTAAAACTCTGAAACAGATCGAAAGTACTAGAAGGCAGTATTGTAAAGAAAAGGTATTGTTTAATTGATTTGCTGTTTTTGTTAGAGAGCAGGAAGGGGAGAACTCTTTCATTTCACATACATCTATCCAGAGACTACCCATAAAACCATTTCAGTCTGACCTATCTGATGGAAAGCAGGGGAAATCTTAGGAGAAGACACTGATTTCCCTGACTTCATGGTCACGGACTTTATTGAGGGAGGAGTGTGATCCAGAAATGGAATGGCCGTTATCTGTCAATGAAGAGAAACATTCTGTTGGAAGACTCTTATGAGTCAGTGAGTGTTTGAATACTGAATTTCCTTTTTTAAATAACTTCCTTATCGTTTTCCTTATAAACCATAGTTTATAAGTGAACAGTTTAAGTCTCAACAGAAAATTGGGAAAAAAAAAAAAAGTGCTACCTGGAACACTGACCTGAGGTGAGGTATGACTGCAGATAAAAGGTAAAATGAACCATTACTTTTCTTTGTCAAAGGAAGTATAGAGAATAGGTTTAATTATATAAACAGCAAAGGGCTATCCTTGATGTTGGGCTCAAAAATTAAACTGAGGGAGCATCTTAAGGTAAAAAAGCTTAGGCCTGAATAAACTTACGAGTATTCAGTTTGCAACTGAGAAACTGCACTATTTCGGTTTGTAGGACTAGTCTATTAGAATCACAGAAGTTTGAGTATGTATGCTAATTGCTGACCCTGAGCTTATAGTTGTTGGTATTCACATAGCTTCTAGTACATTTAGAAAATGCTAACATCGTCTTAGATTTGAGCCATTTTAATGGATTCCCATTGAATACGTGTGCCCTAAATACACATTTATTTGGTACTGGAGAAGTAGATAATGAATTGAACAACTGGTTCAAGAAAGGAAAATCTGTTCTAAATATGCGGAAATGTTTGGACTCAGGGAGAGTAGGAAGAGAGTATTTGTCTGAATTGTTAACCACCTCCCTTCCCAAAAAACAGTTTCTGAGTTTTAGCTACTAAATTGGATAGCAAACCTCTTGGGGCCATGGTGCAGCATTCTCAAACACCTTTCTGTAAATAGACTGTTTTTTTTTCTCTAAACCACCTAAAATTCAACAAATTCATTAAGTTTTTAGAATTCTGAGAGTGTATCTTATATAATGTGACTTAATTCTTACGATTCAGGTAAAAAAAGGCAAAATAAATTATATTGCCATTACTTTGTAGTGGTAAAGGCTAGTCTAGGAAGTTATCAGCTGTTTGTTGCTATATGTATTATTGTTATAATACTTGTATTTTCAGGACGTTAATCGATTTTTATTTGATGTCATATAGGTGAGATCTATAAGATTGCCTCTTGGTGGCACTGGTGTGTAAATTACACAGGCTGTTACTAAAATAACATAGCTATATACTGGTATCCCTCTATGCATGCATACATAATTCCTTAGTATAGAAAAACTAAAGAATAGCAGTCTTTAATGACCTTTTTATCATACACGCTGTGTTTTAGCAGTTATGCTAAAATCTGTAATCATATACTTTAGTAGTTTGTTTAGACCCATCTAATATATGCCACTGAGATGTCTGGAGGTTTTGTATGTGTGTCATTTTAACAAGCAAGAAGATATATTTAGATTAGAAATTGTTTGGTTTACCTTTAGACAGTGGTTTATTTTACTTTACTAGTTTAGCAATTAAAAGAAGTTGGGTAGTACCATGCCTATTCTATTGTTGGAAGTTTTAGTTCTCATAAGAAGAGTACTTCTTTAGCACCAGTTAGTTGGTACAAATAATTTTTCTTTTTAGGAAAACCATTCCATACATAGATTAATATCTGGTACAGCGGCACAGATGAAAGCTTTAGTTCTTATGTGAATATTTTTTCCCATTATCTTCTCAAGTTGGGGAAAAAAATATGTATACACATAGTCTTCCCTCACCCTGTTCTATATTTCTGTTACCCAGAAGTTGTTCTTTTTCTGGATTAAAGTAGTTTTGTTATAGTTACAACTGAATGACATACCATTTCATTTGAATTTTCAGCTCTAAAAGTCCCCACTATTTTACTAAGTTGTTAAAAGATCTCTATAAAATTGCCTGGCCTTCTATTTTTCACAAGATTGGCCCTTGCCAGTCACAGTCCTGTGTGAACTTATGTAAGTCACTTGACCTCTGTGTGCCTGAACACACTGGGCTGTTAAAGGACTTATGTTTGGGTGAAGCCTTTGTCTTCAAGGAGGATGTCACAGAAGGCAGCTACCGTGTAAGCCCTAGTGGGTCCTGGAGACCACTGTCAGAAGTGGAATATTGGGGTATAGAGCATGGTATCTAATCCCACATGTCATTTCCTGTTTCGAAGGTTGAAAGCAAGACAATACATTTATTTGGCTTCTCGTGTGAATCTTAGTGACTGTGAGATTTTGAGCACCTTGCCTCAAGGTCCAAACTCTGGACAATGGTGTTGTCACCACTGATCTCTTTATCACGAAGAATAGTTTCCTTCAGTAAGAGTACTGAGATAAGAAAGTGTATGTATGAAAATATACTGGAAATGCTGGGTTCTGGGAGGAAGCTGGTCACAGATGTATTCTTGCCTAGCAGTGGAAGTGCCTTTATTTTCAGCATAGAGCACAAATGTTAGATCTTCTCCAGTTTGATTTTCAATTTTCCTGTGTTTTTTACCAGATTTCACTCCTAACACTTTATAGGTCATCACAAGCAGTGCTGTTTTGTTTTGCTTTGTTTTGTTTACAAGAGTGATTTTAAGATGAGAGGAGGAAAAGGTGTAATTGCTGTCCTCTCCTGTGAACAACTGTAGTTAAAATAAGGTGGTATAATTTAACTGCTCAGTATTAGACATG
Organism: Cryptoprocta ferox; assembly: GCA_028646485.1. Lineage (NCBI taxonomy): Eukaryota > Metazoa > Chordata > Mammalia > Carnivora > Eupleridae > Cryptoprocta > Cryptoprocta ferox. The sequence goes on from CM053567.1 coordinate 97,312,920, forward strand.
CAACAGTCCACCTTTTATCGAGTCCCTGCAACATGTCAGGCACTGTGTTCAGCCATGGAGACAGAGCAGTGACCTCAAGGAGCTCACAGTCTGCAGGAAGTGCTGGATAAGAGACTACCAGCTTCGGATCCTGCCAATTTAACATGAAAATATAGGGTATGTTATATCACTTTCGTTCTCATCTATAAAATATGTATTATACAGTTTTCCAAGGGCCTTCTTTACCTGGAACTTACTAAGAATCTATCTGTGAACATCCTGCCTTCTAACAAGGATGGATCATTTAGCCTGTTGATAGCTTAAAGAATACCTTAAGTAAGACGTTGTATTCTACTATATAGATTTTTTTTTCCATTTGCTAGCCAGGTAGAGCTTACTCAGAGTTCTCTTAGATTGTTAAATCGTGCACAGTTTTGGACCCCTTCTGCTCTACCACAGGGAGCAAGGAAGAAAGTATTAAAGCTCACTTGGCCCTTCCATATGCTTCTCAAAAGCTTGTGTAAACATGTCTTAATAAATGTCATTGAAAGCAGTGTAAATAGTTTAAAATATAAATTTCTATTACAGCTTAAGAAATCCTTATGAATCATCACTAGCCACTGTTAATATCTATTTGTATTCTTATACCTTTTTCAATATATTTGAATGAATATATAGTTTCTGGCACTATTTTTGTACTAGGATAAAGGAGTTACTATGTATATTATGTTTAGCTTTAAAGTCATTTTAAATAATTTTGAGTGTTGATTTCTTGTCTTTCCTCTCCCCCACCATGAGAACCATGTCAGATGACTTCCATGACACACTTAACACTTAACACCTATGATCCCTATAAAATCAAGAGATTGTCAGAGTGGTCTTCTGTTGTGCAAACTCTTCACCTGTCAGTTGTTTACTCATTTTGCTATGCTTTGTAAAAATAAAAAGAAGAATGAATAAGTAGGTATGTCTATTGCGTGATTATTAGGGGAATTTTAGGCAGGGAGGATAGGCCCGATGCTTTGAGAGACATTAGGCAAGCTAGCCTTTGGTCGTATTAGCTGAAAAAATGTGGTTTAATCAAATCCTTTCCTTAGCCAAGACTCCTCTCAGTAATAGTCTTCTTTTTCATTAACATCCTTTGCTACCAATTTGAAGGCAACATTTTCCATACCTTCTGCACTTGAAGTCAGTAACAGCTCTCTGGAGGATGATTATTACTGGCTTCCTGTTGCATAAGGAGCTAAGGCTTAGGAGTTAAATACTTAACAAATGGCATGAGCTGAATTCAAGCCTAGACCCATCTAGTTTCAAAGCAGGTATTTATTCCATTTAATTCTCTTTGAATTTTAATTGTAAAAGTTCCAAAATCTATGCTTAGTGGATCAAACGGGCTATCTACAAGCCTTAGAGATAAGACTTACCACGCCCAGAAGGTTTGGTTGTGTTTGGGTTTTTACTGTTAACATTCCTGTAATTCATCTGAATAGCTAATGTCCCACCTTCACAAAATCCCAGATATCACCCTGTTTCAGTACTGCTCATGTAGAGGCATGGAGGTATAATTAAATTCAGAATATCTGATTCCTTATTTAGTTTTGCTAATATGACAAGCCCTCTTCATGTGGGACAGAATATCTGGGCTATATCTAATCCACAAAACTAAAGACAAAAATAGGGGCACCTGGGTGGCTCAGCCGGTTGAGCATCCAGCTTCAGCTCAGGTCATGATCTCACAGTTTATGGGTTCGGGCCCCACGTCAGGCTCTGTGCTGACAACTAGCTCAGAGCCTGGAGCCTGCTTCAGATTCTGTGTCTCCGTCTCTCTCTGACCCTCCCAGCTCACGCTGTCTCTCTCTCTCTCTCAAAAAAAATAAATAAATAAATAAAACATTAGAAAAAAAATTTTTTTAAAACAAAAATAAAATGAAAGCTCATGTAAAATAATAGTTTAGATTTTTATGACCAGTAGGGGGCGTGAGAATTTCAGTTTTATTTAAAGAAATACTCCTCTACTGGGTACAATTAATAAAATTGCTTTTTTAAAAAAAATTTTAAAAAATGTTTATTTTTGAGAGAGAGAGAGCATGAGCAGGGAGAGGGGCAGAGAGAAAGAACCCCAAGCAGGCTTTACACTGACTGTGCAGAGCCAGACATGGGGCGTGAGATCATGACCTGAGCTGAAGTCAAGAGTCAGACACTTAACCAACTGAGCCACCCAGGAGCCCCTAAATTTTTTTTATTTTACTATTTATTTATTTTTGAGAGAGAGAGAGAGAGAGACAGCATGAGCCGAGAAGGGGCAGAGAGAGGATGACACCGAATCTTAAGCAGGCTCCAGGCTCTGAGCTGTCAGCACAGAGTCTGACGTGGGGCTCAAACTCACTCACTAACTGTGAGATCATGACCTGAGCTGAAGTTGAACACTTAATAGACTGAGCCATCCAGGTGCCCCCAAACTGCTTTTTAAAATATTTTTACTAGCTAAAGAAAAAAAAAATGGAAATAATCAATAGAGAATTAATTCTTGGTTACTGCTCTTTATTCAGTGATCATTTCATCAAGATGTCCTTCAAACAATAACTGATCATATGAAGGCTCTGACTGATACTCAATATTCCATCCAAGGAGACAGCATCCCATTTTGCAGAAAAAGAAAGCTATATGACAACTCTCCTGAACTCACATTCTTGTTATTAACTGTGCTGCCTTCTCAGCAAACCAGGATTCCTATGTTTGATATAACCAAGTGTCACAATATGATTTTCTGTTTTTAAGGCACATGACATTAAATTCACAGAAACTCTTTGAACTTACAGAGAATATTCTCTGATTTTAAGCTATATTCAGTCTTGGCAAACAAACAAAAACTATGTTTCCAGTTCACAAACCACTTTTTCAAAATAAACATGCACAAAAGTTTTGAATGGAATCAAAATAATTATTTGAAACCAAAAGAAATCTAATTACATAATATACATGATTTCTCTCTGGCTTGCCTCATTTGTGTGTGCGTGTGTGTGTGTGTGTGTGTGTGTGTAAAATATACAAGAACTAAGTTGACTTTCTCAATCATCTGACAGCAATCTCAATGGCACTTTTTAGGATTCTTCTTTCTAAATTGCCATGTAAGGGACAAGATTGCATGGCCAGCTGGTGGTGGGCGGCAAGGGGGAAGCAATAAACATAGACTGTCACAATAGCTTTCAACCTTTATATCCCCAACATTAATTACTTTTAACGCTATATATCACTTCATATCACTGTTTCCCCTTACCCAACAGGAGTGTTTTTAGGCTTTAGCTGACATATTCCTGTATGTCTGTCTAGCATATTCCTGTAAGAAATAAGCTTCTCTCTTTACCAACCAGCTCTCTGAAATTCAGGAATTCTCTGGTCTCACTAATCTGCATAAACCAAGGTAGAAAGGCATAAAAATATGGTTAATGACTGCCGCAGTTACAACTGCTTGCTCTACTCACATGTGCTCACACTCTCTCTTCTCCCTCTCTCTCACCGCTGGTGCACGCAAGCCAATAGAAGTCGTTTCTAAGGGTGCTCTACTGAGTCTGTTAAAATAAGTTATAAATTTCTTGGGAGATGAAGGGACCATTATGTCCTACCATTATTCCCTCTTTCTTGAAACCTCTGTTTCTCTTTTTTTTTTTCTATTCTACCTCCATTCCCTAGGCCTTCAGACATATTTGATTCTCCTGTGCCTAAGAACAACTTGAATCACAAAGCCCTCCTAACCTACCAGCATCTCTGCATCTTCCTTGTACTTTGAAGGTACTCAACAAATACTGAGTGAAAGAACAAATTTCCATAATTTTCCACCTGACATAAAATTGATTTTTTTATAAAGAAAGGGGAAGGTAATTCCACTTAAGGGAAACAAAATCAATATAGTGTTTTTAGGAATTCTCAGTGGGTCAAGAGCTGAAATTTAAGATGAAAAAACAAGCTGAATAAAATAATTTCTTAGGAAAAAAATATTTGTTTTCTACTGTGAAAAATAAGTTAGCTACCAGACTTTCATTAATAAAATGATAACCATTGGTGGCATTACTCCCAGTGGGAATTTTACCATATTGCTACAAACCAAAGAAAAGTCATAAAGGCTAGAGGCCAATGATCTTATGGAGAAGAAAGGATTTACACTTAAAAATAAGCAAACAAAAGTCAACAGAAGATGTTTATTCATTCACAAATAGTTCATTCTCTACCCAAGTAGGGGTAAACTAAAAAGGCCTCATAGAGCTTCTAGTCCAATGGAGGTTACACACAAGGGACAGTTATCTCTGGTTTGTGCACTGAGGGTGGGAAGTGGAGGTACTTAGTACAAACTTGAGGGTTCATAGTTGGCTTCCTTCCGGGTATGAAATGAAAAGGGAGAACATTCCAGGCAGAAGAAACAATATGTGTGAAAACCTAGAGGTAGCAGACTAGAGAACTTGAAAGTCTTCCCATTATTTATTTATTTAAATATTTATTAGTTTTATAATTATGAATGATTAAAACTACTTATAAAGTATTAATATTATGTATAAATCTTTATAAATGTATAAAATAAAGCAAATGTTCTTTAATAAATGTATATTTGAACTCTTAAGAAAGAGAAATCCCCAGAGGCCAAAATAAAGCTAATTAAAAACCAAATCAGTAAGCATGTGAACTGATACTTTGTCAGACCTAGGAATGTTTGCAGTCTGTATAATGAAAAGTGTTTAATGCCCAGTCAAGCAGGAAATAGGGTATTTATTTGGGTAATGGTTCTCCAAGTAAAGCTGAAACTTTTGAAAAAAGTGAATTGAGGAAGCAATTCACAATGCATGGCCACAAGACTAGGATCAGATCCCCAAGAAATTCAGACAACAGAATTCTTTGATTGAGGCTGTTAGGAGGAATCATTAATTTTTCACTCTTGTATTTCCAAATGAAGGAATACCTCTAAAATGACACTTTTATCCTCTTGTTCCATCTGTAACTCAACTCAAATACCTGATGGGAAGGTGATAGCCATCGGTCCACAGCCCTTAAGTGGGTGAAGTAAGTCTAATAAAAAGCAGTGAATGCTGGAAATTTGTTTCTTTTCTTTACCTTTCTAACCCTGATCTAATATGAGTTGGAATTCCTAGGTAGATGTGTCTGGTTATGTGGCCTGTTTCAAGATCTAGCCTGCTTAAGGGGTGGAGTTTGAGGCAGGGAAGTTTAGCAAACCCATTTAACCATAGCATGTTCTCCAACCGATACATGTTCTTCAAACACCTTATTTACCTAATTACTTCTGCAAAGCTCCACACCAGCCAGCATCACTGGTTTTCTCCGAGTGCTATGCCTATCTCCTGTAAGGTCTTTCTAGACTGTCAGTTTGCAACATCAGAGGGCCATTTCAATCAATGGCCTCTCCTGCTTTCTGATCAATATGGTAAATCTGTGCTTTCCTGAGTCTGTCATAGGCTGTGCTGTTCGAGGGATATGATGTACAAGTCAGAACATTCTTCTTACTTACCTGCTAGTGGCTGTATAGAAGGCAGGAGTGAGCCAATATTGAATGAGATCTCATTTTAGGTAGGAATGCAGTGAATATGGCCCAAAGACTTGAAAAAAAGCATAGTTGTAAGGTGTGTTGTTCTATTTTGTGTTATAAAATTCTGAAAGGTAAATTTAACATGACCAGAAATTATCATTCATATTTTTCTTCTGCCTATTCTAAAACTTGCATTTATGATGATCATCCCCTGATGATCATCAACTCACTGGCAGCCAGTATCACGGGCAGTACAATGGATGTGGCAGTGTCAGAACTAATAATATAACCAATATAAATAAACGGGATTAGGGAACTGCAAAAGCAAGAAGATACTATTTTCACACAAATAGGTTCTAAAGAGCCACGACATTGTGAGTATTACGGAGTTGCTCTTTTTTTTTCTCTCAGTGGGAATTATGCACTTAGGGAGGAAGAGCACATTTGACAATGAAATACACAAGTAAATGGTTCCTGAACCTGAACAAGAAGAGATGGTACCTAGACACGGCTAGTGTGAGCTGGTTTTCCCATGCACTACCTGGACAATGAAACATGTAAACATCTCTTCTGTACTCAATCTTCTAAATTTTTCACTGAAAATTTTAATTGTATTAGGTTCCTATTGCTGGTGTAAGACATTACCAGAAATGCATGTATGTAAAACAACACCAACTTATTATCTTACAGTTCAGGAGATCAGAAGTCTAAAATGTGTCAGCATCGTTGCATTCCTTCTAAAGGCCATCTCTCTGCCCTTTTGAGATTTTAGGGATTGCACACATTGTTTACGTCGTGGCCTTGTCCTCCATCTTCAAAGAAAAAAAAAAGTAAACTCTGCCTGTATTCTGTTTAGGTAAGCAAACATTTATATGATAAAATAGATTTTATAGGATTTTTCAAAGATAGAAACAAAATGTGTTATATGCCTAGCACAAAAAGTAGACGGTGGGAGACTAGTAGACCACAGTCATTGTTACTTTTTTCACAATGATGATAACGATGAAACATTTCTATCCCAGAAGCTAAAATCTTAAGGAGAAAAAACCTGACTACTGACAGCACATCCAGAATGAGTTAAACCTACATTGTGCTTTGCCATTTACCAAGCTTTTTCACACACATGATCTTATCTCATCTTACCTGCAATTCTGTGACACAGGCATTATTTTCATTCCTGATTTTCTGATGATGAAACTGAGTCTCGAAGACTCCATTGCTTCACCACTTGTAGCCTGCAGAATTGGCACTTGAACTCGAAACTCCCCCCATCTAATCTGCTATACTTTTCATTACAAAATAGGTCTGCTCTCTAACAGTTTCAAATGGTCTGGCTTTTATTACGTAAATCAGTCATTTTCAAAGGATGGTTCTGGACCAGCAGCATCAGCATCACCTGTTAAAAATGCAGATGTTCAGGCCCCATGCCTGATCTGCAGAGGGTCAGGCTGAGCAAGATGAATTTTTTATTAGCCTTCCAGGTTATTCTGATGTATGCTAAAGTTGGAGAACCACTAATCTAAAATATTGCTCTTTTCTTCTAACTGCTTAATCCCAAGCTTAAAGCCACACAAAGCCATGTAAGTAATGATTCAGTGATTAAAGTAACACTTTTATTAGAGAGACTCCTTGACGTTTTAAGAGCAAACCCATTGAAAACTTTGTTCTAATTATTTGGATTTTTCATCTCAACAAAAGTAAAACATATTCCATCTATGTAGGAAATAGAAAAGTAAAAACCCGGGGGCTTTTAGATTAAATTTCAATAGGGACAGAAGTAGGATAATAATGAGGGTTTCCATTCATCTATTGATCTACTGATGGACAGTTGGGTTGCTTCCATAGTTTGGCTATTGTAAATAATGCTGCAATAAAAAGTGGAGTGCATGTATTCCTTCAAATTAGTGTTTTTGTATTCCTTGGGTAAATACCCAGTAGTGCAAATTCCTGGATCCTAGGGTAGTTCTATTTTTAACTTTTTGAGAAACTATACTGTCTTCCACAGTGGCTATACTGGTTTGCATTCCCACCAACAGTGAACAAGGGTTCCTTTTTCCCCACATCCTCACCAACACTTGTTTCTTGAGTTTTTTATTTTAGCCATTCTGACAGGTGTAAGGTGATGATTTGCATTTCCCTGATGATGAGTGATGTTGAGAGCATCTTTTCATGTATCTGTTGGCCATCTGTATGTCTTCTTTGGAGATATGTTTGTTCATGTCTCCTGCTCATTTTTTAATTGGACTATTTGTTTTTTGGGTGTTGAGTTGTATAAGTTCTTCATAGGTTGTGATTACTAATCCTTTATTGGATATGTCATTTGCAAATATTTTCTCCTATTCTGTAGGTTATCTTTTAGTTTTGTTTTTTCCTTTGCTGTGCAGAAGCTTTTTATTTTAATGTGGCATATAGATACAATAGAATATTATTCATCCATAAAAAAAATGAAATCTTGCCATTTGCAATAACATGGATGGATCTAGAGTATAATGCTAAGCAAAATAAGCCAGTCAGAGAAGAACAAATACCCTCTGAGTTCACTCACATGTGAAATTTAAGAAACAAAACAAATGAACAAAGGGAAAAAAGAGACAAACCAAAAAAGAGACTATTATAGAGGCCAAGCATATGGTTACTAGAAAGGAGGTTGATTTGAGGGATGGGTAAAATAGGTGAAGGGGATTAAGATTCCTTTATTTTGATGAGTAATATATGGAACTGCTGAATCACCATATTATAGTAATATGGAACCTAATGTAACTCTGTATGTTAACTACACTAGAATGAAAATTTAAAAAAACAAGTTGTGGGGTACATACATATGTACATACATACATAAAATGATGGTTTCCAGAATTTCCTCTTCTTCTATATTATCTACAATTGCTTAAGCAAGACCTTGAAAGATTAGCTCTATTATCAGTCCTCCTCTTCCTCCTCCTCCTCCTCATAGATCATATGCTTTGAGATACTTAATTGCAACAGGTCAGAATGACGAGATGAAGTCCTCTCACAGTTGGAACAAAGACAAATTGTATGTGGCATGCCATAGGCCAAGAGAGGCAAAGGGAGAGCTGACATTTTATATGTTATAAATACTGCTTACTGGTAATACACCAAATTGTTTCTAGATCTGGGAGTAAGGGCAAAGGTTCTCATTCTGATTTATCATCTATGTCCTGATGGGTTGAATCAATATCCAGGAGCAATTTGGGAGGGCAAAGATCCCTGCAGGTTGCCACAGCACACTAACACCAGAAGTCCTGCAGGTTACCATACCAGAGGTTCATTAGCAGAAGCAAAGGACCAATCCAGCTTTGAAAGAGGCCGTGGGGAAGACTTGGAAAAGCATCCCTGAGGTAAAGCAGTCTGCTCCAAGTCTACCATGGAGAGTAAGCATGTCAAAGTAGATTTAGAAGAGAAGGTGAGGCTAGCAGTGCTTTCATCAGAAGCCCAGATCTAAGGTAAGGTTGGTCCTCTGCTCAGTCTTAGGCTTTCCTTGACCCTCTAGTTTGGAGCCTCTTCAAATTCTGGGGTACACTCCAGATGAGAATGGGGCTATTCCAACTCTTCAAGGAAAGAGCTCTATCCTGACCAGAGAAGAGACCCTGACATCTGTCCTGTAATAGGTAGAGTGAAACATCTTTCTACAGAGCTCTGTACCTTAGTTGGCCCCCAAGAGCCACGAAGCCTGTGTCCTGGGCACACCTGGCAGGTGATTTGGTGCCTAAAGAGGACTTTTCTATAGAATTACCAGAGGACAATTCCCTGCAGCACAGCAAGGCCTTCTAGTGGAGTATAGAGAAGGAGGCAAACATTACTGAGCAGTAACCATGCACCAGGCCTTTTCCATATATTAACTCATTTTATCCTTACAACAGTCTCATTTAGTAGATAATTTTATCCCCATTTTTCAGACAAGAAAACAAGGCAGAGGAAGTTAGGTTACTTACTCAAAGTCACACAGCTCACAGGTGGCATAGCCAGAATATGAACTCGGGTCTGGCTTCAAAGTCCCTGCTCTCCTCACTACAGTGCTATCACAGCAGAAGGGGCCCAATGAGCTCACCACCTGTCTCTGAGCAAAGGGCACTTTGGCCTTCCTGTGCAGCTGTTGCCCACAGATCAATGGAGGTCACAGTGTAGACATCACCTGTGCCATCTTTGCTGGGATGCCATACATCCTAATTATGCTGTCCTGAGGGAGAATCCTCACGCACTTCTCCTACCACCGAACAAGGAGATAGAGATCGAAGGACAGCTGAGTCCTCACAGATGATCCCTATTTATTTTGCCTGTTCCTCTTTCTCCATCCAAACCTCTTTCCTGCATGTCACCCCCATACATCCCAATTAAACAGAAAGCCATCATCATTTTTTTTGTTATCTCTTACAAGAGAAAAAAAAAGCTAAGGAAAACATTTTATTGCAAAGGAGGCCAAACAGCATTTGCTGCAATCTGCTTATTTCAGCATAATTCTCTAAGTACTCTTTTATTTGCCCTAAACAAGCTTGATATACAACAGAGTCATAACCATCAATGATATTTCAGCCAGTTAATCATTCATTAGGCTATCTAAGTCAGAACAACAGCTTTCTGTGAAGTTTGTAGTCCCCTTTTCAAGTTGGCCAAACTGACCTCTTTTAGAAACAGACTGTTTCTGCTTGAAATATATAATTTATTATTCCCAAGTGGGGATTTTAACTCTTATGGAACAATGCGGTGTTAACTAATACTTCACTATGTATTTGCCAACTACAATTATACCCTTCCTTTTACAAGCTGTTTGCCAGGATAGTTCCATGACAGAATCCATTCCTCCATACTAGGGCAAGGTTCCTGGGGAGGAAATAATTTGGAATGAAATAGGAGGAGAGCATTTGTAGATAGCCCAGGGTGTTCTTGTCATGGCCTAGATGTAGGAAGAAACTTACTCTCATCTTTGTAAGCTGACTTTACTATGGCCATTTGGTCAGCCAATTTAATTTAGGAATTTTGCTCAAGGAATAAAGATGGGCGCACACTGCAAGAGTGGGGCATCAGCCTCCGGGATATAGTATATATTTATCAATAACCATTGTATGGAGCTCTATCTTCAATGGGTAGAATATATGGGTCTGAGAAATAAAGAGTAAAAGTAAAAGTTGCCCTATTGCCACCACTTCCCACTCCAACTCTGGCCTCTATGAGTTAGGAAATCCTATTTCCCAAGAGGCCAATAGGCAAGGAAAGAAGTTACCATCCTGGCAGGAATAATTAACCCAGAGTATCAAAAGATAGGGTTGCTTTTACACCATGGGAGCAGGAAGAAATATGTTTGGTACCCAGATTGATCCACTGGAGCATGTTTTAGTATTTCTTTGCCAAATTTCAGAAGAAAACGGATAAGTAGAGCCACCACAGTGTAAGCCAGAGTCCTGGGCTTCTCAGGGAAAGCCCCTAAGGTAAAGCAAATCTAGAATGAGGAACAGAAGAGAGGCATTATAAACTCTCAGTTGTGACCCCAAGGATAGCTGTCTTCCTGGGGCTAAAAGGTCATCCCACTAACCTATATTTCCCCAGAAAAAGAGACCAATCAGAATCCTAGAGGAGCTGTTCTCAGATGAAGTAAATTTATTATATTAAGAAAGTTGATCCAAGCAGTGCAAGAGGTAGATTTTAGTGTATACTGTGCTGTACTGACAAGATTCATCTCCCACCGGAGCCACCTCCACCCCCAATCCCCATGCCACACTGAGGCACAAGGCACTCACTGTCCAGGATGTCCCGACTGTTGACTGCTGACAGTGTCAGCTCATGGCTGGGCCAAGAAATTGTCCCAGGCCTAAGGTCAAAGGTTACACCCTCTCTCCAGGGGCAGCATGCATCCTATCACTGGGCAATGAGGTCGAACAAAGACCCAATCCCTAGTCTGAGTGAGGTACAACTCTGACTTTCTCAGAAGACTGGCTAAGGACTTTGCTGCTATCCATAGCAGACCATGTTCCTCTCCACCTGCCCACCCACCCAGTCCTGCTGCCTTCACTCACACACAGGTGGTTAGCCAAGAGCACTCCCCAATAAACTGCCCTGAATTATCTCTCTTCAAGTCTGTTTTTCAGGGAACCCAACCTAAAAAATGAATGTGAATAGTGGCAATTCCTAAATGAAGGGATTATTGAAGGTTACTGTCTCCTTTTTGCTTATCTGCATGTTCAGATTTTCAACAGTAAACATAAATTACCTCTGTAGTAAGAGCTACATATGCATACATACGCATTGCATATATATAAAATTTCTTAGAGTCTCTAAACTCAGAGGAAAACAGCCATTTAGGTGTGACCTACCACATACAAAATGAAGAAAAGACATTTGGAGGAAAGAATATTTCATCACATTGTTATTTGAATTTGCGTTTTTCTAGTTCTTGGTGAGTTTGAATAAATATTTCATGTTCAATGACCTAAATAAATAAATAAATAAATGAGGAGACAAAACCAATACAAATGGATTAAATAGTGAAAAAAATCTTGGTAACAGACAAAAGGAAAACATCCTAGAAACAAATAATTCATTGAAACTGACTCAAAAAATATAAATATGTATAGTATTATAATTAAATTATACTATTATATAATATATATATTACATGATATGTATCATACATACTATATTATATTACATCACTATATTGTATATATTATTATAATTAAAGGAATTAAATTGCTCTTTTAAAATTTTCCCATAAAGAAGAAAAAAGATCTGTCAGGCTCAGACAGGTTTATAATGAGTCTCTTCAAATTTTTAAAGAAAAATAATTATTGATGAACATGAGGCCTAAAGCAATCTTCTATATAGTGGTTTAGGGAGATATACCACTTCGCAAAAGTTATTTGGTATTATTTTCTCTCATTTTTTAAATCCATTTTAAGGTGTTTTTTTTTTAATCTAAGTTCTATACGTGCATTTGGTCCTCCAACAGCTTCTTCGACAGTATGTTTAGGAGATAAAATTTTTGAGACATGTGTAACTGGAAAACATCTGTAGTCGATCCTGACATACAGTTGATAGTTTGGATAGGCTAGAATTCAAGATTAGAAAAACAACCAATAATTTCATTTATATTTTAAAGGCAATGCTCCTTGATCACCTAACTTTCAGGACGCTGTTGAGAAATGTAAACCCATCATGGAGGTGATATGTACATCACCTGTCCTTACCATCTCACCCTACCCCCAAAATCACAGCAATTTAGAAAATTATTCCTTTTCCCCCACATATATGAAATTTCACTTTGTGCCTGAATGTTGTCCTATCTTCACCCACTCTACTAAGCACTTGGTGGTAGAAAATAATCAGCTTTCAGTTTGGGCGATTTTCTTATGTCTTACCTGCCTTATGATTTCCTGTCTCCCATTTTCCATTTTCACATTCTGAACTTCTGTTTCTCAAATGTCATGACTCCTGGACTGTTGCTCTAATTTCCTTATCTTTTCTTTGTCTTTTTAATATGTTTTCTGGTGTGTTTCTTTATCATCCAACTCTTTTATTAAGTATTTCATTTCTTCCATTACATTTTTAATTTCTGAAAGCTGTTTCTGGTTCTCTGTTCAATTTTCACAGCATCCTGTTTTTGTTCCAGAGAAACATATATTCTCTTACATCTCTGAAAATATTAATGATTGGTACAGTCCTATTTCTATTTTTGAGGTTTTATCCCTCCCACATATATCTAAAATAATTTCATCCATTTATTTTGCTCTCTTTCGTTCATATTAGAGATTTATTTTCTCAAATATCTCCTTGATTAAACATTCATTTTTAGAGGTCTATGACTGAAGTCCTGGTGAGCTTGTCAACTATGAACTTTCCTATAGGGCCATCTAGGCGGGCCATATGTTGGGGAAAGTCCAATGTCATTTTCTTTAGGTCTTTCTACGTGGGTTGGTCAGATCCCCCAGAGAAGACTCTTCCAAAGTCTTGTATAGAGAGTAAAGATCTGGCTTCCAGTGTTCTAAAAAGTGAATAAGGTGGATGTTTCAATATTTAATAGGCACATATTCAATTAATCTTTCGATTTCTTTACAAATTTCTTGAGTATTTGTGTCCTCAACTGTGTCTACTTTTCCTCAGTCTAGTTCTGTTTTAGCTTCTCTGGAGAGTAATTCTGCTGGCTATGAGGGATAATTACTCATGGGTTAGTATAGAGAGGGTGATTTGAGAATTTAACTCCTTCTTTAAACACTTTCAACCAATTCACCATATTTCAGCTAGATCCTTTTATCCCATCTTCCAGAGATACCAAGTATGGAGTCTTTTGAAGATTCTGCATATACATTAAGTTGGTCTGATTCCCTCCCATTACCCCTCACCCTATATTAGGTTTGGCTTTCCCGGTTCTACCAAGTAATTTACCATTCATCCATCTACTTTCCAGATTTAAAAATTTTATTGATACTGTCTCATTTCTCTTTTCCCATCTCTGCCTTTATAAAAGCTTTAGCGAGATTTTAAAAGGAAACAAAAGTAGACACATGTATTAGGACTACTGTCTTTATTTGGAAATATGACTTTAAAAAACTGAAGATGCACAGAGTCAGTCTATTACTCAGTAATTTCACTTCTGGGTAAACTCTTGATATGTGTACCAGGAGAGATGTGCAGAAATATTCACAGCAGTATTTATAATCAATAAAAAGTAACTCATGGATGAATCTTAAAAACATAATGGTTAGCTGTTTAAAAGTTACAGAAGCATGTATACAGTATAAAATAAATTTGTTCAGTTGAAAAACATTTAAAAATCCTAAAAATGTATTGTCAGTTACTAGTATCTTCAATTTAATATATTTATTAAAACCTTTTAAAAAAGCAAAGCAATGATAAACATAAAAACATCAAAGCAGTAGTTACCCTTGGTTGAACAGAAACAGAGAGTTAAACATGGGAATGAAAATAAGGAGCTTCAACAATATTGGCAATTGTTAGGGTCCCCACAAGCAAACCCTGACGTGAGAATTTAAGTGTAAGTAGCTTATTTTGGAAGGTTATCTCAGCAAATACTGGTAAGAGAGTAGAGAAGTAAGATGGGAAGGGAAGGAAAGGCAAAAAAGGAAGTCAACACAGGGTAAGTTATAAGCAGATTATTACGTGGAAAACTGAGGCTCAATATCACTGGGGACCTCTTGAAGACTGTATAGAATACAAATCAAAGTCATCCCCATTATTAGTTGAGGTATAGTCCTTATGGCCTTAAATTCCCTCTACGTCCAGCATGCCCTGCTTCCAGGGGCAGAGCATGCTTCTTGACCAGAGGAAAGCCTGCAGGCAAAGCATCTCAGGTGCTTAAAGCAGACAGCCATTAGTACTTTTGGGGAATAGTGAGCACTAAGGGGGTAAGCCTGCCAAAGTACTATTCTACTTTTTCAACTAGGAGTGGCTAAAATGGAATTTATTTAGGTTATTCTTCATACTATATATGTGAAATGTATTCTTTCATATCAATGTGAATGTTAAATAAGAATATTAAGTAAGCTTGTACATGTTTCTTGAATCCCCATTTTATTCTTTGGGCAAAATGTGAACTTCATAATATGTTTCATTTTCAGTGACCTTCTGCTCACTTGTAGCAATGGGGCCACAGATTCCCTGGTGTCACTGGGCCCTAATTCATTCTCTGAACAAGCTGGCCTTTCACTGCAGGAGGGCCATTGTAATTCAGTGTAAATACTGTCATTTATAAAGCAGCAGGAACTGATTTGCAAGAACTCTTCAGACAGTATATTTTAGGAGAGCAACATGGTGTGAAATTCAATTCAATTTGTGTCTCTGCTTTTGAATTACATGGATAATTTTTACATAGTAAGATTTTGGCTTTTGGGGTTTTAGAATTCATATACCATGGGCTAAGACAACTTCGTGAATTATAATTAACTCAAATCACAATTATGCTATTCCAAGCAAGAATGGTTCTTTATAATCCTCTTTTCTGGGACCAGCATATTACAGTTTAGTTTATTGAGCCAGATGCCTTTTAGGCTCTTCTTATGGAGACCAAGACAACAATAGCTAACAACTGGATATTTTGTAGAATAATACATTGCTGTTTAACACAAGAGGGAAACTTACTAATTTGTATTTGGTTATATAAATAGGCCAAAGGTGCTTTAATTGAGTTTAAAGAATTATCTCTGACTACTCAAAATCATTGGAGCCAACAGCTCTGTATGAAGTCGGCTACACAGACAACAAATATTTATTGACTAAATTACCCTTTTAATACATCAGCTTAAAATAAAGTCTTTGAAAAGAGGTTTAAAAAAATCTCAGTGCCTACAATGACAGGCATAACTGTATTCTTTGACAGAAAGTTTGACTTAATCCACTAGGTGAAAACAATTTCCTCTAAGGCAGCTGAAGGGTAATAAAAACACTCTTTACAAAGAACTGACAATTATTAGCTTGAAGGTCCTTAGTTTTTCTCTGAACAAGACAGTCTCATCAGTCTACCTCTGAAAGTGAGTCTTCATTTACACTGACAAACTGATCAGAAATTATGGAATGAGCTGTTTCAGAACAGCTCATAAAAATGGACTCTGTAGAGGTGGGGATGTAAGCAGAATAGAGTAGTTGGTAACATGACATGTTTTAGGGGACATTTCTAACAGGAGAGTAAAATACACTGTGACTCCCTTTAATTTTACACATTAATCTAGGCTCAGGGCCTACTTGGTGAGGCAGACCAATTTAGCATTCCCTTTGTAATTGTAAATTAATCTCTTAAAATGAATTAGTCATTAGCTTTTTAAAATTGTCTTTTTTTTTTTAAGTTTTATTTATTGAAGTGGTCTCTACACCCAACATGGGGCTCAAACTCATGACCCTGAGATCAAGAGTCACATGCTCTTCTGACTGAACCAGTCAGCCTTCCTGAAGATTGTCTTTACTCTCCTTCATATCCAACCCCAGTAAATGAGTGGATGGATTGATGGGTGGATGGGTAGGTAGACAGACAGTGTAGGTAGAAATAACTGTAATTTAAGTTGGAAAATTTGACCAATACAACAGTACACAAAATATATTTCAAAGGGAGTTGTTAGACCACAGAGCCTAAATTTCAGCATAGGTATGAAAGATGATGGCAATGCAGGGAATGTTTCTGAGGATTATTTTATTGGAAAGAGAGATGTACTGTGAGTAAACAATGATACAAGTTGTTTGGAGTATACCTCATGACAGTCACAGAATTCAGTAAGGATCTCCTGCACTAACCCTGTCTTCATCAAAAACTTTGATATCTTGCCCATCATATTTTTTGCATTAATATTTATTTTTTTAAGTGTTTCACTATTGTTTATCTTGAAGGCTGAGTTTTTTGGCATCCCCTTTACTTTTGCTCTTAAAGTGAGTGCCTTACTAGCTTCACCTTAGTCCCAGTCCTGATTGAGGGGGACCCTCACCTGTGCCTGCTAAAGCAGCCCATTACAGCAGGATAGAGGTGGGTCACAAGGAAGGTACTACATCCTCCTCTCATGGTGGGTCAAAAGTGTGGGGATTCTAGAAACTAGATGAAAACTAATGGTAGGAATAGTAGCCTGGGGTCATTTAAAAAGGTATCTTGTCCAAGAAGATAGTCTGAGAGAATTGAGGACAACCTCAGAGCTGGCAGGGCAGAAGCTGAGGGGCACTAAGAGTGACCAACTGAAGGTGAGGCACTGCTACATCTGGAGAGTAAGACTGGTGTCTGCCCCTCTACCCTCCACTCTACCTTCCACCCTAGAGGCAACAAAGCAAGAAGGTTTAGGGCATACTGTTCCCAGAAGACTGCGGGCCTGGCTGCAGCCAGGCCCTGGAATGAAGATAGGGGGTAGAAGAGAAGCCTTAACTTTGAATGAAGAGTGAAGTATTCTATAATATGTTAGACAAAACATTCCTAAATACTAAATTAAAACTACAATTTTTATATTAAAGTGGCCTTAGGACTCAAGGCCATGTTGCAAAACTCCAGGAGCATTATTCCCATTAGAATCTATTGGAGCTAAACTCCAGGAGACTCATTTACAAAAATTACAGTGCAAATGGTGCCCCCTGGAGTTGTGTGACTTGGAGGCTGTGATAGAACATTTTATTACTTGAATAGGCAGGAAAAACAAGGGACTGCCTGGGATTTTAAGCAGGCACAGGAAAAAACTTCTCCCAGTGAAAGATAAAGACAAAAATAAATTTGCATTTTAAACTCCATAAATTGTGCTCATTGACCTCATGGTTACAGAAGGATGAATAGAGGAATGAATGGATGAATAAACAAACAGATTGTAAAAGGCCAATTTAAGTTATTGAAGAGTGTGATTCTATTTAAATTAATCTGTTTCTTTAACAGGGAGATGATTTAAGAAGCAAATTCCTATTGAAAAGGGTATAAACATTCATTGGGGGCAAATTTCAATGTCTGACTGCCTGATGTTGTTTAGGGACTTTATCTATATTTCAAAGGTTGGCCTTCCAGATAGATTAGCCAGCTCAAAAGAGAAGCCTGTGCCCTGATGCCCTTGCGAGATACCATACACATCTGGTGCAGCTGGCATCTGCTGTTGCTCATCAGTCCCTGACAGCCGCCTGGGGCATTCCCGCATCTCAGTGGTTCTCTTTCCTCCAGGCTCACTTTCCTTATTTTCAGTTCTCATTTCTCGGCAAGGTTACAACAATATTTAATTAGCCTTTTCTCCCAGATAAGTTCCTCAAATCCCTCCCATATTTGGTGCCAGATGGAACCTTCTAAAGTACAAATCTTGATCAAATGAAGATATGTGCATGGGTATCTACACACACAGCCATTTATGAGTATACACATATCCATGCATATGTATACATACACACATGTGCACGTACATAGAAATGTATAAAAAATATACATACATATATGTATGTGCATACAAACATACATATATACTTAAAACCAGATGAATCATACATAAATATTACATTAATTATGTACAGTTGATAGAATTATAAGTCCTTGATTAATATTTTTTCTTTATGCTTTTTTGTATTTTCTGAGTGATTGGCATTCACTGCTCATTAACCTATAATTTAAAAATTTTTCTTAGTGATGTAGAAGAATTTTTTTAATTTTTTTAATGTTTATTTATTTTTGAGAGAGAGAGCATGAACAAGGAAGGGGCAAAGCAGTGGGGGGACAGAGGATCTGAAGCAGGTTCCGCGCTGACAGCAGCGAGCCCAATGCAGGGCTCCAGCTCACAAACAATGAAATCATGACCTGAGCCAAAGTTGGACACTCAACCAACTAAGCCACCTAGCCACCCCTGATATAGAGAAATATTTCATGAAATTGAAAAATGTTGATAGGGTTGTTAATTTTTAAAGATTTGTAAAATAATATATATAGTATAAGCCCATGTATTTGTATAAAATGTATATTTTATATAAATGAATGGTGTGTGTGTGCTAGTACTGACTACTTTGGGAGATGAGACCTTGAGTAATCTTTTCTTTGTATTTAGCTATATTTGCAAAAATTTCTATAGCGATATATTCAGTCATGGTAGTCTCCCCACCAAGTGCGAGTCTCTATGGCAAGGATGCAAGCCAATTGATGCTTTTCCTAAAACTGGTAACATTTTCTTGATTTCTAGAGGATTACTTCTGCCATGCCTAAAAAGTCGTGCTTTGGCAACATTACTCTCTCACTCTGAGATAAATTTGCTTCATTTCATCATGGAGCCAAAGTTCCTATAGTATTCTGCCAACCAAATAGATTTGGAGCCTATTACCTACAATTAACTTTCCTCTGAAAAGCCTGCAAATGGAGGCTCCTTCATAAGGCTGAAAAACAGGGTGCAGGGAGGGGAGTCAAAATATTATACTGGGTAAATCCATGACCCCAGTACCAAATTAGAATGCAGTAGGGTACGGTTCATTATTAAACAACCTGCTAGCTGGTCAAACACTCACATGCTGAACCCAGACTAGGAAACAAATGGCAACAAAGACTTTAATTAGGATACATAAGCTTATTTTGTACCCATTTTGCATGGTCTCTGCCCTCAAATCTGAAAATCTCTTAGAACAAACAACAGGTTAATGTATACTACAATCAATACAGTTAGTGTAAAGAAAAAGGGTTATGATGGCAAAAATGGAGCACAGGCAAAGAAGAGTTAGCCTGGCAGGAAGGAGAAGGCAGGGCAGCTCATTAAATAGGTGACACTGAGCTGATTCTTCAACGCTAAGTGGGTGGTAGGCAGAAAGAATATGGGGTAAGGGGTGGGATTTACAGGTGGAGTTAGGAAGATGTACAAAACACAGAGATGTGAGACACCATAGCACTTTGGATGGGGGAGGGGTAAAGCTGAGTGAACGGAAGTATGGAATATAGAATTTTATGCGGATGGCAATACAGAATCACTGAATGGTAATGGGCAAAGACAGGACATGGTCAAATGTGTATTCTATGAAGACAATTCTCTGGACAAAATGAATTCTGAGAGACTGAAGGAGGGGAACACTATTTAGATAACTGTAGTTATCTAGGTGAGAAATACTGACTATTGGAAAATACAAAGAGGATATATTTAAATGATAATAGGGAGTAAAAGTTGATTTGTTGATAAAATGGAAAGCCAAAAATAGAGGAGAGAGAAGATTTTAGAATTATCCCCAGGATGGCAGGATCAATCACTCATAGGAAATATAAGAGGAGAAAACAAGGGTGAGTGGAAAGTTAAGCTCCTTTCTGGTTGTGTGGAGTGTGAGGTGCTGATAAAGCAGGAAGAGAAAGCTCACCAGGAATAGGAACCCAGTAGGAGAGAGATCTGGGCAGTGGCTCTAAATTTTGGAATCACATAGACGGGCACTCATGGTATAGGAACGAAAAAGATGGCCCAGGTAGACTGTGGAATAAAGAGATCTTAAGATGCAACTTTATTTTTATTTATTTATTTTTTTTACATTTATTTACTTTTGAGAGACACAGAGAGACAGAGCACAAGCTGAGGAGGGGCAGAGAGAGAGGGAGACACAGAATCTGAAGCAGGCTCCAGGCTCCGAGCCATCAGCACAGAGCCCGACGTGGGGCTTGAACTCACAGACCATGAGATCGTGACCTGAGCCAAAGTCAGATGCTTAACCGACTGAGCCACCCAGGTGTCCTAAGATGCAACTATTAATATAAGGTGTCAAATGAGGAAGAATTGTCCGTGGAAGGGCCTAAAAAGGAGCATTCAGATTAGTAAGATAAATATCAAGAGAGAATAAGTCAGGAAAAGAAAAAGAGAAATTCCAAAGGCGGAAGTGTCAATGGTCTGAATGCTGCAGTGACATAAAGGCCAAGATGTGTGCTTAGTGTTTGACAACAAAAAAGTCATCTATAACCTCAGTGAGTAGTTTCACTGGAGTGGTGAATATGAAAGCTGGTATTGCAGTAGATTAATGCACTATTAGACATAACTTCTAGAAGAAAATAATGTAAAGACAAATATAGACCATTTTCTCAAGAAGCCTGGGTATAAAGGGAAGGAGAAAGACTGAGCGGTTTCTAGAAACGTCAAAAGAGAGTTCTTTTCACTTCTTAAGATGAGAAAGATGTGATTGCCTTGATGTGAAGGAGAAAAGATTCCACCTCAGCAAAATAAATAAAAGAGAAATAGAGAGATACAGGGGGGAGGGGGAATGTTTGCATGTACCTAACTATTATAATTTCAAGTCTTGCTTCCTCTTGACTGGAACTATATGTTTTCATTCTTCTACACTTTAGCATAGAGCCTAGGTCACAGTAGGAATTCTAGTATTTGTTGAGTGAATAGGTGGTTAAAAGAATTTATAGGAGTAAAGAAAGTAATAACGGATAATATTGAAAATGAGAAGGTACAAACTGAGGGAATTATAATTTGATGGTTTATCTCCTCTGTGAAATAATATATAGGTCATTTGCTAAAGGCAAGAGAAGACTATAGGAAAATGATTAAACTTAACACCAAAAAAAAAAAAAAACCCAAATAATCTGATTAAAATGGGTAGAGGACCTGAACTGACATTTTTCCAAAGAAGACATACAGATGGTCACCAGACACATGAAAAGAGTTCAACAACACTCAACCTCAGGGAGATGCAAATCAAAACCACAATGAAACATCACCTCACCCCTATCAGAATGGTTAGTATCAAAAAGACACAGAATAATAAGTATTGATGAGGACATGGAGAGAAAAAAAAAGAATCCTTACACCTTGTTGGGAGGAATGTAAAATGGTGCAGTCCCTGGGGAAAACAGTATGAAGGATCCTCAAAAAATTAAAAATAGAAATACTGTATGATACAGTTAATTCCACTACTGGGTATTTACCCAAAGAAAACAAAAACACTACTTTGAAAATATATATGCACCCCTATGTTTACTGCAGTATTATATACAGTAGCCAAGAATGGAAGCAGCCCAAGTGTCCATTGAATGATGAATGGATAAAGAAGATGTGGTGGTGAGTGTGTGTGTGTGTGTGTGTGTGTGTGTGTGTATGTGTTTATATATATAATGGAATATTAGCCATAAGAAAGAATGAGATCTTGCAATCAGAGACAACATGGAAAAACCTAGGTGGTATTATGCTAAGTTAAGTAAGTCAGACAGAGAAAGACTAATATCGTATGATTTCATCTATATGTGGAATCTAAAAATAAAAAAAAATGAAATGAAACAAAAAAAAAAAGACAGACAAAGCAGAAACAGACCCATAAACACAAAATACAAATAGGTGGTTGCCAGAAGGAGGGGGTTAGGAGGATGGGCAAAATGGATGAAGGGGAGGTATAAGCTTCTAGTTAGAGAATGAATAAATCATAGGAATAAAAGATATAGCACAGGGAATATAGTAAGTGGTATTGTAATAGTGTTGTTTAGTGACAGATGGTAGTTACACTTGTGCTGAGCATAGCATAACATATAGAGCTGTTGAATCACTATGTTGCACACCTAAAACTAATGTAACATTGCATGTCAACTATACTTCAATAAAATAAATTTTAAAAAGGATAAAACTCCACTTTTAATTAAAAAAAAGACTGATTAAAGACACAGTTACTGTCATGAAATGAGAAGGGAAGTTGATTGGGATACAGAGAAGTCTTGCCAGGCAGTGCGGACGATTCAGCTGAGACTAGAAATCATGCGTGTGTAATTGTACCTGGGTTGGTGCAGGGAAAATGTGCAAGAGGTTTTTTTTTTTAATTGACAAGATATTGATTAGATAGAGAATGTAAATAAGCCAGGAAGGGACTCCAATTTGGAGAAAATAAAGGAAACTGATGTTTTCTCCAAGCCATTTTCTCCCAAGAGATAGGAGAAAATGAAGGAGCCGAGAGGATACAGTTGTGGTCAGAGAGTCGCATGTTAAATTTTACAGAAGGAACAACTCTAGTGAGGACAAACTACAGGTCATAGCCTTGGATGTAAGGAGATAATGTGCAATCGAAGTAAAGGTTACAAGAGATGAGGAAGTTAAGGAACTGTGAGGCCAGAGTGACAAATGACTTATCCATGTGGACTTTGAGGTCACTTAGGATGATGGCAGGACACAGGAGATGTTGGTGAGCCAGCTGCTGAGATCTTCAGTGGTAGATGGTAGATGATAGCAATGTTACATGAGAACAGATGATAGATAATGATAGATGGGGTAAATGGCAGATAACTATGGTGAAGTAGGCTGGAAGGTGATGGCCAAAAGGAAAAGGTCTCAAAAGAAAAGACTTTAAAAAAAAAAGGCAGAAACATTATGGTTTATATGGGGCAGTGGAGAGCTGAGATTAATGCAAACTCATCTTCCACTGTCTGTGGGATCAGGAGCATATGAGATGAATGATCTTCCATTCAAAATGCTTTAGGGAAAGTCATTATTTGGGGGACAGAACTAGATTACAAATAAGGCAGAAAATGTAGGGCACCTGGGTGGCTCAGTTGGGTAAGTGTCCGACTCTTGATTTCAGCTCAGGTCATGATCTCACAGTTCCTGAATTCGAGTCCTGCACCAGGCTCCTCCTGAAAATGCAGAGCCTGCTAGGGATTCTCTTTCCTTTTCTCTCTGCCCTTCCCCTGCTCACACCGTCTCTCTCAAAATAAATAAACTTAAAGAAGGAGGGACGCCTGGTGGCTCAGTCGGTTAAGTGCCCGACTTCGCTCAAGTCATGATCTCACTGCTTGTGGGTTCAAGTCCCGCGTCGGGCTCTGTGCTGACAGGTCAGAGCCTGGAACCTGCTTCGAATTCTGTGTCTCCCTCTCTGCCCCTCCCCCACTTGCTCTCTCTCTCTCTCTCTCTCTCAAAAATGCATAAATGTTAAAAAAAATTTAAAAAAAGAAGGCAGACAATGAAGGAGTTATAAATCCTTCATGCAAGATCATTCAACTGACACATGTGGATCCCATAAAATGGCTGTCCTGGTATTAAGGACAATCAGCAAGCCACATTCACCATTATATGGTAAATGTCCTGTTATGCACTGCTATAACTCTACAGTCTTTCTGGAAGAAAACCAACCAGCCCTGTCAGGTGCAAAATCTAAGACATAATTTAACAGGTCTTAATATTTCTAAAATTTAGAAGATTATGGTTAAAACATAATGAAGTAGTCTCTGTAGGCAAACATTAGAATTCTTTCTCATTCCCCATTCACTGGTAGGGTTGGACATAATTCTTTTTTTTTTTTAATTTATTTTTCAGAGAGAGTGGGCACATGCGCAGAAAGGTCTGAGAGAGAGGAAGAGAGAGAATCCCAAGCAGGTTTTGCACTGTCAGTGCAGAGCCCAACATGGTGCTCTATCCCACAAATAGTGAGATTATGACCTGAGCCAAAATCAAGAGTTTAATGCTTAATGGACTGAGCCACCCAGGTACCCCACCCAAACTTCTTGTTACTCCTTCCATCAGTCCCTCAAATCCATCTCTTATATGGCCCTGATAGAGACCACTATTTTTCTCCGACATGTGAAAGTTAAATAAGTTGAGATTGAAATCCTTAGGTGATTAGAAAAGGCCTGAAAATGCTGTTTTCCATAAATGATATATATTCTTTAAATACTCTAGAAAAACTTTCCCTCCTACTATACAATGGGGTAAAAGGATAAAAGGTTTTCTGTGATCTCTAGAAAGCTATTCCTTTGAGACGAGCTTGAAACACTGTACTGCCCTTTCTCATAATGTCTGTGGTCTTCATGATGATACTAATATTTTCTTGGCTATCATGAATCAGTTGTTTTTGTCTTTTATGACTTTCATGGGACCTTTAGAAGGTCATTACATTTGGGAGAAGTAGGCTTACCTGACCTACTCTTGACAGTTCAGGACAGGCTTCTTAGAGTAGTAAGTGACTAAGCTGGGACCTGAAGCAACAGAAAGCATGCACATTCAGGAGACTGGAGACTGAAATAAGTTTAATGTGCTTGGACCTTGGAGGACACAGTAAGGAATGGCAAGAAACTAGAGATATGAGTAGGGGCTTCATAAGCCACAACAGGAATGTAGTTTGCATAATTCCTTGAAGGAATGGGGTAGGGATCAGCAGGAGCTTCTGCTGATTTCCACTTCTTCCATACCACTCAGTGGCTATTGTGGACTATGGAAGCCCACAGAGAGAGAGTACAGCTTTACCTCCATAGCTCTGCACCCACATGCACATGCATACCCAATCCACCCACTCTCCCAAGCTGCAAGACCCTAAGTCTTCTAGCATTATCAGGGAAAAAAATAAAGAACTGGGTCTGCCATCAGCTGGGTGATCCAATTATATCATCAATAGGAGAGGTCTGTAGGGAACTTGGTCTATAGGTTTTGTATAATCTTTCCTAGGTGGGGTCCAGGTACGTGATAAGAATTGAGAAGCTACAGAGTTGGGAAGCTGGAGAAGGAAAAGTATAATGTTAAAAATTTGATCTAGTCATTTTAAAAATCCAGTGATGCCAATCTATAGACAATAGGGACTCCTAACTGACTTTAAATTAGGATACTGACACTGATAAATGGAAGATTGAAACGTTTAACATGTTCATTCTGTTAGTAGGTTGGCCTGAGCCCACGTGCTCTTTGCTTACCCGAGGCTATTCTGCTCCTCCTGGAAAACTCAGTGCAGTCAGGAGACAAGACCATGTTCGGAAGGCACTGTTAGGTGAACAACGGTAAGAAGCCATTTCTTGTTTTTTTCCTGCCTACCTTCCTAACTGGGTCCGACACTTTTATTTCAGCCAAGAGATTACAGAGTAGACAAATGTATTCCTAGAGGGAGCCAAATGGCATCATGTTATTGTTAACAGGCAAATCCAAATCATACCGAGTCCCAAGTTAGTCACAATGCAAGTCACTAAATACTTAAATAACTTTTAGGTGACTTTCTTATAAACAGCAGAAAGACAAGGATTTTATTTACAAAAAATTAAAGTGGTTTGAGACCTGGGATATATCTGAAAGTTTATTATTACTGTTGGAAGTTCTTTCTCGGAGAATGAGAAAAGAAAGAAGATTACTGAGGACTTGATGTCTACCAGTTGCTCAGGTGTGTGTTTTATATAATTTGTTCATACAACCCCATGTATTAGGTATTATTATTATTATCTTCATTTATAAATGAGGAAACTGAGACTTAAACAGATTGAGTAATCTCATCAAGATCCTATACAATAATGGGTGTTGTAGGTAGTATTGAAATTCAAGTCTTTTTGTTTCTAAAATACATTTTTATTTTACTGCATCATATAAATGGAATGCATATAAATGCATTCCATTTATATGGATAGATATAAATAGAATATAGATATAAATAGATATAAATAGAATATTTCTATTCCAGTGACCAGCTACATCTATTTTTCTAATCTAGAAAGACATATTGGATCCATCATTCATGGCCTTCTAAATTCTCAAATGACCATAAATAGTGAATTACCTGAGAGACTACTCCTTGGCTTTAGAGTAACCATGAAATTTTCTACCGTTCTTAAGTTGAACGTATCCCAAATGATGAGGTTTTCAGTATCTTTGACAAAAGGGTGAAAAACAAAGTTGAGGTAATCAACTTTTTTTCATAAAGCTAGTTACAAATGTAAAAGACTTCTATTATTCTAAAATTACAATCTCTCTCCCCCAACACCCCTCTTCCTCTCCCAATCTCTAGGTTCTGATGTCTTTTCCTCTTTTAATGAAATAATGGAGCTAGTAGAAGGTGCTTTGCTTTTTAACATGCTTACTTGATCAAATAATAAGTGGGAAAGTCCACTGAAAGAGTGTGTCTAATGAATATAAACAAAATTAAAAACTTGGTTCTGTTCCCCAATTTTCTGTTTAAATGTGTTAGTTATGTCCTTCCTCTGTGAATGAAATTTTGGGCATGCTCTGTAGCTTCCCTATTGACTTTTAGTTAATAAGAGGTTCTCTGGTCACATTCACTCACAGTAATAATCTCTTTTTAGTAAGTGGTAAGTTCAGGCTAGTTAATAAACAAAACTCTGATCTTCACAGTAAGTTAATGTGTTTTCTCCACCAGCTCAGTCCTGCTCCAGACTGAAAGCCTACATTGGGGGAAGGGAGAGATATGGTGACCTCCTTGTCTTTTTATCTTCTTAGCTGTCCTCCATGGCCTCGTCCTACAAACATATTGAGTTTTAGCTTCTGATTGCACCAGGATTGAGAATGAGAGGCAATAAAACAAAGGAATGGTTTTAATTAATGGCAGAGCTGACATCTGGCTTTTGTTTTCTCTGCTCATGACAGATGTTTGAAACTGATTCTTTCACTTATGGAAGTTTTCATGTAATCTAGCTACATTTCTACCTCTTAAAATTTTTCTCAGTGGTCTATCCCCATTCAAGACCAAAACAAAAACCTAGTGCATACCTACTCTGTGTCATGCACTATACCAGGTGCCAGGATATTTACCAACCCAAAAGCACAATGTGAAAGAACATATTAGTAAAATAAATATATCTTCAGTCTCGAAATCATATTAAGTTTAACTTTTTATTTATATTTGGTCATAAAGTCTTACTTTACAAGGTAATTGCTATTGTAAAAAAGGGATAGGTCATTAATAGTCTCATTTCCCAGATGTTATTTGATATATGTTTTAAATTGTGTTACCTCCAATGTAGTGTGCACTTTGAACTTATAAGCAGAAAACCTATTTTCAAACAGTCCGCATTCTAGTTCTTGAAATAAATGTGCTCACAAATTGTACTTTAAGACGGAGTAGGTATTGTTTATCATGTTTTACAGTTGACTCCTGAACAACACGGGGGTCAGGGGCACCAACCACCTCCACGCAGTCAAAAATCCTTGTGTAACTTTTGATTCCTCAAAAACTTAAACATTAATAGTCTACTATTGGCTGAAAGTCTTACTGATAACATAAACAGTTGATTAACACATATTTTGTATGTCACATGTATTATATACTGTATTCTTACACAATTCTTATTTCTCTAATAAGCTAGAGAAAATAATTTTAAAAATTCTAAGGAAGAGAAAATACATTTATAATACTGTGTTGTATTTATCGAAAAAAATCCATATATAAGTGGCTCTGTATAGTTCAAACTCATGTTGTTCAAGGGTCAACTAATTCAGTTGAATTTCAGGAGAGGAAGTAAGAAATTTATAGAAAGATAAACTATGATAGCTTGGCATTAGTGTAGTTAGGTGACCTTTTAAACTTTAAACTTCCACATCACAGTATGAAGTTGGTTCTGAGATAAGAAATAGAATAAATTGTCTCCTAAGGACAGACCTGAATCTCTGATTGCCTAGACGCTGACTCAACAGGAGATCATGGCTTTTGATGGTACTTGGAAGATAGACCGGAATGAGAACTATGACAAGTTCATGGAAAAAATGGGTAAGGACTTAATTCTTCAGTGGCTTGTTATTTTGTTCCTCACAGGTACTTTCCTTTCTAATTCTTTCTAAACCTCAGGGTTTAGGGAATGGCTCCTGATCTGGTGGTGAAGATCCAGAATGTATGATGGTTCAGAGTAGGGAAAACAATATTCTCACTTCTTATATTAGGAAGACTACACTCTCTCACTAGTAGAAGCAAAGAGTTCTCTGAAACAAAATGATTCAGGTATGTTTCATTCACTAACCACTGATTGTGTCTATATCATTGAAAACTGAATTTTTTTTTTTGCTTAGAGAGTAAAAAAGCATGTAATGAAAACTTCAAAACTTTGAAACACTGACTTCTAGATAGAAAAACAAAGAACAAATAGTAAAGCAATGGGGAAAAATGTTCTATCAAAATTCACAGTTCTAAATAAGTTAGACTTAATTCTCATTTCCTCTGACATGTAAAATTTGGGGAATAATCTCATGATTCCATGTGGTTACTGTGTTGGTTTTAGCTAACTTTAATATCTATTCCAATGCTCTGGACAGCCTATACACTGCACAAGATGTACAAACAAATTTGAGTCATTCCTCAAAAATTAAATCTGCATCAATTATATCCTATAGTTCCAGAATTCCATGTTGAAATTTATGGAATTTACACATTCTTACACTAATGAATTTGACTGCAATATTTGCCAATTTTCTCATTTTTTTTTGTCAGTCAGAAATGCTACAAAAGGCAAAGAGAATTATGAAGTTCAAAATTAAAAACCATTATGGAAAGTGAAAAAAACTGGTAAAAAATACTGTTTATGCAGAATTAAAGTTCTTTATAAAGTTATGAATATACTTAATCCTTCATTTGACATTTCTGGAATTTAGTTTACTTAACACTGAAACAAAGTTTTATAATTGCATTAAAATTATTCAGTTCTAAGGTTCTACAGTTCTACTTTTCATTTAATTTTTCTTAAGTTTTAGTAAAATAACTTGAATCACTACTCTTCATCTAAGCTTGAACCTTTTTTGCAAAAGGCATTTTGAATGTTCTTGTGCAAAGGCAATGCTATCAGACTTTCCTCCCCAGCTTCAAAATGTACATAAACAAATAAATAAAACAGAACTTGCTAAAATAAACACTTTCTATGGCATTTTGACTTTTTCTCCAACATCTTTTGCTTTGTAGGTGTTAATGTGGTGAAAAGGAAGCTTGCAGCTCATGACAATCTGAAACTGACAATTACACAAGAAGGAAATAAATTCACGGTCAAAGAATCAAGCAATTTTCGTAGCATTGACATTGTTTTTGAGCTTGGTGTCACTTTTAATTACAGCCTAGCAGACGGAACTGAACTCAGTGTAAGAAACTTTTTATAAGCAATGTGCTTTTGATTCTTCTACACAATACTAAAATAATCTGTTTTCTGTCATTGGATGGTTTAAGTCTCCTTCATTTATTGAAACAGCCAATAATTTATCCACATTATATCTTGTACAAATTGGCAAAATATTTAAATATAAAGTTTTTATTTTCATACACATCTATAAATAGTTTGGATTGAACAATAAGAATTAGAAAAACATCCTCAGATGATTAAGTTAGACCTATTATTCATAAAGAAAACTAAAGTTCTGTTTTTTCACCTTATTATATACCTGATAGCAGTAAAAACCTTTTGATTTATCTAACTTAAATATAATAGTAATTTAATAAGTATACCAAAATAATAATATAGATGAATAAATTAGGTAATGAATAAGTGACAGAATGGAAAAGTCTAATGCTACATGGCAGGTCATTGGGAATATACCTTTTAATGTTTAAGATAAAAAATTTTAGGGAGTCATATTTTCAACTGATTTTCTAAAAACATT
The DNA here is from genome assembly GCA_028646485.1 of Cryptoprocta ferox. Lineage (NCBI taxonomy): Eukaryota > Metazoa > Chordata > Mammalia > Carnivora > Eupleridae > Cryptoprocta > Cryptoprocta ferox. The sequence continues at coordinate 97,343,160 of CM053567.1, forward strand.
TTTGTCCTCAGGATTTTCTAGTTAAATTATTTCTAGTTAAATTTGTTTGTAGTGACAAATTGTCAAATATTTTATCAGTTTGGTCATTTTTATTTATTATTTATTTCTTAAAGGTTTTATTTTTAAACAATCTCTACACCCAACTTGGGACTCGAATTCACAACCCAAGATCAAGAGTTGCATGTTCCACTGACTGAGCCAGCCGGGTGCCCCTTGTGGCCATTTTTAAATGATTACAATTATAAAATTAAAAAAAAACCTAACAGGGTTGTTAGGCTCTCCATGAAACTATCTTGAACTATGACTAAATTTAGGACAATCTTTGTAACATGAAAGACCTCAAAAAGAAAACTGCTGCTCACCCACCCTAAAACTTAGCATTTGGAAACAACTAAGTGAGACAAGCATAATAGTTACCAGCACATACTCTAGAGCCCCAAAAACCTATGCTGAATCCTGGCTCTGTGACTTTAGGTGAAGTACTATGCTTCGGTTTTCTCAACCATAAAATGGAGATAATAATATCTACTTCATAAAGTCATTGTAAAGATTCAGAAAGTAGATCTATAAAATTCAGAACAGAGGTACCTGGGTGTATCAGTCGGTTAAGCATCCAACTCTTGATTTCGGCTCAGGTCATGATCTTACTGCTTAAGAGTTTGAGCCCTGTGCTATCAGCACAGAGCCTGTCTGGGACTCTCTGCCTCTCTCTCTCTCAAAAATAAATAAACATTTAAAAATAAACAAAAACCTCCCACGAAAAACCCACCTCAGAACAGTGTCTGACTTATTTAAGACCCTAAAAAATATTACTATTATTATTATTTGTTGTTGTTGTTATTATTGTTGCTGTCATTGTTATTCTTCTTCTTATTATTATTATTTTACATATGTAGGGTACTTGGAGCCTAGAGGGAAATAAACTTGTTGGAAAATTCAAACGGGTAGACAATGGATGTGAACTGAATGCTGTCCGAGAAATTATAGGTGGTGAACTGGTCCAGGTGAGTTGTAAAAATATTATAGCTACTTCTTTTTTTTTTTTTTAATTTTTTATTTTTTGAGAGACAGAGAGAGACAGCGCGAGCAGGGGGAGGGTCAGAGAGAGAGGGAGACACAGAATCCGAAGACAGGCTCCAGGCTCCGAGCTGTCAGTCAGCACAGAGCCCGACGCGGGGCTCGAACCCACGAACCGTGAGATCATGACCTGAGCCGAAGCCGGACGCTTAACCGACGAGCCACCCAGGCGCCCCTATAGCTACTTCTTAAAGACAAAAACAATTATGTAACAATAATTCTATATTTGCGATTGCTGAGTTATAGCTTCAACAAATAAACTATTACTTTCCTCATAAATCTTTCTTATTTTTAACACATAGGTATTTTCTGATGCCTATTTATTGAAGAGAGTTTATATACATGTGAAATATATCCATGCCTATTTTAACTAAAAATGTGACTAAAAACCAAAAAATGTGTTTTTAAGTGGGTATATTCTGTATCAGTATAAAATGTTGCTATCAAAACTAAGAAAAAAATACGATAATCATTTCAAAGCTATAATAATACTAATGTTTTTAATTTAGCCTTAAATGTTAATGGCAAATTCCTCTATGTTTGTTAACACCTTTCAGACTTATGTATATGAAGGAGTAGAAGCCAAGAGGATCTTCAAAAAGGAATGAGCTTTGTTTTTGGAGCACAGCCCAGAACACAAATTGAATAGAAAATCTATATTGTATTAAAACTGTTTTTCTCTCCCTTGTTAGTCCTTTTGTAAACATAACAAGCAACTTATATTTCTAGTCTTGCCAAGGCAAAAGAAGCAAAGCTAATTAGGATTTAATTTGTTTTACATTGTCTAAGATGTCCATTTATTGCTGTATTGGTGTTGGAAAAGAATTTGTGACATTTTAAAACAGATGAATAAACTTTGTTCCCAAATTGCTTTATAAGTAGTTTTTCCTTAAAAAAAAAAAAAAAAGGGAGGGGCACCTGGGTGGCTTAGTAGGTTAAGCATCCAACCCTTGCTTTCAACTCGGGTCATGATTTCATGGTTCGTGAGTTCAAGTCCCACAGCAAGCCCCACATCTGGCTCTGGGCTGACGGTGTGAAACCTACTTGGGATTCTCTCCCTCTCTCTGTTCCTCCCCTGCTCACTCGCTCTCTCTTTCTCTCAAAATAAATAAATAAATTGTTAAAAAATTTGTAAATAAAAATTTAAAAAATGATAAAATACATACATAAATAAATAAAATCATGTAAAATATGCATTGATAGACTATATGGAGTTTTTTTCCCCCACATTTGGTAAACTAAAAACATAATCTGCATGGGGTCTTTAAAATCTTACACTGGTTGTGATTTTTCAGCAGAAACTGTAAACCAAAAGGGAGTGGCAGGATATATTTAAAGTGCTGAAAGGGAAAAATTTACAACCAAGAATACTCTACCCAGAAGGTTATCATTCAGAATTAAAGGAGAGATAAAGAGTTTCCCAGAGAAGCAAGAACTAAAGGAGGTCATCATCACTAAACCAGCTGTACAAGAACTGTTAAGTGATCTTCTTTAAGTGGAAAAGGAAATTCTATAACTAGAAATAGAATATATGGAAGAAAAAAATCTCCATGGTAAAGCAAATATATGATCAAGAAAGAGCATCTGCTACTTAAAAGCTGGTGTGAAGGTTAAAAAACAAAAACAGTAAAAACATCTATAACTACATAAGTAGTTTAAAAATACACAAAATACACAAAATTGTAAAATATGACATCAAACACACAAAACTTGGGGAGGGGTTTGAAATATAGTGCTTTTAGAGTCATTCGAATTTAAGTGACTATCAGCTTAAAATAGACTGCTATATAAAGAGATCAATATAGAAAAACCTCATGGTAACCATAAGCCTAAAACCTACAATAGATACACAAAAAATAAAGAGGAAAGAACCCAAACATAACACTAAAGAAAACCATCAAACCACAAGGGAAAAGACAAAGAAAGGAAGAAAAAACAGAAGAACTACAAAAAGAACCAGAAAACAATTAACAAAATGGCAATAAATACATACCTAGCAATAATTACTTTAAATATAAATGGACTAAATGCTCCAATAAAAAGACGTAGGTTGGCTGACTGGATAAAAATAGAAGACCATCTATATGACACCTACAAGAGACTCACTTTATTTATTTTCTTAATGTTTGTTTATTTTTGACAGAGAGAGAAAGACAGAGAGAATGAGTGGAGGAGGAACAAAGAGAGAGGGGGACAGAAGATCTGAAGCAGGCTCTGTGCTGACAGTAGATAGCCCAATGAGGGGCTTGAACTCACAAACCCTGAGATCATGACCTGAGCCAAAGTCGGAAGCTTGACCGACTGAACTACCCAGGCACCCTGAGCCTTGCTCTATCTAAAGACACACACAAGCTGAAAGTGAAGAGATGGAAAAAGATATTCCATACAAATGGAAATGAAAAGAAAGAGTAGCAATACTCATATCAAATAGACTTTAAAACCAAGACTGTCACAAAAGACTAAAAAGGACATTACATAATGACAAAGGAGTCAATCCAAGAATCAATTAATTTGTAAATATTAATGCATCTAACATCAGAGCACCTAAATATATAAAGAAAATATTAACAGGGGCATCTGGGTAGCTCAGTTGGATAAGCATCCAACTTTGGCTCAGGTCATGATCTCACAGTTTGTGGGTTCGAGCCCCGCACTGGGCTCTGTGCTGACAGCTCAGAGCCTGGATCTGCTTCGGATTCTGTCTCTCTCTCTCTCTCTCTCTCTGCCCCTCTCCTGCTCGTACTCTGTCTCTCTCTCTCTCAAAAATAAACATTAAATTTTTTTTTAAAAAAAGAAAATATTAACAGACATAGAAAAATTGAGAGTAATACAATAATCGTAGGGGACTTGAACACCCCACTTACATCAATAGATAGATCATCCAGGCCAAAAAAAAAAAAAAAAAAAAAAAAATATATATATATATATATATCAAGGAAACAGTGGCCTAAAACAACACACTAGACTAGATGGACTTTACAGATATATATAGAACACTTCATCTAAAAGCTACAGAATGCAAATTATTTTCAAGTATACATGGAATATTCTCCATGATCAACCACATGTTAGGCCACAAAACAAGTCTCAATAAAATCAAGAAGATGAAAATCATATCAAGCATCTTTTCTGACCATAAAATGAAACTAGAAATCAATTACAATCAGAAAACTGGAAAAAACACAAACATGTGTAGACTAAACAACATGCTACTAACAATCAATGGGTCAATGAAGAAATTAACAAGTGATCTAAAAAACACCTTAAAAGTGGAAACACAATGTTTCAAAATTCGTGGGACACAGCAAAAACAGTTCTAAAAGGAAGTTCATAGTGATACAGGCCTACCTCAAGAAACAAACAAAAAATCCCATCTAAACAATCTAACTTTACATGTAAATGAACTAGAAAAAAAAATAACAAAGTCCAAAGTTAGTAGAAAGAAGGAAATAATAAAGATCAGAGTAGAAAAGAATGAAATAGAAACTAAGAAAAAAAAATAGAAAAGACCAATGAAACTAAAAGCTGGTTCTTTGAAAAAATAAATAAAATCAATAAACCTTTAGCTAGTTTCATCGAGAAAAAAGATAGAGAGCCCAAATAAAATCAAATGAAAGAGAAGTTACAACTGACACCACGGAAATCTAAAGGATCCCAAGAGAATACTATGAACAATTATAAATCAACAAAATGGAAAACCTAGAAGAAATGGATAAATTTGTTGAAACACACAACCTTCCAAAACTAAATCACAAAGAAATAGAAAACCTGAATGGACTGTTTACAAGTAATGAAATTGAATCAGTAATTTAAAAAGCCCCAACAACAAAAGTCCAGGAACAGACATTGTTACAGGTGAGTTCTACCAAACATTTAAAAAAGAGTTAATACCTCCCTTTCTGAAATTACTCCAAAAAAATGAAGAGAAAGGAAAGCTTCCAAACTAAGTTTACAAGGGTAGCATTACCCAGTACTGGAACAAGACCCCACAAAAGAAGAAAATTACAGGCCCATATTCCTGAAAGACACAGATACAAAAATCCTCAACAGAACACTAGCAAACTAAATTCAACAATACATTAAAAGGATCTTATACCACAATTAAGTGGGATTTATTTCAAGGATATAAGAATGGTTCAACTTCCATATATCAATCAAAGTGATACACCACATTAACAAATCAAAGCATAAAATTCATATAATCATCTCAATAGATGCAGAAAAAGCATTTGACAAAATTCAGCATCCATTTATGATAAAAGCTCTGGAAGTGGGTGTAGAAGAAATGTATCTCAACATGATAAAGGCCATATATAACAAACCCACAGCTAACATGATACTCAAGAGAGAAAAGCTGAAAGCTTTTTTTCTAATATCAGGAAAAAAACAAGGATGCCTACTCTTGCAACTTTTATAAAACACAGTATTGAAAATCCTAGCACCTGCAATTAGGCCAGAAAAAGAAATAAAAGACATCTAAATTGGAAAGAAAGAGGGGTGCCTGAGTGGCTCAGTCAGTTAATCATCTGACTCTGGCTCAGATCAAGATCTTGCAGTTTGTGGGTTCGAGCTCCGCATCAGGCTCTGTGCTGACAGCTCAGAGCCTGGAGCCTGCTTCAGATTCTGTGTCTCCCTCTCTTTGCTTGTCCCCAATCATTCATTCCCTCTCTCTCTCTCTCTCAAAAATGAATGAAAATAAATAAATAAATAAATAAATAGTAAAGAAAGAAGTAAAACTGTCACTATTTACAGATGACATGATACTATATACATAAAATCCTAAATACTATTAGAGCTAATAAATTAATTTAGTATACTTACAGAATACAAAACTAATATACAGAAATCAGTTGCATTTCTATACACTAATAACAAGCTACCAGAAACGGAAATAAAGAAAATAATCCCATTTACAATTGCATCAAAAAGAATAAAATACCTAGGAATACATTTAATCAAATAGGTGAAAGACCTGTACTCTGAAAAACTGTAAGACACTGACTAAAGAAATTGAAGCGGACACAAACAAATGAAAAGACATACAATGCTCAAACACTGGAAGAATTAATATTGTTTAAATGTGCATACTAGCCAAAGAAATCTACAAATTCAAAGCAATCCCCATGAAAAATGTCTTTGAATTTTCCATAAAACTAAAACAAAATATCCTAAAATTTATTTGAAACCACAAAGACTCCAAATAGCCAAAGCAATCTTGAGAAAGGAGAACAAAGCTGGAGATATTATGCTCCCTGATTTCAAATTCTACCACAAAACTGTAGTAATCAAAAGAATATGGTGTTGCCACAAAAACAGATACATAGATTAATAGAATAGAGAGCCCAGAAATAAACCGATGCTTATATGGTCAAGTAATCTACAACAAGGAGGGCAAGAACATACAATGGGGAAAAGATAGTCTCATCAATAAATGCTGTTGGGAAAACTGGATAGCTACATGCAAAACAATGAACCTGGACCACTATCTCACACCATGTATTAAAGATCTGAATGCAAGACCTGAAGCCATAAAACTCCTAGAACAAAAGATAGGCATAAACTCTTTGATATCAGTCTTAGAAATGTTTTTTTTTTTTTTGACTAGTCTCCTCAGGCAAAAGTAACAAAAGCTAAAATAAATAAATGGGTTACATCAAAGTAAAAACCAAAGAGAAGGAAACCAACAACAAAATGAAAAAGCAACCTATTAAATGGGAGAAGATATCTGTAATCAGACATCTGATAAAGGGTTAATATTCAAAATATATAGAATTTACACAACCTAATATCAAAAAAAAACCCCTGATTTAAAAATGGGAAGAGAACTTGAATAGACATTTTTCCAGGGAAGACTTAGAGATGGCCAATAGTCATATGAAAAGATGCTCAACATCAGAGACATGCAAATCAAAACCACAATTTTACTTCACAACTGTCAGACTGGTTATTATTAAAAAGACAAAAAATAAGTGTTAGCAAATATGTAGAGAAAAGGGAACTCTCATACATTGTTGGTGGGAATGTAAATTAGTGCAGTTTCTGTAGAAAACAGCATGAAGGTTCCCCTCAAAAATTAAAAGCACTGATCCAGCAATTCCACTTCATGGTGTTTATCCAAAGTAAACAAAAACACCAATTTGAAGGGATATATACACTTCCATGTTCAATGCAACATTATTTACAATTACCAAGATATGGAAACAACCAAATAACCTTTTAATAGATGAGTGGCTAAATAAGATGTGGACACACACACACACACACACACACAGTGGAATATTACTCAGCCATAAAAGAGAATGAAATCTTGTCATTTGTGACATGGATGGACCTAGAGGGTAGTGTGCTAAATGAAATAAGTCAGACAGAGGAAAACAAATACCATATGATTTCACTTAGATGTTCAATCTAAGAAATTAACAAACATATAAAACAAACAGGAATGGTCATGGATACAGGAAATAAACTGTTGGTTACCAGAGTGTAAAAGTATTGAGGGGTGGGCAAAGAGAATTAAGAGGCATAAATTTCAAGTTATAAAATAAGTGTCCTAAGAATGTAAGGTACAGAAAAGGAAATATAGTCAATAATACTGTAATAACTTTTACTAGACTTATTATAGGGATCATTTCATAATGTATAAAAAATGTGGTATCACTATGATGTATAACCTTAAAGTAATAGGATATTGCATGCCAATTATACCTCAATAAAAACAAATATTACACTGGTTGTAAATATTTTCCTTAGAATCATCTATTATTATAAAAATAATATACATTCAAATAGAACTCAGAAAAAAAGCAATTGCAAAATGAATATTTCCATAAACCTATAATCCAGAGATTATCACCCTTCTTATTTTGATAGATATCCTTCTAGTCCCCTTCTCTGGGTGTAGATAGGTATATTTCCCCATAAATTTCACTCAGAATAGTATAATAGGAAATAAATGATGTACTAAGTCAAAGAATTAAATTATATTTTTCTACACTAGTGATTCTCAGACCTGGCTAAGAATCAGAACCACCAAAGAAACTTAAAATTTTTTGCATTCTTTTTTAATTTTTTAAATTAAAAAAATATTTATTTTGAGAGAGAGAGAGCATGAGAAGGGGAGGGGCAGAGAGAGAGGGAGAGAGAGAGAGAATCCCAAGCAGGTTTAATGCTGCCAACACAGAGCCTGAACTGGAGCTTGAACTCACAAACCGTGAGACCATGACCTGAGCCGAAACCAAGAGTCGGATGCTGAACCGATTGAGCCACCCAGATGTCCCCAAATTTCTTTGGATTCTTCATCTCCACTGTTAGCTACTAGATAGAATCTCTGAAAACAGAACCAGAGATTTCAGAAAGCTCCCAGTAGTTCTGCTGCAGCAGGTCCACTAACCACACTTTGAGAACAACTGGGCTATCAGATACCAAAAGTGTCACCTTCAACTGCCACCTCCTCCCCGCTTTTTTTTCATAAACACTGATTCTGACAATTGTCTAGGGCCCAAACAATTTTCTTTTCCTCATATTCTCACATGACATATTATTTTATATACTTCAAACAATTATATTTTAAGAAGGTGTGCATTAGGGAGTGAGAGAGACATTAACTTTTTCAGTATTTAACTATGACTCCTGTTTTGACTAATTCTTTTTCATACTGATGAAAGTAGCAGCTAACATTTATATAATTCTTACTATGTGTCAGGCAATGTTCTAAATGGTATATACATATGGCAGATACATTATAGTGAGGGAAGAAAACCGGCTGAGTAAGTGATGAAAAGAAATAAATAATATGTAATCTTTTGCAAAAATAAGAACTTAAATCCACTGTTCATTTTATAACTGCATTAAAAACTTCACATAGAAAATAGCAATTACTTAGATTTTCACTTTTTAAAAAAATAAAGGTTCAATGTACTTTTATATCTCTAATCTTATTTGACCCTACTTTTGTATATATTTAAAATTTTCCATAAAAAGTTAAAAATATAATACTTAAATACATATATAACTCCAGAAACCCACCCCTTCCCATCACTTCCACTGAATCACCATTATCTTTCCCTTGAATTAATATAACTTCCTTAAAAAGTCTCCCACTATCTACCTTCCCTTCCTTACCCCCTTAGTCTCTTTTTCAACACAGCAGCCAGAAGGATTCTTTAATATCTAAATCAGGTCATGTCATTCTGACAAAACACTTCAAGGTCTCCCATTTCATTCAGAGAAAAAGCCTGTATCCTCACAGTGGCCTACGATCAGATCCCCTATTTAGCTGACATGCATTCCTATTTTCATGGATCGTCTGGGGGGAATAATACCAAGTGGAAGAAATACCCTAGAGCAAAGGCCCTAAAGCAAGAACAAGGTGGGTAAAGCTGAAGAACACAGAAAGTCTAGTATGGGTCCCCAAAATCGTCTAGAGCTGACCAAAAATGGAGCAATGTTCAGGAAACCCAAGCTGACTTAGCATTCCTAGAATTCAGGAATGATGTGGTAAAAAGAAAATAGGTTTTGGAATCATACAGACTTGCTTAAACTCTTGTCTTCCCACTTACTAAAGTCAAATTCGGATCCTCAATTTTTCTTACTTGAAAAGGGGAAAATAGTGATGATTTTCTGTGATTCTTTTTAATTGAGGTGTAATACGTAAACCATCTAACATGGTGCCTAGCATATAGCTGATATTTCAGTAAAGTAAGTAATATGAACGTGTGGCCTACTTCCTGTCTACTCAATCAAGAACAAAGCAGTCTTGATTGAGTAGACAGGAAAGCCCTTTTCTCAAAACATCTGTCACCACGCCTATGTCATAGAGTGAGCCTTGGCCTATCAGATGAGAACTCTTAGTTCTGGTCCAGTCTGTGATAGAACTAGTGAGGGACTTTGGGTGAGCCACTTCATTTCTTCAGAATTGAGTTCAATCATGGTTTGTTTGTTTGTTTGTTTTGTAGGCTCTTTACCCAATCATGATCCCTAGATCAAGAGTCACATGCTCTACCCACTGCACCAGCCCAGCCAGCTGCCCTAATGCAATCATCTTTAAAATAAGGCAATCCTTGGACTAGATGATCTCTAATAATTCTCTCGCTGTACTAAGATTCTATGATATCTGGATAACATTAAGTAATTCTTCCTTTAAATAGCCCTCTGGTGTGTGACATAACACACTGTACTGCAATAACAGAGGGTGGGCTGGGCAGAGAGAGATATCTTTTAAGTTCATAAAAGCACGGCTGGCTTCATGCAGATGCACCCTGTGCAGGCTCAGAAGGGACTTGTGTTTGGTTTAACGTGTTGCTCTTACTGTGTCAAAATTCTCAATAAATTTTGAACAAGAAGCCCACATTTTCATATTGCACTGGGCCCTGCAAATTATGTAGCTGGTACTGTTCCTATGAGCTGACTATGAATAAGTATAAAAGATGTTTCCTGTGAGCAAATAGAGACTGGCAGCAAGAGATCCCTGGGAACCTGAAGAAAGGTGACTGGGTGAGTAAGACAGTTGTCTGGGGTAGAATGAGACGGGGTTTTGTGGGAATCAGAAGGGGAGGAAGGTTACTGTGGATGGATACTTCAAACTGTTTACCTTCTGCAACTACTTGCTTTCTCTGAACTATACTATAAGACTGCCATCTACTGGTCAATGACACAAACTCTTTCAAAGACTTCCAAAAAAGTCTACATTTCAGTGTCCAAAGGATGATCCAGAATGGTTTAACATATTCTGCAGTTTAAAACAATGATTATTAAGTCTTCCTCAGTTACAACTTCCAAACTAAAATAATAAGACCTGTCCACCTCAACAATCCCTTACACCTGCTTTTCTTTACTCAACAAAAAACAATTTTTAAAAAGCACTATGCCAAGCATCAAATGTTCAATGATGAACACCCATTGGTAGAGATATTTAGGTCATTAAGAGCTTCATCGAATGAATTCAAATTTTCAGGTTTATCTTCGGTCTGAATCATAACACCTAGAATATCATCATCATCTTTAAAACTGAGTGGTCATGTAGGGGTAAGAGTTACACTCTTATATTCAGTGTATGCTAATATGCAAGGTGGTATATATCCATGACCTTCAGGCCCAATGGCCGAAATTCAGGCTATTGGGTAAAGCAGATATTACTGGAGAATTGACTGGAAAAAATAGAGTTAGCAAGGCAAAAGATGAAGAAAGTTAGGGGACACAGAGCAAATTAATAGTCACTAATAAAAAATTAGTGTTCCAGAGAGGTTCTCATCATAGAATATCTACCCCCACTACGAATTCTATCAGAATGAAGGGTTACCAGAAGCATTCCCTTCTACAATATCAGATTAACGGAAAGATAAAAGGGAAGTTAGCATGATGTATATATATATTTGTCAAGTCACCAAGCTGTATACCTGAAACTAATGTAGCACTGTGTGTCATCTATACTCAAAATTTAAAAAAAGAGGGAACTTAAATACCTGTCCAATAATTGCTGGTGAGTGCTGCTGTTAAGGGAGAAGAATAACAGAAATCTGAAATCTGGAGGAAGAAGAGGAAATTCTCCCCAGATCTCAGCCCAGTTTAAGACCACATTGCTCAGACTACAGGGGTATAACTGGTTATTTTCAAACAATTCTTTTACACTCATTACACTCACTGGAGAAAATATCTGAGAGCCAAAGACTCTGTTTCTTCACTCGAAAACAAACAAAAGTCCAGGGCCTGGCTGAGCCTGGCTGGCTCAGTCAGAAAAGCATGTGACTCTTGATCTTGGGGTCTTGAGTTTGAGCCCCATGTTAGGTGTGGAGATTATAAAATAGAATTAAAACAACAAAAACACAAAAGTCCTTTTGGTGAAGGAATTTACACTTAATGCCATTTCTTGGTTTGCTTTAGATAATTTTTTACATAGTATATCAAGATTAGCAAGGGTATCAAAGGACATAAATACGACACAAGACTTCTCCTCAACACATCCTTAGAACAGAAAACCCTGAGTGAAGACGGAGCTTATTTTACGCTCCCAATCCCCACTGGCTGTTCTTTCTGTGATTCCATAGCACAATGTGCTCACCAATATCATTATTCTGTTTTCAATTTGTTTGACTGTCTCCTCTAGTCTGTGAGGTTTAGGAGGGCTAGGATAGAGAGTTATATCTATATCACACCATACCCCTTTAACACAAAAGTAAACATGAATAATTCCAGTTGAATGAGTAAATGGGACATGCTGAAAAGCCTTAGCCTCAGCAAGCCAGGCTTCACCATCCTGTATTCTGAGAACGTGTGTATGGAAGCTCTACTGAGGGAACCAGTCCTTGTTATTCTTTGTATCCAGATAACCTTATTCTGTACCAGGTCACTAGTTGATTAGGCCAGCTGATGCAAGGACAGTCAATCTATAATACTTGAAAGGAGCCTAAAATATGAGAATTTTGTCCAAGATCAATAATACTAATTACTCAAACCAGTTAGAGTCTCTCTTGGAAATCTGACTTCAATACGTAGAAAAAGTCATCAGCTAGTAATGATGGGCAAAAGTTCAAAGACACAGAGGAAAAGGCAGACAACAGAGGTCATGAGGCAAAAAGGCAAAATAATGAATTCTTGCTTCTGGTGGATAAAAGTATAACTGTTCACCATAGCATCCTTGGATCCTGGGTGGCCAAGAATACATATTTCTTTAACCAAATATGAATTAAGCACCTACTATGTGACAAATATGACATGAGTTTCAATGGTGAACAAGAAAAATATATTTTGTTCCCATGAAGCTTTGAATCTAGCTTAGAATACGGACACTGAACAAGTAAAAACAACTGTGATACGTGTTACAAGGAACTAGTGTAGACTCTCATAGAAACATGCAGTATCTTAGATTATATTTTCCATTGGCCTATATTTTCCTAAGATGCCTGATTATATAGGCTTTCCTGAATTCATAGAGGCCTAACATACATTTGATATTCTTTTCATTCTTATTTTCATTTGTAACCATACATGGAAATGCTAGTTCCCAGGGCCTACAAAATCTTCAAAATACAAATTTGCTCCAAAATACAAAGAAGAAACTGTAAAATCTAAACAAACAAATGCTTTGCCCACAGAACACATTCAGACACAGTTCAATGCAACTCTTACTACCACTACAAGTTAACAAACATGCTGTTTACAATATGCTACATGTTGTTCAAAGTTCTTTATAAAAATCAGCTCAAATTAATCCTCACAACAATTCTATACAATAGGAACTAGTATTACTAACCTCATCTTATAAAGAAGAAACTGAGGCAAAGAACAGTTATATAACTTGGCCATGGTTAACAGCCAGTAAGTGGCTGTACCAGGATTTGAATCTAAGCAATCTGGTTCTAGAGTCTATAGGTTCTAGAGTCCAAATTCAATTTAATTTGATGTGATTATATAGGCAAATTTTCTTCCAAAATATCATTCAGCAAATATTTATTGAGCATTTATTATATGTGGGTACTGATCTAGCTGTTAGAGATACAACAGTGAACAACCACAATGACAAGAAAACCCAAAAATCCCTGTCTTCATGGAAGGGATACAGATAATATACAAGAAGTAAAATATATGGTATATTAGGTGGAGAAAATAAAGCCAGGATGAGGGATGAAGAGGAGTGCCAGGGGTGAGATTTTAAATAGGGTGTTCAAAATAAAGAAAACTAATAGGCAACCAATGGAATGGGAAAAGATACTTGCAAATGACATATCGGATAAAGGGCTAGAATCCAAAATCTACAAGGAACTCACCAAACTCCACACACGAAAAACGAACAATCTAGTGAAGAAATGGGCAGAAGACATGAATAGACACTTCTCCAAAGAGGACATCCAGATGGCCAACAGACACATGAAACAATGCTCAGCATCACTCATCATCAGGGACATACAAATCAAAACCACACTGAGATACCACCTCACGCCGGTCAGAGTGGCTAAAATGAACAACTCAAGAAACTATAGATGCTAGCGAGGATGTGGAGAAATAGGCACCCTCCTACTCTGTTGGCGGGAATGTAAACTGGTACAGCCGCTCTGGAAAACAGTGTGAAGGTTCCTCAAAAAACTATCAGTAGAATTCCCCTATGACCCAGCAATAGCACTGCTGGGGATTTACCCATGGGATACAGAAGTGCTGATGCATAGGGGCACATGTACCCCAATGTTCGTAGCGGCACTTTCAACAATAGCCAAATCATGGAAAGAGCCTAAATGTCCATCAACTGATGAACAGATCAAGAAGATGTGGTTTATCTATACAATGGAATACTACATGGCAATGAGAAAGAATGAAATCTGGCCATTCGTAGCAACGTGGATGGACCTCGAGGGTGTCATAAGTGAAATAAGTCAGGAGGAGAAGGACAGATACCATATGTTTTCACTCATAGGTCTAACAGGAGAAACCTAACAGAGGACCATGGGGAGGGGAAGGGGGGAAAAAGAGGGAGAGGGAGGGAGGCAAATCATGAGAGACTCTTGAATGCTGAAAACAAACTGAGGGATGAAGGGGGAGGGGGAAAGGGGAAGAGGTGATGGTCATGGACGAGGGCACTTGTGGGGAAGAGCACTGGGTATTATACGGAAACCAACTTGACAATAAACTATAAAAAAATAAAAATAAAAAATAAAATAAAAAAATAAATAGGGTGTTCAAGGACATAACCTGAGTAGGTGATGTTTGAGCAATAACCTGAAAGAAGTGAGGGAATGTGTCATTCTAAGTGTGCCTTATATGATATTAGGTAGAGTAAGAGCCCTGGGTTTGGATCCCTGGACCCATGACAGTATTAAAATAGCCCTGGAGTTACATTTAGTGACTTTCTGGGATTTGCAATATAAAGAGCCTAACTAGCACATTCTATGAGGGCTCTGAGTTGCTAGCTTAGGAAGAGCAGAATAATGAAACTGAATGAGCATTATTAAAAGAGCAACAGCCTCTTCATTTATTTTGAGCTGGAATTTGTGTAGGAATACTTTGTGAGTTGGCAGTGTTGAAAACTTCATGAACTTTATTCCTCCCAGCTGTTAAAGTCAATACACTATTCTACTCCGCCTGGGTTAGAACTGATGTAGTATATTCTATAGCTGTTGGGTGGAGTATCCCATATATGTCTATTAGGTCTAATTGATTTGTAGAGTTGTGCAGAACCTTTATTTTTTTTAATTTTTATTAAAAAAGAGAGAGAGAGAGAGAGAGCAGGGGAGGGGACAGAGGAGACAGAGAGAGAGAGAGAGAGAGAGAGAGGGAGAGAGAATCTCAAGTAGGCTCCACAGAGCACAACACAGGGCTTAATCCCATGACACTGGAATCTTGACCTGAGCCAAAATCAAGAGTCAGACGCTCAACTGACTGAGCCACCCAGGTGCACCAAGACCTCTATTTTCATACTGATATTCTGTCTAGATGTTTTACCCATTATTGAAAGTGGGATATGGAAATTTCTAACTAGTATTGTAGACCTATTTCTCCTTTTAATTCTGCCCTTGTCTTCATATATTTTGATTCAACAATTTGCTTGGTTATTGTAAAACTTTGACCATTTTTCAGAGTTCTGACAAACTCGCTTCAAATAGTTTCTGCTTATTTTTCAATGTTTCTGGAGTCTTGGCATTGCCTACTCCACCTATTTGAATGTGGGTCTCCCAAGGTGACTTTTTGACACAGCTCTCACCAGAGCAGAAAAAAAAAAAAAAGTAAATCTGTCTTCTAACAGGGCATATTTATAGATATGAACATAAAAGCTGACCTTCTCTAGCAGGGGCTTGAAGCCTCATTTCCTGAATCTCTTTCATTTCATATCAGCCCCTGAGGAATCATAGAACTCCATGAAAAGTAGTTTGAAAAGCACTATTATAAGCCATTATGACCCCTTTATAGTTATGTGCCTGCTGCTTATGATCTGATGTTAGAAACAGTTAAATAATAATTAATTTTGGGCTAAGTTATCACTTGCTTATTTTTAAACTTACTTGTTTTTAAAAAAAAACTTTCTTCCCAACTTCTAATGCATTTTCATTGAAAAAATTTAGAAATAATGAAAAAGCACAAAGAATAAAGTGATCTGTGATCCCATCTTCCAGAGATAACTGCTGTTAATATGTTGACATCTTTCACGTTTATAAAATAAGTTTAATTCTGGTTAACATTTTATATATATAGCAGTTATCACCTTGGCATCCATTTACTTAACACTGTTATTCCATTCACGCCTATGTTAATATTGTCATGTCTACTCTTGGAAGCCCAAGGCTTGTCAAGTATTGACTTATTTTTCAATCTTCACCCTCAATGACTGTCCCTCCAACACCTTTCAATAATACAAAAACAGGCTGGGGTGCCTGGGTGGCTCAGTAGGTTAAGTGTCCAACTTCAGCTCAGGTCATGATCTCCCAGCTCATGAGTTTAATCCCCACGTCAGGCTCTGTGCTGACAGCTCAGAGTCTGAAGCCTGCTCTGGATTCTGTGTCTCCCTCTCTCTCTGCCCCTCTCCTGCTCACACACACACACTCTCTCTCAACAATAAATAAACATTAAAAAAACAATTATTAAAAAAACCCAGGCTGATCACTCAGTTGATTAGTATAATGAGATTTCTAGGTTATAGGTTTCAACATCTTTGTCATTTATGCCTACCAATTTAAGCCTTGCCCTACTGAAGTTGTTTTTAAACTTTTAAAAAGAAGCAGAATGCCTTCTTTATTTTGAAATGAAATCTTTTATGAAACTCTAAAATTTAAATAAACAAAACTGAGCTTTTGTGGTTAAAGTGTGCACATGGGTGAGAAGGTAGGTGGAAGAGGATAGGTAGTTTGTTCACAGCCAATCCTGCTCAGCCCTCCTAACACCAAAACCATGATGCAGAACCTCAGGGCTCTGGGACAGAGTAAACATCACATTGCTCTGCTAAATGTCCTCAGTCAGTACTGCTGATGAATTGAATGACCACTGCACCTATGTCTTCTTTGGCTCCTCAGTCAGTGCCTGACACACAGGAGGCATTCAAAGAGTATTTATTGAAATTAAAGACAAGAAATCCAAAAGAGGAGTATGTATTAGTGCATATTCATTACTAGTACTGGGGGAAAAAAACTCAGAAAGTATCCCCACTGAGAGTGGTAGATCAGAAGCGACATATCTTAGTGGTATCATTATACTATTATGTCACAACAGAAGTAATCCCACAAGTATTTTTTGAACAGGATTGTATCAGTGGTTGCAGAACACAACAAAATGTAATTGAATAAATATTTAATTTTTTCTATGTTTGAGATACTGTTGAAGGACTGTGGAAGCTACAAAGGTGGTAAAAAATATAGTTTCCCTTCTAAAGTATACTTAATACTCTAATAGGGGAGAAAAATTATATAACATTGTGCTATAAAGCAAGCCAGTATGTCAAGAAAATTTCGGTGTTTTTTGAGTTGGAGGTAGAAAATTTTTGAAAAATGATCAGCCCAGGTGACAGACTCATCAACAGATGGCTGTTATACAATGTAGAGGATAATATCTAATGCAAAAGGAAGGTAAGAAAAGTATTGAAGCAAATATTTCACTGCCTTGATCTTGAGAAGATAACCCTCTCCCCAAGAAGAAAGCATGTTATATGAAATAGGTGGGGACAAATTAAAGGTGAAGTTTTCACAACAGGTATGTTAGAAATACTGAGAATGGAGAGATCAATGTGAATTCTAGAGGGAAACTTTATGAAGTGGCATTTGAATTGAAAAAGGATGGGTAGGATTAGGATAGGAGTGGAAGCATTACAGGTTAATAAGAACAACATGCAAAAAAGCCCAAAGGCCAAAAAGAGAACAGTTTCCCTGAGAAAGATGGAAGATGACAATCTGACTGGAGCAAAAGGTGTTTGCTGGACACGAGTTTGGCTGAGTAGGGTGGAGACAGACTAATGGTAGGTATGGATGGGAGGTGCTGAAGGCCAAGATGAAGATAAAAGGGAAGCTGCAACAAATGGCAATTAGTCATGATGACTATACAATGCTCAAAGGAAACTAAAATAGAAGTGAATAGCAATGATGATGGAAAAACCAAAAAGACAAAATTCCCCAGAAGACAGAGAAATCACTTGATGTACCAATCAACAGAGTTATTAGAATACTCACTCAATTTGGAAAGGAGACAAAAATGGAATGAAGATAAGAAAGGAGTAATCCATGTTTTCAGATGACAATTAGCAAAATTTTTTTTCCCACTGTTGGAAAGGTTACTCTATAAAATTGGTTTAATTCCTAGGATGATTTATTATATGGACATACTAACTTGACAGCTGCCTGAAGAAATCTGTATTTTCACCTTGGGTTAAAGCAAAATTTATCACCTCCCTCTTGAGAACTTACTACACTTGAACTTCAGAAGTTTGGAATGTCTTCCTAAAAATACCTGTCTTGGGCCTGATGGTAATGGCATTCTCATACACTATCTTCTCTACCTTAGCTCCAATTGGATTAATTGTGTTGACAGTATTGTGAACATGCTGGATCATGATTGCAGTATAATAGCTCATTCTGTAGTTTCTTGTACATTATTTTTCACTTGGACATATCAGGCAGAAAGGTTTAAGGGAAAATGCTGAGCTCCTACATCACTAACAGTGTAACTGGATTTCAGTAGAGTACCTTCTTTGAAATTAAGTTGCTTATAATTTTAAAAACATAGGGAATTCCACCACCATACTCCATATTCATTTCTGTCTATCAGATAGAATAATCAAGAATCACTGGAGTTTCTACAGGGGTGAAGTCTGAATAAGTGGCAGGCTCTTTCAAATGAATTTAGTCTAAATGACCCTTCTCTGTTTATATCAATTGCTCTCCCAAATGTGACAGACCTTCCTCCACAAGAAATCAGACCCTAGTACCAACATCCTCTCATAGATGAACATGTGACTCTTTGCCAAGGACAAGTTATAAACTGTTTCAGAACTTGTTCAGTTTATGTCAGGCTACTTCTACACTTACAATTTCAATGATTTTTATCAATCCTATTTGAATAATTAGAAGTGACTGATTCAATCTTGCCACTGAAAAGAATGCTTCCATCATTATATGGGCAACAGTTTACTTGCGTCCATTAATTTTTGTAAAGTCTCAGTGTCACAATGATCAGTGTCTTCTCCAATCTACTACCAGCCTATAATCTGGGCTACATCACCAGTCTAGCGAATTGTCAGGTAGTGGTCTTCTCATTCCCCAAATCTACAAAGCAAAAGGACAATGGTATTTTTCTTTAACGTAGTAGACTATGTTTGTCTCTATTACTGGGTAATTGATTTGGAGGCAAATTAAAGCAAGTGCGGGCATCTGTAGAACAGCATTAAAAATACTGGATTTGAAATCAATTCTAAGCTTTATAATTTTTTTAGTAACCATAGACTGTACTCCTTTTGTGTCTAACTTTCTAATTCTGTAAAATGGAGTAATCACAGCTTCAAAGAGGGTTTATGAAGACTTAATGGCACACAGTCATATCTTCATTCATATTGTACTAAGAGAACCACTAATACATATCCGCATTTTCTGAATAATCCAAGATTCATAAAGTAAAAAAGGAAAAAAATATTTAAAATTAGAGCCACCAGGGAAAATTCAGACAATATAGTGAAGGAGTTCAGAGCATGTTACCCAAAAATATGCTACTTTAGCATATTGATTATTTTAAGTTAAAGGAGCTTGAGAAACAGCAGGTGCAAGAGAGGCACTCTGACCTTCCTTATTCCTCCTGGCAGGAGACAAAACTCCCATGTGAAAGATGCCCTCCCTCTACCAGGAGGAAGAAAAACAGTCTCCTCACCAGAGATGGGGAATCAGGCTGAGAAAATCTGTACAAACAAGACTTGTTACACTAATGCTTATCTTCCTAGTCGTTTCTCCACAGTTTACTACCCCTGGTCCAAACCCCTTTGTCTTATTTGGTTCTATGTCTAAAAGGTATAAAAGCTTTCTGTTCTGGTCACTTCTTCAAGTCTTCGTTCTCTTGCGAAGGTTCTCATGTACGTATCAAAAAAGTAACAAAACTTATATGCTTTTTCCTGTTATTCTTTCTTCTTTCCCTTCCCTACCCTTCCCTTCCCTTTCTTTTCTTTTCTTTTTTGAGAGAGAAAGACATCACAGAAGCAGGGGAAAGGGGCAGAGGAAGAGAGACAGAGAACCAAGCAGGCTCCATGCTCAGGTCAGCACAAAGTCCAAACTTGGGGCTTGATCCCATGACCATGAGATCATGACTGGAGCCAAAATCAAGAGTCCAACACTCAACTAACTGAGCCACCCAGGTGGCTCCTGTTAAACTTTCTTATGTCAGTTTAACTTTTAGGCCCTGCTGCAGACACAAAGAGGGTAGTAGAGGAGAAGTTTTCCTCGCCTACAGTTCTGCTGACAAGGATGGAATGTCACTGGCTGTACACTGCTCAGTCCAAGGCTGCTGCAGCTGAGACATCCTGGGACCTCTGACAGCCAGCACAAGGTGAGAATTCTTACCAGATAGTCTTCTGGGTCTCTGCCTGCAAGATCCAATCAAACAAAAGTGTTAAAAGTCTCTCCTCATCGTTTTCCTTTTCAACATTTAGATGAGCAGAAGAAAACATTGGTGTGAACTAGTTCTTTAGGTATAGTGATTCTGATATTTTCTATTATGAGTATTCTTGTTTTTGATTTCTAATGGCTTTAAAAAAAAGAAAAGAAAAGGAAACCTTAAAAAACCATCTCTCAGGACACTAGCACCCTCAGAGGGTTCACTCCCTTTTCCCCTTCTGTGAGACAATACCCTACTAATGGGGTCAACTAACCCCAAGGTGCACCCCAGAGCTCACCATCAACCTCACAGTAGAGGATCAAGAACGGATTCTTAATTGACACCAGTGTGACTTTACCATCTGTACAGAGAATTTATTTCTACCTGTCACCTCTGATTCTATTCAAGCTTTCAGTCTCTGGGCAACCTATTTCACTGTCTATATCCCAGGCCTCCCAAATCAGAAGTCTGGTTTCTGACTTTTCCTCAGTAAATCTCTTAGGTAGAGATTTGTTATGTAAATTTAATGCCACCATACAGTGTAGTGAGAAATGTGTTTTTATTTTCCTGCATCTGACCAAACAGCAAACTTTTTTTCCCTAATCGAAACCCATCTCAACTGAAAATCTTCTGAAGAAGATGTAATCTTAAAAGATGTCCCAACTAGCACCCAGGCCTCACATGCAAATGAGCAATTGTTACAGCCATGGAGAGTTGTGCGGAATTACCTGGAAAAGGAACAAACTTCCCCCAAGGGTAACCCAGTGCCGCCCTTGTTAGTGTGCAGCAAGGCACTGAACCTACTCTCTTTTACAGCAGGATATTCTTTACTTTCTCTCTCTGTAACACTACAATCTTACCAGTGAAGAAAGAGGGACATTGGATTCAGACTGGAATCAAATCTATTGACTTAAAGAACATCTGAGAGCCATTAACGCCTTTGTAATTCCTCATCCCTCCACAGTCCCTAATTCAGCGACCATTCTTATTTCAATTCCTGCTGACCCAGCCTGATTTACAATAATTAATCTCTGCTCAGCTTTCTTTTCAACTCCACTGCACCAGGACTCACAAGTCCTCTTTGTATTTACATTTAGAGGAAGACTATTAACATAGACTGGTATACCGCAGGGATATTGCAAGTCTCCCTCTGATACTTTCCCAAGTTCCTAAAGCCAGCTTAGATTCCAAAGCTCTCCCCTTGTTCAGTACATTGATAATCTTTTACTTTGTAACCAAACTAAGCAGCATGCTCTTATAGGAGCTGAAGGAGGCCATAAATCCTCTTAATCTAAACTTGAAGGGGTACAAACAACTGTTACCTACTTAGGACAGGACATACCTCAAGTCATTCAAAAGCTCATTCTCAAATGCCTTGAGTCAGTTTTGTCTATCCCTCTCTCACAAATGAAAAAACAGCTACATTAATTTCTAGAGGCAGCTGGCTACTGCCACAAATGAATTTCTAACTTTGCCGCCCTGGCTAAACCTTTCGAAGCCTCCCCCTAGATACTACTTCAGAACTCATTTCCGGGTCCTCATTGATTAATCTCCTTGGAAGCCTTAAATTTAGCACTGTGAACATCCACAATTCTCAGCTTACTTAATTTTGACAAACCTTTTCACCTATATTGCCCCAAAAATCCTGGGATTGCCATGGGAATTCCAGGAAAATCTTTGCCAGGGTAAGTCCTGTCAGCTGGATCCTGTGACAGCAGGCATGCCTCCCTAACTGTAAAAGCCAGTACCCTTAGATCAGGCTCCCCGTTCACCTCTATGTTCCTTTATGTTCATAAGACACCACACCTCTCTACGTGGTGGCCCTTATGATCCAACCCTTCTTTCATCTTCCATCACAGTAACACTTTATTTCTTAAAATTTTTTTAATGTTTTATTTATTTTTGAGAGAGAGAGATAGAGACAGCATGAGCAGGGGAGGGTCAGAGAGATAGGGAGACACAGAATCCGAAGCAGGCTCCAGGCTCTGAGCTAGCTGTCAGCACAGAACCTGACGCGGGGCTCAAAACCACGAACCGCGAGATCATGACCTGAGCTAAAGCCGGACGCTCATCCGACTCAGCCACCCAGGTGCCCCTGTAACACTTTATTTCTGACTACTCTATTATCCCTGCCTTCATAATGGAGAGCATTACTCCATTTCACAGGATTACTTAACAAATACAGAAATTGTCTCAGGGTACCTGGGTGGCTCGGTCAGTTGAGCAACCAATTGGTTTCGGCCCGGCTCATGATCCCGGCATTGTGGGATCAAGCTCAGCATTGGGCTCTGTGCCAAGTGTGGAGCCTGCTTCAGATTTTCTCTTTCCCTATGCCCCTCTCCCCTACTCACACGCTCACACTGTCTCTCTAAAAAAAAAAAAAAAAAAAAAAAATTGGTTAAAGCCATGAGAGGATCTCTTAGATACCACCCCCTTTACACAACCAAGACTGAGTTCTATTTTGTGATCGTGCCAACAGAGGAAATTTCTGGGGACACAGAATAACTGGCTGTGCCATAGTTTCCCCACATAAAACATTTGAGGCACACTCTCTGCCCACCATAAAATTAGCCCGCCCAAGCTGCTAAACTCCTACCTTTTAACAGAGCCTGAACACTGGCAAAAGGAAAAACTGCCACGATTAACACCAAGTCCAAACATGGTTTTGGAGCCCATCAGGCTGTTGACACAATCTGGAAATCCTGTGGATTCCTAACCTCTGCTGGTACTCCTCTCGCCAATAGGCATATATAATTGGTGCCCTATACAAGCTATTCACTTCCCCGCTAAAATTGATATTGTTTGCTGTGTAGCCATACTAAGGAGACAGATACTGTACCTCTAGGGAATAGCAGGGCTGACAACATTTGCAGCCCAAAACAGGACCCCTTTTCTTTTTCTACCCAATTAAAAACTCTGCCTTTATCCCTAACTGATAGTTTTAACTATTTAGGCAAATACCCCACAATCTGAAAAAGACAAATGGAATCAAAAGGGTGCCAAACAATTAGGTTATACATTGGGTCAAACAGACTTCCTGTGATCCCCTTTCTTTTGACCTTTTGGCTTGCACTCATATCTCCCATCACATGGGACATATGGGTAGATAGGAGATACTTAAGGAGTTAAAAGAGAATTGGTTCTTCCCTGGCATCCACAAAATTTCTGGCCACATTATTTCCCAGTGTACTACTTATAAATCTCACCAAATTTCTGGAAGAAACCAACATACCTCAGGAAATCCTCCAAGGCCCACATTGCCCTTTGTGAAATCCCAAAATGGATTTGTCTCCAGTGTCAGGCTATTTCCACTATTTCGTTATGTCTGTATATTTAGTGGGTGGACTGACTACTATCCAGCTAGAAGTACCAACACCACAGCAATGGCGAAGAATTAATAACTGAGAATATTCCTTGTTTTGGCATTCCTTTGTGGATTGGGTCATATGAAGGAACTAATTTACAGCAGAAAATAACCACTTGCTTGCAAAAACTTTGGGGAACTCATTAAAATTTCATGATTTGTGCCATCCCTAATCCTCAAGGCAAAGAGAATATAAAAATCCAGACATCAAAAAGACTTTAGAAAAAGTTTGTTAAGAAACTGGACTTAATGGCCAGAAGCATTACCTCTGCCCCTGACAAAAATCTGGAATACTCCAAATAGAAGACATTATCAACGTCTTTAAAAATAATGTTTGGTCACTTTATTCCTTCTGGCATCTCTAAACCTTCTGTTCCTGGAATGAGCAAACATTATAGGGGTTTAAGCGAAAAAGTCGATGCTATTGATGTGATGTGGGCCAGTAGGAAAAGATCAAGATAGATTTCTTGAGATGGTACAAAAAAGTGTTTTTATTTGGGCAGAAGAGCTGCAATGTGACTGTGAGAAGTGGTTGATATACTTTAAGTTGGCAGGGACACAGATAAAATGCAAAAGGATTTTCATATTTTAAAGAAGACTTATAGGATCCTAAAGGTCAGACTAATGTCAAGCTAAGGCTGCTTTTCGCCTCTAGCAAAGCATTAACTTAAGGCAGTTGTGAGTTCCTTGAGGAATATCATGCTCTGCCTGCCTCAAGTGTTTGTCAATGGGCTGCAAGTTGTAAGGAGATTTAATTTTATCACATTTCTTTGGCCTTTGTTCTCCATATCACCATGACTAGCGATATACAAGAACTAACTAGTTTAATTGGAGGATATCATCAGCAGGTTAAAATGGCATGGCCTCTGCTGCTGACTGGCAAGTTTTGCCATCCCTATTGACCAGAAGATTAGATGTACATCAAGGTTTTCAGAAGAAATCACACATTGTCACCTCACTGAGAAGACCATTATGAAGCACTGCTAACCACTCACACTGCTATCAAAATAAAAGAAAGACCCTCCTAGATTCACACAAACCATGCCAAATTAGACCAGGATTAACACTCCCAGGACAATTGGAAGAGCATTCCTAAGTTGACCTTAAAGTAAGGATTTTCCCCGGCAAATTCCTAGGCACCAGAAACAGACAAAATCACAAAGTACACAGCTTTTCCCAAGGTCACAAATCAAGAAACATTCACTTCCACCTATTTTTCTCCCCCACTGGGTCTTCTTACTCCCAAAGGGAAAATTTAAAAGGGCTTCCTTTTAACAAAGCCTCCCCCTTCTTTAGCCACTTATTAAAAGGCTGACTGGAGATTGCTTGTCTCAATCTATCCCATTTTCACTCTGATCCTCCATTATGGGCTCTCTTTCAAGCTGGTGTATCATTTATTATTAGCTCTTACTGTTTTCTCAGCAGGTTGTGCACAGACCTGACACCCCCTTAAACCATTTTTCCAAACCCTGGCCACATTAACTAGTCAATATGATTGCTGGTTATGTCAACATCTAGATCATGCAAAAGGATCTGAAATTAATTTTTATTCCCGCCAATAAGACCAATTGGTGGACCAACTCTAGAAAATGGATGCATGACAGCGTATGGCATCCACAACCAAAAAAGCACATCACTCTTCTCTTTTTGGTCAGTCAATTGTACATGGGGAAACCTCTATGGAAGCTCAAGGACTGTCCTTTGCTCAAAGACATTAGAAGGGATTTTTTATCTCCTTTGCATTGAAAACTGTGATGGTACTGGACTTTTCCCACCTGACAAACCGAAGCAATATTACAATCAAACCTTGAGGTGCACTTCCTCAGGCAGCATCCTCAAGCCTCTCATAAAGGTCAGAAATGGTCTCAATACTTACTCTTACGGTACAGACGCCAAACCACCAGATATCACAGCTTACTCGCAAGTCACCCTTGCGAGACCTGTGAGCAGCTGAGCTGCCAAAGACCAAAAATTATAGATGGGGAGACCAAAAAATTGCACTAACTTGGTCGTAACAAAATCAAGCCTTACAGCTGCCAAGGCCTAACTGCAGGTCCTCTGTATTAGATATTTCACAACCTATTCTGCTCCTATGGACTGACAGGGATACATGGAAGACAGAGATGTGCAGATAACAACAAAGCAGGTGACAAGATACACTTACTAAGTCACGAGTTTCATTCTGATCTTATCTATGAACAATATTGTTTTTTTTAATCTCTGTTTTGATAAGGTAAATAAAGAATTCCACCTAGATGGTCAAGACAATGTGGCCTCAGATTCCTGACCCCCTCTGTCACCAGGTACTCCACCTTAAATGCCAGCCAAATTACAAACTTGGGCTCCTTTGGTCATAAAGTAGTGCCACATAAATATACAGGACAAAATATTATAGAATACTGGCTTGTGTATCGCAATTCTATGTTTTTTCTCAATATTGAGCTCCCTTTTCCCAGGCTTTGGAACTTATGAGTTGGAAAAGGCAGTTCTAAATCTTTCCATTGTAATAGAACAAGAATTTAGTTATCACTGCACAAACACTGGAAGCCATTCTACCAGAAGTTAATAGTTTAGGCTCTATTGTTGCCTTCCCCTACACACACTGACAGCCCAAAAGGAGGAGCTTATGCAGTCACTGGTGAAGAAGGCTGCTTCTATGTAAATTGCTTGGGACAAATAGTGTCTACCCTGCACCCTTTGAAAAATGAGCTTCACACTCTCTGTCAGACGAAGGAGGTTCAGCCGTTCTATAGGAGTGACCCAATCCCAGGCATGGGAAACTGATTTAAGGGGATATGGGGAAACGTGCTTAGATTTGTTATTTCTTGTTTATTCATTCTTATTCTAATCTATGCTCTTCTTTCCCTTTGCATATAGACTCCTTGCCACTTGGCTGCGAACCCAATTCTTCATTCCAGTGCCACAAATTCAGCTCTTATGTGAAACTTCTAAGAAACTTTCAGACAGAGGAAATGAAGGAGATCAGAGACTGTCACCCCACAATATGCCGCTTTGGCATATTGATTATTTTAAGTTAAAGGAGCTTGAGAAACAGCAGGTGCAAGAGAAGCACTCTGACCTTCCTTATTCCTCCTGGCAGGAGACAAAACTCCCATGTGAAAGATGCCCTCCCTCTACCAGGAGGAAGAAAAACAGTCTCCTCACCAGAGATGGGGAATCAAGTTGAGACATCTGTACAAACAAGACTTGTTACACTAATGCTTTTCTTCCTAGTCGTTTCTCCACAGTTTACAACCCCTGGCCCAAACCCCTTTGTCTTATTTGGTTCTATATCTAAAAGGTATAAAAGCTTTCTGTTCTGGTCACTGCCTCAAGTCTTCATTCTCTTGCGAAGGTTCTCATGTACGTGTAAAAAAAATTAATAAAACTTGTCTGCCTTTCTCCTGTTAATCTGTCTTATGCCAGTTCAATTTTTAGGCCCTGCTGGAGACCCAGAAAGTGTAAGTAGAGGAGAATCTTTCCTCACCGAAAATGATCAATAATTTTCTTTCTGCTAGCATTGTAGTCTTGCAGGGGATCACATTACAAACCTTTGTATTATTCTTATATTCACTCCCATGAGGTACATGCAAAATTCTCATGATTTGCTCTCTGGCCCCCTTAAAAACTCACGCTCATAATTATGACTTCCATCTGAATATAGCTGTTTCAGGATTAAATAAAGTAAGTGGAACGTGCTATATACACAATACAAAACCTATCAGAGGGGGCCCCAAAACCTTGGCATAAGGACCCATACACGGATAAGGAAAGGTGACCGTGGGTAGTTCCAGGATGGAATCCATCACCTGACAGGAATGGGATGACTTCCGGTCCGGCCAGTGAGTTTTTCTTCTAGCGAAACTGGTCTAACCAGCCTTCCCCCAGGGCGCAGCAGGGCGGAGCGGGCGAGCCCTCCTCCGCTTCCGGGTGGAGGCCGAGCTGCCTGCTAGCTGTCACGGAGACTGTGGACCGCCCAGCGGCGCCTGCGCGCTAAAAGAGCAGGGTACAGGGCCCTTTTCCGGGGGAGGGGAGCGCGCATGCGTAGGGCAACCAGACTGTGGCCGGTTTATGGCGAGGTGAACGCGGAAGTACGGTACGTGAGGGTTTTCCACCTGCTCTGACTGCGGCCGGCTGACGGGTGCGAGATGGAGGTGGGTGCGGCGCCTGAAGATGGTCGGAACGGTCCCCGGGAGCGGCTAGCCTTGGGTGAAGCTGGGAGGCAGCAGCAGAATCACGAAGTGCGGTCTCAATCGAGGGCAGACCGGTTTCCAAAACATTCCTACTGGTTAGATCTCTGGCTCTTCATCCTCTTCGACCTGGTGTTGTTTATCTTCGTGTATCTTTTACCCTGGTGAGTACTCTGAATACCGAGTTGAACTGGTAGGGAGCTTACCCCTACTCCAATTTTGGGGGTAGGCAAGGAAACTGAATTCCAGAGAGTATGGTATGTCCAAGGTAATACTATAGCTGGTGAGTGGCAGGGTCGGGGGAGTGGGGGAGACTGGGATGATGCTGGAATGAAAATGTTCTTCCTTGTCACCTCAGTGAGGGTCTTCAAAGAGGAAGAAACTTGGCTTCATTTTTTTATGTTTTGGAACGAAACCAGCTAGGTTTGAGTTCCTGCTCTACCACAAAGAAATTAGAGAAGTTATTTAACTTCTCTGAGCTTTATTTTTCCATTTACCATTTGGGACCAATAATAAGCAGGTCATAGGGGTGGAGTGAAGATTAAATGAGATAGTAATTTATCTAAAAGCGATTTGCATTTTCCCTGGCAGCAGTAAACGCTCGGCTAAAGCTACTGTTCCTATACTACAGTTTGACCATGAGTAGGTCACGTAGGTATTGCAGACCGTCCAAACCTGAACTGTTAATAACTTCTTACAAAAATCTACTTATTTCTGTGTCCCCTTTTCAGTAAATGTTAAAAACTTTTTCCAGTCACTACTGGTCCCAGAACCCTGGGCTCTTTGACTCCTCTCTTTTATACACACCCACACAGCCCCAAACACCAAATCATGTAGGTTCCACTTGCAGAATCCTTGCTTTCCATTTTCATTGCCACTCAGTCTGAAAAGACGATTTTGGAAGGGGAGAAGGAAAGTGCCATATAGAGAAGGGGCAGGGGAGCAGAACAAGAAAAGGGACATAGGACTCAGTTGATAAGGGAAAAGTTGAAGAGAGAAGCAGCCATCTGAAGAGAGAGCCTGTGGAAGAAAAGCGGTGCAGCTCATTTAGATATTGCAGAACTTTCTTGGACTTTGGAGTTGTTTTCTCACCATGAGTTAACCTCTCTCAATCATACTTAGGAATTTGCAGTCCTTGATAGGCAATTATATCTTCTTTCCCCACCCCCAAACTTTGGCAAAGATTTGGGCATAAGCTCGTTGTATCTAAGGCCCCATTGTCAGTGAGTTGTTGGATAATGTGGTAAATTAGAAGGCAGAGGGTTGAGTGGGGTGAATGGAAGAGATGAGTATTTCTATAAAATCCTCTGCCGAGCCATTTGTAGTGTCCACTCTCCTCTGCTTCCCCGCCTGTTTTGGGTAGAGACTGACACCTCAAATACAGTGACTTTTTTTTTTTTTTTAAGAGTTTTCACCTCTAGGTATAAAATGGAAGACTTAGGAGAAATAGTCCAGGCCTTTTTTTTTTTTTTTCTTCTTCTTCCCTTTCTCTCATCAATACATAAATCATTTAGGAATGTGCAAGTGACTGAGACAATTTAGATCTTCATTATTGGGGTAAAGTATTAGATTTTCATTATTGGGGTAAAGTATTAAAATGGGAAGAAGGAGACAGTGTTGACAAGTATTTGGTTTTTACAGAATGATTTGCCTGTGTCTGCGTTAAGAAGTTGGCTCCTGGAGTGGATTCGGAAAAGGACTACAAACTTCTTGGAGAAGAAAGGATTGTGCAACAGAACTTCAAACTGAGAGACTTTTCTTTCATTTTATATACTCTGTTATTCATTTTGGGGACTACATTAAATGGGTAATGATCTCACCCATTCACATAGCTAAGTTCTTAAAACTAGACTCTGATTGATATTTAAAAACTTTTTTTTCAAACATCTGATGGCTTTAAGGGGCTGAATATTAAAATATTTATATCTAAGGGTTTAGTGTATTCATTAAGAAATTCAGTAATGTCTAGCCTGTAACATCTTAAGGGTTAGCTAGGGTTTAGTATGATGCAAAAATATGGTGAAATACTAAGGTGAAATCACTCAAAAAAAGAAATCACTCAAAAGCAAGGGTAGGGTTTTGAGAAAAAGGAGTTAAGAGCTATACAGAAAATGCAGACCCACGATTTATTGGATGTAAGTACCAGTTTAATTTTTAGATTAAATGGTCCTCTGTTATGGTTGCCAGGTTGATACAATCTCAGAGAAAGTATATAATATCCGACATTGGAAATCTAGAGTGCATGTCCTCTCACCTGGATGCTTCCTGCCACTCCCTTTTAGGCTTTTGAACTTCCCTAAAATAAGACTGTGTTTCAAACCTATTTTTTATTGTTGTGGTTGCATTAAGAATCCTTGTGGCCAGAACATGTTTTTTAAAAATAATGTTTGTACCTTAAATACTTTAGCAAAGTCAGCATATTTACTCATTTCAACAAATATTAGAGTACTTACTCTGGACCAGATACAGTGGTGAGCAAAACAGACAAAAAAATCCCTGCCTTCATGGAGCTTATTCTCTTATCTAAATGTTAACAAGAATTTACATTCTAGGGAGAAAAGCTAGTATTTAATCAGATAGGTCACACTCCCAAAACAGCTAAAGGCTCTTCAGAAGCCATTCCTGTTATCTAACAGATACTCCTTTATGTAACAGATGGTAGAAATGGGCTCTTGTTGAAATTGGTGACATTTGATACATGTGAATTGCCTCAATATTTTGAGGATATTCCCTTCCCTTAGAAACAGGGCATCGATTTGGTAAACTCTACATCCTCTCCCTTTTACAGTAACAGTTAGAATGAAATCTGGAACTGGTTTTGGAGGATTTTAGTTGCCTATTGTCGACTATGACATTAATAATTATGCCTTTGGTAAATTGTTGCATCTGCTTGGAGAGAACCTTTTATGCAAAGGTTGAAGCATCTAAAGAAACACAGAACTGGGATTTCACTGAGTATACCAAATATGAACAATTTTGCTGCTGCTTGCTAATAATTTTGTCCAATAAATGTTTATTATATAATTAAATTTGGTCTGATTGGGATTTTGCATTTGTTTAAACAAATTTACTTGGTAGTAGTGTGTTGAGAGGATTAACAGTTTCCCTGTAGCTTAATGTTGGGTTACCCAAAGATTTATAAACCATACTACCTTTCTGAGCCTAAAATTAGCCCACTATCACACTATTGTATATTTTGAAAATTTCTGGTAGAGGGAAGGCAATAAAGTCTTAGTGTTATGACATGACTATAAATGGCATACAAAAATGGTGGCAGCATGAGGGCTGAATCTTTTCTACAGCTGATGAATAAGAAATTATGCCTAGCACTGAAGTGTGCCATCTCAAGTACAGTGACTGCTTACAGTGGCCACACCTGAAGATAAAATTTTATGGGTAAAGACTTAACGGGTAAGGCTGAAGGATGAATGGGACACCAAGAAAAGTTAAAAGTTGGCAAACTTGCTAAGAAAAATATTCAAAGAATAACATCAATGTGATTTTAATCTGATAAATACCTTTATAAATTTTAAAAACTTAATTTCATATAAATGAAATGATTGTTTTAATAACCATTTGAAATGAACCAGCTGACTAGCAATTGTGAGGACGTCTTTAGGAGTCTGTTGACCTGAAAATTTGCAATAGACACCGTTCCATGTATCTAGTCCCTAAATGGCATGGGAATACATTCATAGACAGGATATTGTATTTAGGGTCATTGAGATTACTTAATGTAAATTATGTCCTAGGACAAGGGTCATCAAACAATGGCTAATGGGCCAAATCTGGCCCACTACCTATTTTGATCAGGCCCGTGAGCTAAGAATGATTTTTACATTTTAAAATGGTTGGAAAAAATAAAAAATTTCATAACGTGAAAATTACATGGAATCCAAACTTCAATGTCAATAAAGTTTTATTGGAACACAAACATGCCATTCATGTACATACCATTCATGGCTTCTTTAAATACTTCTTTAACCAGTG
The DNA here is from genome assembly GCA_028646485.1 of Cryptoprocta ferox. Classification (NCBI taxonomy): domain Eukaryota; kingdom Metazoa; phylum Chordata; class Mammalia; order Carnivora; family Eupleridae; genus Cryptoprocta; species Cryptoprocta ferox. The sequence goes on from CM053567.1 coordinate 97,375,320, forward strand.
GCAGAGTTGAGTATTTGTTTGTTACAAAAACCCTATGGTCCCCAAAGACCAAATTATTTACTATCTGTCTGGGTCTTTATAAAAAGTTTGCCAACTCCTATAGGAGCCCTGCTTTAGACCTCACTACAGTTACACTCTTAGGGACCTTCCAGTGATAACATTTTATGATCAGTGATATTCCAAGTACCCTTGAACTTTAAGTTGACTCACATTTCTCAAAATAATAATCCATATAGGGGAAAAGGAAGCCACAGTTCATGAATGCACAGAAAAGTCCAACCATATTAACTTAAAAATCAGTTTATCTTTAAAAATATGCTGAACCAGAAAAAACGATTTCACAGAAAAATAGAACAGTCTGAAGATAAGTATTTTGAACATTACAATTATTGGTTGCATAATTTCAGAAGTTATAATTTTATAACCAGAAGAAAATACCTATAAAAATTAGATACCCTAGAAATAAAAATTTTACATGTGAATGATTAGTTAGTAATTATGTATTCAAATCTGTATTTGGAGTGTTGAATCAACGAAAACAGTTTCTAGTTTGTTAGTACTATTACACAATTCAGGTGGCTTCAACTGAACAGTACTTTAAAAAGAGACAAAATTAGATGTTGCAACTCTTATCGGAGTTGAAAATACAAATCTATGAGACTGCTGTTAAATACCAGAAATAAGTTTAAATGTTTCAAATAATACATTTTAAAAAAAGCTACGGTTTTTGAAAGATATTAAAAATATTTGAAGTCCATTTTCTAGTATTTTACAATGTTATAAAAGCAGTAATTAAATAGACATTTCAAATACAATTTAAAAAACTTTACAGTATTTACAAACCCTCCATACTAAAAGGTATGTTAAAAATAAGCTTTCTTAAAAGATAAAGTTTAACATAGTTCATATTCAAGTATTTCTAAAGTAACAGAATATAAAGTAATAATCACCTACATTTACAGTTAGCCTATTTAAAAACTTCTCTAGGGGGAAGACAATCATTGATCAAGATTTGGTAACTGGGTGAGGTTAGGTTTTTACAAGCAATTATTTTATATTTATCTAGAAATACTCATTTTAAATCATTTACATTTGGAATATTTTAACAACTTATGGAATGGTCAAAATGTTAAATTTACTAATCAGTTTACAGAATTAAGTTATATGTATAAAGTTTTACATTTTATTGTTAATGAATAGAAGACATTTTTAATTGTGTAATTCTTAATTTTCTTAAGTGGACAATACAAAACTCCTAAACCACAATAAGTTTACCAACTTAGTACAAAATAAAATGACCATTAATGAAATAAGGCAATTAACATAACTTATAAGGTCATCATAATAATGGAAATCTCCTTTATTTTCAAAATAGTTAAAAATGAAAGTAGGGTAAAATGGCTGTTTAGGGTAGGAAAATGAAAGAGTTGCTTAGATTACAACATTTCTTTAAAATTAAACCCTCTATGAAAGGTAGCAATTGAATCTGGAAACCCAGAAATATTTTTGAATTCAAGAATCTGAAGATCACTAAAATGGGTTGATAATCTATAAAGATGTAAGATTACAGCAGGGGAAATATAGGCAGTCACAGTGAGATTCCCAATAAGAGGGCCTGAAGTTACTTCCTAACACTGGTTATAAGCAGCCCAATGTAAACCAAACCAAAATAAAACTTTTCACACTTTATAAAAAATTAGAAAAAATGTTAACAAATAAATATACTAAAGTTAAGAATTTCACTTATTTTTAGCTTACATGGCTGAAGTAAGTTTATGAATACATACAATAGACAAAGTCCTAATTTATGTTAATTAGGCATTCTGTAGCTAAACGTTCTAGGAGCAAAATTAAGTTTCTCCTGTTCTGACCTTAAAAATTGCTTTATCATTAAGGCTTTTTTTTTTTTTTCAAATGCTACCAATTTCATGGGTTGATATTTCTTAAGACACTTAAAGGGATTGAATGTAGTAGACTATCACAGAAGTCAAAAACAAATGGGTGAAGCCTGCTTTTGGTTCCTTACCCATTAGAAAGTGCTTCATAAAGCAAATACTGCTTTGACTACACAACTATGTATCACCTGGTATTTTTCAATTAGCATAGTTTACCGATCTACATATGTGAGTATTGGTTAGTTTAATACTTATGGGTCTACTAGCCACAACATAAAAGAACAAACTACATTTTTATTCGATTGCAGCAGTGACTTTTTACATAGGCCCGGATTTTCTATTTTGCAGGCACACCAAGGCTATTCAAAGGGAATTTCTAAAATATCCAATAAGTTGATCATCACAAATAAGAAATATATATAGAAAGTGAAAGTGATTAACGACTTTAAAAATGCCACGGTTTTAATTTCATGTATCACCAGGTTTGGTCAGTCAATTCCTATTATATTTTAATGGCCTCTGAGAAGTATAAGCTTAACAGTTTCATCATTTATCTACTACAATGTATACTAGGTTTATATCTTTGCTCAGAAGGGCAGTTTGAACCAAGTAACACGGGTCCTAGCCCTCTTTCACTCTGGGATAGTGAATTATCATTACAAAAATCACTGCTCTCTGGAACACAGAGCTTGGATCTCTGATGGTATTTCAGTCTGTATGTATCAGTCATGCAATTATCAACTGAAAAATAGGTAGTTAATGAAACGGTCTCATTTGGACATGCAGAACTAGAGTCTATTTCTGGTTGGCAAAATGCATCGACAACTGTCCCCAAGTCTGCCTGAAAATCTTTAGTTGAAAAGCTGGACAGGTAGTTTGGTGTGTTGCCAACATGCTCTTTTACTTGAAATGTTTCCTTAAGTCTTTCATCAATCATATATGTACCCATTTCTGAACCTGGTTCTGAATCCAGACTTAAACTGTGCTTTGGAAGACTAGAAGAATTAGCTTTAAATGTCTCTGGAAGTTTGACATTATGTGTGGAACCATTTTTCTCTGACTGTGGCACACTGGTTATAGCATATTTCTTTGGTGGCAAAGGAGGTGGATTATGGCTAACAAGTTTTGGCATCTGACCATCAGATCTGCAGGCTGACTGAATTATATATTCCCTGGACAGGGAGTTCTCAGAGCAACACTGTTCCATCATAGTTTGCTGCTGGATGAGGGGAGCAGTTTCTGGCTTTAACCCAACAGGTCTCGAGTGTGAGGACCAGAATGAAGATGGTGAGACTATTTCATTACTGTTCATTATCTTTCCAGAAGCAGAATTATCATCAATGTGAAAAAGTAAACCTGTTCTCTCAGAATTTTCTGTATTAAGCCACTCAGAAAATTTGCATTCACTTGACGTTTCAATTTTCTGTTCACTTGACTGGTGGATATGCTCTCTTGTTCCATTGTCCTTGAGTATCTGTGGACCTGATGAAGGGAACAACTTTCCACTGGTTTCATGTATATGTGACCTGAAACAAAAAAACAAAAACAAAGCTAAAACACCATATACAAATAGGGAAAACTGGAGGAGAAACAAACATTTGCCCTGTACTTTAATTTCTCAATACACACTTAGTTATTTTTGTAACATTAACAGAAGTGGGAAGATATTTATAACCATTAACATTTTACACTCTCTTAATCCAAAATTTATGCCAAAATACACGAATGCCATAAATACCTATCATTACCAAAATCAGATTTCTAATATTTAGAAGCAAAATTAAAAGAAACTCATTTTAACTCACGAATACTGAAATAACACTTATTTGTGATAAAATGTAGCAGAGACTTAACTTTAATTTTGATATATAATGCTATAAAAGGCTGGCATACTAATTAAAAATAATTCAATCAAGAATACCTTTATTTAGGTAATGATTTTTTTAAGTTTATTTATTTATTTTGAGAGTGAGCACATAAGCAGGGCAGGGGCAGACAGAGAGGGAGAGAATCCCAAGCCGGCTGTCTGCGTCGCTGTCAGCATCAGTGTGGAGCCTGAAACGGGGCTTGAACCTACCATCAGTGAGACCATGACCTGAACTGAAATCAAGAATCAGATGCTTGACTGAGCCACCCAGTTCCCCCTAGGTAATAATTAACTTCTAAGGTGAAGATAAAGGACATTGCATTGCAAATTATTTTTTGCCATATGACAATTATTTTTCTCATGTGAATTGCATTGAATTGATGAAAAGAGGCTCTATAGATAAGAGCTATAGTCAAACTTCAGCTCCATTGCTTCAGGAAATTACTTAATAAAAGCCCTTAATTTTCTCTTTGGTAAAATACCATCTAACTCCTAAAAATGCTGTGAGGATTACAACAATCACATATTGGACCAGGTACTTTGTAGGTCCTCTATTCTCAGGCCCTTTTAATGATCCCCAGTAAGACAAGCACAGTAACATTGTAGACCCATTGTTTTCAGAGCAGTAATATGAATTTATGGTCTATCTGATAGAGTTCCTATAATACATCCATTTAGTACAAAAGATTTTAGTATTTCCATATATCTTTGATTACCTTATCAAAGGATTTTTTATTTGTATATGTGATTCTGGGTGGAACTCAGGAGATTTACAGCCTACTTCCAAATTCTTGAGTTCTTTTCTGAAGCCTGAGGTGGGAAGAGAGAAAATTAAAATTTAAATGATCTCTTATAATTTACTCCACTTATACTTCTCCATAATTTACAAAAGGTTTCCTATAAATAGGTGATTCTCTTACAACTAACAGAAATTAATTCTTTAAGGTTCAGATCAAATGATACCTCTTTTCTGAATGCTTTATACAAAATAAATGGCTATTTCTATTACCACTTGGAAATGTTAACAATGCTATTGTGGCTACACTGTGTGGAGCTATGTGTTTCCCTGGTTATGTAAGACATGTTCTTTGCTGACAGAGTGGTGGGGAAATCGTGCATCTGAGGACAGATGGCTTGGGTTGAAGTACAGATTCACTACTTATTGGCTAGTAATTTTTTTAAAATATAGTTTATTGTGAAGTTGGTTTCCATATAACACCCAGTGCTCATCCCAACAAGTGCCCTCCTTCATGCCCATAACCCATTTTCCCCTCTCCCTCACCCCGCAATCGACCCTCAGTTTGTTCTCAGTATTTAAGAGACTCCTGTGGTTTGTCTCTCTCCCTCTCCTTAACTATTTTTTCCCCTTCCCCTCCCCTATGATCCTGTTAAGTTTCTCCTGTTCCACTTATAAGTGAAAACATATGGTATCTTTCTCTGCCTAATTTATTTCACTTAGCATAATACCTTCGAGTTCCATCCATGTTGTTACAAATGGCCAGATTTCATTCTTTCTCATTGCCATGCAGTATTCCATTGTATAGATAAACCACATCTTCCTGATCCATTCATCACCTGATGGACATTTAGGCTCTTTCCATGATTTGGCTATTGTTGAAATTGCTGCTACAAACATTGGGGTACATGTGCCCCTGTGCATCAGCACTCCTGTATCCCCTGGGTAAATTGCTAACAGTGCTATTGCTGGGTCATAGGGGAGTTCTATTGTTAATTTTTTTGAGGAACCTCCACACTGTTTACATTTCCACTAACAGTGTAAGAGGGTACCCGTTTCTCCACATCCTCTCCAGCATCTATAGTCTCCTGATTTGTTCATTTTATTGGCTAGTAACTTTAATCAAACCTCTCAACCCCTTACAATCTGTTTCCTCATTTATATTAGATAATGACACTCTTTTACCTTCCTCACAGGAACATTAGGAACATCAACTGAATTAAAATATGTGGGAGGTATTATGGTAACATGTAAAATGTTATACCATCATCACTCACTAGCTACCATTTACTGACTGCTGACTCAAACTGTTAAGAGGTTGATAATAATTATTTCATTTAATCTTCACAATTGAACACCACTTTTACTTGAAAGACAAGAAACTCTGGTTACTCAGAGTTGGGTACCTGGCAGAAATCTTCTTAAAAATTAAAGAAGTGAACCTATTATGTCCAAGAAAACAACTAGCATTATTTATTGCCAATGATAAAATTCAAACTTTTGGATGAAAATTAGAATCTGAATTTTGGAAAACTTGTGTCCACCATCATGAGTTTTGTAGCTTCCCAAAAATTATAAAGACTTTCTGCTAATATCTGTGGCAATATTAACAAATGTGCTTTTTTTTAATTATATAAAGAAATGTATCAACATTTGGAAGACTTGCAAATTTAGCAAATCAGTATTTTCCAAATGAGGATAGTAAAAACAATCATGCATGATAAAGTAAATCATTCTTGAAGTATTTAAAATTTTCCACTGTAAAGCCCAATACAGTAATTATTAATATATATAGCCCATAATAACAAAGGCTCTTTGAGGTCCTCAATATTTTTTAATAGTATAAAGATATCCTGAGATCAAAAAGTCTGAAAACTACTGCTCCAATTTATTGAAAATAGTTGTCTTTTACAATCTCAGTCACAACTGTTCTGTGAAACGCTTCCCCTTTATATTTTTCAATTTTTTTTAATGTTTATTTGAGAGAAAGACAGATTGAACACGAGTGGGGGAGAGGCAGAGAAGGAGACACAGAATCCAAACCAGGCTCCAGGCTCTGAGCTGTCAGCACAGAGATGGATGCAGGGCTCGAACCCACAAGCTGTGATCTCATGAACTGAGCTGAAGTCAGAGGCTCAACTGACTGAGACGCCCAGGTGCCCACAATTCCCCTTTTTAGACCCAAGGAAGTTAGGTGACCCAACTGATGTTATGTAACTGGTAAGTGACAGCATTCAAACAAATCCAGGGTTAACTCCAAAGCCAGTGCCCTTTCCCCTACCTGCAAGCTCTCTTTCACATATGCTACTAAAATCTGAGATTATCATACAGAATCTCCTCTGATGAAACTAGGCCATTAGTTTGAACATCAAATAACATGATACACTTTAATGTGCTGATGCCCGCAGAAGATGTCAAAATATATGGCATTAGCTTGAATTTTCTATTGATTGCCTATACTTCCATACAATTCTACTTAAGTTTCTCCTGTATCCTCCCTTATTTTTAGATGGCATTGTTATCACATTTCATTTATGTTTCCTTTCATTCTCATGCTTCTAACTATACTCCAAATCTATGAATTGGAAGATTACAGAGAAGGGGCGCCTGGATGGCTCAGTCAGTTAAATGTCAGACTTCAGGTCATGACCTCACGGTTTATGAGTTCAAGCCCTGTGTCAGGCTCTGTGCTGACAGCTCAGAGCCTAGAGCCTGGTTCAGATTGTGTGTCTCCCTCTCTCTCCACTCCTCCCCTGCTCCTGCTCTGTCTCTCTCAAAAATAAATACAGATTAAAAAAAAAAAAAGATTTCAGAGAAAACAAAATCAAAGTTATTAAAGCAGCAACTTTATTTTTTAAACAACAAAGAACTTTATCTTGGATAGTGTTTTATCCCTAAGTTGATCTTCTGGGTGTCACTCAAAGTTCAACTGGAATCTATAGTTGATCAAAACATTTAAATATTATCCCCTTAAAAACTAACTATATTTGATTATCATCAGACTCTGCAAATTAAATCTTCAATTTCTAAGAAAGAGTTATATAATATACATGAGAATTTAATACCCTATATGCAATATTGCTCACACAGTAAATGTTAGCTTCCAATAAAAACCTAAGACACTAGAATAAGAGGAACTACAAGTCTGGCATTCATTTGTTTAAGATTTAATGCCCCTACATCCTCTGGACTGCAGTAAGCTATTTATTATTATATGATACATCCTCTTTTTGTTGTTTCCCTTAGCATAACATCTATCATATAAAAGACATTCAATGGAAGTCTAGAGAATGAATAAACAATTACATGCAAAACATACTGTTTTTCTTCTTTTAAATCACCCTCACCCTGTCCACAATGTTCCCAACTCACAGAATCAGGACTAGATAAGTATAAACGGAGACAAATTCTTCTTACCTTTCCTCTTAACCTATCTCAACTCTAACAAGTGCCACACTAATAAAATCTTAAAAATGAAAGGCAGTATAATTGATCCCAGGGAGTGTTAGTTGCTTGTAAGCCTGACACACTGCTAAGGCTCAAAAACAGCCTCTTTCTTCAGCAGGTATTTTTATGATTGTAAAAGAAAAAAAAAAAGTAATGTCAAAAAGAACTTTGATAATTTTTCAGCCTGAAAAATTTGTTAAGTTGAAGTTACATTATAATTTTTTACTCACTTTGATTTTAACTTCAGAATGTTTACTTCTTACCCATAACTTCAAGTTTATTATTCACAAATACCAGAAAAAATACTTACTTCTTAAAGAACTCTTTATTATTATTAAAGTATCCACAACAGACAGCAGGAGGCAGCAGAGGTCTTATAAACATGTTTGAAATTTTAATGTCACTATGGCAGGCATTCAACCAAGTGGTTTGACTTCAGAATTCCAACTAACTTAAAAATAGATGTGTTATTTTTCTCTTCTGCTGACACACGCATCCATGTGTCTTTACTGGGAATTTTGGCTCCAGGTTCTTTGCAAACCAAAATAGTCCGATTTTTACACTTGGCACAGAAGACACCTCAACATCAAGGCTTTAATTAATAATGCTAATTTTGATAATATATTTTAAAAAAGACCAACAGTCAAGAAATCAAAATACATACTTCATCTGAAAAGATGACCCAGGTTTTATTGCTACTTAGATAGCAATAAAAGTAAACTGCTGGTCTAGACAATGTAATCCTTACTCTTACATAGTGGAGATTTCAAAATATAACATCAGTACTACTATTACAAAGCCTAAACACATTCAAGAGCAATAATCCAATCAATGATCTCATTTACAAGAAGACAAAAAATTTCTAAATAAAATTTGAATACTTTGGAAAAAATCACAAAACTTTAACTGGCCTGTTTCTTTACCTTCTTTGTTTCATTTTCCACTCTGCCTCCAGAGATTTTACTCCATCAATTAGTGTTCTGTTCTATTCTTATCTTCACACCTTTTTCTTCCTCTGTATATCATTAGTTCCTTACCCTCTGTAACCGAAATGCAAAACTAAGCTCTTGGTTTCATCTTTCTCCTCTAGGTACTGCTTCTTTGCTATTCACAGCAAATGTTTGGACAGACATATGCTAAACCCATTTCTTTACATCTCTTTTATTAGCTTTTTAATCTACTGTAATTTCTTAAGACATTTTATTTGAAAATGTCAAAAAGCTCAGAAAAATTGAAAGATCAAAACTAGTACAAAGAATACCTGTATACTGTTTACCCAGATTCACCTATGATTAACATTTTGCTCCATTTTTTTCTGAACCATTTTATATTACAATCATGGCCCCTTACTTCTAACTCCTTCAGTCCTACCTCAAGCTTGCTTTTATTCCCAATGTTCCTCTAACACTGCTTTTTATTCTTTCACTAATGACTTACTAACTGCTAAATCAAACCTGCACTTTTTAATCCTTATTCTGCTTACTCTGTGACCACATGTCTTCTTGAAGCTCCCCATTTTCCTGGTTTCCCTGTGATAATCTTACCTCCTGTATTTTCTCATACCTTTTAGCTATTTCCCATACTTTCCCAAAGTTTCTCCTTCTATCTTTGGCTCATCTCTCTTACTCAGCAAACCCCAAGTTTTTTCCTTTGCTTATTTTTTGCTCTGAAATCTCCAGTTTTCTTGAGTGATGTCAATTCCCGTATATGTGGGTGGTTACCCAATATATAATCTCTCCTGAGTTGTAGACATACGTCCCTAACTGCCTAAAAATCTATTTACCTAGATGATAAACAAAACAAATCCAAAAATACATTTGGCATCTCCTTTCATCCCCTGAAATGAAAGCTGTTTCTTCTTCCTATATTCTTTGATTTGGTAAATCGTGTACCTACTTATGTAAGTTCCAAATACAGCTAATCCCAGCTTCCTTCTTTTCCTCCCTTTTGTACAGCCGTCAAAAAAGCTGACTCCATTGTCTACACATTCTTATAAACTCTCAAATTTTCTTTCCTGACACTGGTACTGTCTTAGTTTATGCCCTCACCCTTTCACTCCAGGCTGTTAAAATAGTCATCTAATTTTTCTCCCACTGCTCAAACTCACCCTCTACATTGCCACCAGAGGCTTTCTAAAATGCAAACTGGAGTCTATTACTCTTTGTCCTCTGCTGCCTTTCCACTTACTGTAGACTTTAAAAATAGCATGAAAGTTTCATCATGATTGGGCTTCTATCTACCTTCCGCCTGTCATCTCACAATTTCCACATATGTACTCAGCCTTGCATATACTAAACCACCTGTATTCTTCTAATATTTGATACTTTCTCCCGACCATGTGAACATATAATTTCCTCTGTCCTGAATGTAATTTAAGGCATTTGAAATTCTCTTGATTAGTGACCCATTTTAAAAGAGAAGCTAAAATAATCTAAGTGGCACTGTGAAGTTTCAACAATGTTCCCAAATAATAGCTTTAGGCAGAACTCATAATGACATAGGCAGAGAAATCTATATATCTCTGTCAATGAAAAAACACCAATGAAATAATGATGAGGGCATGGCGCTACTGTAGATTCTTAGTTCTCTAACATCAAATAAACTTGTACAGGCTAGTGTTAAAAACCGACTTAAATGTCATAAATACGAAAGTAAAACAATTTCTAAAGTTCCTTAACTTTGTAAGTCTTACAGCATACAATAGAAAGAGATTCTTCAGGTCAATAATTTAAGCGTGCCCCCATTTTATAAAGAAACAGGTCAAAGCCAAGGAAATCATACCAAATCATAAAGAATTAGGTTAAATTGTGCCTTACGTAAAACAAAAATCCATGCAGGGAATGTTTTTAGCTTGGGGAAAAAACTTCTAAACTACTTCAACATGTTCTCAAAGAATAGGGAAGGGGAATACACAGAGACACCATACAGAAGGAGCATTAACAAAGGTCCTCAAGGCAAAGACCAGCTTAAAGAACTATGGTAAAATCTGAAGTCTGTTAAGTAAGAAATAATATTAACATAATACAATTTATGTAGTTAAGTAAGTGGATTACATAAAACTACAATTAGAAACCTACTTCACACCCATGAGTGATGGTAATTATCAAAACAAAACAAAACCCCAGAAAACAACTGTTGGTGAAATATGGAGAAGGAGGGACTCTTGTGCATTGCTGGTGGGAATGTCAAATGGTGTAGCTGCTACTGAAAAACAGTGTGGTGGTTCCTCAAAAAATTAAATAGATAATTACCACAGAATCCCTCAATTGCGCTTCTGCGTATATACTCAAAAGAACTGAAAGCAGGAATTCTCAGGTATTTGTATATCAATGTTCATAGTAACATTACTCACTATAGGCAAATGATAGAAACTGAAATGTCCATCAATAGATGAATGGATAAACAAAATGTATTATATCATACAATGTATGATTATTCAGCCTTAAAAAGGAATAAAATCCTGACACATGCCACAACATCAATGAACTTTGAAGACATTATGTTAAGTGAAATAAGCCAGTTACAAAAAAACAAACAAAACAAAACAAAACAAAACAAATGCCATATGATTCCACTTATCTGGGGCACCCAGAGTAGGCGAATTCATAGAGATAGAAAGAACGGTGGTTTCTGGCATCTGGGAGGAGGAGGGAAATGGAGAGCTTTGCAGCGAGTACAAGAATTAACTCTGAGAAGCTGACAGAGTTCTGGAGACGGATGACAGTGACGGCTGCACAGCGGTGTGACTATTCTTAATACCGCCGAACTGCCACTCCGCGATGCTTAGAACGGCAAACCTGTACTGTGTATTTTACCACAATAAAACAAATATTCTCAAGTAGGTTATATACATACTCTTTGATATTAAATGGGGAAACCCACTACAAAGCTCTAACAGCAATGCATTCTTGACCATCACAGTCTCTGTGACCTTGTGTTTTTATTACTACCAGGAAGCAAGCATCATTTTGTAAAAAGTACTGAACTTGCAGGTATTGTTCAATGTCACCAACTTCTGCTGTTGATTTCTGGCCAACCTTTTACTGTTTCCTGTAATACTTGGTTACCAGACTTTTATCAGATTTTTAAAACAGGCGAGACATTTTATATAGGAAAGGAAGGTTATTTCCTTAATATAAGTGTTTCCTTCTGATATTATAGCATTGGATAAAAACAAAATAATTTAACATTTAATCATATTCCCTGTCTGTAACCTTAAAATAATCTCCACAAAAGCCTTAAGAATGATAAAGATTAAAAACAAACTTTAAAAATTTGTTCTTCATGGCTATTTTTTATTGTGGAAAATTAACTTTTATAATCCTCTGAATTCTAATGTTTGAAAATACGGTCCTTGATTGCAAACTCAATAATCCCCTTGCTCATTATTTTCCTTGATCCTTCTCCCCCAGATCCTTCAGCTATATCCTCTCAATAGCAACCCTGAATTCTATACACATTCAAAACACCTAATTTTGTTTCTGGGCTGCTATGTATGGGTAACGGATCACCTGTAATAATGCCACACACCATGAATATATTTACTGTTTCCAGACTGAACTTTTCTAACAGGCTGTTTATCCATTTTTCTATCCTGTCCGTAACTCCTGTGGTGAACATCAGGACTGTTCACACATATTTCGGTTCACCTTCCAGGCACTGACTGGTAAGATTGCTCTTTTCCACCCTCTTTGAAATTAGGGTTGGCTGTAAGACACGCCTTGGCCAATGAGATCTGAATGAAAGTACATGCATCACTTCTGGGTTGAAGTTTTAAGAGCTTAGGCATGATTGTTGTGTCCTCCTTCAATCTCCTCTCCCCACAATACCGCAAGGATCAGAGAAGCATCTGTGGAGATGCAGTCTCATTAGCCTGGGGACCTGAGTGATTTCTAGGAAGGACTCCATGCTGACCTCCACTGGTCATGTATCATGAGCAAAACACAAATGTGTGCTGGCACACTGAGATCTTGAAGTTGCTACCACTCACTCACTGTGTAGCCTAGAGCTTAGCCTATCCTGACAGACACATTCCCCTCTTGGCCCAGTCCCTGAACTAGCTATTCCCAACCTTTAAAAGCCTTCAAGCATGAATTCTCCCTACTTCCATCCTCATTACTCTTAATCTTACCAGTAACAGGACTGTTTCTAGCTTCTTTACTCTTATTACCACAACTTATTCTTTACAGCTACTATTATAATATATTTAAATAAAATTTTACCTTCTAAGTAGTTTTTGCTCTGTTGGGAGGAACAGTTGATATATTCTATATTTAGGTTGCTTGTTTTAACCTGGTCACTAGAAAACAGAACAAAACACACACCAAGTACATCAGCTATTGTAGATTATTTTAGTTAGAATCTAAGAAAAAAGAAAGGAAATAATACTTGTTAAAGAATTATTACATGCCATGTATTGTTCTAGGGGATTAATGTACATTATTTAATTTACATCTCACAGCAGCACTTAAAGTAGTTATCATCCTCATTTTACAAGGAGATTAAGGCTGTCAAAGTCAAATTAGTTTGCCCAATACTTAAAATCCAAGACTATCTGGTTATGAAATCCTGATCTTTCTATACCCTAGGCTACCCCTTTCCAAGAAGTGTTATGAAATTACCCTACCAAATACAAAGGTTTTCCTCAGTCCTTATTGCAATGATTATTTAATATAATACAAGCAGTTGATTTTTTAAATTCTGGCCCTTTAATAATAAATGTGGTAAAACACCAGCTAATAGCAAATTGAGATGTTTTACTTGGATTAAAAGCAGAAATTGTGGCTAGACTGACGTAAGAAATCTATCATTTAAGCTATGGACATGTTTTAGAGGTTACACAGGAAAGGGCAAATGTGTTCCTATTAGAAACATAAAAACATATTCACAATTAATTGAAGACAAACTTAGTTATTTGGCTGCATTCTTTTATATTTGCTAAAGGAAAAATATCTCTTCCATGGAATTGGCTGTGAAAGTAAAAAATATCTCCAGTTCCAAGTTGTGGATGTTAGAGATGGGATAATGAACATTAGACTGAAGAATTAAATAATTATGTTAATGACTGAGACACAACGAATTTAAATCTACATTTTAAAACCTATAGTATATATTAATGCTTATCCACGGCAACAATGATGATGTATTTCTGCACTTCTAAAATTTTCCAAAATTTCCTAAAGTTTCCTAAAAATAAAGTTATTTTCAAAATCAGGAAGTAACTACTAAAAATAAAAACTTAAAATATCAATTAACTTGTGATATCCCAGCTCTTTCCATTATACTTAACTGACCCTAGACTTTGAAAATCACTTCATAGAACAAGAGAAAATGACAGGGCGAAATCATTCATTTAATTTGTGCATTACCTGCAGGATGCTGCTTCTTTAACACCACTGATATCCATTACTGTACCATTTCCATCAATAACAGGTGAATCCAAATTAGCAGATCCATTACTGACATGATCACTACTTTCATATCCAGACTCAGTCCTCTGCATCTGCCAACTGTCACAGTGAACTTTAGTCTCTTTGAGGCCTTTATTTTTCTCTGCTCCTTTTCCATTTGATTCAAGGGAACTCCCGCCTCCTATTTCCTGCTTCATTTCATCTTCATATATGGTCATTAAACATTTTTGCTTTGGGTTCTCCTTTGGCCAATTGTTAAAACTCTGATCTTTGCTACATTTAGGTTTGTTACTGATATTTGATTTATGTCTTGGACTATGTTGCCTTTTTTCACTTTCATTAAAAATACTATCAACATTCAATGTTTCCCTCATGGGTTTCCAACCTCGGTTCCGGCTTTTACTGCTGCCACTGTAGCTGCTTCCTTTATCCCTAGAATCTTGGCTGCTGTCTGTATCATATCCGGTGCCACTGTCACTCTTAACTTTGCCAGTTACTTTCTCTCCTGGGGCAAGAATCTGGGATTTACTTGAACTCAACATTTGTGCAGAAGATCGACTCTGATGGGCAACTCGGTCATGTTTATATGGTCCTTTTCCTTGACTATGATATAGATGTGGATTTCCACACTGTCTAAAGCCATTTGGGGCAGGAGGTGATCCAGACTTGAAATGTGGAAGGTCTTCATCAACTAAATCTTTAAAAATAAATAATCAAATGAAGATACAAATGAGTACTCTTCAGAGACATCTCTCAGTCACAAGTCAAACATCTTGTTTGCAAAGAAATGTTAAGCAGTAATAAATAAACAGTAAGATTTATGTTATAAGACATAGAGATTTGATGTTAAAAAGTTTTCTTCATTCTCTATGCTTAATGAGAGCATTTATAAGTGGTTATATACTGATTTAAAAAAATGATCTCTAAGGTAATCGTAAGATAATTTAAGAAGTTTAAAAAAACAGTAGTTTGTCTCATTCATAATTAATGAAAATCATAACAAGAGTATCTACTTCTTATATTGGTAAAGGTTTAAAAGTTTGTTAAACCAACTGCTGCTGAGGGTGTGATAAAACAGACATCCAATCACTGTCAGTGGGAGTGCAGAATGGCTTAGGCTTTTAGGAGAGCAACTGAGCCACAACCAGCAAAATTAAGAATAAACATACCTTAGCCCAGTCATTCTCCTGAAAAAGTTTTATGCTCTGGCTATAACAAAAAAGTATACAGAAGTGTATGTGAAAGGATATCACTGCAGCAAAAATCTCAAACCAAGTTGTAAAGTCTAGCAGTATCATTAAGTTAACGGCGTGTCCATAACGAGAAAAGGATAAAACCATAAAGTGTAAGGCATGCTCATAATGAATTAGACACTATGAACGGTGAAACAGAGGAAAAGTGAGGGGTTGCAGGAAAAGAAGGTCTCCTCACTTATTTCATAACCTCCTTCTTATTTGGATGTACCACATGGGTGAAATGAATTTATAATTACAAGGAAAATTAAAACATCAAAACAAGCACAAGTATTCCAGGCTAAAATTAATAAGAGCCCGAAAAAAATATTTATAGTTTTAACAGGTATATTAAAGAAATCATATTAAGATCTATAGCATCATATGTAAACAAGTATATGATAAATAATAAATTATATTAATTTGTATTAAAGTTACAAAATTTAGTTTAAAAATAAGATTTTAGCAACCCCTTTCCAAATGAATGCTATAAGCTCTTAGCTTACCTCTATGTCGGCCCAAATCTTTTCTTTGTCCCCTCTCCAAATCTTTCCTTTGTGAGGAAAGTAAGTTTCTCTGTTCAATGGCCTTTAGAGCACATTCTCTGGAAATGTCTTTTATTTTTTCTCTTTGATCAATGTGACTTAACTTAACTATAAAAGAAATCATTAGATCATTTTTCAAATTGCTCAATAAAAGCACAAATTGAACTATAAAAAAACTTTAACATGCTATATATTAAAAACAAAGTATAAAGTATACGACTAACTTATTTTTATGCTTAGCCAAAAAACTCAATGTGCTTTATCCTGACATTGGAGATCCATGTTGGCTTTTAAAACTTCTTGTATAGGGGCGCCTGGGTGGCTCAGTTGGTTAAGCGTCCGACTTCGGCTCAGGTCATGATCTCACGGTTTGTGGGTTCGAGCTCCGCATCAGGCTCTGTGCTGACAGCTCAGAGCCTGGACCCTGTCTTCCGATTCTGTGTCTCCCTCTCTCTCTGACCCTCCCCTGCTCACGCTGTCTCTCTCTCAAAAATAAATAAAAAATTAAAAAAAAAATTTAAATAAAAAACAAAACAAAAAAACTTCTTGTATAGCTCCTCAAAGCTATGTGTAAAGAGAAAAAGATGTTATATTGAAATACTAGAAACTAAAGGTAACTAAGTGGTCACTATGTGTCAAACACCATTCTAAGTCTTAACTCATTTAATTTTTTGAGGTGGGTACAATTACTGTCTCCACTGTGGATCAGGAAACTGAGGTACAAGAGAAGCTAAAAACTTGCCCAGGTTCACATAACTTGTAAATGTAGAACCAGGATTATGAACCCAAGTTGTCTGGTTCCAATGTTTGTGTTTTTATTCACATACAGTTTTGGGGCTTAAAAGTAGTTATCTTTTGACAAACAGGTAACAGCTTAATCTAAGAGTATGACCAATACAGATGGTAAAAGATCATCTCATTAAGAACTTTTAAAAGCAATTATTGTAATTCCTTGTGTTTTTATTTATGAGAGAGAGCGAGAGAGAGAGAGAGAGAGAGAGAGAGAACAAACATCCCAAGCAGGCTATGCTGAGCCTGACTCGGGGCTCAATCCCATGGCCATGAGATCATGAAACCAAAACCAAGAGTTGTATGCGTAACTGACCAAGCCACCCAGGCACCTCTGTAATTCTTTGTTGATGACAACTGTTAATTCTGGATCCTACCACCCTTGATTAAATGGGTTACTTTTATGGTTAGACATTATTCCATTAATGTACTTTTTTAAAAAATATAATTTGTCAAATTGGTTTCTGTACAACACCCAGTGCTCATCCCAAGGCCCTCCCTCAAAGCCCATCACTCACTTTCCAATATCTCCCCTGCCCCCATCAACCCTGTTTGTTCTCATTATTTGAGAGTCTCTTATGGTTTGTCTTCATTAATGTACTTTAAAGCTGCTTATAAAATCATCCTGAACATCCACCTAATTAAAGTTTAATGTATTTCTAAACCATAACTACTAGACACACCATGCTGCAATGTCTCATTGTGGACCTGAGTCTAAGAACTTGGTTTGTGAAAATTAAATTTGTGGTATGACAAGAGCAAGAGGGCTGAATAAAAATGAAGGTAAATATAAAGTACAACTATAGTAGCTCTGAACTGCTGCATTCACTAATGGTAAATTTAATTTTAGCCTATGAGCCAAATTATTAACTCATGTTTTTCCTCGCCAAGTTAATATTTAACTCCTAGAAGGAAAAGCCATATTATGACTTTGGTAACAGTCCAGATTGCCTCCAGCCTCTACAGGCTTCAGTGTATGGAGAAACCCAAACAGTAGTCGAGTTCAAATTGTTCAGATAAAACTATAAGTCTGAGAGAAATGCAGAAGTTAAAGACAAAATGTT
The DNA here is from genome assembly GCA_028646485.1 of Cryptoprocta ferox. Taxonomy (NCBI): domain Eukaryota; kingdom Metazoa; phylum Chordata; class Mammalia; order Carnivora; family Eupleridae; genus Cryptoprocta; species Cryptoprocta ferox. Next base: position 97,393,305 of record CM053567.1, read on the forward strand.
GTTATCCAGTTATTTTCTCTTCATGGCCAAGGAAAGTTGGTTAAGCACCCTCCTTCTGTATGGTATTCACCAGGAATTACAGATTCAGTAAACAGGAAAGGGGGGAAGCATAATTACTCAAGGACAATGTAAAAATGACAACTTAAACACATACCTGGCCCTCTACCGCCACTTGTTTGAATGTGGTTCCGATTAAATGATGAAATATTATCTGTTGGAAATTTCTGATTTTCTTTCTGTTTTGCCTGATCACCAAATCCATTCTCTTTTGAATTATCTGGCTTATAAATCATGGGCTTTTCACATCCTTAAAAGACAAACAAAAATGTATTATTCCCATCCTCCTCCCCACCAGAAGAAATGAAGTTTGAATCTTTTTTTTTTTAAGATTTTATTTTTAAGTAATCTCTACAGCCAATGTGGGGCTCGAACTCACAACCCTGAGATCAAGAGCTGCATGCTCCACCAACTGAGCCAGCCTGAATCATTTTTAATACTGTAGACAATCACTTACAAACTCAAAGGATTGGCATTGATACACACACACACACACACACACACACAAACACACATTTGTCAGGCTTTTTTTTTTATGTTTATTTTTGAGAAAGGAGACAGGGCAGTGAGAGAGAGAGAGAGAGAGAGAGAGAGAATGAATCGCAAGTAGGCTCCGTGCTGACAGCACATAGCCCAACTCAGGGTCTGAACCCACAAACGATGAGATCATGACCTGAGCCGAAATTAAGAGTCAGACATTTAATTGACTGAGCCACCCAGCCATTCCTATTTTTATTTTTATTTATTTATTTTGAAAGAGAACATGTGTGCGTGGGGGAGGGGCAGAGAGGAAGGGACCATAAGAATCCCAAGCAGGCTCCAAGCTCAGTATGCTCAGCATGGAGCCCAACTCGGGGCTTGATCTCACTACCATGAGATCATGACCTGAGCTGAAATAAAGAGTCAGACACTTAGCAGACTGGGCCACCCAGACACCCAGGATTGACATCTTTAAAGGATTTCTATATGTTTTTTAATGCATCTAAAAATGAACCTAAGCTCCTTTGGGCTTTTTCAGTGTATAACTCACTTTATCTCAATATTTACTGCTAGAATGAGCTTCTAGCCAAGTATCTCCTTCTGTGCTTGTGACCACAGAAGCAGGTGACTCTTGAGGGTGTTTGAGAGGCCACTGGTGAGGAAAGGTATAAAGATTAACTAAAGGTAATAAAATTTTCCTGAATTGTTTTACCAAAACTAAATTTTGAAATTATCCTCAAAACTCATTTTATCTTCAGTATATTAATATTCTTAATGTGATTGTGATACTATAAAAAACACAAAAAAGAACTTTTAAAAATTACCCATATTTTCTGCAACAGATTTATAATGTGACCAGTTGATGACCTGCCTAAGTGCATCTTCAGTAGAAACTGCTGTGCCATCTGGGTTTGCGTAAAACAAAAGCAGTGGCTGGAAGTGGCATCGGATACACTTGGAGACCACATCCTTCCATCTAGTTCCAACCTTTAAAAAACCACAAGGAAGAAAAACAAACCAGAATCTTGTAATCAATGTGTTACATAAATAGCAAAGACTGAATTGATACATTAAAAAATTTTAAAGAATTCAGATGCTAGTAGTTCAGTTGTTCATCATGTTATCTGATCACTTTTACTTTAAACTAGTCTAAACAAAAATCTTTTAAACATTATCATTAAAAATTGATAGGTAAAATTGTATACCTGCTATATCAAGATTTAGGCTATCAAATTTTAAAAAGTTTTTTCCACATACGTGGTTGATTGACTTTTGACAAAATTTACAGGCAATTTAATGGAGAAACATAAGAGTCTATTCGACAATGGTGCTAGAACAACTGGATGGCCATATGAGAAAATGAACTTTGATAATACTACACATGCACAGCACAAAAATTAAATCCAAATGAGTAATACAAAAACTATAAAACTTATAGAAGAAAATAAAGAGAAATCTTAACAGCATTGGAGAAGTTAAAAATTTCTTAGGACATCAAACAGACCACAGAAGAAAAAAGGTATAAAATGGGCTTCATAACTTCTGCTCTTTGAAAGATACCATTAAGAAAATGAAAAACAACAACAACGACAAGCCACATACATCTAATAAAGGACTGGTGTGCAGTTCAAAGAACCTCTACAATTCATTAATTAGATAATACAATTTAAAATGGGCAAAACATCTGAAGACACTTTACCAAAAAAATGTAAGAATAGCCAATAAGCACACAAAAAAGTACCCAAAACATTATTAATCATAAGGGAAATGCAAAATAAAACCACACTGAGATAACATTATTCATCCATTAAAAGGGCCAAGATTAACAACAGAAAATGCTACTGAGAATGCAGAGCAACTGGAACTCTTATACACTGCTCAATAGGAATGTAAATTGGTACAATCATTTTGATGATCAATTTGCCAGTTCCTTGTAAAGTTTAACATACACTTATACCACCCAGAAGTTCCACTTCTGAGTATTAGCTAAGAGCGATGGGGTAAAAAATTATGTTCATGCAAAAACTATTCATACTTCAGGTTAAGTGGATAAAGTGTTATATAGCCATACAATGGAACACGGCAATAAAAATAAAGCACAGACAGAACATGAATGAATCTTTTTTTTGAACACAAATGAATCTTAAAAGACATTATGCTTGGTAAAGAAAGCCAAACACAGAGAATAGAGACAGCAAGACACCATTCTTACAAAACTGGAGAATGAGCAAAACTAATCTACAGTGAGATCAGTGTTTTTCTGAGGCCCAGGTAGGGGAATATTGACAGTAAAGGGACATGGCAGAATTTTCTGGGCGATCAAAGTGTTCTATATAATGATTGTGTAGGTTACATAGGTATGTACACACTTGTCCAAGCCCAAACTATATACTTAAAATGGGTGCATTTTAATATTTATAAATTATCCCTCTGTAATTTGATTTAAAAAAATAAAACCAACCAAATAAAAAGCAAAGCACTCTAGAATATTGGCTTTTGCAGAGAAGGAAGGGATCTTTAAAAAAAAAAAAAAAAAGAATTTTTTCAAACTACACATATTTAGCTGTTTACTTCCTGACCCTGGATTCTGAGATACTTGAGGAACTAGCATAATTTGAAAACAAAACAAACATAAAACTCACAGTGTAACTATACAGCCAATCCTTCCTTCAAATTTTGACCATTTAAGCTAAACTATGTGGATGGAAAGTAAGAGGTGCCCAATGTTGCTACACACGGACTCAAGACGGAACTTGCTAATTGCTATATCAAAGTACTAAATAATTTGAGAAAAGTGCTTATAATAGAATATAAATACCCAAATTTTTTCATTGGCTTTATTGAGTATACTTTACACGAAATAAAACTACCCAATTACAGTATAGAAGCCAATGAATTCTGACAAATGTACACATACAATCATGTATCTCCCCCTGCCAAAAAACTTCCCTTGTACCTCCTTTGCAGTGACTGGCAACCAATGATTTACTTTCTGTCACTGTTTTTTCCTTTTCATGAATTTTACATTAAGGAGAATCATAGTTGTTTATGTCTCATTCTTTAACATACTGCTTTTCAGATTTTTCCACATTGTTGCATCTATCAATATATAGTTCATTCCTTTTTACTGCTGAGTATCATATTCCATTGAATGCTTATACCACAATTTGTTTATCTACTCACCTGTGGAAGGACATGTGAGTTGTTTCCAGTTTGGGTTATTATAAACAAAACTATAAACATTAAAGTACAAGTTTTGTATGGGCATGTTTTCGAAGAAGCGGAATTACTAGTTTGTATGATAAGTACATGTTTAAGTTTATAAGAAACTGGTGAGCTGTTTTCTAAAGTGACTGTTCATTCCCCATTTCCATCACTCTTCTATGAGAGATCACATCCTCACCAACTCTTGGTATAGTCGGTCTTTTTAATATTCACTATTCTAACAGGTAAGTAATAATATCTCATTGTGAACTGAATTTGTTATTTTCTTTGTACCTAATAATTTACTGAATATCATTTTTTTAAGGGCAGGGACTCAACTTCCTATGTATGGCTCCCCTACTCTCAGGCTCTTCCAGAACCAAGTCCATGGATTTTTTTCCATGGATTTTTTTAATTCCAGGATTTTTTAAATAGAAAAGTAAATTAAACCTTTATTTTAGTTATGCCACAAAGCAATTACAGCCAATAATTCATGCACACAAAAATCCTGCAATTCTTTTTTTCATTTTGCTCTCTTTCCTTCTCCATACCTATGGCTGGGACCACAAATTCTCTTTCATCCCAAACTCCAAAAAGACATTGTTTTACAAACTCAGACCTAGAAGGCTCTCATGTCTCTCACCCTTCTCTTTCCATGCCTGTTCTCTTCCTACAGTCGGTACCTCTTTGCCTTCAACTAGGTTCTCTGGCTACTCAGGTCCTTTGTGTATTATAAAGGTTCAGGAGCTGACGAGGTAAAACAGAATGCACTTCTTGTCACAGGGGAGAAGGATGACCCCTGGGAGGATTCTCCTAACTGTCAGGCAAGAAAGATACTGTGAGCACTCCTCTCATCTTATCATGCCAGCCTTCCAGATTGCCCTTAATGCATTCCCATGAGCCATCAGGGCAGTATGCAATGGATTCACTCAAAGACTCAGAAGTCACTCTGGGTTGCAGAGTCACTCACAGCTAAATGAGCCCTTCAGTCCTTCTCCTAAGAAGTCCTTGTGACAGTACTATAGACTTCCTCTGCTGACATTAACACGCCTTGGTCAGATTTACTTCTCTCATGATTTTCTTTAAAGATAAATAAGGTAAAGAACTACAATACTGTGTGACCTCAAGAGCTCTCTGTGGGGCTCCCTTGACCACAAATTTTGCTTTTATTTGAACTTGCTGTTAAAAATATTTTGATAGAGCAAACACACACACACACACACACACACACACACACACACACACACACACACCCCACCCTGAAAGTAAACCTGTAAAATTCTTTCTGGAGCAGAGATTCAAGAGTTTTGGAGTCACAGCAGAGAGCAGCTCTCAGAACAGGGACATACCATGGTTGGGGAAAAGGTAGAAGAAAAGGGATGTTGAAGTCTTCAAGCTAAATTTTACATGTCAAAGCTTTGTCTGGGAGCGCTTAGTTTTTCCTTTTCTCTCCTTCCATTTCTAAATTAGTATCACAAGTAAAATGCTAGGCAAGTCACATATGTATTGTGGGCATATTTTGTTTATATGTGTGTGTTTTAGTTTATGTAATTAATTTTTTTAAGTGTTTATTTCAATTCCAGTTAGCTAACATACAGTGTAATACTAGTTACAGGCGTACAATTTAGCAATTCAATACTTCCGTATTTCACTCCATGTTCATCACAAGTGCACTTCTTAATCCCCACCCCCTCTTTCACCCATCCTCCCACCTACCTCCCTTTTGGTAACCATCAGTTCTCTATTTTATATTTTTTATTTAAGAGAGAGAGAGAGAGAGAGAGAGAGAGAGAGAGAGAGAAGGAGAGAGGGAGAGGGAGAGAGGGGGAGGGAGAGGGAGGGAGGGAACACGCACAAGCGAGCACAGAAAAGGGGCAGAAGGAGAGAATCTTAAGTAGGCTCGATGCTCAGTGTGGAGCCTGACACAGGACTTGATTCCACGACCCTGGGATCCCAACCTGAGCTGAAATCAAGATTTGGAAGCTCAATCAACTGAACTACCCAGGCGCCCCCAGTTTGTTTTCTATTGTTGGGTCTGTTTCTTGGTTTGCCTCTCTTTTTCCCCCCTTTGCTCACTTGCTTTGTTTCTTAAATTCCACATAGAAGTGAAATCATATGGTATTTGTCTTTCTCTGACTGATTTCGCCTAACATAATACTCTCTAGCTCCATCCATGTCATTGCAAACATCAAGATTTCATTCTTTTTGATGGCTGAGTAATATTCCATTATACATAGATGTGTGTGTGTGTGTATGTACACACACACACACACACACACCCCCCACATCTTTATCCTTTCATCAGTCAATGGACACATGGGCTGTTTCCATAATTTGGTTACTGTAAATAATGCTGCTACAAATCAGGGTGCATATATCCCTTTGAATGAATTTTTGTATTCTTTGTGTAAATACCAAGTAATGCCAATTGCTGGATTGTAGAGTACTTCTACTTTTAACTTTTTGAAAACCTCCATATTGTTTTCCAGAGTGGCTGCACCAGTTTGCATTCCTACCAACAGTGCAAGAGGCTTTCCCTTTCTCCACATCCTCACCAAAACTTGTTGTTTCTTGTGTTGTTGATTTTAGCCATTCTGACAGATGTGAGATGATACCTCATTGTAGTTTTGATTTGTATTTCCCTGATGGTCAGTGATGCTGAGCATCTCTTCATGTGTCTGTTGACTATCTGTATGTCTTCTTTGGAGAAATGTTTATTCATGTCTTCTCCCCATTTTTTAATTGGATTATTCATTTTTCGGCTTGTGAGTTTTACAGATTCTTTATATATTTTGGATACTGACCCTTTATCAGATATATCATTTGTAAATATCTTCTCCCATTCTGTTGGCTGACTTTTAGTTTTGCTGATTGGTTCCTTTGCTGTGCAGAAGCTTTTTATTTTGATGAAGTCCCAATAGTTTATTCTTGCTTTTGTTTCTCTTGCCTCAGGAGACATATCTAGAAGGAAGTTGCTATAGACAATGTTAAAAAGGTTACTGCCTGTGTTCTCCTCTATGATTTTTATGTTTTCAAGCCTCACATTTAATCCATTTTGAATTTGTTTTTGTGCACAGTGTAAAATAGTGGTCCAGTTTGATTCTTCTGCATGTTGTTGTTCCAATTTCCCAACACCATTTGTTGAGGAGACTATTTCCCATTGCATATTATTTACTGCTTTGTCAAAGATTAATTGACCATATAATTGTGGACTCCTTTTGGAGTTTTCTATCTGTTCCATTGATTTGTCTACTTTTGTGCCAGTACTATATTGTTTTGATCACTACAGCTTTGTAATATAATTTGAACTCCAGAATTGTGATGCCTTCACCTTTGCTTCATTTTCAAGGTTGCGATGGCTATTTAGGGTCTTTTGTGGTTCCACATAAATTTTATGATTGTTTTTTCTAGCTGTTCTGAAAAATGCTGTTGGTTTTTTGATAGAGATTGCATTAAATGTTTAGATGTCTTTGGGTAGTAGAGATATTTAACAATATTTATTCTTCCAGTCAATGACTGTGGATGTTTTTCCATTTCTTTGTGTCATCTTCAACTTCATCAGTGTTTTTAGTTTTCAGAGTACAGGCCTTTCACCTCTTTGGTTAGGTTTATTCTTAGGTATCTTACGGTTTTTGGTATAACTGTAAATAGGATTAATTCCTTGATTTCTCTGTTACTTCATTACTGGTGTATAGAAATGCAACAGATTTCTGTATGTTGATTTTATATCCTGCAACTTTACTAAATTTGTATATCAGTTCTGACAATTTTTTGGTGGAGTCTTAGAATTTTCTATATAGAGTATCATGTCATCTACTAACAGTGAAAGTTCTACTTCTTCCTCGCTGATTTGGACCCTTTCTTCTTGGTGTCTAACTGCTGTGACTAGGATTTCCAGTACTATGTTAAATAGTAATGGTGAGAGTGGACATCCCTTTCTTGCTGTTGATCATAGAAGAAAACCTGTTTTTATCCACAATGAGTATGATACTAGCTGTGGGTTTTTCATATATGGCCTTTATTATGTTGAGGTATGTTCCCTCTAACTCCACTTTGTTGAGGGCTTTTATCATGAATGTGTATTGTACTTTGTCAAATGCTTTTTCTGCATCTATTGAAATGATCATGGGGAGTTCTTATCCTTTTTGTTTATTAATATGGTATATCATGTTGATTGATTTGCGATTATTAAACCATCCTTGCAATCCAGGAATAAATCCCACTTGGATCATGGTGGATGATTTTTTAAAATGTACTGTTGGATTCAGTTTGCTAGTATTAAGTCCTATTGGTTGTGAGAACTTCTGAAATTTGGCCCTTTAGTTTTCAAAGCCAAATGTTATGGGGACAGTCTGTTTCTCTCCCTTCTTCTCACCTCCAAGTCCCTCCCTCCTGCAGGCAGCCTGTGATCTGTTTAGCTTCCCACTATGTCTCTGCCCTTCCTCCCCTACTCAATGTGGCCTCCTCTCTACCTTCGGTTGTGGAGTTTGTTGTGCCAGTCATTTGGTAGTTTTCTGGGTTATTTACACTGATGTGAGTGTTATCTAGTTGTTTCCATGGGACAAGGTGGGCTTAGGGTTCTCCTACTCCACCGTCTTCCCCTACTATCTTTTCTGCCCATTTTTAATTGATTTATCTTTTAATTATCAAGTTTCAAGAGTCTTCATATATTCTGGATATAATCTTTATTAGACATATGCTTGACAAATATTTTGTCCCAATTTGTTATTCTCCTAACAATATCTTATTGAAGAGCAAAGGTTTTGATGAAATCCAATTTATTGGTTATTTTTATGGTCCAGGTTTATTGACTGTATCTAATCAATCTCTGTATACTGAAACAGCAATTGTCACACTCTTATCTGATTATTTCCACCTCTGTCACTTTGGGTCTTTCTGACCTTGGAGATCACCTGGTTATTACTCAGAACCCTCTTTTTTGAGGGTAGGAATGGTGAAGCTGATGAAGTTCCTGACAGAATAGAAGGTGTGCTCATTTCCTTACCTTGCTTATCCCAAATCATGTGATTGGAAGAAATGGAGTGGTGGAACAGGTCTGTTTTTATTAATATTCCTTCAGGGTGTGGGTCACATTTTTCTTCTTCTCTGAATATTTGATAATTTTTTTATTGAATGCTATCTTGAAACAGCATATTGAAATTTATATTTTTGAGTGAATTTTGTTGTGTTCCTTTAAAAAGTGCTGGACTTCATTCTGGCATTTGTTACGTGGGAACATCTTTGTCCTTTAAAGGCTTCATTTTAAACTTTTTATGTCAGGTCCAGAGCAGTATTCAGTCTAGGTATAATTTAGCCCCGCTATTAAGGTGATACTTTTCTAAGGCTTCTACTTGATGCTCCATGCATTACAACATCTTTCCACTCTTACTGGTACAGATGCAAACTATTCCTAGCCCCGTATGAATTTTGAAAATTGTCTGACTTTCTGTTTTCCAGTAATTCTTCCCCCTACCTTGTGCAGATATGCCCCATACATAGATCACTGTTAAGCCAAAGATTAAAGGGGACCCCTCTAACAATCTCCAACACTTTCCCTTTGTGCAGTATTTTTTCTGGTAATCTGTCCAGCGAATTTTAGCCATCTTGGCCTCCCTGAACTCTGATTTTGTTTTCCTCAACTCAGTGAGACTACTAGGCTTTGTCTGAGTCCCTCTCCCTACATTGCAACCTAAAAACTACCTGTTAAGCAGTAAGCAGGAATAATTGTAGGGCTCATCTTGTTTTCCTTTTTACTGTTCAACTGCCTGCTACCCAATGTCTAAAAAAGTTGTCTCATCAATTTGGTTTTCTAATTTTTAGTATTGGATGGGTTATTTCCACTTATTTTAAAGTTTATTTATCTATTTTTGAGAGAGAGAGGGAGAGTGTGCACAAGTTGGGGAGGGAGAGAGAGAGAGAGAGACACAGAAACTGAAGCAGGCTCCAGGCTCTGAGCTCTCCAGTGCAGAGCCCAACATGGGGCTCAAACCCGCAAACTGTGAGATGGTGACCTGAACCCAAGTCAGATGCTTAACTGACTGAGCCACCCAGGTGCCCCTGGAGGGGCTATCTCCATAGCAGTTCATCACTCATAGAAAGAGATAGAAAGCCACTAAATACTAAATATATGAACTCCTACTTAGTAATTCATAATGCTGATTAATGGCCCTTTGTTATACATTAAAATGAAAGCAAATGGAATTGTACACCATATGCTGTAACAAGGAAATAACATATTTTTAAGTCTATTTACTGCATAATAATAGGATTCTCAAAGCCAATAAGCCTAGAAACAGTACTGACAAGATCAAGTTTTCAAATGTGGCAAAGTCTGAATCTCCTGCAGAGCTTTTAAAAAATTAAGATACCTGCCTCTATACTATTGAATCAAGAATTTAAGAGTCCAGGAATGTACATTTTTTCAAAAGCTCCAAGGGTGATTCTGATACATACTCCTTATTACAAACTATTCACTAGTTTGCTAGGTATTATAATGTTTGAGTAAATAATTTACCAAAGATATAATAGGCATACCTAATTCTGAATACCACAAAGCTTGAAAAGGCAGTTGTAATAAATAAAAAACAAGCAAATTTTCATCACTAATTATACAAAGCAATTGTGAATCATTCACAAAGAAATACACACAGCAGCTATGCATCAGACAAAAAGGAATACATATGGATCACTGACAGTTACATATTTGCAGTCTAACATTTATTAGTCACCTTTTTATTATTCTGGAAATAGACTAGTTTAAAAGTTGGCTTCAAAATAAACCAGATTTTAAAAAACTAATAAAAGGAAGTATGAACTTAACAATGCTATCATCAAGGTCATTTATTATTTTATATAACAATTTTGTAATAAGTGTTTATATACAGTCATTACATAATTATATCATTATGTGACATACATTTATCATTGTTACTTCATTTATTCCTAAAAAATAAACATCACAATAATTATCCCAGTTAGTGAAAGTATCACTTACCTCCTTCACAGTTGCATCATCAAAAAATACCCACTTGGAACTCTTGGTATGGAAAGCAAAGGCACAATAATGTCGGCTGGTGTAGCAGATCATACCAACAAGATGAAGTTCACTATTTTTGGCATTTTCATCAGTAACCCTATAAAAAAGCTGTTTAAAAAATAATAACATGTATTTAATACTGTATCTTTTTTAAAATGAGGATCAATAATTTGGTGAGTCATGTATTAGACTATCTATGAAAAATATTTCTTATATAAGCTTCCCCAATCCAGTATTTTATTAGTACAGAAGGCATCACTGACATTGTACTAATTAGAATTACTATTAATTATTACTATTAACTATACTATTATTAGTTCAGTAAAATTACTACAATTTAGTTCAGTAACACAGTGTCTCCAAAAACAGAATTGACACTTTATATACATAAGCTGAAAATGGGGGATAAATTACACAATTCCTAATAATTTTTTACTGAATCTCATATTTGAACATTAAATATATTAGCTAAAAATAATGATCTAAAAGATTAATTGTAATATAAACCAATTAAAAATATATTAAGATGTTAATATGCATATTAAGAGATCAATGTTGTAGATGAATTTTGAATCTTAAACCTTTCTAGGTTAATTATTTATACTGGTCATTACCATACACACACACATATTTATCATCAATATCACCGTTCATGAGTGATACAGAATTAGAGCACAATTAAAAGCCATTCCTAGTCTATGCAAGAAAGACATTCCACTTAGCCTGATTTGATGAACTTTATTAGCACTACATCTTTCCTTTAGAAAGAAAATTTAATTCTGAAAAACAAAGTGTATTATATGAGTATGTTTTAAAAGAATTTAAAAACAAAAAGGAAGTGAATGAAAACAGTTGAGATACCCCAGGAAGATAAAGATGTGTTGCTAGATTCCGAACAACATCTTCGGTCAAGTCAGAATGCTCAGAATCCCAGACTAAACCAATTGTAACAATCTCTGGGCAATTCATTAAAACACGGCGAATTTTTATTTTTTGGCCACAGTTACTCTAAAGAAAAACACAAAAGTCAAAATTTGAAATTACTGAAACATATATACCATAGGTGATGGCTTACACAGTTTGTACTATACATTAACAATCTTGACATATATCAGAAATCTATTTTTTCAGCAAACTAAAATGGACTTTTATCAAACTATCTGTATTAATTATTGATTAAACAGGAAGTTTATTTTAAATCAAAGTAATTTTTTATTATCTTTGTAATTTTAAAACAAATATTCCATCTAAAAATGAGAAATAAAACACTTGAAGTGATCAATAATATTACATTAGAAAAAAGAATGAAACTACCTGTAATGTTTAAAGGGAAAAACAACTTTCTCTTTAGTCAAATGACAGATGTCCGAACTTAAAAAAATTAATCAGCACACACTAAATCCTTCACAAAGGTTTTAAATAGTACTCAAATAAATAGCTCACATGGTATAAAGAGTTGCCTAAAATAACACTGAAAAAGTAACATTAATTTTAAAGTTTATTTATTTATTTTGGGGGGGAGGGGCAGAGAGTGAATGGAGAGAGAATCCCAAGCAGGCTCCGCTCTGCCGGTACAGAGCCTGAAGTGGGACTTGATCCCACAACTCTGAGATCACGATCTGAGCCGAAATCAAGGGTCAGGCACTTCAACAACTGAGCCACCCAGGTGCCCCTGAAAAATTAATTCTTAAAATTAATTCCATGTATAATTAATATTGACATGGTAATTTCTGAATGTCTATTTTCAAGTTTGCAAACATATAAGCATACCAGTTTTCTCCAAATTATACTTACAGGACATTTCCTATAGTCATCAGTTGTATTTGCTGCTTGTAGCAATTCTGCAAACATTTCAGGCTTAAAACGTTCATGTCTTTCCATCATTCTTTCCACTTCATTGCTAGGAAAGAAAGAAGCAGTCCCAAATGTGTCCTATGAACTTTAAAAAGATCTAACAAACTATGCATGGAAAGAAATTAAGTTCTCAATATGGGTATGATTATTTTTCCTGTCTTAAAACAGGTTTTGTCTGAAAAATTAACGAGTAAACTTCCATAAAGTGAAAAATTATGAAATTTGGCAGGTGCATGGTAAAAAAACATTAGGTTAAGAATAGAATAACACTAAATATTACTACTATCTGGAACTACATGAAAGAGGTAACAAGATGCTCCAAGTTCTAAATCAAATGTTTCTTTTACACTATCATTTAATGAGTAGGGACTTGAGTTTAAACTTGGCCTAACAAGAACAACAAATGTGGGAAAGGCTCCCTCTATGGCCTCACGTTCTCAGAAATGAAGTTATCATTTTCAGCTAACAGAAGGGCACTTTTCTTATTGATGCAGAAGTCGAAACCAAAATTATTTAGGCCAGGTTTGTGCCTTATGAGTGCTGACCGTTTAATTAGAGCCTAGGCCGGGTATCTATGCCACTTTTTGTTTAGTCTCTTAGAATCAAATTTTTATATACCACAGTATTAAGTATCGTTAAACAACTATTGAAATATTTCCAAAAAGAAATGTAATGTAACCTCAAACATCCTTACTAGTTTCCATTCTAGATGTTCTGGTTCTGCTTAGCAGTAATGTCAACTGTCCTAGAGCTGGATATATTTTACAGTTCCATGATTTAAATAACATATAGTATTCAGTAACAACTAAGAGCACCCATTCTTCTAAAGCACTTCATAAGTATATTAAGATGAACTAAATCTGACGAGCTCATTCAAATTGTACATTCAAAATAGTGTTTTTGTTAACATTAAAAATGACAATTTTTGTAAAGCCTGGAATTCAATAATTGCTATTCAACACTTATTACCAATGAAAAGAAAGTGACTACAATTAACCCTTAAATAACATGGAGGTGGGGCGCCTGAGTGGCTCAGTCAGTTAAGCGTCTGACTTCGCTCAGGTCATGATCTCACGTTTCGTTGAGTTCAAGCCCTGCGTCAGACTCTGTGCTGACAGCTCAGAGCCTGGAGCCTGCTTCAGATTCTGCCCCTCCCTCCCTCCCTCTCTCTCTGTTCCTCCCCTACTCATGCTCTATCTCAAAAATAAATAGGAACATTTAAAAAAATATAAATAAATAAATAAATAAATAAATAAATAAATAACGTGGAGGCAAGGGGCGCCAACTTTCACGCAGTCCAAAATCCACATACTAGCTTCTGACCTGCCCTCAACTTAACTACTAATAGCCTACTATTGACCAGAAGCCTTACCAATAAGAGTCGATTAACACATATTTTGTATGCTGTATTATATACTGTATTCTTACAAAAAAGCTAGAAAAAAGGAAATATTAAGAAAGTCATAAGGAAGATATATTTACAGTACTGTATTTATTGAATACAGTATGTATTCAATACTTTATGTATATTTATTGAAAAAGCTCCATCTAAGTGGACCTGTGCAGTTCAAACCTGTGTTACCGAAGGGTCAATCATAATTATCAATTAAAGTCTGGTTTCTTCCAGTTTGTGGTGTGGATCACAGAGAGACTGATGGAGCTCCAACTCTTGTTATGTAAGATTCTCCCTCAGACCATCATCATTTTATATGAGAGTTTCAACGTAGACATAGTTTTATAGTTTTTACTGTGTGGCCTATCCTTGTTCAGACACCATTCTACTTTTCATAGAAAGTGAAAAAAATGAACCTGTAATTGACTGAACTTTAGGGAATGTTTCCTTAAACTAATGCCCCCCAACTCTGTATATATTAAGAAAGATACTAAACACATCCAAATAACCAAATTGCTATTATTCAATAGTCTTTAAGAAATATTGTGTTATATCAAAAAAGCCAGGTAGTTTAATAATATAATGAAACAGATAAGCACCTGATATTCACTTTGTACAATGATTAAAATATTGATAACATTTAAAAATTTTTTTAATGTTTATTTATTTTTGAGAGACAGACAGAGTGTGAGTAGGGGAGTGGCAGAGAGAGGGAGACACAGAATCCAAAGCAAACTTCAGGCTCTGAGCTGTCAGTACAAAGCCCGATGTGGGTCTTAAACTCATGAACCGCGAGATCATGACCTGAGCCTAGGTCAGATGCTCTATCAATAAAGCCACTGAGGCGCCCGGATAGTATTTAGTAACTAACTGTTGAACTGATGTATTCTGATTAATAATTACTAATCAATGTTTTGTTTTTTGTATTAAAATACCTATAAACATTTATTCAATGTTTATCATATAGCAAATACATAGCAAATATATATTTTAAATATATAGCAAATAAACATCGAATATAGCAAATTCAATGTTTATCATATAGCAAATATATATATTTTCAAATACCTGTCAGAAAGTGTTCAAACAATTCTTATTATGTAAACTCCAGGGATCATTCTGTCATTTTGGATCCCTAACTAGCTAATGTTTCATGGACAGGGAGGGAGGGGACAGGCAAGCATGGGCAAATTTTTATTTCAGGTGAATGTTGAGGCCTTAAACTCAAAAAATCTAATGAAGAATGAATTTCACTTTTCCCCCCCTTTTCTGCTTACCCTAGCTTCCATCACCCTGAAGGGACATGGAGCTGATGGGTCACTACAAAGATAGCACCTTAGGAAAAATGAAGAAATCATGTGCATCTCCATTTACCATTGAGCTTGTCATTTTAAGCTCTTTCACAATTCCAAAAACTTGGTATAAATATAAATAGATACAAATTTTGACTAATATTTGGTACATTTCATTAAGTACACATTTTAGGCTAAATCAGAAACATCCAACTGAGACAGATATCACTTAGCATCTCTGATGGTAGCATATTTTTTAAGTTTAAGAGAGTAGATAGTCACACGTTATGGTTTTATAAAATAAATGCTCAATGTGCTTAAATGCGTTAACATCTTTGGTAAATATGCTCTAATAGGTTCTTACCATAGGGCTGTTGTAGAAATGTACCGCACAAATTCTGTAAAAGGTAGAGGATCTGACGACGCTCCACAGCTACGACACACACACTACAGGTAAAAACATGTTTAATTCATCAATCATAAAACATAAATATAATACATATGTTACATATATTTGTTATATATTTTACCAAAGTACAAATGTACATAAATATAATAATAACAAATACAATATCTAATAATGAGGTTAAGCCATCTCACCTGTTCATACAGAGTCATGGCAAACTTCTG
>CM053567.1:97409750-97698906 GCA_028646485.1 Cryptoprocta ferox
ACATGGATCTACTGAGCAGTTTGGATTCCTTTCTATTATAAATTTATGTTTCATTTGTCTCAAAATTCACATCACTTAAGGAAAACAAGCTAGTATCCTGATTTAGGGATTATCAAAATACTTACAAAGCATTCTGCAGCATCATCCATAAGGCCCAGCTGAAATCGCTGCTCATCTTTGAAGCTTTCTGCTAGAGCGTGTCTTATGTTATCCGAAGGAAGTGCTTTTTCTCGACTGTGTTGAAACTGTGCAAATATTGTCTGGGGATCAACAAGTACATCAGTAAGTTTAAAGCCAACAACTAAAGAAACACTTCAGTAATTTCATTATAACACAGTGAAACTCACACTATACCTAGAAATGGAGATAGTCTTTTGCTCTAAAATTCGATATAAAAATTATTTGTATCAATTATGTAAAGAAATGGTTGCCCCAGCCTCTAAATTAAGTGTTAGTGTGCACAGAATTAAATGAGTTCTCAGTTCCCATCCTCAGAGATTCTGATTGAGTATGCTGAAGTGAGAAGTCAGGGCAATTTGTAAACCGTTCCCAGCTAATTCTGATCCATGTTGTTTAAGAAAAAGTTCTGAGGTTAAGTTGCTATAAATCTGAAAGTATGCTATTGGAATTAAAATTATGTTAACCAAAAACAAATAAACCTCATAAAACGCCAGATGCTGGTTTAAAAAGAAAAAGAAACAAATTGAGGTAATTACCTCAATTACCACTGAGGTAAGCTCAAATGGGACGACAACTTCCCACTAATTAAAATTGCCACTGTATAATTTGTATGAAGTCAGAGAAAAGATGATTACTTTTAATTTTTTTTAATATTTTAATTTTCAAATTATCAGTTTTCCTCACTTGGAGCATTATTTCTAACCAAAGCTGAAGAAACAGTGGAAACATTCAAGAAAACATGATTATAGATATTAATCTGGTTTTCTATTTTCCTTACTGAATTTAAGCAACAGAAACTAATAAGTTCCAGTTTTATGACAATCACTTTAGGTGAGAGAAAGTAGGGGGAAAAAGGTTTTCAGTGACAATCCCACCAAATAAATAAAGATTGGCCATATTAAGTTCTTAAATAATTAGCTCAAGGAGTATGCATTCTCAAAATCATTTTTTTTTCCCAGATCGATATCTGATAGGCTAGGAAAATATTTCAAAAACCTGTTACACTACTGTAAGAAAAATCTAATTTATAAATAAATAAGAAATTGAAAAATAAAGATGCCAAATAATATTAGATATCCAGAACTATAATTTTTAGGTATAATCACAAATATGAAAAAATGAAAAATATTTTCAGATATCATTTCTTATGTAGATAATTAACTTTTCAAGGTAATGTTTAAGATATTAATCCTACACAAGAGTGTCATTTCTTTGTCATCTGTTTTTTGACTGCCCAGTACATGTGAGGCATCTTCACTAGAAAACAGACAAAACCATTACCTTCGTGGAGTACACATTCTGGTTGTAGTAAAGGAAAGGCAAGTAACTAACTATATGTTGGAATATGGTAAACACAATAGAGAAAAATAAAGACATCAAATACAAGAGAGAAAAATAAAGTATTATAATAGAAATATGGATGCTGAAAGGAGGGAGATTAATTATTACGTAGGTTAGTCAGGGAAGACCTCACTCATTCGAGGACTGGCATAAAAGAAGTACGAGTGGTGCGTCTGGGTGGCTCAGTCAGTTGAGCATCCAACTTCGGCTCAGGTCATGATCTCACAGTTCGTGAGTTCAACCCCACATGGGCTTGCTGCTGTCAGCACAGAGCCTGCTTCAGATCCTCTGTCCCTCCCCCGTTCATGCTCTCTCAAAAATAAAAATATTTTAAAAAAGATCTAAAAAGAAGTTAAGAGTGTAAGCTACAAAATGATCCAGAAGAAAAGCATTCTAAACAAAAGGAATAACAATGAAAACACTCAGATATGGAAGCCAGCTCTGAGAAATTGCAAGGAGGTGGCCAGTTTGGCTAAAGTGCAATACGTGAGACAGAGACAGGGAGTAAGTTTGGGGTAGGTGGTGGGAAGGCAGGTAAGTGATTATGTAAGGCTATGAAAGATTTAAGCTAGAAATTTTAACGATACTAGTTTTTATAATTGGACAAAATATCCAAAATTTACTGTGGCATAAATAAAATGTGGTATTGTAATTTGATCTACATTCTTCATCCACTAACAATAACCCTATTTTGCCACGTTCTAAAAAAGAGAGTGTAAAATTGCCTTATTTGGTGATTTATATTCAGGAATATCAATCAAAATAAAGCATGAAAATGGCTTTTTATTTTCTTGTATGTATATGTGTATAAAAATATTCAAGAATGTAAAAGAATGAAATGTTTACCTCTGAAACATGTTAATAAAATCTTAATAATCTTAGTAATTCTTGAGTAAAAATTTCAATGACATAAAAGAAATGCTACTGTATACATGATTCTCTGTTTCTGCCTTTGTCTCTCTTCCATTTATTCTCATCCAAGTAGCCAAAGATTTCTAGTTCAAATATTATATCTAATTAAAACAGATTCTATCACTGTTCCACTTAAAACAGTCCCGAGACTTCTTAAATCGCTCAAGAGAAAAGCCAAGGTTCTCACAAAGGTCTAGAAGGACTACACAATATGGACTCCTGTTCCAGTTATTATTGCTCAGTCACAAACCACTGCAAAATTTAGTTACTAAAAATAACACTTATTTTGATTACAAATCATCAATTTGGGTGAGAATAGCTCAACTCTGCTCCACTGGGAGTTATCTAGGACAGTTTGAAAGCTGGGACCTAGAATCATCTGAAGGTTGCTCATTACATACAGCAGTTGATGGTGGCTGTTGGCACTACCAATCAGCTTGGGACTTTTGCCACAGCTGTGGCCAGCTTGGTCTTCTTGCAGCATGGTGGCTCACTCCCAAGAATGACAACCCGATGGGCGGAGCCAGATGGAAACTTCTAATCTAATCTAAGATGTCTGCAGCATCATTTCTGCCACATTCTACTTGATGGGGATGAATCCTTAAGGCCAGCCCATATTCAAAGAATTAGACTCCACCGTTTGATAGGAAGAGTGCAGAAAGTTCTGCAAATATGTTTTAAAGCCACCAAAATCCACCTTACTTCTGAACTCGCCTCCTATCACTCTCCCCCTTGCTCAGAAAGCTTCTGCCACCCAGGTTTCCTTGAATGTGTCACGCATACTCACCTTAGGACCTTTCCAGTTTACTGTGTCCCTACTCGCCTGGAATATTCCACTCTGTCACCTTTTCCAGGTTATAGTTTAAACTTTCTCAGTGAGGCTTTCCTGGCTGCTTAACACTCTCTATTCCCTTTCCCTGATTTATTTTTCCCCCTTTTTAATTATTATCACCTAACATACTTTATATTTTGCTTATTTATTTTCCCCTCCCCTATAAGAATAAGCTCCATGAGGACAGATGCTTTATCAGTTTGTTCAGTGCTGTATCCTCAGTAACTACAGAGGTGCACAAAATCCAGTAGTAGCCAATGAATAAAGAATTATTTCAAATAATGAAAAATATAACATTCCTAATATTTTATACTATTTAGAATATTAATTTTAACTGTCCTTCATAAAAGTGGGGGGAAAAACCATAAATAAAAAAACCATAAACCATGAATAAATCATATTTTAAGAATTCACCTTTGAAGCTCTAAGTCAACTTGACAATGAACTTTAATTTCAAATAAACTAACCAAATCTGTAAAATAAACCAAATAAACTATCAAATAAAATTGAATTTTTGGAGAAACAATTAGTAGTAATTGTTCAGTACTATTAAAAGGTTACCTTCAATGCACAAAATATACAGGCATCTCCCTGACAAACATGGCCAGTTAGAACCCGCAAGCTTCTTCGGAATATATCCAATTGCCATAAAACCTAAAAAATTGTAAGAAAGAAACAGTGAAGAAAGAAATACAATAAAATTTTTCTTACTAAGATACAAGACAGATTTGAATATTTTTTAAATTATAGAAGGCTAGGAACTTCTTTAATCTCTTGTGCACAATCAGACATATACAACCACTAAAACTACAACAGCAACTATTAAACTGCTATATACACGAATATATAAAAGATGGATTTAGAAGACATTGTTGATTCGCATGCAAAAACTGATAAGCATAGAGTATGAAAAAACTAATTCCTCAGTTAAGGATTTTATATGAACAGGAAACATGCGACACTGAATGGAGAATTTGGCAGTGACAAGAAGGAGGAAGTGATTATAATACTTGAAACAAACTGAACTTTAGCAAGGAAATATAATTGGAATTGAAAGGTAGGGTGTATCAAATAAGGGTCAGTAGGTAACAGCAAGAAAAAAGGGTGAGGAAAGGCCTCTGGCCACTGTATATTGAATGAAAAAGGGCCATCTGTGTGGTAACAGGGACTGCACAGTAAAAAGCATCAATTAAGGAATAATATGAATATATTTGCTGCAATTATGCATTTGTTATTGCTACTAAAAGACAAAAACAAAAACCACTATAACTGTTTAAATAAATCAATCCAATACTTAAAATCATTCTTAAAAAAATCTGAAAACTATAGTGAGGATAAATTTGCCTGTTTCATGTTGTTCTTGTAAGGATTAAATAATATGTAATGATACATAAAGTGTTGAGAAGAGTGCCCAGTACATAACTGGCACAAATGCCAGCTGCTATTTGTTGCTATAAATACTATTACAAGAAACAAATAAGATCTCCAAGTTTCCCTATATCTTTCAGTCATTTCCTCAAATAACAGAACTTATAAAATCCATTCACGAACACTCATTTCTCCCAACTAGGAACAAAGATTAATAAAAACAAATGATTTTAATGAATTCCTATATTTTTAATTACCCAATAACTAAAAGTCATTTCAGAATTTCCCTTTGACAGTTGCTTTTTCTTAACGAAAACTAACAGAATCCATTTATCCACCACAAACAATTGGGTGTTTTGCAAAGCACATGAAAATGCTTAATAATTTTCCTGCATATCATATATACATATCCAATCATACCATAAAATACATGGTGTTGGAATTCATTCATCTGTCAAGATGAAGATCATGACAGCACAACCTTGGGATGTAGCACAGCACTTTGCTTAATAATATAACAACTGAAGGAGGGTGCCTGGGTATTAATTTTGGATTTACTGTTTACCAGCTCTTGGGCTGACTTGAATAAAATATTTTCTGAAACTCAATTTTCTCATCAGTTAAATGAAGATAAAAGCACTACTTACCTCTTAGAGATTGTTGGAAGACTTAGATAAGAGAGAACATATAGTGTTCAAGTTAAGTACCAACACACAGTAAGAACACAGTAAGTGTGAGCTATTAAAGATTATAACTTTGCTTTCAGAGAATTTAAAACCATACCATAAGTAAGTAACTACTTAATTGTAGTGACATCATCAGATAAAATTCTAAAATATTCAGCCAAAAGAGAATACCTTCCATAATCTGCTTGTAAGGCTAGTGATGTGATTCTTTTGAATGTAACTGGAATGTTTTCCAGGATTAGCAAAATGTTTAAATTACATTGGGTCTAAACTACAGAAAAAATATTTTATGTGACTTCTCTATACATTATTCAGTGTAATCGTTTTAACCCTTCTTTTAACAAATCCATAGCAAAAATTATTCTAATTGTAGTTAATCCTTATCCAACTTCATTTTAAAATGCTGATTACAAGCAACCAATGGGTCAAGGGAGAAATCAAAGAAAAAATTTAAGTGATACCTTGCCATTTGCAACAACAAAGGTGGACCTAGAGGGCATAATGTTAAGTGAAATAAGTCAGAGAACGACAAATACCATATGATTCCATTCATATATGGAGTTTAAGAAACAAAACAAACAAGGAAAAAAAAAAGCCAAACTAAAAAACAGACTCTTAAATACAGAGAACTGATGGTTGCTACAAGGTCGATGGGTTGGGAATGGGTGAAATAGATGAAGGGGATTAAGAGTATATTTATCTTCAGCACTGAGAAATGTATTGAATTGTTGAATTGTTATACTGTACACCTGAAACTAATATAACACTGCAAGTTAACCACACTTGAATAAAAAAAACAAGGGGAATGCGGCGCCTGAGTGGCTCAGTTGGTTAGGCATCCAACTTCAGCTCAGATCACGATCTCTTGGTTTGTGAGTTCAAGCCCCATATCAGGCCCTGTGCTCACAGCTCAGAGCCTGAAGCCTGCTTCAGATTCTGTGTCTCCCTTTCTCTCTGCTCCTCCCCTACTTATGCTCTGTCTCTGTCTCTCAAAAATAAATAAAAACATTTTTAAAAAAGTTTTAAAAAAGAGGGGGAAATTGCTTAGAAAAATGAAGGGGGGGGAACCCCTAAGACAAATGAAAATGGAAACACAATGTTCCCAAATCTAGGGGATGCAGAAAAAGCAGTTCTATGAAGGACGTTCACAGCAACATAGACCTACCTCAAGAAACAAGAAAAGTCCAAATACATAAACTTTACGTGTAAAGACTCTAGAAAAAGAAGAACAAAACCCAAACTTAGTAGAAGGAAATATAATAAAGATCAGAGTAGAAATAAATTAAAGAGAAGCTAAAAAAAATAATTTAGAAAAGACCAGTGAAACTAAAAGCTGGTTCTTTGAAAAGAAAAAAATTATTAATCCTCTCACGAAACTCATCAAGAAAAAAAGAGAAGACCCAATAAATGAAGTCAGAAATGAAGAATTTATAACTGACACCACAGAAATACAAAGGATCATAGAGTAATACTACATGCCAACAAACTGAAAAACCTAGAAGAAATGGATACATTCCTACAAAAACACAACTCACTAAGACTAAACCATAAAGAAATAGGAAATGTGGACAGACTGATTAAAAGTAATGAAATTGAATCAGTAACGTCGGGTTCTGTGCTGACCTCTCGGAGCCTGAAACCTGCTTCAGGTGTGTGTGTGTGTGTGTGTGTGTGTCAGGTGTGTGTGTGTGTGTGTGTGTGTCTGTCTCTGTTCCTCCCCCAGTCATGCTGTCTCTCTCTCTCTCTCAAAAATACATGAAAACATTTTTAAAAAGTTAAAAAAAAAAAACTCCTCCCCCAGGATCAGACAATTTAACAGGTGAATTCTACTAATCATTTAAAGAGTTGGCAATTATCCTTGTCAAATTATTCCAAAAAATTAAAGAAGAAACACTTCCAAACTCATTTTACAGGGCCAACATTACCCTGATATCAAACCAGACAAAGATACACGCACACAAAGAAAGAAAATAACAGGCCAATAGTTCTGATGAAAATAGATGCAAAAATTCTCAACAAAATACAAGCAAACCAAATTCAACAGTACATGAAATGGATCATACACCATTATCAAGTGAGATTTATTCCAGGGATCCAAGGGTGGTTCATTATCTGTAAGTCAATCAACATATTACGCTACATTAACACAACAAAAATCATATGATCTAATATATACAGAAACAGCATCTGACAAAAATTCAACATTATTTATGATAAAAGCTCTCAACAAAGTAAGTATAAAAAAATACTTCAACATAATAAATACCATATATGACAAACCCATAGTTAATAACATACTCAACAGTGAAAAGCTGATAGCTTTTCCTCTAAGATCAGGGACAAGACAAAAATACCCACTCTGGTCATTGTTACTCAAGAAGTTCTAGCCACAGCAATTAGGTAAGAAAAAAAAATAAAAGGCATCCAAATTGAAAGGAAGTAAAACTGTCACTATTTGCAAATGACATGATACTATATACAGAAAACCCTAAAGACTCCACCAAAAAGCCATTAGAATGAATTTAGTAAAGTCACAGAATACAAAATTAACATGTAGAAATTAGTTGTTTCTATATACTAATAATGAGTTATAAGAAAGAGAAATTAAGAAAACAATAGCATTTACAATTACATCAGAAAGAATAAAATACCTAGGAATAAATATAACAAAGGAGGTGAAAGAACTGTACAGGCATACCTCTGAGATACTGCAGGCTCAATTCTAGACCACTACAATAAAGCTAATATTGCAATAAACCAGTCAAATAAACTTTTTAGTTTCCCAGTGTATATAAAAGCTATGTTTACCCTATAGTGTTGTCTATTACATGAGCAATAGCATTAGGACTAAAAAATGATGTGCATACCTTAACCTTAAAAATTTTTTATTGCTAAAAATGATAACCATCATCTGAGCTTTCAGAGAGTTGTAATCATTTTATTGGTGGAGGGTCCTGCCTCGATGTTGTTGGCTGCTCACTAATCAGGGTGGTGGTTGTATAAAGCTAGGGTGGTTGTCACAGTTTTGTTTTTGTGTTTTTGGCAGGGGGGCTGTCTTCCAGTAAGGACTGGAAAATCTGCTAGACAAACTCTAAAAGAGCTGTTAACACTCAAAATTTCTTAAAATAAGACAATTAATGATTCTGTGTCTCCCTCTCTCTCTGCTCCACTCCCACTCATGTTCTCTCTCTCTCTCTCTCTCTCTCAAAAATAAACAACAAAACAAAACAAAAAGGCAACCTAATTAATGGGAAAAGATATTTTCAAATCATACAAAGGAGTTGTTATCCAAAATATATAATGAACTCACAGAAGTTAACATCATCGACAGCAGCCCAATTAAAAAATGGGCAGAGGACAAGAACAGACATTTTTCCAAAGAAGACATTCAGATGGCCAACAGACACACGAAAAGTTGCTCAACAGGGAAATGCAAATCAAAAACAATAAGGTATCATTTCACACCTATCAGATTGGCTAGTATCAAAAAAGACAAAAGAATAACAAATGTTGGTGAGGATGTGGAGAAAAGAGAACCCTCGTGCACTGTTGGTGGGAAGGTAAAATTAGTGCAGTCACTACTGAAAACAGTACATTTTAATAATGTCTACTTTTAGTAATTTCTTATAAGACATATTCCACATTTTATTTCTCAGTAGTTTTTAAAAGTATTCATCAAATTGCATAACAATATTTACACTCTGAATTTTTAAAAGTGAAGTCAGGCTTTTTCTAACAAAATCTATTTGAATAGCTGTTTTGTTATTAAGGACTGGCTTTGCAAATTAGTTTATATGGCACACATTTTAACATCTGGGCCAACAGCTCTCCTGAGTTGAAGAAATAGAGGTGGAAGCTCGGGACGCCAAAGCAGCCTGAGCTGGCAGGGTAGAGCACCGCAGAGGAGAGAACTGCACAGAGCAAACACCAGAGCTCTACAGAGGGTCCCCCTTCAGTATTCAGGCAATACTGTGAGGAAACTACCTAAGGCTGGGGAAAGAAGTACTCCAAAAGATGAAAGGGGATAATGCCGGAGCTCATACCCACCCAGGATAGTGCCTGCTCCTAACAGGCAAAGTTGAATGCTTCATAACCCACAGATAATTGATTAAAGAAAGAAGGGTCTTGTCCAGTAGTACACAAATTAACCCTAGATTAAACACAACTCTGGGACTGCCTAACAAAGCTTAAAAGTAAAATGATCAAACTGTTTCCAAATAAAGTATACATATCCCACAACAAAGTTCAAGAGTTATTTCTAGGAATACAAAAATATCCATCACCCAACAAGATAAAATTCAAAATGTCTTACACATCAACATTACTAGACATTAAAAGAAACAAGAAAACATTCCCAAATGAGGGGAAAAAAATCAGCTGAAACCCATAATTTGCAAAATGACAGAATTAGTAGACAAGTACATTAAAACAATTCTTGTAAGTGTATTTCAAATGTTCAAGATGCTATAGAAAAGACTGAACATGTTAAATATAGACTTGAAAGAGATTTTTAAAAGACCCAGATCAAACTTCTAGAGATTAAAATTACAATGTCTGAAATTAAAATACACTGGATGGGATTAATAGCAGATTAGACATTGCAAAGGAAAGGATTAATGAAGTTGAAAACATAGTAATAGAAACCATGCAAATGAAAATGTAATCAAGAGAAAGAAAAAAAGACTGAGAATGAAAATGAAGAGAACATCAGTGAGCTGTGGGACAATCTTAGGCAACCAGCTTTATATATAATTGGAAACCCCCAAAGGAAGGGAGAGACAAAAAAAAAGTTTGAAGAAATAATGGTTGGGGTGCCTGGGTGGCTCAGGCAGTTAAGCGTCCAACTTCGGTTCAGGTGAGTTTGAGCTCCATGTTGGGCTCTGTGTCAGAAATAATGATCAAAAACATTCCAAGTTTGATTAAAATCATAAACCCACAGATTGAAAATGCTCAATAAGCCCAAACACAAGAAACATGAAGAAAACTATGTCGAGGCACATCAATATCAAATTGCTTTAAACTAGTGAAAAAGAGAAAATTTTACAAGGAGCCAGAGAACAAAGACACATTACATACAGAGGTACAAAGAATGACAGTTGTTCATTAGAAATAATGCAAGCTAGAAGATAAAGGACCAAAATCTTTAAAGTACTGAAAAAGAAAAACTGACAACCTTAGACTTCCTTAATGAGTAAAAATATCTTTCAAAAAAAATTGAAACATTTTTTCCAGACACACAAAAGCTGAAAGAACTCATTTACAACAGACTTGACCTACAAGAAATGTTAAGACACCCTTCAAGGAGAGTAAGTGATACAAGGATCTACACAAAGGAGTGGTGAGCAGCAGAAAAGGCAAGAACTATGTAGAGGAGTATAAATAACCTTCGTGATAAATATGAATGGAATGTTCATTTAAAAAACATACTGTCACTGGAATACTTCTCTATTTCTGTGCCATGTAAGTATCCTTTACACAACTACATACTGCATTTTGGGAGCCAGAGAAAAGGACAGAAATAGAAATATATAAATGTAAAAAAAAAAAAAAAAGATCTGGCAAAGGGTTAACAGAAAAAGATTTGTGATAGATGCCATTTCTCACAGCCTGATTTAATCAAAAGCATTTCATTCCAAGTCTTTTGGTATTATACAATATTCCCCTATATGCAGTACCATTCGAGAAATATTTTCCTACACTTCTCATAGCATTTAATGCTAGTGGGATCTTTTGGCCAGGGAAGAACAGTGACTGCCAATAAAGGGTCTCAATGTACATCAGAATGCTGTCCTAATACCAATTCCCTGGATGACTTACAGAACTTTTAAGTGTGACATCTGTCGTAGACAGAGGACAACTGAGAACACAGTCTGAGTCAGATGTCAGCACCTGACATATTCTAGGAATGTTCATTTTCCAAATGAGTTAATTAACCAATGTTTCTCTTTTTATTCTCAGTTTTCAGGAGGGAAAAAAAGCAATGGAAAATATATTTAAAAAGTGATTTATTTTAAATAAATTATTTTAAGGTGTACTTACAGTTAACAAAATAACACTCCGATATTGTAAATCTTACTCATCTATAGTCAACGGTCAGAAGGACAAAGGATCCTAAAAAATCTGAAACTACTGAATAAAAACTACATCTAACAAAAAAAAGGATATTTATCTAAAGAAGAAAAGCAAAGTTAGTACGTATTTGCTAATTAAAAGAATTTCAACAAGGACAAAATGGATTAATTTTCAATTCCACTAAAACAATGGTGTCCAAATTGATTCCACAGAGGCGATTTTTAAGGCCACAGTGTGCGGTAAAGGGAGTTTGAGTCCTGAGAATTAAAACTGCATTCTCATTTCAACCCAAGCTATCTATGGGGATTCCACTGGGTTCCTTTTGAAAGAAAGGGGGAAGGGGAGTTAGATTAGTTCATTCAAAATAATTATTTTATGTATTTTAGAAACATATTTTTAATTTACTAAGTAAACATGTTAAAAGATGTTTTTGTATCATAGTAATACATTATTCTGTTGCAAAAGCATTTCCATTTATATTAAACAAATAATATTCACTTTCGCTTATAATAAAAAACAAAATGCCAAGTTAAAATATTTTAGATACCATTAAAAGTGATATTAAAGTCTTTCCAGGCAATAATAACTTTACTGTTAATTTACAGTGTAAGAAACATTAAACAAAAGACTTCTTGAAAATCACTTTTGAAAATTTAACAAGAAATGATGGTCTCACCTGTACAGCACTATTAAGAAAGCAGCTGTTTTGTCCTGGTTCATTTAACAAGCCTTTGGTAGGGGCTAAGGAAAGCATACTTCCAGGTTGATAAGCTTTTCCAAGATTGCCACCAGGTTTCCGTAAGAATTTTACCCATGCCATTTTCAAGAAATTCTGTTTACATTAAAGCTAAGAATTATATATTTATGTGATATTTCTGATGATAAAAGGGATGACGTCATGAATTGTCCACTTAAATTCAATGCAGTCAATTACAATACTGTAAGTTTCCAAGTCCATATCTTTCTTGTTGCTGTAAATTTTTGATGACTTTGTCAAGCAAAAATAGGGTACACGAACACTGAAGTTCTAAAAAAGAAAGCTATTCTAAACAGGGCCTTAAAATTTTTTATATGTGTTAAATTTTATAAGACAGTTGTATAGTTAAGGTAAAAAAAATTTTTTTTTAAACTGCTAAAAACAATGTTGATGAACAAGGAACTTTCTTTAAAGTACAAGCCATTTGTCTTGATGATTTAAAAAACAGATGATACAAAAAGATGTCGAGTTCGCATTTGGCATGATTCCTTTGGTCATTTGTTTTCCTTATGTTTTTTTAATACGAAAGAAGACGCTCTTTCCCAGGTGAAGTTATCAAAGGTGACTCCATATTTCTTATCACTGTGACCTCAAAGCAAATCTACAAGAAAGAAAATAAATGTTTAAATAAAAGTAAAGGCTAATCAAGAAAATTGCTACTTTACTATCTGAACACAAATACTGAATATATAACCAAAGAGAATTATAATTAATAATGTTCTAAAACATAAAAATGAAAACATTATTCTTCATTAAAAATTTTTAAAGATACCAATGTGACATCAATCACAACCTACCTGAACACTTCAGTGGTTGAGTGGTTTCATAAGGAAAATATTTTACAGGAAGCTAGAATTAAATTAGATCTCAGATAATATTTTCAAAAGTACTAACTTTGTTGTCAACACTAAATTGCCTTGTTTATTAAAACCAATAGATATACATTCTATGTTGTTATCTCTCATACACAAAATCATATCATTTTTCTAAGAAACCCAGGAGATTTTACACAAATTGATATCCATTAAATAACTCAGAAGAAACCTTAAATTGACAAATCTTAGTGAACTAAAGTAAATTTCCACATTCTTCACAAATGCATGCTCCTGACTATAAGGACTTTAAATTTAATTAAAAACAAGTATCCCAGGGGTGCCTGGCTGGCTCAGTCAGAAGAGTGTGCAATTCTTGATCTCAGGGTCGTGAGTTCAAGCCCCAAGTTGGGTGTAGAGATTAGTTAAATAAATAAAATTTAAAAATCAAAACAAGTATTACTAACAAAGTTTTGTTTAATCACTTAAATTTCCTTCCTATGTTCATTCACTCAACAAGCATTTACTGAGCCATGTACTGTGCCAGGCACTATCTAATTTAATAATGAGGAAAGGCAGACAATAATACAATGAGTAATAAATAGCTTATAGTAGAAGAGTTATGTGCTGAGTGCTAACAGAAAAACAAGGCAAGGAAAGATGATGGAAAATGCATATAATTTGAGACAGTTTGCACTTTTAAATAGTATAGTCATGGAAAGTCTAATTGAGAATTGTTACCTTTGCACAAATGTTTGAAGGAGGTGAAGATACCACCTGGGAGAAGACATTCCCAGCAGAGTGAATAGCATGCTTGGCATGTTGGGAAAATAGTAAGTGGCTCAATGTGGCAGGAGAAATGTGAACAAAGAGCAGAGAAGATGAAAAGGAGGGATGGGAACAGATCATGTGGGGTACTGAAAGCCCCCTGTAAGGACTTTGGCTTTAAACTCTGGGTGAGGGGTGCCTGGGCAGCTCAGTCGGTTAAGCTTCCGACTTCAGCTCAGGTCATGATCTCACGGTTAGTGGGTTCGAGCCCTGTGTCGGGCTCTGTGCTGCCAGCTCAGAGCCTGGAGCCTGTCTTCAGATTCTGTGTCTCTCTCTCTCTGACCCTCCCCTGCTCACGCTGTCTGTCTGTCTCTCTCTCAAAAATAAATAAACAAACAAACAAACAAACTCTGGATGAAAGTCATGGAGTTTCCTTTTTCAAAGCACAAAAACCTACAACAGAATAGCATAGATCAGTTCAATACCAATGGCCAAATACCCACTAAGGAAATCACTGAGGAATAAAGAAGTATCTTACCTAAGGAATTAAAATCAGGGCTCATTTCCAGCCCCACATATTAGCTCATCACTTATTAGCTGTTCGGTCTTAGATAAGTCCTTGTCCTCTCTGATTTACAGCTTCTTCATCTATAAAATGGGGATAACAATTAATAGCCCCAATTAACATAGGTTAAATGTTTCAAAAATTCTGAAACACTATACTATGTTACTTGTTTCCTTTTTAACTCTGTGGGTTGCAACCTTCTCTAAAGTGATCTAAGGGATCCCCAAACATTTAATATACATTTTTAATAAATGCATAATTTTATAACATTAAGGGAGTTCTATATTGGTAGTACGTGTGTATTTTAAATGGAAGAATTCTATTGAAATAATATTCTTTCATCATTTACTAGGCACCAGGTTTGCATCATGAACTGTGCTAAGGTATATGAAACAATCCCTACCTTTAATGAGCTTACTTTGGTGAAGGGCAAACACATGAACAGATAATTTTAAAATAATGTGGCTTCCATTCTTGTGCAAGATGTCAAACTAGTATATGCCCCTTGTTCCCTAACCCCAGCCCAAATCTGGAGATTATACAAAAGCAACAGGTATCCAAATTAGAAACAGGAAGAAACCTTAAGGACACCAAAGTAACTGGCTTCTAAAGTGGGAGGGAAAACAGCAGCTAAGAAATAGAGAGGGACAAGTGTTACAGACTGGAAAAGAGCTTTCTAGTTAAGATCTTTTCCATTCTTCACATTGCTCTGGGCAGAGAATCCCACCCCACACAATGCAATGAAAGAGGAAATTTCAGATACCACCCTAGTGCCATCTGGAGGGTAAAGGAGATTATAACATTGTAACAACAGGAAAACACTAGTACACAACCAGTTTGGGAACTAGTAACAAGGGTACCTGCAAGGCCCCTGTGTGTTCTACTCTCATGCCTACTTCAAAAATAGAACAGAGTATAGTAGGATCTGGAAAAAATCATGCCATTAGGCGGGGCCAAACAAAGTTCTCTCAGGCTGCTTACTCCAAATCAAGCCCCTCTACTCACAGCCTGCCTCTACTCACTGAAATCATTTGAAGAAATACAAACGAGAGCCTAGTGCTTCACCCTTCTCATGTAAACATTATTAGTTTGTAACTTGGTACTCCAGGAAAAAGATAACCAGACACTTGAGGAGTAGCAGCAAACTGAACATTTTATAACATAGGAAACAGAATAAACAGATCAAAGGAAATATAAATTTAAAATTAACAATTAATATCCACCAAAAGTGAATATGGCAGCTTTTTAAAAACCTTCTGAAATTTTGTAAAATTTAACTAGCAAAATGAATAGAAGTGAAAACCATATTAAGAACAGTAAATTCAGCTCAAGAAATTTTCCTGCAAAGCACAAAAAAGGAATAAAGAAGTGGAAAATATAAACATTTCAAAAAAGCTAAAAGGCATGAGTGAAATCTAAAAAGTGTCAATACTATCTGAAAAGATTCCCAGAAAGAGGAAAAAGTAAATTGAGTAAAGCACTTTTAGAAATGGCTAAGATTTTTCCAGAATTAAAGACCAAAAAACTGAGAAACAGAGAATAGATAACTCAAAAAAAAAAAAAAAATCCACACACGATGTGGGGAAGGAAGCAGGATGAAAACTGTGAAGTCATAAACTGAAAAGAGTGAGAAAGAAAGATTTTCAAACCCATTTATAGGCAAACAATAGAAATGGAGATGCCTGGGTGGCTCAGTGAAGTGTCCCAACTCTTGACTTTGGCTCAGGTCATGATCCCAAGGTGGTGGGATTGAGCCCTGCATCAGGCTCTGTGCTGAGTGTACAGCCTGCTTGGGATTCTCTGTCTCCCTCTCTCTCTGTCCCTCCCGCCCAACACACAAGCTCTCTCTCTCTCTCTCTCAAAATAAATGAACATTTAAAAAAGAAAGAAAGAAAACATAAATCCAAAAATAAACTTTTATAAAAACTAATATAATAGACAAAATTTTCACAAGCTTAAGGGAAAAGAGAAAGAGAGATATATAACACCAAGGAGACTGAAAAAATGAGAAATGACCACAGATATATAAGCAACGAAAAGAACTGTAAACGAATATCACTTAAGTTTATGGCAATAACTTTTAAAATCTAAACGAAGAGGTAATTTCCCAACAAAATACAAATTAACAAAATTAGGCCAAGAAAAAGTAGAAAATATTTTCAAAACCTAGAATAATGTGGACACAAACTTCTCCCACTGAAAATAGCATCTGGATCAGATGGATTCAAAGTTCAATTTTATCTAAAAGTTAAAGAACTGTTCAACGGTTCATTCTAATGGTATATTATTGCAGACCACAGGAAAAATAATATACAAAGTATCCCAAATCATTTCATGAAGCTAACATAACCTTAATATCAAAACAGCATAAATTTCAGACTAATGCAACTTGGATACAAATCCTATAAATAAAGCACTAGTAAACATAATCTACCAGTGTGTCAAAGAATAATATACACAACGGAAAAGAATAGTCAAGGAGGGTTTATTCCGGGAATGCAAATGTGATTCTATATTATTCCTTCAATAAATATTTGGGAGCTTATGCAGAAAAGAGCTAACAAAGCAATGTTTGTAACAGCCAAAAGGCGAAAACAACCCAAATGTTCATCAACTAATGGAAGGGATAAACAACATATGGTATGAATGTGTTATGTGTGTATACATATTCAAACAGAAGAATATTATTCAGCCATAAAAAGAAATGAAGTACTTTTCATACTACAATATGGATGAACATTGAAAACATTTGGCTAAGTGAAAGAAGCACCCACCCGGGTGCTCCAAAACAAACGCCCTTCAATCTAAAAGCCCCAATACTGAGAATCTATGGCCCCTAAAAGTATTACCTTATTGAGATATACTAGGTAGGTGCAATAAATAAGGAAAGAATCAAAAAGAATACTCATAAATAGGAACATAATTATATAACAGGGTGTTTTTGAGTAACAAAGGCAAAACGCAGAAATGTAATATAATCCCATTTTGGTAAAATAATACATGTAAAAAAACATATATGCTTTATATGAACTTTTGAACAATGAAGAGTGTATATCAGTTTTATTAAAATGGGGATGGACAGCTAAACCTAAATGAAAGTGGAAAAAAAAGCCTGTATGAAAAAACCCTATAGTATGTATCTTGATTACATTTACACATTATATAAGTTATATATGTGTATATACACACACAAAAAATTAAAATAAATATGACATAGCAGAAAACAATAAATGAAAAGAGACTTTGATATTACAATTTTAGGTTCAGATAAAATTGACTGAATAAAAATGCAACTGATCTCCCTATACTGATTTTGTATCCTGCAACTTTCCTGAATTTGAGCATTAGTTTTAATAGTTCCTGCTGGAGTCTTAGTGATAGTTTCACTTCTTCCTTTCCTATTTGGATGCCATTTATTTCTTTTTCTTGACTAACTGCTCTGGCTAGGACTTCCAGTGCTATGTTGAATAGGTGTGGTGAGATGGGCACCCTTGTTTTGTCTCTGATCTTAGAGGAAAAGCTTTGGACTTTTCATAATTAAGAATGATGTCAGCTGTGGGTGTGTCACAAATGGCTTTTATTATATTGAGGCACATTCCCTCTATAACCACTGGGTTGAGAAATTTTATATTGAAAGGATATTAAATTTTGTTAAATGCTTTTCTGCATCTAATTTTTCCTACTCTTTAACGTGGTATATGATTTTATTGATTAACAAATATTGAACTATCCTTGCAGGTTAGGAATAAATCCCACTTGATCATGGTACATGATCCTTTCAATACGCTACTGAATTGATTTGTGAATATTCTGTTGAGAATTTTTCTGTCTATACTTGCCAGGTATATTGGCCTATATTTTCTTTCCTTGTAGTGACCTTATTTATCTTTGTAACCAGGGTAAAACTGGCCTCATAAGAAGGGTTCCCTTTCCTTCAATTGATTTAAAAGTGAATATTAAGCTATAAAACTAATTGAATTGTATTCACCAAATGGCATATTAGAGTCCTAACCTCCAGTGCCTGTGAACATTTGCAAACAGGGCTTTTGCAGATGTAATGAGGTTAAGATGAGGTCATTAGTGTGGGCCCTTATCCAATAAGGCTAGCAGTTATCATTAAAAGAGACAGAAACACACAGAGAGAATACTGTTTAGTGGCAAGCAGGGAATGTGCCTGTGATACAGCTACAGGTAAGGGAACACCAAGGATTGACAGCTACCACCAGAAGCAAAACGGGGAAAGGAAGGCTTCTGCTTAGAGCTCTTGAAAGAAAACAACTCTGCCAAACCTTAATTTTGGACTGCCAGCCTCTGGAGCTGTGAGAGAATAAATTTCTATTGTTGTAGGTCATTCAGTTTGTTCTGCTTTGTTATAGCAGTCCTAAAAAACTAGTAAGAGCTAATAAAGCCATGAAATCCCTTTGTTCTTTTACATTTACTGGGATTTGTTTTGATTATAAAATATTACATAGATTTCTAAAATAACATAGAAGTACTGCATAAGGAAAATTAGAAATACCCGTAATCCTATAGAAGTATAGAATCACTGCTAATAAAGCTACTAAAATATATTCTTAATAGTATCTTGGCCTAACCATCAAACTGTAAAGTAAAATTTCATTTTAACATCTTTTCACTAATAAGCAATACAGCAACTGAAGGGCACACTGAAAACTTTTTATTGATATACTACAACTGTTCACCTAACTAGTAAAAGTATTCAAGGTTTCACTTTCAATAACTAGATAGCAAGGTGAAGAGGTACAGCAAGGTGAAGCAATTAAAAGTCTAATTCAGTATAGAGGTATCATCACTTCTGTAAGTTGAAGGATTAGAGTAAGGAAGAAGTAACAAGAACAGATATCCTTTAACACACAAAAACCACTGTCACCCTACAAATGGAGGTACTGGAGAAGAGTGTACTAGAAAATTTATAAAGCAAAGACAGAAAATGGGATTAAAGTCATAAGAAAATACTGTACCACCACAAACAAAAGTGGCAAATTTTAAGTAGTCTCCAATGTTCTGTACTTTTCTGCTCTATTTCTTTTTGTCTAAAAAAGAACTATGCTTTATCTCTTATGGCTTTTACCTACTCGTTAGTTCCCACTGGTAACTAACTAGAGAAAGACATGAGTTCATGTGTATCCAAAATGTAGAGTATAAACATTAAAGACAATGGCTTATAGCAATCTGTTTTAAGATACGACTCCAGAAGCAGGCATAACCTAACATTTCTTTGCCTTGACAATGCCCAAAGTGGAACTCTTGCTTTATCTATACCTTTTCCCTCATCTCATTTGATGGCAACTTTGTCTTTCCAGTTGCTCAGAACAAATATCTTGCTATGATCTTTGACTCTTCTTTCTCACCTATTTCTGTCAGAATGTGACCAATTCTCACCCCCTCCACTTCTACTATTCTCATCTTACCCATCATCAAATCTTGCCTGGATTACTAGAATAGTCTAATTGTCTCCTAGATGCTGCACTTACCCTTCAAAAGTTACCCTCAAGAACAGACAAAAAGATCCTTCTAAAATTAAATCATAATGTCATCCCCCTCCTTGTAATCTTTCAGTGGGTCTTTATTACCTTCGGATTAAAACCCAAAAAGTCTATCATGGACTACAAGGCCCTATACGACCTGCTAAAAGCAAAAAACACTTTTTTTCTATACTCTCACTGCACTTCTGAGACCAGATGTGTTTCTCCACAACAAGCCATTCTCCAATTCTCAGTGGACACCAACACAACACCTGCAATTTAACTCAATTTTGACATTATCTACCTGAAGTCAGAGTCAAATCCCAAGGTCTCAGGCCCACAAGACCATCCCTCCCACTTCAGCTGCTAATCACATGTCCCAAGTTGTTACTTGTGTTTCCGATCAATCGTCTATAATTTAGGGGTCCCCATGAACCTCTCCATGGATCCAATTAATTTGCTAGCATGGCTCACAGAACTCAGGAAAACAGCTTACGGACTAGACTTCAGGTTTATTATAAAAACATACTCAGAAACAGCCAGATGGAAGAGAGGCAAAGGGGCAAGGTATGTGGGAAGGGGCATGGAATATCCAAGCCCTCTCCAGACATACCGCCCTCCCAGCACCTCCCCATGTTCAACAATCCAAAAGCTCTCCAAATCCCTTCAATTAGGATTTTTTTTATGGAGGCTTCATTACACAGGCGAGCTGCTTAATCATTGGCAATTAGTGTTTAGCTCAAACGGCACCACACTCCCTTCCCTGGAAGTGGTAGGAGGTGGGCAGGCTGAAAGTTCCATTCCTCTAATCACACAGTTGGTTCCCCTGACAACCAGCCCCCCTCCTAAGGCTACCTAGGGGCCTCCAACCACCAGTCATCTCATTAGCAGGCAAAAAAACATTTACTGCTTCCAGAGATTCCAAGGGTTTTAGGAGGTGTGTGCCAGGAAATGGTGCCAGAGCTCAAATACTACATATGTATTTCTTACTATGTCACACCTGCCCATCCCCTCACCTTTACCTCTACTTTCCCTTCACTTTCTCCACTGCAGTTGTATCAGCCTCCTTCTTATTCTGAACACACCATGCAAACACCTGTTTTAGAGTCCTTACACTGGCTATTCTGCCTGGAACACACTTCCCCTTGATGACCACATGACTTCTCCCTGGCTCCCTTCATGACTGCTTTGCTCAAAAAACACCTTCTAAATGAGGCCTATATTGATTTAACATTGCAACCCATCACAACCTCCACTCCACACTCCCAACTCCCCTTACCCTGCTTTACCTTTTCTTTTCTCCTTGGCATTTATCATCATCTTATATACTATATAACTGACTTATTAGGATTATTATTGTTTCTCTTCCCAATCATCTTAGAATGCAAAGTGAATCCCAGGAATGTAAAACAGTACACAGTACCTAGTAAGTACTCATTAAGTATTTATTGAAGAAAGCTCAGGAAATAAAGTGAAACCTCAATCAACAAATTAGTGTTCCTATAACAAAGATGACCTAGGCAATCAGGGCTCAGGACAATCTCCCACCATGTGGCAGCTACATCATTGTCAGTACTATTGCCAAGGATATAGGATTATTTCAGGTCTATACAACATACTTTATAGGAGGAAAAATCCTCTAGGGTTCCAACATCCTGCTTGCCCAAAAACAGCAAAGGCCACCATGAGAGGGGCAAGAGATATTTTGCAGGCTAAGAAGTTTAGAAGACACCTGGTGGATAAAGAATGTCCTGATAGGTTCCTGACAAGGGCAGAATCTATGGTCTGATACTGACCTCATGTGTCCCACAATTATTTATTTCACCTCTGATAAAGCTTTTAGCATCACAGAACATTACTTAATTATTTGATCATTAAAATCTTATCAGTTACATAATCTATAATCATAACTACATAAAAAGGTTCACAGTTAAGTAGCATAAGCCATGTATAAAATACCTAATAAATCCCCAAAATAAGCAGGCATTCAATAAATGTAAGCTAATTTTAATGAAAGCAACAACACTACCTTTGAGGTAAATGGTTTTTAATAATATAAACAAACATCTGAAAAGAAAGTAAAAACTATATATTTTATATCTCATTTTGCTATCATTCTCCATTTCTTTACACTGATGTATCAATCTTGACTATAGCCTTAATTAGATCAGATAAATTATACAATAAAGTATCAATTTCTATATTTTAATATCTGTGAATAAGTTTTTCTTAGTAGAAAATAAAACAATTTCATTTGCAGCGCTATCCTACATTAAGAAACCTTAACATGAAAAATTCTAATTTACAAAAAAAATGTTTGGGAATGCTTCATTTTACAAGTGGATTCATCACAGTATTGTTTTAAACATTCATTTACAACCTTTTGGACAAGAGAAGGAGAAACTGCATTAAAACATTAGAAGGCAATGCATCAGAAATAAATGGAAAACAACTCTGGAATAGCAATGTAAACAAAAGAGATTTAATTTAGAAAAACTCAACCTATATACCACTTTTCACAAAAATAACTACAAACTTCCTTGATGACAATTTTAATTCATAAATAACATGATCCATCTAGCCATAAAAAATAACTATGAGCACCCATAGTACATCTGGACACGGCTCTCATCATGTCTCTGGGTCCCAGAGAAAGCTCGCCTGCCTGCCTGCCTGCCTGCCACCCTCTGTGCTGTCCATATGATACTCTCCTTACACTTAAGATGACAGTACACATACCATCATCTCCAGATTCCCTTACTCTGTCTTCCCTCTACAGAAACACAGTTACAGATTTTTAAAAGAAATGTACAAAGTGCAGTAGTAACACAAAAATGAAGTAATCTATTGTCCTTTGCTAGATTAGAAAATACTTCACAGGTGTGGAATGGGTGACCAGTAAGTTGACAGGGTAATGGGAGGAGGAGAAGCAGAATCTTACAAAGGCAATGGTATAAGAAAAAAAGACTATTTTACCTTCGGAAACTCAGTTCAGTTGGGGGAGGATTGGGAACAGGCTGAGATGAGGCTCGGAAAAGGAAGAACTCATATTTCTGACCAGTTTAGCTTTGTTTCATTATTTTTGATTCTCTAGTGCCTAGCATACAACAGGTCAATAAGTGTTCATTGAATAAATTTACTAACTCAGAAATCACAAAAAGGAAGAAAAAAGTTTGGAATTTGGAAGTTTACAAATTCCAAAGGAAAATTTCCAAAGGAAAAGTATTTCTTCAAACTACTTTCTGCAGGTCAGTATTTACAAAATAGAAGTAAACAAAAGCTACATTTACAAAATGTGTTCAAAAATACCAAATTAAGGGACGCCTGGGTGGCTCAGTCGGTTTAGCGTCCGACATCGGCTCAGGTCATGATCTCATGGTTTGTGGGTTCGAGCCCCGTCAGGCTCTGTGCTGACAGCTCAAAGCCTGGAGCCTGCTTCAGATTCTGTGTCTCCCTCTCTCTCTCTGCCCCTCCCTGCTTGTGCATTCTCTCTCTCTTAAAAATAAACAAACATAAAAAAATTTTTTAAAATACCAAATTAATTCAAAAATATCACAACAATTCAGATAACTGAAATGATAGCTTGGATACTGGAATATGGTTTATGTTGCATAATATTTTATTTTCTGCTGAATTACAAATATGAATATAAGGAGCAACTTTTCTGAAGTGACTCATATAAAACAAAAATTCTTCAGCCACATGCAATGGTTTGTAGCATTTTTGTGTATGTCATAGATACTTTTGGTGGCTTAATGAGGCCTATGGACTCCTTGGAAAAACGAACATTTGTAAATGCATAAAATTCATTAAGATTGAAAGAAAGGGAGAGAGAAAGATCGATCATAACATCACAAAAAGAACCAATTATATTAAAAGTCAGTTCTAACCACAGATTATAGTTCTAATCATGGACCCTACTTTAAGAACTCCTGATAGAGGATATGGGTTAACTTGGAAAACCAAAGAATACTTCTTACCTAAAGAGCACCCCGCCATCTCTCTATATATAATATTCCTATTGTCTTAAAAAAGCTCATAATCACTTACCAAGATTAGGATATTATATAAAGTTATTTAAAGTTTAAATAACCTTTGAAGATTTTATCTGTGGTAAAACAGGGTGCATCTATTTCTTGTTCCTATTACGTCCACTTATTGTAATGCAAAAATTTCTAAAATCATTACATTCGTACAAAATTAATAATAATATACTATATGCTATATTTGTATCATCACTAATCTATTGCTAGTTCTCCAATGACATCTACTAACACATTTCTTCCTTAATCCAAGAGCTCATGAGTACCAGTAGGCTAGACTGACAATCTTCTGGGCCCCAACACACCTAGCATGCTCTGCATTCAAAATACTTCCAGATGCACTGTGTAAACGACCTCGCTGTAGATCGTCTTTGAGATCTATAATTAAGAAACACCTTATAGTTAAAGCTGTCAAATAACAAGATCTACTCAGTACTGTAGTAACTAAACGTCTCTGTGGGATAACTTAATCTGCCACTTTATGGATTTCAAACATACTTTTGGCAAATTGTAGGGTACAGCAAGCAACACCCTCCCTACCACGGTAGGTGAGCGAGTTCCAAACAGTATGAACAGGGAAAATAACTCTGATTTTGACTTTTGAATGTGTATATAACCTTAAAATAAATCAGAATTTTCATTTTTTAACTTTGTCTTGCTAAACCAAACTTCTAAACCATAATTCCAATATTGTTTCTTGATAACAGAGTTTAAAAGAAACATTTGACACTAAATAATATAAAAAAATCTTGAATCATAGTATACTCTAAAATCATAAAAGGTTTTTAAAAGAGATTTTCGTTTTTAAGAAAGAGAACAAACCAAGTGGAGAAGGGTATCCCTCCCATATTAAAATAACTATATTTTAAAACTACTTTTTATATCTGCTAGAGAATATTAATGGATTGACTACTAGTGTCAAGCAAGCTTCAGAAACAATATACAATCTACATATGTTTTTAAAAAGTTTTTTAATTAATAGACAAAAAAAGGTGTGTTCTTGGTTACTTATTTTCTACACTGTAGGAAAAAATACACATAGCGAAGAATGAGTTTAATCTACGAACAAACTTAAATCACTTTCATAGTTTATTACCAGTAATCACGAACCTAGACAAACTGTCCAAAAAGCTCATATTAAGAGCCTCCAAAACATAAAACAAAAACAAAAACAAAACCTGTGTTTCTTTCAGACTATAATTAACTCTAACTTACAGTTGAGTTTGTCTATTTGAATTCTTACGACAATGTCAGGTAAATCATATATTACTTTTAAAAAGTAAACTTTGTTTTTCTAATTTCTCCTTCACAGGATTAAGGAGCTTTGCCTAGGCCATCAGCAGGAAACCGAAAATAGAAAATTAAACTAACAAGCAAGTATCCATTTAGCCAAAAGTTCATTTTAATCAGAATTTTGTGTTAGCACTTGTTACTTCTTTTAAACACTGAGAATTAGGAATGTTTTCTTTAAAGAACAGATTTAAAAGCGAATCAGATCCTAATTACAAAGAACTTCCTAAGTTTAAACATCCCTCACAAATAGCCTTGAAAATCCAGTGCAAAAATATATATATTTTTCCAGATAAGGAAACATTTTGGCATACTCTGCTGTCTAACAAATAAAGCCTTGCAGTACATTTTGCAAGCATTAATCAGACTTTGCACTGATACAGAAAACCGTGCAGCAAGATAACAAAACCTCAGAACGTGCTCAGATTGCAGCCTTCAGAAAGCCTCTCTAGCACACCTGTACAAGTTCTGTACTTCCTGTTCTCCAACGATGTTTAAAGGTAGTTGGGTAAATGTCCCATAAGTTGTTTAAAAGCTAAACATTAACTTTATAAATTACTACTACCACCCAGAAACCACCAGCCCAGAGAGTCTTACGTATCCAGTCACCTCTCTTCTCCAAGGAGGGCAACATAACCCTTTATAATACTGCCGCTCGGGAGTTGGCAGTGGCTCCGCAAGCAAGGGGCAGGTAACAAATAAGCGTATATTCATAATCCCAACGCACCCAGCTGCACTCCAGGTTCTGCCTCTTGCCCGTCCTCAAACACAGCAGCAAGAACAGCCACGACCCAGTAAATACAGCACCTCCTTTCGCCTCCCGCGCGCCTCCAGCCTGCCCAGAGGCATCTCCGCCAGGGCCGGGACGTGGCGGGAAGGAGGCGGGCAGGCTTCTTGCCCTCGGGTGCCTGAACCCGGGGAAAAAATCCGCGGAGCAAGGGCGGAGGATGTCGCAGGGCTGCTAGGGGAGACAAAGTCTGGGGCTAGAACTGGGGTCTCCCACTCAGGCCCGGGATCTCTATCTAGGGACTAGTTTCGGGGACTTACCTTGAGCTCTGCCCTCTAACCAGAGGAGCGTGCGGTGCAGGTAGGGAAATACCGGCCTTCCACTTCCGAAGAGCTACCTCCCGCTGGCCCAGCTCTGCCACACGCCAACACCCAGCTGACACTAACAGCTGGCACCGTAGCCGAGGTTCACCGGGAACTGGAGCAGAGGCGTCTGGTATCGCCGCCCAGAGCTCGACCCGGCGCACGGAGCATGCGCACACGCCCCAATACCCAAGGGCCAGTCAGGGCAGTGACACCTGCGATCAACAGGTCCCGGGAGACCCGCCCCACTCCCCGCCTCGCTCCCGCCCCGCCTCCTTAGAAAAGGCCCCGCCTTCAAGCTCACCGAGCTAACTCTGCCCCGCCCGCGATTTCCCGGCTTTCCGGACCTGGCGAACTGTATTCCCGCGGGGGTTCGATTGGGCGCGCGATCCAGTTGACTTACTCCGAGGCGCGAGATCCCGCGAGAGCAGGAGCTTGAACATTTCCCTTAAGGCAAGGGCGGTAGAGGAGGGCTTGCTTAGCTGTTGGCTAAGATGGATGTAGGTTGGCTGTGTAGTGAAGAAGGAAAGAGGGTATAGTTCCCCTCAAGTGGAAGTGATTATTCCGGTGCTCTTGGTCATTATATTCAGTATTTTCTAAGATCAGGAACGTGGACCTACCAAGGATTGGGCTTTAGGTTAGGTAGGTATTGTTACCTGAGAGAGAACAATCTGTACCGCCTGACACCGAAACTACTTGAGAGTATGCAATTCCTTTAGCTTTCTGTGAACCGTTATGATCTGTTTGCAGTTAGGGGCACCTGAGTGTCTCAGTCGGTTGAGCATCGGACTTGCGTTCAGGTCATGATCTGACGGTTCGTGAGTTGGAGCTTGCATCGGGCTCTGTGCTGACAGCTTGGAGCCTGGAGCCTGCCTCCCATTCTGTCTCCCTCTCTCTCTGCCGCTCCTCCTCTCACGCTCTGTCCCTCTCTCAAAAATAAATAAACATTTAAAAAAAAATTTTTTTAATGATCTGTTTGCAGTTAAATGGCCTCCATTGGCATGAATGTGTATTCCCTAACTAGTTGTTTCGTGACTGTTAATAAAATCAAAGCTTTAATAAACGTGTTGACTCGGTTAATGGTTAATTGTGGTAAGAAAAATTTGGCTGCCGCCTTATGCTTTAGAACAGGTTTTAAGTTACAAGCTACTGCTTGGGAACTGGTCTAAATTCTGTTTTCTAATAAATCGTTTTTTTTTTTAATGGAAGTTAAAAAAAAACCCACTACCGTCTTAATATCAAAGATCCGTCAATAAGAAGTAAATAAAATTTTGGAACTCCTTTCAAAGCTGGTGCAGGCAGAACATAAACATACAGATTATAAAAATTGATTCAAGTAAACTCATGGGTAACTAGAAGTTTATTTGAAGAATTAAAATAAACATTTTACTTTGATATGGGTGCATCGTGCTTGAGACTGAATGAGAGTTTATTGAGCATTTATTATATTCCCTTCAACTGAATTACATAGGAAAGGAAATATAGTGAAAGTGAAGACAGTTCCTGCTGTAAAACTTCTGGAGGAGGAGGAAAAAACCTTTGTGTTAAAAAATAATAATAACACCGGTAACTCTCCCTTTGGTTTCCCTAGTCCCACTAAATCTTGGTTCTGCAACTGTGTCTCTGATGCACTTTAAATATTTTTCTTAAGGCCGTCTGTGTTCCCAAGCTCTCCATTTTCTTTTATTTGACCTTACTCCTCTTGTATCCTTGAGCATCTCTTTTCCATCATGGACTTGGCTACCAGGTTTCCCAGTACACCAAGTATTCCCAGATCTATATCTTCAGGTTAGACTATTTTAAGCAACAGCATCTGCATTTGGATATCACACAGATACCTTAATTAGGTCCTAAACTGGCATTGGTATCTTTACCATTCCCTATTCCTGATGCAATGACTCTCCCCACCCATCTGGAAACTAGCCCATTTTCATGCCCTATTTCAGATAATGGCACCCAGTTACATCTCTACCCAGACAGAAATCCATGAGTTCCCCTATAGTACAGTTCCTTCACTTCCTGTATCCTAATATCAAATTCTATTGACTCTTATCTACTTAAATATCTCTCAAATCCACTCCTCTTCAATCTTCACTCTCGCTGTCTTAGTTTATCAAGTAATTAATACCTCTCCTGACTCACCTTACCTGGACAATTGCATTCACTCCTTGTTATTTCCCACTCCAGTCCAACCTACATTCTATTAATAGTTTTTGTAACATGAAAATATGATCACAATATTCCTCTGCCAAGATTTTTTCAGGGGCTTCCCATCACCAGTAGGACCTTTCACGATCTGGCTCCAGACTGTTAACATAATCTGCCATTCTTGCCCATTTACTCCACCCTAGCCACACTGAACTCCATGCTTTTCTGTGATCCTACCAGGTTCTTTCAAGATCCTTCAGGTCTCATTTGAATTGAACACTTACCTCCTCCATTGAACCTTTCATAACTTTCTAACACAGA
Source organism: Cryptoprocta ferox (assembly GCA_028646485.1). Lineage (NCBI taxonomy): Eukaryota > Metazoa > Chordata > Mammalia > Carnivora > Eupleridae > Cryptoprocta > Cryptoprocta ferox. Next base: position 97,438,421 of record CM053567.1, read on the forward strand.
CTTGCCTTTCCTTCACCCGTTTTGGACTTACTTCTATGATAACAATTATATGGTACTATAATTATTTGCAAATGTAACTGACAGGGCTACCCCTGTCTCCACTCTTGAAAAATAATTTGAACTGTGGGTAACAAAGACTCATAGTATCTCCTTTCCTCATTTAGAGATTACAGAAGTATGCCCTTTAGTTCACCCTACTTGAGAATTTGACTAAACCCTTACTGAACACTTTTTTAATCCTCTAAATTCAAACTTTCTACCAGGTCTTGGCATATCTCAGGACTGAGTTTTAAATTATAGGCTTGTAATAGGTCACAAGTTAAGCATCAAGAGAGCAGCCTGAAGCAAGCTGATCGAAAAAGGAAAATTGACATTGCACCACATCACACCCAGAAAACTTTGTAGCTAGGAATGTGTTTTATTGCTTAATAATAACACACCAACAGGTTTTAATAATAACCATAGGGTGGGCATAGCTCGAAGTCTGGTATTTCACCCTTTCTAGCCCAGTGATTGGTGTTTGGGTGGTTCTGGCTAATCAGCATCTTTTCACAGGGTTTCTAATTGGATCTTTTCTCTGGTTGCAAAGCTGTAAAGATGGGAGCTCAGAGCTGCTTGTAGCAATGTGTGTTGCCTTTTAGAGTAGCTGGTCTGAAAGAATAATATAAATATGGGAGGAAGTGAGAGAAGAGGGTCCCTGAAGGTCCTCTATCCTCTTACAAAATAAGGAAAAATGGAGTTAGTGTTCACTGGACTCCTCAAAGGTCTGCAGCATGACATTTTGTTAAATATCAGATCAAATTCAATATTCTCAGCATCATAGCCAGCTCTTCCTTAGCCAAAACTTTACTCGCCCTACATCCCTATCCTTCTAAGCCTCTGCTATACCAGAGTCAACATTTGCTAGTTAACCACAGTTAGTGGTTAACCAGCGGCCTCCTTAATTTTTGCTGAGTTATTATCAGCTTAGGCAATTTCATTACCCTTGTATGTTATTTCACCTTGAAACATTCTAATTTTCTTATCTGTAAAATTGTGATGAGAAATAATACTTATATATGATGTCTTTTGATGCTGACCCAGATAAAAGCAAGTAAAGTCCTGTACTGTGTTATTATGGCCATTAGTGCTATTATTATGACTACCAATACTGTTGTCATCAATGTAATGTGATGCTATAAGAACCTATATATTGTTTTTCTTGCTGCACTGTGTATTTTATTACAATCTCAAAGATGTGGGAGGCGTTAGATTACATCTAGCCCAGCCTCCCACTCAATGAAGGATCATCCCCAGCAGTGGTTGTCCAAGTTCTGTTCAAATATACTAACATGATAGAAAACGTGATGCTTTCGGGGACAGCCTATTTCTTTTAAAGACTGTTAAGAACTGTTCGGGCGCCTGGGTGGCTCAGTCGGTTGAGCGTCCGGCTTCGGCTCAGGTCATGATCTCTAGGTTCGTAGGTTCGAGCCCCACGTCGGGCTCTGTGCTGACAGCTCAGAGCCTGGAGCCTGTCTTCAGATTCTGTGTCTCCCTCTCTCTCACCCTCCCCTGCTCATGCTGTCTCTCTCCCTCAAAAATAAATAAAACATTAAAGAAAATTTTAAAAAGAACTTTTCATCACAGTGAATTGAAATCTACCTGTAATTTCCACATATCTGTCCTTTGTAGCAACAGAAATCTATATTCTCTTTTCCATAAGACACTGTTTAACTTTGAAAACATTTTTGTTTTTTCAAACTAAAAATACTCAGTTCTCTCAATAATTTTTGAAGGCCTAGTAAATATTAAGCTAATCAATTTGAATTGAATTCATATCACCCTATAAGGTATTTAAAGTGATTTCTAAAAAAAAAAAAATGATAATAAAATGACTTAAAAAATATAACATAAAGTAGTGATCAAATATAAATAATAAGAATCAGAGCTATGAGGTTATAATACAAGTAGAACATAAAGAATGGGAGCAAAAGAATAAAAATATGCATGAGGTTATAGCTTAAACTTTTTTGGCTCTGATCTAAAATCAAAAGTGGATATGATATTTAAGTTATCGGTAACAGGAAAACATTTTTCTGTCATCACCTAAAATGTTTTTCCCTCATGTGGGCCTTCATCTGAGGAGGCTCTTCTCTATGTTCATGGGTAATGGACTCATCAACATGTCCCTGGAAAATGCAGTAACAGGTTTCATATATCGTCCATGAAACTGAATTCAGGATGCACTTTTGGTGTCAACTTGTGGAACAAAATGTGACTCCCAAAAATTAAAACAGATTTTTGCAATTAGCCCGATTATGGTTTGTGTGTAAATATAATTTCTTTTTAATTTTTTATAAACAAGTTTTATAACACGTTTTACTTACAGGTTGCTTTAGATGGAAAGGATAAGTCTTTTAGAAATGGAAAAGATCTGGTGCGCCTGGGTGGTTCAGTCAGTTAAGCATCAGACTTCGGCTCAGGTCACGATCTTGTGGTCCTTGAGTTCTAGACCCAGTTCAGGCTCTGTGCTGACAGCTTGGAGCCTGAAGCCTGCTTTGGATTCTGTGTCTCCCGCTCTTTCTGCCCCTCCCCCACTCATGATCTGTCTCTCTCTCTCAAAAATAAATGAACAATAAAAAAATTAAAACAAAAAGAAATGGAAAGGATCTTAGAGATTAGTTTGTTAAAGTCTCTCATTGTACAGATGAGAAAACTTAAGATCAAGGAAGTAAAGTTACCCAAGTTCATGCTAGATGCTGGTAGAACTAGGAATGAAACCCAATTCCTAAACACTTGGAATTGGCCTGGTGTGAAATACTTTCCCTGAAATATTCTGAAGTTTCATAAGGGATAGTACTCTTTTGTTTCTTAAAGTGCAATGAAATTCTTCTAAATTCAAGTATGGTGATAAATATACTTGGCATCTTTGTACCCTTTTGAAAGACAAGGGAAGGGGAACATAAGGAGAAAGTCAAGAGCACTCCACAAGTAAAGATTTTCTTTTTCTGAATTGTGATATCTATTGTAGTATTCTGACTTTATGAAAAACACTAAGATGTTTGTAAATTTATCAAATTTATTTTCTCACCTAAGCCATGTATGCACACAAGCGCGCGCGCGCACACACACACACACCCTTTTATATCTTGGACTGACTTGTGTTCAAAGTAGTTCTTAAAGAAATACGATAGTACAATAACACTGTGTCTTTTGCTCATAGCATATTGGCTGAAGCACTGAACCCAAAGGAAGTTGCCCTGGAGAGCACTTTTCTTTGTAAAGATGACAAAAATATTCAGGGCACCAGTGTTTTCAAGTTGAACTTCCTTATTGAAATTCATGTCACAGTCAAAAAGAAAAAGGGGAAATAGAATATTTTTAATAGAGTAATAAAAATTGTTGAAAAATATTCACTGATAGAAATACTTCAAAGAATTATAGGTATATATAAAGCAGAAATTCTTAAGTAATGAATTTATTTCTAATTCTCAACTATTAGTATTCTTGAGTCTTTCATTCTCTTATCTGTAAAACAAACCCTAAAACTGAAATTGTGCTGGGGGAAAATAAACAATCTAACTCTTGGCAAATAATATCCCAGGAATGTATGTTAAAGACTTTGTACATTTTAAAATCAAAGTTTTCTGATTACATTGTTTTCTACACATTTTGTTCTGTTACTGTTTCAAATTGTTTTAATTCCGAATAACTCTCTTTATCGAATTAGTTATAATAGTTTTAATGTGACAAAGAGAAGCCATTTTAGTTGTTAAAACTTGTGCTGACATTTCGATGTCAAAACAGCAGCTAGTAAGAGGTAGAATGGTAGCTCTTAAACATTGTACTCTGCAATGGAGAGAAAGCAGTATATTTTACACTACGATTCAGTTCACATGGACATATAGAAAACAAAACCAATAGTTTCTTAAACAAGATTATTACTATGAGTGATGCACTCTGATATTTTATTCTTTTCTATTTCATTTGAAAATCTTCTGATCATAACACAACTATAGTTTGAAAGATGTGAGCAGGAGGATTTTAGTAGAAGGAATAGCTTACTTTTCAGTATAGTGTGGAAATTTACTCCCTTCCAGTTAGAACAAATATTCATTTTTCTTTGATATTACCACATTAACAATTTTTCACTGATTAAAAACTTCCTAACATTGTAAAAAGGTCGTTACTCTTTGGCTGCACATTTTACTAACATTACCCTTATTCACAGTTTTAATTCTCTGTGGTTAATAAATGAGATGTACAAATCATATAAGGCTGTATCCATATAGTTATAGATCAATATGAAATTATTTACAATATACAGCCAGAAGGTGTGTGGATTATGTTTATGGATGGTGTTCTTTACTGAGATAGTAGAGAGAATATGATAATGGAAGGAATGTGAGATCAGAAGCAGGATTCTTGGGTCCAATTTTATTTTATTTGTTCATTATTATTATTTTTAATCAGTTTATTCTTTTTTAATGTTTTTATTTTTGAGAGAGAGAGAGGGAAGAGAAGAGAGAGAAGGAGACAGAGGATCCAAAACAGGCTCTGCACTGACAGTAGAAAGCCTGAGGCAGGGCTTGAACCCTCAAACCATGAAATCATGGACTGAGTCAAAGTTGGATCTCTTAACCAACAGAACCACCCAAGTGTCCCTTGGGTCCTAATCTTAGATGTGCAATGTGACATTGGGCTAGTTTCTTAACTTCTCTGATCTAAGTTTCCATTCTGTAAATGAGGGAATTGATCTAGAATATTTCAAGATAGTGTCTAAAGTTCTTTGATGGTTGTTTATTTAAACCAAAGAGTGTTTTATTATGCTATCAACATAGTACTAGTGGATTATATTTGGCAAAATAATACTTGTTCTTTGCCTATTCTTATTATTGTATCTAAAATATTAATATTCCTTTGCTATGCTTACAAGAGAACACTTAAGTAAATATCAGGGTATGGAATTGTACCAATGGCATAGTCTCATACATTCTGATAATTATGTTCATTAACCATAATTGATACATTTATACATATATGCATCTTAAAATATGATAATTTTTCTGTGTTGCTATGTGTGTTAGTCTGTTTGGACTACTTTAACAGAATATCATAGACTGGGTAGTTTATAAACAACAGAAATTTATTTTTCAAGTTCTGGAAGATGGGAAATTCAAGGTCAAGCTGCCAGCAGATTCTGTGTGTGGTAAGAACTCACTTCCTGATTCACGATTGGCTATCTTCTCACTGTGTACTTTCACAGGGGAGGAGGTAAGGGAGTTCTCTGGGGTCTCTTTTATAAGGGGACTAATCCCATTTATAAGAGCTACACCCTTATGATCCAATCACCTCCCAAAGGCCCCATCACAGTGCGGGTTAGGATATCAGCATATGAATTTTAGAGACACATACATTCAGTCTATACCTCAATAAGTTTTGTAAGTTTTTGGTAAGTTTAATGTATTTTTATTATTTTGATGAGTTTGTGAGAAAACTGACTGTAATCATATACTGTATTCATGTCTCTTTCTATATATCAGAAGTAAAGAAATATTTTTCTTAAGTAAATGTGGCCCATGTTCACCTTTGACTTTATTTTCCAAAGTAAGTGTGGAGCCTGGAGTACTGTATGGCCCAGACCAGAGTCTTGCCCAGGAGGCCTGGGACCTAAGGCAAACCAGCTATGTTGTAGAGTCTTCGTTAGTCCCAATTTTTCACATAGGTGGAATTAAGGTAAAATGGATATTAGAAAGTGAGTTTTAAAATTAAGCTTGATAGTGGAAATTGGAAAGTATTCCTGCCTGCTTTTTCAAGGTAAGTTCGAAAAGAAGAAAAGGTTATTTCAGGTAGATTGCATTTTGGTGAATTTTTCATTATTTTAACATCATGTCCTAGAGGAATCAACTCCTTCCCCAGTTTATGATCTCCAGAGGCCTAATTTCTTTAAGCAAGACAGACTATCTCACCCCCAAAGGGACTTAGGAGTGATTATTTTTATTCATTATATTCTAGAGATAATTGTGCCAAAATATTAGAATCCAGGGGCAATATGGCTCTTCTTTTTAATTCTTTTTTTTTTTTTTTTTTTTTTTTTTAGGTAATCTCTATACCCAGCATGGAGCTAGGACTCAGAACCCTGAGATTGAGTCGCAGGCTCCACCAACTGAACCAGCCAGGTGCCCCAGGGGCAATTTGCTTCTTTCTTTGAATATTCTGAACAGGAATTTAAATGAGTTGTAATTTAAAAGGGCTATGTAGCCATCAGAGCCATAGGAACTCCTTTTGATTGTGTAATGTGTTTTCTGAAGAGAGGGCACACTGATCAAGGAAAGTATCCACCATGTTGATATTTAAAAATTCATAACAGGCAGCCTGGGGCCATAGTGAGGCTTTGCTGCCTGTGAAGAGGACCTTTCTCTCTTCTTTCTTCAGCAAATTCTCTGGTCCCAACTGTCAGCTTACCCTCCCCCCCCACCCCCCGCCCCATCCTGAGTGGGAGTGTGGCGCAGAACAGAGTCTCAAGATTCTGCCAAGAACATCTTGCCATGATTGGATAGGAATCCCAGATAAAAATATAAACCATCAACCTGTTTACTTTGTTATCTCTGAAAATGAATCACCATTGGAGAAAAGCTATGTGAATTAAGACAAGAAACAGAAGGATGGAACCAAAAGTTCTGGGCAAACCAAAATTTGACTCTTCATAAGAAAAAAGAAGAATTTATTCACTCAAGACTAAAAGTTAAAGGCCTGGGAACTGAAACAGAATCAGGTAAAACAGAGACATTGAATGAGGGAGAAATGGCTGACTTTTACAAGGAATTTTTAAGTAAAAATGTTCAGAAGCACATGTATTATAACAGAGACTGGTACAGCCTCATTTTATCATCACCTTCTTCAAGGGGAAAATGGCCTTGGAGGTGATTTGGAACAAGCTTAGATTGAAACAAATGAAGAGCAGAGTCTACTTTGACCCACACACTCTGAGTTTCCACAAGAAGTAACTGGTTTGGGAACTCATATTACGAGCATGCTAAAAACCTGTAAATTATCTGTGAAAATCTGTAACTCCCACACTTTCCTCATGTGGGGGGTCACTTGTCTTATGTTAGTGAAAGATGGACTGGAGAACATGGGTCTGGTGAGCTGTGGGCCTTGTGGCTATGTCCTGACTGTGGATTCCAAGCTGCATTTTGGTCACAGATGTGATATTAAATACAGCCCAAGCACTGTGAAAAAAATCTTAATTGACATACAAAGTATGTGAAGGATCACAGGAAATAAGACTACTCTATCAAGATAAAACACTACCTCAACTGCAATTTTGAGGCTAAAGCATTGAGCTAATGCTAATGCTTATCTTAAAAAGTAGCCACCTGGTTGGTTCAGTCGGTTAAGCAGCTCAGGTCATGATCTCGTGGTCCAGTCCATCCTCTCTCGATCTCTCTCTTTCTCAAAAATGAATAAACATTAAAAAAAATGTAGTCAGGCCACTGCACTGTTTCTGACTATGTCTCTATTTAATAAATTCCTTTTTTCAACATATATTAGTTCCAAATCAGAGCTTACTCTATCTCAAAGAACTTTCAATGTAACCTCTAATCTAACTTAGTTCTAAATGCCTTTGGTTTCTTACTGCATGATGTTGATAAATTTTATATTCATTTTATAAATGAATATATAATGATATATAAATGATAATTTTTTATAAATTTTTATATTCATTATAATAGTTAACATTTATTGAGCACCTACTGTGTATGTGGTAGTATACTTTATAATGCATTTATTTTTAAGATAGATAGTAATATTATCCCCATAATTCAGATACATTTATTCATTTAACAAATTTTTATTGTTCTCTACTACTCACCAGGCATAGAGGGTAGAGCAGTTAATAAAAAAGGTGAAATCTCTGCCCTTGGAAAACATTCATTCTGGTGGATGAGATAAACAAGAAAGGAACAAATACATATATTATGTTTGGTGGCCACAAAAACGCTCCTTGCAGATCTCCAACACCATTATCGACCAAGGGCACCAGTTCTGGTGAACCTTGACCCCCATCACTGCATTTGTGCATAGGCTGCCTTCCACCATCTGTTCCCAGCCAATGACTGACTGTCACAGTGACACTAAAGCAGAACTGTTTCAGGGAAACACAGGGCCTCTCCTGCAGGTGACTTTGGCTCCAGGATCTTCCAACAGCTTTGCTGCATCTTCCCTAGACTGCATGGCAGTGTGGGACAAGTCCAAGCTCTTCCATTTGAAGCCTCTTGGCTCTCCCAGCCCTCTAGACCCCTTCCTCATTTTCACTTTTTTTTTAAAAGTTTATTTATTTATTTTTGAGAAAAAGAGGGAGAGAGAGAGAGAGAGAGAGTGAGCAGGGGAGGGGCAGAGAGAGAGGGAGAGAGAATCTCAAGTAGGCTTAATGCTCAGTGCAGAGCCCAACACAGGTCTCGATTCTATGACCTGAGCCGATATCAAGAGTCCAAGGTTTAACTGCCTGAGCCACCCAGGTGCCTCCCCGTTTTCACTTTTGAGGGCATCTTTCCTAATAAAATTCTTTCAGATTTAACTCCATCTTGGCATCTGCTTTTCTGAAGACTCAGACTAACACGTTATGTTAGGGAGTAGTGTTATTAAAAAAAGCACAATAAAGGGTTAGAACTAGATGCTCTTAAATAAGGATGGTAAGGGAAGGGTTCGGGCACGTAACAGTTGAGCACATAAACAGTTGGAGAAGACTGATTCTCAGAGTGAAATAAATTGCTTGAGATTACATCATTTGCAGGTGGTAGACCAGTAGAGAAGTAGTATCTTCAAACAACTGCTTTTATATGTTATTTGTAGGTAAGTGATGATAAAGATAATGTAATGGGAGTATCCATTTAGATGATAATTCACATTAGACAATTGTGTACATGTAGAATCAGAACTACTTCAAAAGGTATGAGGAAAAGCCTGCAGAAGCCACAGCTTAGCACAATTAATTCCTGTACAGGCTAGCCAGTATTTCCTTTCGTCCTGCTTCATTCTGGTATTTCTTTTTGCCCCGTTCTTTTGTATTTATTTTGTTAGTGCTGCAGCTTCTATACTAGCTTTTTCAATCAGCAGTTTTAAAACAGGGTATGACATTGAGTTTATCTTTTTTCCTTCTTTTTCTGGTCCTGTTTCCTGAAGCATCTCCATATCCTACAGTGCCTAAGTTGTCACTGAAATGTGTTTCAAAATATAATGCGATATAGAAAAATAAGCACATTCTTTTTGGATATGAACTATATAACCTCTTAAAATTAGCATTTTCCCCCTTTTTGCCCATATGTACCAAATCTTCCTACTGATACCACATATTGAGAAAGCAGAACTTTCTATTCTAGGTTAAAATCTAGCCCTTCCATCTAAGGAATTCTAATAGAGACACACCCTTTTCTTTACCTAATAACTCTCCAGCTTAAGCCAGGAAAATCTTGACACAGTTTTACTTACTTTTTATTAGTTCTGAAAAGTTTAACTTTTTCATGTACTATAATTTTCTGAAGACTTTGATATCTTCATGAAGCGCTTTGATCATTTAGTTCAGAATAGATTCCCCTTGCTTGCTCCTTTGGCAAAAGCTGGCGCTCTTCCACCTTTCATAGAAAGCGAACTGCCCTTCTTCCTACAGAATAGAGGATGTGGAAGTTGAAAGTATTTTTCATAAGAAAAGAATCATTCAAAACAACACTTTCCTAAGCTTAATAAAAAGCAGTTGTGGCTGAGAAAGTGCAATGATGTCATGCAAGTTTTATCTTGCATAAGCAGCAGAGTGAGGAAATTCCAGAATTAATAAGTCTGCTGGTACAGCTGTGCCCTGAGTTGGAAAGTTCAGGATGTTCTTTTCATACTCACGACTGGACATTTTGCTCCACATTAGCCTTTCTGAGAATAATTGGCTCCCTCCATTTCCAAGCTGCTAAAATATTTATAAATGGGTCTATTTAGAAAACGTAAAATTTTAAATGGATTCAATAAATGGTCGTTTTGACTCAAAATGATTGTTTATATTTGCCTTGATTCTGTAATAACCAGTATTTAATTATTTTAAATTATCAAGCACTTTTGAATATTGAGTTAAGAAATGGAAAATACTGACTTTGAGAAATGATTGAAGAGAGTGGTGTTTTTAACGATAGGTCCAGTTATTAATGTAGCTCTAGTTATTATCTAGAGAATAATTGGCCAGCTGATGATCAGGAAATTGGCTTACATAAAATAGGAGATATAATTTCATGATCTGGAAGTCTGTTCAACAGTATAATGGAAATTGAGAGAGGTCCGTCTAAAGTTTTGAAAAGTAGAAAATGTTTTCATTTAAAGGAATGGGTTTGGCGTATTATCACACTAGATGACTTCTTTCAGCCTTATGGTTTCTTAGTGTCCTGCATTTCTTTCCTCTTTCTTTCCTTCTTTTTTGCCTTTAGGAGGTGGGGAAGAAAAGGAAGATGACACAGATCAAAAGCAGAAATGAGCAAATTTAATCAGAATGTACTTTCGGTTTCTCAAATTTCAGAATTAAACATGCATGTTCGTTGTTTTATTTAGTTCACTTTCAACACAGTCTGAACACTCAACTTCCTCTGATCATGAGCACCTGAAGGACTTTGGAGAGAGACTCAGAAATTTCTCAATTTATAGCTGTATTTTTCCCACTTGAGATAATGGAGATTTATTATTACTTTATCTAATGTAATAAAATAGTTTAAGATTGAATTTTATTCTGAAAGAGAAGATGAACAATGACTTTTTAGAGCATGTATTTTAAGCCAGACTTACCAAGTTCTTTCCCTTGTGAGCTGGAATTAAACAAATCACCCGAGTTTCTAAGACTTAATTTTTTGATATGAAATTAAGATTACTTATAGTACCTTCCTCACAGGATAATTATGCAAAGAAAATATTTCAAATATGTGTTAAATAGTTTTTATAAACCCATGAGTATAGTGCCTAAGCACTTAGTAGTCTCTCAATGAAAGTTATTTTTATTCTTTTACTTTTTCTTTTAATTTTCTTTCTCCTTTCTTGCATTTTTCATGTATATAAATCTGGCTGGAAAAGATGCCACAGTCTTTCTGCTGTTCTGAAAAGACTATCCTGTTTCTTCAGCCTTTGAAATATTTAGCTGCTTTTCAGGTCAGTGGAAACCTAGTCAAAATTCCTTTCAAATTCTCTATTGTGTAGCAACCAGAGTATGAAATTTTGGCATTTCTAAAGGTGTCAGACAGCTGAGCTAGAACTAAGAGATACTTCCAGGAAAGGAAGAAATAAAACTTTGAACAGACATTCCATCATTTTCTACCCAATCTTGAAAAAAATACTTAGGATTCCCTTTTTAAATTATTCCATTATGATACTGGGGGGTGGGCACTGTTATCGCTGGGCCCCTTTTGGTGGTTGACAGAATGAGGACACTGAGCACAGAGTTTACTTATTTGGAGATAGCAAATCTGAAATCATGCAATAAAATTTCAATTTAATGAAAAATGTAACTCATTTCAAACTAATAAAAACAACCATTTCATCATAATGCCTAATAGAATATGACTAATTTCTATTTTTTAAAACAAAAAATGGCATGATGGGAGCCTCACTATTAGCATAGATGCCAACATTATTATTTTAAAACAGGTAAACACCAAAATATAAATAAAACTAAGTTATATTTAAAAAATACATTTAAAGATATATTTTAAATTATACAAATTCTCTATAATTTCAATATATACAAATACAATACTTTGATATTGCTACTTCCTAAGGATTGCATTTTTCCATAAGCAATTCAAAAATAATTTCTCTGCCTTCAAGTCTAGAGGATGATTAAAACAACCACCAATTACAACACCACATACACAGATTCTTTTGTAAATATGTGATGTTGTTAGGGGGCATTTTTTTTACTATGCACTCTCCTGCCTAAACTTAGTCTGGTGCATAATTTTCCATGGATGAGAAATTCCTTCTCTGGTATAAACATCTATTACAGAACTCTTAACTAAACTGAAATGGGAACAATTAATTTTTGTGTCTTACTAACTCAATCTTATATACTTCTTCTATCATATTTTTAAAAAATTTTTCATGTTTATTTATTTATTTAAAATTTTCCCCAGTGTTTATTTTTGTGTGTGTGTGAGAGAGAGAGAGAGACAGAGCACGAGCAGGGAAGGGGCAGAGAGAAAGGGAGACATAGAATCTGAAGGAGGCTCCAGGCTTTGAGCTGTCAGCACAGAGCCCAAGGTGGGGCTCAAACTCGTGAACCACAAGATCATGACCTGAGCTGAAGTCGGATGTTAAACCAACTGAGCCACCCAGGCACCCCTCCCTCTTTAATATTTTAAGACACATCTATATATTATTTTGAGCCATTCATATCAATATATTCACATATCTCATCATTGATAGGTACTACATTGCTTTCAGAAATTTTGTGCTTGTCCATTTCTGGTTTTCGTTCGTGTTTTATAGTATATACTCCCTAGTACTTAAGAACTGAGTAGAATTTAAAGATTCAGGAAAAAAAAGTCACTAATTCTATTTTCTTCTTGTCTTATGTGTATATATATATGTATATATGCATATATTTTATTTGTTATTACTCTTCTAAAAATGCATATATAAAGTTGAACCTAATCAGCACAGAGCACTGGGATTTATGAGCTTGAATCTAGGTACTATTTGACCATTAAGACTATAGTAGTATACAGGACTCCTGGGTGGCTCAGTTGGTTGAGTGTCCTACTTTGGCTCAGGTCATGATCTCTCTCACAGGTTCAAGCCTTGTATCAGGCTCTGTGCTGACAGCTCAGAGCCTGGACGCTGCTTCAGATTCTGTGATTCCCTCTCTCTCTGTCCCTCCCTTGCTCACACTCTGTCTCCCTCTCTCAAAATAAATAAATGTTAAAAAAATTAAAAAATAAAAAGACTATAGTAGTATGATGTTCGTTGAATCATTGTCAATCCATCTTCTTGGCTTAATACTAAATCAATATAATAACCCGACTGAACTTTGGATAATGTCATCTATAGTAATTACCTAGTGATTCAAAGTTGGTCAAAAATTACAAAGCAGTTTAGAAATTTTAAGAATGACTAATGAAAAGTCTTCATCCAGGCATGCTATTTTATCCTGGTCACCAGAAAGGAAGAACCCAACCCTTTCCTCCATAAAAAAATGTTTGTACATCATCTTCCATAGCTTTCATCCTTTAAATAAAACTCCAAATGAGTCTAAATATCTTGCACTGCACTTTGGTTCTAGATCCGGTTGAAAACTTGTTCAAGAATAGCTGATATTAAAGGAAAAAAAGATGAAACCTTTTGTTGTCAGTTACTCTTCTGGAATTTCTCAGTGAAAAGGCTGGATTATTTAGACCAAGTGAAAACAACATTATGAATAAAGACAAATGAGTTGAAAGTTTTTAAAACAAGTTTTCAAATTGTTTATTAGTGTTTGATCTGAGATTGAATTTAAATGCCATAAAAGGAAAATTGCTAAATTGCTATTAAATTATTGCTACTAATGAAGAGTCTAAGTGGCTTTGCCAGTAAGTAGAATAATAAAACAGCAACAGTTGTGGTTAGAGGTTTTTGTGGCACACAACTCTCTTTTCATAAGTCTTCTGTTTCTGGTACAGTGGTATCCTCTGTGGGTTCAGTTGTTATCACTATAGGAATATTCTCAGATATCCATCCCTTAGGAGTCCTATTAAAGGACCGTCTGCCAGAAAGAGGATTGGCAAAAGCCATAAACCTGGGATCTGTTAGGAGTAGTAGCTCAAAATCTGGAACCTTGAATTTAACCATTTTTGATGCTTTTTCAAAACCTCCAAATGGGGTAGCAACTCTGTGGGAAGTGAAAAGAAAAGGATATATTAATTAATTTTCAAATTCATTTGCCAAAAAATAGAAAACAATTTAAATCATGATTTTATGGGCATGCTGTTATGTTATATTCTTAGTATGATTTTCAGTTTTTGATCTCTGAGGCAAGCATTTTTATTTAAGGATTATGCCTTTATGATAAAACAGGTATTTGTTAATAAATTGGTGTAAATGCCTTTGTATGTACTTTTAGTTGATGACTAAATAATCTATTCTCTACACCCTGAGCTCCCTGAAAACATTTCTTGCCTTTGTGCCTTTGTTAACAATGTTTCCTCTGCTTAAGATATTTCCTCCCTGCTTTCTTTCCACCTGTGTATGTCTTGTGGCCTTTAAATTCCAACTTCCCTCCAATTATTCCAGCCCACATACCCTTCTTAGCCAAATGGCTATAGCATCCATTGCTTTATGTCAGTTATTTGGTGCTTATGATATGGTACTTTGTATTGTTAGCTTTTTTTTTTCATAATATGATTTGGTTTGAGTTTGGGTTTTCATAATATGGTTTGGTATAATTTTGAATTATAAACTCTTTGAAGGCAGATAGTATGCCTTTTGTATCTTTCTACCTCTACCTCAAAACCCTCAAAAATCTGTTTTTCTTTTGAATAAAGGCCAACTTCTTATCTTGGCATTGAAGATCCCCCATAACATTCTAGCTTTGTTTGATTTAGCCATTAATTTATTTATTCATTCAGTGTCGGGCACATTTCTAAGTGTTAGGGATATAGCAGTAAACAATGTAGTCAACGTCTAAGCTCTTGTATTCTAACAAAGGAGACAGACAATAAAAAAATAAACATATAGACAAAACATCCAATAGTAATGAGAGTTATGCAGAAAATTAAAGTAGTATGATTTAATAGGGCAAAAATGAATGACTAGATAGTCAGGGAAGACTTCTCTGAAGAGGTGATATTTAAAGTGTCATCTGAGGGTGAGAAGTTAGCCATGGGCAGTAGAGCTGAAGCACATCAGCATTTCAGGAAGAGGGAGTAGTTAATGCAAAGAATCTAAGGCAGACATAATGTAGACATGTTCGGGAAAAGAAAGCAGCCTACATTGGTAGACAAGTAGGTAAGGTGGTAGAGAAAAGAGAGGACAGAGAAGTGGATTGTATGGGACTTTGTACAAGTAAGGAATATGAATTTTATTGTAAGTGTTAAGGGAAACACTGTAAAATGTTAAACCAGGGAGTAGTGTGGCTTGATTATATTTTTGAAAAGTTTACTCTGGCTGCTCTTGCTCTTCAAATAGATTATAGGAGGACAAAAGTGAAAGGAGAGAAGATGTTGTGACAATTCAAGTGAGACATGACCATGGCTTAGATTTCAAGTGTTTTCCATGAAGATGGAAAGAAGTGGGTGGTTTCAGGATGTATTGCGCAGAGTCAACAGGATTTTCTGATAATATGGATAAAAATTGTGGGAGAAATATAGAAATCAAGAATTGGTTTTATGTTTAGAGTTTTAGCAACTGGCTGGTGGAAGACAGAGGGGAACAGGTTTGGTGTGTGGGTGGAAAACAATGTTGACATCCCAATGGAAAGGTCAATCATGCTGGTTTGCCCTCTTCTCTTTCATGCACCCCTGCTCATCTCCTTATTCTCTCTTACCTTTACTCATACTCCTTCTTTTCTCTGTTGGTGTACTCCGACACTTCTTTCTATATTTCTAAATCTCCATTAGGTTATAACTGTAAGTTCTTTTAAAAAAATTTTTTTAACATTTATTTATCTTTGAAAGAGAGAGAGAGAGAGACAAGTGCAAGTGCAGAGAGAGAGAGGGAGACACAGAATCCAAAGCAGGCTCCAGGCTCTGAGCTGTCAGCACGGAGCCTTGATGCAGGGCTCAAATTCACAAACCGTAAGATCATGACCTGAGCCCAAGTCAGACGCTTAACTGACTGAGCCACCCAGCTGCCCCTATGACTGTAAGTTCTAATTTGCACTTCCAAATGATCTAGTTCTTTATGTTCTAACTATGTTATTTAAGTAACATATGTAGCTTTCTTCTGGAAGCTTTCTCTGATCTCCCACAATCAAAAGTAGTTCTTTCTCCTCTAAGTTTCCATGGACTCTATCTTTACCTCCCCTCTAACCCCATTTCCTATCTTCCATATATCCATTGATATATCTGCTTCATTTTTTGCCAAACTGTACTCCAGGAGGACTGGAATTTTCTCTCATGTATCTTCGTAACTCATTACAATGTACTTGTATAATGCACTGTACCTAGAAGATCCCCATACACATTTGGACAGTGGAACTGGCAAGACTATACAGATTCTCCAATACTGTGGAGATTATTTTAAAGCCTGGAAAAGATCTGATTTTCTTCGTAGCTCAGTCACTCTGTGATCTTTCTTGAATATCTTAATTTCTGTGTGACAATAGTGAGGGGCCATGGAATCTAGTTAGGTGAGGAGAAAGTGATTGATGGACTTTGAAAGATGGGATGGCTTTGACGTGTGGGGCTGAAATATTATTGAAGAAAAGAAGAAATGAAAAGTAAAGATACAATGTGATAGAGAGTGGGGTGCTTGAAATTGGGATTTGAAAGCAACACAGGTATTGATAATAACAAACTTTAAGAAAGCCAAGAGGGACTGATGTAGGATTGAGAAAGTTATCCTTAAAATGAGACAAAGTCTTGAAATTACAGAGAGTTCAGTGGCTCATACATGGATATGGAAACCACAAAGAAGTATGACAGGAATAGTACTGTGGAGGAAGACAGTGAGCCAGACACTAAAATCCTCAGTGAGGGGAATGTCTACAAAATGGACAGATGACCTCAACAATGGCTGAACAGATGATACATGGTGTCACATGGGATAGAATCTCTGTCTTGTTTCCCAGAGTCCTCTGGGAGGAGTATGCTTTATTCTCTATTGCATCTATATTCAAGATGACTGACTTTATGATATTTTCCCTAACGTACTGTGGAAGATATGAATAATAACAGGTCACTGATTAATGCAGTAACCTCAGCCTAAGGTAGTACTTAGCAATCATATCAGTATAGACTTTCATGTCCATAGTCCATAACAGTCCATAAAACTGTTACTCTGGAGATATAAGAGAGATTGGTTTAGAAAAGAACTTGAAGAACTTAGATTATCATTCAGGTCCTTTATGATTATTAAACTTCAGAAGGCATAGTGATGATGAAAGTTAATATTTATTTATTGAGTATCATATACCAGACAATTTTTAAAGTGCTTCCTGAACTCTCTTGGTAGGGGAGTCACACTGGGGTCTTGTTAAAATGCATACACTAATCCAGTCAGTCTAGCGTGTATCCTGAGATTCCACATTTCTAACTAGTTCCCAGGTAATGCCATTGCTACTGGTCTGTGGATCACATTTTGAGTACAAAGGCTTTACATGATTTTTTCATTAAATCCTCACAACCTTATACATTTGTTCTACTTCTATCCCTATTCAATGAATAAAACTGAGACACAGCTAAGATAAATGATTTGCTCAAAGTCACCCACCTATTAAGTTGCAGAATCAGGGTTT
Source organism: Cryptoprocta ferox (assembly GCA_028646485.1). Classification (NCBI taxonomy): domain Eukaryota; kingdom Metazoa; phylum Chordata; class Mammalia; order Carnivora; family Eupleridae; genus Cryptoprocta; species Cryptoprocta ferox. The sequence goes on from CM053567.1 coordinate 97,455,852, forward strand.
ACACCCAGGGAGCCAGACTCATGGGAAGCCAGCTTTTCTAGTCACTACCCTATGCCACACCCCAACGAGATAATTCTTAAGGAATATTGGGCCTTCTGAGATCATTTTCTAAGTAGAGTTGTGTGTCTCGGAATGCCAACCTACCTGGGCTTTGTCTAAATGATATCAGACCAGGTTGCTCTCACATTCATGATGCAACTAGCTGATTCAATGTCCCACATTTTGTCATTTGATTTCATGAATGAAGAATCTTTATGAGTCAGATTTAATTCAAACTTCTTATTCTTGGATGTCCAAGGTGTCCAAGGCAATATTTTATCATTTTAGAAGCTGGCTATTATATAGCAGTAGTTTGTTCATTTGCTGATTCATTCATTTATTCATGCAACAAATGACTTATTATGTCTAAACACCCTGATATGTGCCAGAAGTTCAGAGATGGAAAGATTGCCATAGGTCTTACAGACAAGTAAAGAGTGAAACACGGCAGGTGGGGAGGGGATCCTCAGAGATGGAAAGATTGCCATAAGTCTTCCAGACAAGTAAAGAGTGAAACACGGTGGGTGTGGGGGGGAACAACACATCACATTGAATATGATAGTTACTCCAAAAGAAGAGTATCTGTGCAGAGAAGCTTAGGGTAAAAACACCTTAGTCTGCCTGGTTGGTCAGTAACCACTTCTTAAGAAGCCTGGGGTAAGGACCAGCTACATAATTTGTAGGGCCCAGTGCAAAATGAAACCTTGGGAATCCTCATTAAAAAAATTGTTAAGAATTTCAAGGCAAAGACAGCAAAGCACTGAAACCCAAGCATAGCCCTTCAAAGCGTGAGTGCCCCAGGCAACTGCACACACTCACATCTGTTCCTGGGAGTTGAAGAATATGCACATGCTCACTAAACTTAATGGGTAATCATTTCACAGTATATACACATATCAAGTCATTATGTAGTACACCTAATACAATGTTATGTGTCAATTATATCTCAGGACAAAAAAACAATTAGCCATGAGTTGATGACTGTTTAATCAGGATGTTGGTTACATAGAGGTTCATTGTACTATCCTCTCTACTTTTGTGTATGTTGCATATTTCCCATTACTACATTGTTTTGTTTGTTTGTTTAAAAAAGAGAAAAGAATATGTGGTTATCCATTGGATAGAAGAGGCTGAAGTTGAACATTTCTAGAATTAGGCTGAATTTGGCCAATTCTTAAAAAAATCTTAAGTCAAATCTTAATGTCAGAAATGAATTTCGCTCATTTATTTTTTTCTAAATCAAAGAATAAATGTTCTTCTGCCCCTGGAATCTCACATTTGAGTTTGACATTTAATGCATCACTTTTTACCTTTTTATCCAGTTTGGTTTTGTTTTTCCTTCCCAATTTGTAGGTCATTTTCTTCTATTATAAATGAAAACATTCCATTCTGCTCCACCACCCATCTCCTACCTCCTACCACTGATCCAGTGAAAGATTGTGGTTCGAAAAGCAGGGTTTTCTTTTCTTTGGCACCAGAGATATAGAGAGACTATATCCTTTTTGTTTTAATGTTTATTTCCCTCAGCATACAAAGTAAAAAAAGTCCATTACAGAGATGTTAGTCAAAGGGAGAGATTATTTGTAAGATTTTTAAAATCTCTGTAAACAGTGTCAAGTTTTAGTCATAGGTAGTGAAGCAAAAATTTCCACTTTAAAATTTGAAATGTTCTATTAAGAGATAACTGCACATATCTATAATTCTCATAACATAAATTCTTCAAACATAGATCTGACTTAAAATGATTTTTACACTTTGTCATCTGTGCAGTGAATAATAAGTGTGTTTCACTCAGATTCACAGTTAATAGATGCTTTCTTGATTATTTTGATTGATGAGTGATGGGATTGCATTTGTTAAAACTAATAGTGTTTGGCATTAATATGCCCATAATAATTACCGATTATTCTATAAGGTAAATAATTATGTAAAATAGTTGTATAGAAATTAAAATAAATATTCTACTAAATACACATGCATGTAATACATTTAAGCCACTTCTATAATCATAGGTATATACAGATGAGGAAACAAATATGAAGAGAGTTTGAGTGACATACGCAAAGTCATACAGCTTTTTGAAGAAGAGCTGGAAACCTCCTTACTCCTAGTTTACCTTTCTTCACATGTTAAGAAGGTTTAACATAGTATTATTTGAATAAAGCATAATATTTAAATAAACTAAATATGAGTATAAGAATACAAAGTTATATTAAACCATGGGCCATTTTGAATATATGATTAGACTTTGAAGCCTAATTCTTTCCAGTCAATTATCATTGCTGACTGAGGTTAGACTGGATCTTACCCTTATATGCTTTATTAATAATATCCAGGGATCAAGCCCCACGTTGGGCTCTGCGCTAAACATGGAGCTTAAGGTCCTCTCTCTATCTCTCTCTTTCTCTCTCTCTCTGGCACTCTCCTGCTCACTCTCTATCAAATACACACACACACACACATGCATGCACACACACACAATATCCAACAATTATGTATAATATATGATGTCACCAAATAATATTATTTTACTCTATGCCAAGGACTTTGGAAATATTTGGAGACTGCTTATTTCCCTTCCTTCCTGTTGCTTTCATTTATTTTTGCAAAAGTAAAAAAAAAGATACATCAGAAGTAAGTCTTATAATCACATTTAGTTAAGAAGTAGAAGGGAAATGATATATCTTATTACATTTTATTTTTAAAACATGTATGTGTGAAAAACTAAATTTCTGGTCAATGTTTTTCTCATAATCTTGAGGTTTATTAAAATAAAGCCCTGGTAAATAACCTACAGCAGGAAAGATATTACCCAAGTTGTACCTGGAAATTATTTTAACCTCTCTTTAAAAGACTGGAATGTGTTCTAGACTAACTTGAAGAATGGCTTTTATCACATCTAATTTATATTAGATATGATCTCAATTATATATATTGAGATTATTTTGCCTTTGTGATTTTAAAAATTTAGTTGAGTGTAAGATACACTAAAAAAGTATACAGATGATAAGGTAAAACTTGATGAATATTATTTATTTTCTAATTATTTGTTGTTAGTATATAAAACATATCGTTAATTTTTATGTTGACCTTGTACTCTGCAATTGTACTAAATTTATTTACTAATTCTGATTACTAACTGCTGCTTTTGAATTTCCTATGGACATAATCCTGCCATTTGTGAATAAGGATAGTTTTATTTTTCCTTTTCTACACTTACACCTTTTGTATATTATTATAGTTTCATTGTCTAACAGGGGTCAAAAAACAATTCTCTGTCTGAAAATGTGTATGTAATATAGTTTTATTTTAACTTTTACCTTTAAAGAATATGTTCATTGGCCATTATAGGCTAGCAGTTACTTATTTCATTTTTAAAGTGTTATTCTATTGTGTCATATAATTCTGGTTGCTTTATTTTTACCCTTTTAAGGTAATTGTCTTTTATTCCCTGGCTTTAAGATTTTCTTATTGTCTTTGGTTTTTAGCAGATTTCTACTCATGTATCTTTGACCTACTTTGCATTACCCTTTGGCTGTGTAGGACTTCTTGAACTTGAGGCTTGATATCTGCACTGTCAGCACAAAGCTTGATGTGGGGCTTGAACCTAAGAACCATGAAATCATGACCTGAGCCAAAGTCAGACATTCAACCAACTGAACCACCCAGGAGCCCCAAATTTTTTCTATTTTTAAGTAATCTCTACACCCAATGTGTTGCTCGAACGCACAATTTTTAGATCAAAAGTTGCATGCTTTACCAACTGAGCTAGCCAGGCTCCCCAAGTTTGAAAAATTCTTAGCTATTAACTCTTCAGAAATTGCTTCTGGCTTATTTTCTCTCTTATTTCCTCATAAGACTCTATTGGCATTTTTTATTACTGTCCCAAGTGCATCTTCTGCTACTTTACTGTATTTTGAATCCTTTTTCTTTCTGCTTAGTTTGATCATTTTCTGTATCAGTTTATGAATCCACTCTTCAGTTGTCTTCAATCCACCATGAAATTTATTTATTTAATTTTTAAAAATTTCTTTATCATTAAATATAATACAAATATAGAAAATCTGAGAAAAGTGTACAATTACTTATTATAAAGCAAATGACCTTGTAACTACTCCACATGTGAAGAGTTTCTCCAGAAGCCCATTGAGCACATGTGCCTGCTCAATCCCAACCCTCTCTTAATGCTAGTAGTAGTTAATATTTTGACTTTATGGTAATATAAGTTTATAAAATATAAAAAAACCCTTTCTTTATATGTTAATAACCCACATCTTTATCTCTAAATACTCATGGGTTAGTTTTGCCTGTCTTTTTAAAATGTCTTTTAAATCATTTTTACATATGGATTTCCCTTTAATCTCTTCCTTGCATTTATTTATTGAAATACTGGATCATTTATCCTATAGAGTTTCCCACAGAATGAATTTTACTGATTATATTTCTTTGGTATTTTTAACATGTTTCTTTATTATTTGTATTTCCTATAAATTTGTATGGATCCAACCAGTTAATCCTTCGACTGTTTTTTTTTTTTTTTTGAGTGTGCATGCAAGAGTGAGTGGGGGAGGGGCAGTGAGAAAGAGAGAGAGAGAGAGAGAGGGAGAGAGAGAGAGAATCTTATGCTATATGCTTAGCACAGAAACTGATGCAGGGCTCGATCTCATGACCCTGAGATCATGACCTGCGCTGAAATCAAGAGTTGGACACTTAACTGACTAAACCACCCAGGCACCCAGACCTTTGACTTCTTCATTTCAGTTATTACATGCATACCTCATTTTATTTTGCTTCACTTTACAGAGCTTTGCAGATATTGCATTTTTTACAAATTGAAGGTTTGTGGTAACCCTGTGTCGAGAAATTGTATTTCTCCAACAGCATTTGTTCACTTCATATTTTTGTGTCACATTTTGGTAATTGTCACAATATTTCAAAGTTTTTTCATAACTACTAAACTTGTTATGGTGATCTGTGATCAGTGATTATGACTTGCTGAAACCTTAGATGATGGTTAGTGTTTTTTATTAATAAAGTATATTTTAATTAAGGTAGTACATGTTGTTTGAGACATAATGCTATTGCATGGTTAATATTCCATAGTATGGTGTAAATGTAATTTTTATATGCACTGGGAAAACAAAAAATTCATTTGACTCACTCTATTGTGATATTTGCTTTATTAACAGTTGTCTAGAACTGAACCCACAATATCTCCAAGTTATGTCTATATATTTTCACTTTTGTAGAATTTCTATTTGATTCTCTTTTTAAAAACATTTCCAGGGGCGCCTGGGTGGCTCAGTCGGTTAAGCATCCGACTTTGGCTCAGGTCATGATCTCGCAGTTCGTGGGTTCCAGCCCCGCATCGAGCTCTGTGCTGATAGCTCAGAGCCTGAAGCCTGCTTCAGATTCTGAGTCTCCCTCTCTCTCTGCCCCTCCCCCGCTCACACTCTGTCTCTCTCTCTCTCTGTCTCTCCAAAATAAGTAAACGTTAAAAAAAATTAAGGAAACAAAAAACATGTCCAATCTGCTGAAATTCTTCATCTTGTTGTCTATTTTCTTTTTTAAAAAATATTTTTAATGTTTATTTATTTTTGAGAGACAGAGAGACAGAGCATGAGCGGGGGAGGGGCAGAGAGAGAGGGAGACACAGAATCTGAAGCAGGCTCCAGGCTCCGAGATGTCAGCACAGAGCCCAGTGCGGGGCTGGAACTCACAAACTGCAAGATCATGACCTGAGCCAAAGTTGGTCACCCAACAGACTGAGCCACCCAGGCGCCCCTTGTTACCTATTTCCTTGAACATATTTCTCACAATTATTTTAGAGTATCCAAAATTCTAATAATTTGATCTTTTATGTATCTATTTTTTTGTTTATTATTTTTCTCTTTATTTTTAGTTATTTGGTCTTGTCTCATAGTATGCTTGGTAATTTTTAATTGCCTGATGAACATGTGTACAAAAATTGTAGAAATAATTTGAGTCTTGGAACGGTGTTCTCTTCCTTCCACAGATGATTTACTTTTGTCCATGGCAGGCAGTTTGACATAAAGGAGTTGATTTTTATCCAATCTAGGATTGTGTTGATTAGGACCAGGCTTTATGTTCATGAAAGCTAGTCTACTAATTATTCATTGTTTATTCTAATGGTGTAGACTGTTGAATTCCCAACTGAAAGCTTGGAATATTTGGGCCCCTCCTCCTAGCAGACCCTATATTCCTATTTTTGGTCTTCCCAGATTCAAGGTTGTTAAAAGGCTTGCTCACTATTCTGCTTCTTCTTAGTTGTTGCCAATAAATCATCAAATGCCTTAAGCGAAAGAGTGGTGCCAAATGTTGGGTTTATGTCTCTAAATGTCCCTCATATCTAGGATCTTGGTCCTCAAGGTCTTACTTCGTTTGTAGCTTTTTAATCACTTTATAATAACTAGCTTTTCTACTTATTTTTGTGAAGTTGTTCTAATATAAACTAGTCTTCCATAGCTGGAAATAGATTTCCACTTCCTACCTACATAACTTTTTATACTCATTTATTTAGCAAACATTTAAGGCAAAGATAATGACTACATGTTTTGTTTCTTAAGTAGGCTTTTCAAGCAACGTGTGCAACAGACAAGGCATTAAACTTTGTGTAACAAGGTACATATACTTTAAGGACAAAAAGAATCTTAAAGCTACTTGTTTGGGATTGCCTATGTATCATCATATTTTGTTTCATCTATTATTTAACAATAATAAAGGATCTAAGAAGATTGCAGCATTATTTACAATAGCCAAGATATAGAAGTAGCCAAAGTGTCCCTCAATAGACGAATGCATAAAGAAGATGTGGAATAAAATATACATGAAGGAATACTACTCGGTTGTAAAAATGGATGAGATCTTGTCATTTGCAGCAATATGGATGGTCCTAAAGGGTATTGTGCTAAGTTAAATAAGTCAGAGAAAAATACTATATGATTTCACTTACATCTGAAATCTAAAAAAAACAAGACAAATGAATAAACAAACAAAAAGCAGAATCAGACTTATAAATACACAGAACAAACTGATGGTTGCCAGAGAGGAGGGAGGTTGGGAACATGGGCACAATGGGTGAAGGAGAGTAGGAGATACAGTTTTCCAGTTTATGGAATGAATGCCATGTGAATAAAAGTACAGCATAGTACATACCATACAGGCAATGGTATTGTAATAGCATTGCATGGTGACAGATGGTAGCTATACTTGTGGTGAGCATAGAATAATGTATAGAGTTGTTGAATCATTATGTTGTACATCTGGAACTTACGTAACATTGTGTATCAACCATACTCAAATTTAAAAAGATTATCATTACTTATTTACTGTCTCATAAAATCAATGACAATGACTAAACAAATATTGGCATGTGTGTATGAAATGACATTTGTACACGTTAAAATAATGTAGATGCACATTTACTTATAACAAATGCTCATAAAAAAGAATCTAAGAATAGACGGTAATATTGATTAACATTAAGCTATAAGTTTTTATTTCTATATTGATGTATATATATAAAAAGAAATGAAATTTTCTCAAGTAAAGGAGAAATATTAAGAAGTTAAGTTTTCTCTCTCTGACTCTCTCTCTCACACACACACACACACACACATACGTGCACGCGCGCGATGTTACATTTACAAAAGCCTTGATTTAACACAGGAAACTACATTTCCTAATTGGATGGTATTGTATTCACTGAAATAGCACTCACTTGGTATTTATACAATCAATAAGCACCTCTTTATAGCCAGCCCAAATGTACCAGTGTGTTTGTAAGACTGGAAAACATGCTGTTCAGCAGGCATGGGGTAATAAAGCCACAAGATACACCAGAAGTCACACAGCATCTCTAAAGCACTACTCTCAAAAACAAGCCTCAATTATTTCATTATTTTTAATATTCCCTTACTGTTTTACTTTTTATAATAATTTTCTACGTTCCCATTTTGGAAAAAAAGTTATATCATTGATTAGACTGGGCCTCCAATCTCCTTTCCTTGACACACTTCAATCCCTCCTTAAGTTCTACGATATACCTCATTTATGCGACAGATGTAGTACTCATTACTATCAGTAACAGATACAGTACTTATACTATTAGAATTACTAATAATGTTAAAAAGCATTACTAATAATGTTAATAGTATTAGGTGTAATCCTAGTAGATCCATTACTAATAATAAGCATATTAATACCACTATTCTAGTAGTGTGTGGAAACTGAAGTCTAATAGTATAATAATTTTAAAAGTTCTGAGGAAGATTGCTATTTAAATGCAGGCTTTGAGGTATTCTTTTGTAAATCAAAGATTTTACTCCTTAATTTATTAATTTTTAAATGAATAGTCATTAAGCAGTCTATTAATTTGTTCTACTTTTCTGTGGGTACAAAACAGCATACTGGAGATACTTTAAAATGAAAATCAAATAATCAAAGAATGGATTATAAGACCATTAAAAATATATCTAGAATACCCATGTAAATTATTAAAATTGGATAGCAGGGAGAAATAAATATCCATTGTGAATACTATGCAGATACTATTTGCCAATAATTTTGGTAGCATAAATTTTGGTTTATCCATGTGCTAGAGTCTTAGACCACAAATCCTTAAATTACCTTGAATCTGGTTTAAAAGGAACCTAGAGTTACACAGTAATTCTCATAGTCCTATATGTAATTTCTGAAATTCTTGAATAGCATTGTCATTTGAAACAACACATAAACACTAATATCAACCTTTGAATGAGAAATTATTAATTTTTGGAAAAACTTTTTAATAAAATTTTTTAATAAAAATGTTTTTAAAAACACTTTCCAATGTGGGAGATAATCTTGATGTTATAACAGTGATAGTTCCTGAATCATTCCCTTCATTTTCATACTAAAAACCCAAGTTTGCCATATTAGAAATATTACAAACATGAGTCCTTGCCTAGGCTTAGGAGTTATCCTATATTGCTATTTTGAGTCCATTCTTAAAAGAAAATTTCTTTTTCTACCAGAAAATTCAGTTCTCCATACCATGATGTAAAAGCCTTGGTATTACATGCCAACAGCATCACACAGGATAATTGGATTACCTGTTAAAGCTCCTGTAATCAGGCAGTTCTGCCTTTCCTTCAGGCTTGAAAAATTTAGGGTATAAAGCCTCTAAAAGCTCTGGATCATCACTAATGGCCTGTTCCCAGGGCGACTGATAGTACTTAGGGACAGCTGTAGTGTTGAACTTTTCAGGAGGAATTTCCTTCAGTGGTCCAGAATATCCTTCGGAAAAATATACCAAGAATAAATAAATACAGAGTGCCTAGGAATACAGAACTCCACCTAACATTTGACCATGTTTAAGTTTTCAAGCAGGGGTGAATTTATGAAGAATGCATCCTCTTTATGGTCTCTCAGGAAACAGTCTGAAACTGTTAAGACTTTTTTAATCCCTTTAAATTTGTGGAATTTTCAGAAGAAACTACTTTTGTCAATGTTTAATTATACAGTTATTTATTTCTTGATTATCTTAGTATATATTCATTCAGTGAAACTATTCATTTAATTTTAAAAAATTGTTTCCCTTACATTAATTTTTAGTAGGTTTTAGTTACCACGGCGAATGAATTAAGTTAAAAATATATATTGAGTGTCTACTGTGATCTAGGTGCTGGGGAAATAGTCACGAAGACAAAATCTCCCTCTTCGGGGAGCTGATTCCTTGGAGGTAATACTTAGGTCTTGTCTATCTTAAATTGCTGAGTGATCTGCAAACCGTTTAAGCTTCAAAATGGTGAAGTAATTTGTTTTCACTGTCTTAGTCAGACCCTGATCATATTCCCTGAGGTGTCCATCCCATGTTGACTTTGTTCCTCAAGATTTCTTACCTAACTTTTCTGCTTCCGGTCTCACTTCCTCAACTTCTCTTGGGAGCTGGAAATTTTTGTAAGTGCCATTTAAAAACCACACAAATTTCTAGCATAAACTTTAAACCACGTTCACATGCATCAAGTGACATTCTTCAAGTATTCAAAGGCAGCTGTACACTCTCCATTTACACTACCATTCTACCTCATTGTGTCATTTGCATAATTCTCTTTCCTCTGTCAAATCCCTGTACCATTTGATCACTCTTACTTTTTTAAGTTTCTTTGATTCTCTTCTCTAAAATGTTTTCTATTTTCTTCTGACAAATCATGCCTTTCCTTTCTTTACACTAAAGAGTTTATCTCCTCTAGAAAATCTTGCTGATAATTCCACATCTAGGCAGTTTTTTGTTTGCAGTAATTTAATTTTCTTCTGATTGCCTCCAGTATCTCATGATAGTCTCTTCTAATAGTCTTCTTTTTTCCTTCTCACCACTTAAATAGTTACTCAAAGCTTTTTATTATATTATACATGCTGCTGAAAAAAATCCATTTATATTCATGGCTTTGTGGTCTACATATTGATGATTGCATTTTTAAATCTCCAAGGCTCAACCACCCATTACATTTGTCCAAATGAGTATTCCCCTGCCATCCTTTATAACCTGTCTAGACCTATATGTGGCCATTTCTAATACATCTAGCTTCTTCTTCTATGTTGGTTATCTTAGTGAATGTTATCACTACCCTCAGATGCCAAGATAGAAGCATTATGCTAAACTTCCCCTCATTCCCACAAAAAATCACTTAGTATTACCATCTGTGCTTCTTAAGAATTTCTAAAATAGTGGCTCTTAAACTTTGTTGCTGAGTAACTTTGGGCACGTATTTAAAATGTGGATAGTGGGTTCTTCCCTTCAGAGATTTGACTTCAGTAAGTCTCAAGTATGCCTTACAAGTCTTAAGCAAGCGATTTGCAAAAAGAACATTGGGAAACCTTGCTCTAGAAAATTCCTTCTATCTTCTTCATTTCTGTTCCCACTGCCTTGATTTAGGCCTTGACCACCTCTTGCTTGGGTTTTTACAATAAGCCTTCATATTAATCCTTTAGATCCCAACCCCTTCCCGTGTCCCACACTGCTGCCTAACTGACCTCTCTGGGTTTTTTTGTTTGTTTGTTTGTTTGTTTTGTTTTTTGGTTTTTGTGGGTTTTTTTTGCCTAATTGACTTTTCTAACTGGAAAACATGATCATGTCACTGACTTCCTTTCTCAGGGTGCTAAGATATATCCCCATGACAAAAATCTAAATTACTAATGACAAAAATCTAAATTAGCATGACACATGTGGCCCTAGCCCCATCCAGGCTCATGTCCTGCCCTTGTCCTCTTCCTTTTATGCTCCAGAACTTGGATCTACCTGAAACTTGTTGTGTCCTCCTATGCTTTCCTACTTGTTCCATTAGTTCCCTGTGCCTGGAATGCTCTTTCTAATTCTTGCCACCTGCAAATTCCTGTTTTAAGCCTCAGCTTGAAGTTAGCTTTTCTATTTAGCCTTTCCTCTCTCCCTCAGGAAAGCAGAGTTACTTTCCTGGCATTTTCTATTTGTATTGTAGACACAACTCCTTTCTCATAACTATCACATGTTATGTCCTATTCCTTTTCTAAAAGTGATCAGATGTCAGCCATCTAGAAACTGGAAATTTTAGAATTTTATATTTTTAATAATTCCTTGAAATCCCACTACCCCAATACAGTTATTTTATCAATGTGTATTTTTTATCAGTATTTTTTCACCATAAACATAATAATCATATAACTATAATTCTAGTGTACATTCTAGTGTGTTTTATTCCTAACCAACTTTGTTCAGGATACTTTTGAAGTTTCTACATCATTTTTATAATCATTTTAAAGGTTTTATAATAACATATTGCATTGAAGGATGACAAAAGGTCTAATCTTTTCACATTTTTTTAATATTCCAAGTTTCCCAATTTCTTTTTATAGATAGAACTAACTAATAACTGTTTTCTGATGTCCTGAATTATTTACAGGAAAGAATGTGCATATGTTTAAGCTCCCAGATACATTACATTTCAGCAATGCTACATGATAACATTTATTTGATTTTAAAATAACGTCTTTAACGTAACATTTCAATTCAAAGGAACTTAATTCCTGCAGTATTATGGCACTATAATTCTCTTATTGATTCATGTTCGATAAAAGTTAGATTTTAGATACATGGTATGTTAACCAATAAACTTTTTTGCTAAATTAGGATAAGCTGAAGTTTGTTTCCTCAGTTTGCTGTACTTTTCAATTTATGAACCAAGGAGGAAGAGTCCGTTACTCTTGCTTTGGAACAAATTATCTGATAACCTACAAACTCCTTCTTTTTCTTAGTCTATGTTGCATAGACATTTCCTAATATTTAATAATTGGATATATAGATTTAAAGAGCTGTATGAGTTTATACTTTTAAACTTTCTCTTGATATTTATTTAAATTTTATATTTGTATATATATTCTTTTATTTATAAATAAATAAAATGCATATATGATATTAAATTATGTACGCAGAGCCAAAGTGAGACAACAAACATAATGTGAATTTTTTCCTGACTCCCTATGCATGAATTCCTTGAGGGTAGAGATGAATTTTTTTAATTCCTTTCGCAATTACATAGTTTATAATGATGACCATATAATAAAGGTTCAACTTAGTGCTGAGAGTACCGGATTGAACCAACATAAGCCTTTCTATATGTCTTCTCTTTACTGTTTAAAAAAATAAACAAAAGAACACTCCAAACATTAGAAGGCTAGAAGTTTCCACATAGGGGTTGGAGCTAAAAGAATATGTATGTATTCTATTATGTTTTAAGGATATAAAGTTGATAGGGAAAGGATTAACTTTAGCTAAGTACAGTGGTCCCCTGCTTATCTTTTGTTTCACTTCCTGCAGTTTCAGTTAAAGGCAGTTGTCGTGGTCCTGTCCCGTCCCGAAGCGGGTGCTCCTCCTGATGCATGCTCAGAAAGTCAGTAGTTGCCTAACACAATGCCTGCTTCACTCACCTCACTACACTTCCCCATGCAGTCATTTTATCATCTCATATCTTCACAAGAAGAAGGGAGAGTACAGTATAACAAGATATTTTGAAAGAGACAGAGACCACATTCACATAAGTTTTATTACAGTATATTGTTATAATTGTTCTATTTTATTATTGTTGTTAATCTCTTACTGTGCCTAATTTTATCATGTGTATGTATAGAAAAACATTGTATACATAGAATTTGCTACTGTCCACAGTTTCAGGCACCCACTGGGGTGTTGGGCATATTCCTGTGGATAAGCGGGACTACTATACTTTATTATATGTTTGCAACTACATCTATCACACTTAATTCTCACAGCCCTGTGCAGTGAGATTTGTTTTCCTTATTTTACAGACTGAGGAAACTGAGACTCAAAGAGATTTACTTTATTTCCCAGCACAATAGTAAACTGGGCAGGGATAGAAGGAACCAGGAGGTTGAACCCAGGTCTTTCTGATTCTAAAGCTTGTTTTTCTTCTGTGTGCTAAATGCTGTATAGGCAGAATCTGTTGCCTGCTTTTCTACCATGACAAAGGCTACTGGAAAGCTATTTGAGAACTTTATTATGATGCTTTACTTCAAAATTCTATGCATTCTCGTTGTGTATTTGGTCTCCTTCAGTGTTATTTTATTGTATCTATCAATACCTTTACTCATTGTGTTGTTCAATAACAATGTCTTAATAAATCTAAGGTCATCAATGACTGGCATTCAATTGACTTTTAGGTAATATTTAATATGATACAGTTACCTTACTTACATATTATCAAAAATTGCTGCTGTTGTTTGAGAAGAATTCTAGAATTACTTTTGCTAATGTGCTGTTTATAATAATATGACATAAGTGTTGCTAATTTCAAGATAAAATTATTTGAACTTTTAAAAATATATACATTACTCTTGAGGAAATACTTGAAGGTACCTGCTGTCAGTTATTTTGAAAAGGTGTTGTATAAATAGATAATTTTTGTGATAGATTTAATATTTCAAAATCTAACAGTATTTCTAAATAACATATTCTGAGTGGATATGGATTTGCTTCTCCTGTAAGATGTTAAACAAATACGCAATCTTAATGAATTGCTCCAAGGGAGCAGAGAATAACGAAAACAATATCCACAAGGTCGCTTTACCAGAGGCGTCTGTAAATTTGGTGTCTCGATTTAATTCTTGATCAGTCAATATGAGCGTATAGCTATTCATAACCTCAGTTTCTTAATTTGTAAAATAAGGATTGTAATAAATATATCAGAATTGTTTTGAAATTAAAGAAAACAATATGTATCATAGTACTTCATAAATTATAGTCCTCTCCAAATAGAATGTCAATATCATTACAAGTGATTCAATTTTTAATATAACGGATGATTGCTGACAAATGTAATGAAACTTTTGGAAGAACATTGTAAATGTTTCTAAAGAGTAAACTCCTTAGATCTAAATCTTTATATTTATCTTGAACTTAACCACAAAGTAGATATATGATGACCAAAGCTGTGTCATTTAGATGCCTTTTATTAAAACATCCAAATGACCTGAGTCATATATTTAAGTGCACACCAATTTAATTCTATTTATTTTATTTATTGTTTGTAAGGGGATAATTACCTGGTGCAATGTTTTCTGGATTTGGGGGACTTCGTGGGTCCGGAGTGTTGGGAGGAGTGAATGGGGCTTGTTGTGAGCCACCTTCCAAGTTGCTTTCATCCAGTTTCCCATTTTGCATGGCAATGTTGTGCTGTATTTGATCAAAAGTAAACTCTGCTGAAAACTCAAAAATATTAGACACACAAATAGGAGATACCATATGTGCAAGACTACATTTGTATATTTAAAACTTAAATACAGTGCCACTTTCTTGTTCCTTGGTGTTTCAATAATTTATATGTAATTGGTTAAGTTATTGAATGATAAATTTTACTGATATTAACCTAGGATCCATTTTATGACAACACTTCAGTTAATAATAATTAATTGAGGGGTGCCTGGGTGGCTCAGTTGTTTAAGCGTCTGACTTCAACTCGGGTCTTGATCTTGCAGTCCATGGGTTTGAGTCTGGCCTCAAGCCTCTGTGCTAACAGCCCAGAGCCTGGAGCCTGCTTCAGATTCTGTGTCTTCTCTCTCTTCTATTCCCTTGCTCTCTCTCTCTCTCTCTCAAAAATAAGCATTAAAAATATTTTTAATAATTAATTGAGCCTTACTAAGTGCGAGGGACTGTGTCTAAGGCTTTGTATCAATTATTTAGTGTACTATTCACAAAGTCCCTATAAGGTGCATCTATTTCATTTTTAAGTCTTTACTAATTTAATATTATAGAGCATACTGGCCAAAGATTTGGTTTAGTCACTGTTACATTACTATTTTGTTTATAGTGAGGTTTAATTATATTCTTTAATTTGTCTTGTTTCAAAATTTAATCTGAAATTTGAACACTAGTTGTGTATAAAAAAAATACTTAGAGCTGCATAGATTATAGAAGGAAGAATCTGGGATTTCTGGGAAGTAAAATGCTTAAAAGAGATGTTCATTTTTTAAGTTTTAGGTGAATTTGTTTTATTATTATAATTTAGGATTTATTCTATGGCAATAATATAGCACCTTTAAAAACACTTAATTTGCATTTTAATAGAGAAAAAGACATTGTAATAGGTGATGTCTTCAGAAGCATGGCTAGGCATTATAATAAAGCATTGTTTTAATTTTATATGAGAAATATAAAAAGAAGCCAATCTAAGAAGTACACAGTCATTTTTTTAACTTTAGAAAGAAAAATTTAGTGAAGAGCATAGCAAATAAAAGCCAATTTTGACTTTGATCTGTGTAACAGAAACAAAAAGCTTTTAAAAAAACTTCTACATTTATTTATAAGATGATCTGATGAAAAATAATTTTACATTTTAGTACTTAAATGAACTTTATCTTCGTTTTCAGGTTTTCCCCACCCACAACCACTCTCCAGGTGCCTTTTACATTCACCTTATTCTCTACACACCATGGGTAAAACTGCTGCGGAAATGAATAGGGCACGTATTGGCAGTGGTGAGCTGGCTTGTGGAAAGGTGCAAAGACATGAGAGATGATGTTTGTTAGGTGAGCACAGTGTCTCAATTACTGGGCAGAAGAGTTTGCATTTTATTCCATAGGCAATAAGGAACAATTTCTAAAGAATAGTATTATGCTGTACTCAGAAATATTAGTATTCAGCTTTTTGAATGTAGCTATTATCTTAAGTGTTACACTTAATTGACTAGATTGGTATCTTTTCTCACTTCTGAACCTACACGACCTCTCAAAACTTTAATTATAAATAAAAAGCCAATTGAGATAAATATAGGAATATCATGAATTTAGAATTCTTTTTCTAAGTTCCTGAAATGTGTCCATGAAATACATTTCACCTAAACTTGCAAATCATTCTACCTACGGTAATTTAAGAATCATAATACTGACGTTCTTTGGAGACTTCTTCCTGGGGATTATTGAACAGGAAAATCAACTGTGTCTAGCTAGTCATTAATTATCAGGAGACATCCAGTACCTCTATTGTCATTGTCAAAAATACAAACAAAGCCTAATAATAGTTGAGTAGCAACTTACTTCAGTTATGATATAAGCCTTAAATTACAGAGTTCCATCCTGTGTGATTCCCTTCGGGAGAAGTTGAAAAGATAAATGAAAATCTGTTTCTTTTCATTTCAGTTAAGTTGACCCTAAACAAAATAAAACTAGAGCAGCATCTTACGGGTCAAAAATATAGAAGGTATAAACACATGGATAATGTCTATCACATGATTTCTGTTGAAATCTATTATCTGAAATTATTCTGATTTCTATTATCAATAGAAATAAAAGGTATTAAAAAAAAACTTGTTCTGTAATTTTTGCCAAAAACATAGTAAAAGTTATTTTTGTGCCAAATAAATATATGTTAAGAATCTCAGTATATTTAGTTTGGTCTTATTTCAGAATTACTTTTTAGCGTATACTTCCCCTTTCCCCAGTATCATTTAAGATTTCTAAGGATTTTGAAAAGTCCATAGTTGCCAAAAACATACGTAGTCTTTACCATAAAATAGGAATTATTTTCCTCCATATCATTTTATAATGACTTATAGAAGATAATTTTAGTTATCATGAATCATTCTTCTATTTTATTTTTCCTTAAATGCTCATTTTCTTCATCCATTTCAGTTTTTGCCTATTGGTGTAAGAATTTGATCAATTCATGAACTATGGCTTCAAAATTGGCTTGTGTAGCAAGGAGTGTATCTTCATTTCTTTTCAAGAAAGCACATTTCCTGTTGTTATTTACGTCATAAGGTTTGTGTGGCTGACAGTTTTGTTAGCAGTAGAGTAAGCTCAAAGCTGTCTTTATCTTTTTAATTTTTAAAATAATACTTAGTATTTGGACAAATGGCATTAAATTACCAGGGAATTTATATTTTCATCTAATGATGTCCTAAAGATTATAATAAAATAAGAAATTTATATAGCGTTAAATAATTATTTTGACAAACTTATAGGTTGAGGGAACCAGTAAAAGTAAAAGCTCATTCCAGAAAATGGAGTCAATAAATTAGGAAAATGTGATATAAATCATGTAAAGATGATTCAAGAAGTAGATTATAAGCAATAGTTGTTTTCTATCTTTCAATGTTACTTTGTTTCTCTTTCACTACACAAAGGCTGTATTTATTTATCTATGAGCTCCCAGCATAGTATCTAGATCACAGTAGACATTCATTAAATATTTGCCAAAAGTATAAATAAATGAATGGAAATAGACCTGCGCCTAATAGTGTTTTTAAAATTCCCATCATATTAACAAGGCTTGCTCCAAGTTGCAAGCTAGTGCCTTGATTAAGCCAATGTATTATTATATAATGTGGCTCACTCTCTTCCTCAATGATTTATTATGTGGATCATTTTTAAAAATTAAACACAGATCATTAAAGAAGACACTTTAAAGAACATTTGAGTTCCCTTATTTTCTAAATGAGAAAAGAGGTTCGGGAAAGCAAAGAAACTTAAATGGACTCCAAATTACATGGATGTGGGACAGCCAGGATGGACCCCTGGTCTTCTGGTTTCCAGCCCAGTTTCCTTTAATTACACGATGATAAGCATCAGCGCCAAGAATTCTAGAATTCTGAGAGCTGGATTTCAATCTTATTTATTATAATGTTGCTTAAGACAAATTAATATACTTCCTTGAACACTACTTTCCTCATTTCTAAGAAAAAAAAGAGAGTAGATTTCATCAGACTTCAGAGAAGATTATGTAACTCAATGACATACTAGTTCTTTGCATAAATCATTGTTGTTTATTGCTCTAAGTTACTTATTGGCATTTAATTGTTTATTTCAATATGCTTGTTTTGGACTATTTTATTTATTTAGTGTTCAACCTTTTAGGACTACTGAAAAACTATCAAGGCATATCCTTACCTTTTATGTATAATCAGAACATTTGGTCACAGGCTGTTGTCAGTAATTTGAGATACTAGTAATGAGAGAATATATTGTGTTCATAAAGACATTTAAAAACTCACTGTGACTTCCTCCAGAATTGTAGTTAAGGCATGGACTTAGAGATGTAAGTATAAGTTATGGAAACTGGATTTATTCATTTATTCAGATGTCTAGACTTGTAGATGACTTTTCAAAGAATTTCCTTAAGCCACCTAATTTTATACTCTTTAAAGCTTCTCCTCTGTTGTCATTATTGAAAGAATATGATTATATAATTAGACACCATCAGCTGGGATAGGGATTAGGCTCACGCTATATTAGCCGCAGACATTTTTTGATGTAGATACTGGACATAATTATAGGGTGACATAACATTATATTTATCCATGACTTCAAGTGAAAAATCATCCTTCACAAATAAATATAGTTTAATAAGATTTGATGTCTAACTGAAATCATAGTTATAACTAGACTAATCCATGAATGTTGAAGAATGCTCATTAATGTGAATAAGAAATTATTTAACTTAAGATGTCCCCTCACATTTATTGTTAACTAGGGAAACAGACATTTCAGGAATGAATAAAATTTTAGTGTTTGTGGGTGTGGATGTTAGTTTTGTAATGTATTTTAGTATTTATGATAAAAGATCTCAGTGAAACCAGTCTATTTGTTGTAAAGAAGTGAAATGTCCATTCAAAACAACTTATTAGTGGGGGAAGCTGGCAAATGTTTGGGTTGAAATTCAAGAGTAAACTTACAGACTTCTCATAGTTACAGGAAGAAACCCTCAGGAAGTAAAACATATTTATTGTAGTCTGCACCACTTCTTCAAATTTAGAACCAATGCTTTATTCCTTTTTGATTCTTCATGACTAGTATTTTATTTTTAAAGCCACTTTCCCAAAGCTAGAAGTTTTCCTACTATGAACTTCTTTTTCTATAATCTCTCCACAGAAAATAATGTATCATAAGAACATTTAAAAATATATAATATAATAAATATATAATATAATAAATATATAAATAATATAATATTAATATAATACATAAAACATAATTTAATTAATTTGTTTGTTCATTTGTTTATTAACTTTCAGCTGAGGAAGACTTTTGCCTGAAGAGTTTCGTGTACCTTGGTTTGTCGTTAATACGAATCAGACTTCCCTACACAAGGTGGAATAAATGGTTTGAGTGAGAGGAGCTCAACTGTGTCTGTAGTTCTCAGGCACGTTTCAGTGCCAGGATATATTCAGCCAATAAAATGCTTATACTTTGTGGAATGCGCTGTGCTTTGGAAGTGTTTCCATCCCAAGCATTTAACTAGTGGTGATAAGACCATGGAAACTTTTAGTTCCACCAAACTCCACTCCCTCTCCCTCCTCTTAGCGAGCAGACCAGCTTTTCAGTGCCAAATTTACAGGTTTGCAGTGTCCCTACTGAACTAAAAAGATACTCATAACATATACAATGCTTCTTTTGTTTATTCACCTCAACTATTCATTATCATCAAAAAAAAATCTACCAGAATCAATGGGAAAATATGTCAAATAAATATGTAGACCACTTGTTTGGAAATCTAGTGATACATATACACTTAGAAATGCTGCCCATTTATTTAGATAACACATGATCAAGTTATACTTACATTTATTTGTACTTTAGATTCATACTGGAAATTTTCAAATGTGTATTTATCAGATCTTCTTTGTCGCATCTTAAATAGTCTGGCACCACGGTTACTGAGGTGGGATAATTCTTCCAACATGATGTCTCTGGGGATGCTGACTTTTTTGCCCAGGTGCATACCATCTACATCTGTAAAAAACATTCATGCGTATGAAAACCCCAAGGTGAGCATTTTTAAGTGCTTCGCTAAATTCCATAATTTATTGCCTGCTATATAGTGGCTAAGATTGAGGCTCTTTATTCAAATTGCTTCAGGTTGAATCCTGGCTTCCTGTTTTCTACCTGTATGATTATAGATATGTTACTTATTTCTCTAAGCCTCGGTCTCCTCATCTTTAAAGTAGGGCTAATGATAATACCTACTGAATAGGGTTGATAGGATTAAAAATGCTTCATATAAATCATTTAACAATGGTAACTGGCACATAACAATAGTGAATTAAAGTTAGCTAATAACACTATTAGTAGAATTTAGTGTTTCCAAATTTAATGAGTTTTCAAACAGCATTGCTTACGGTTATTTTAATAAGTTCTGTTTGGCACTCCCCATTTTATGTGTTGGTTTGAGCTATCCCTATCACTGGAATACCTACCCTTCCACTCATGCCACCCATTTCCCTATCACTGTCAAAATACCATTCATTCTGCAGCCACTACCAAGGGACCTAGTATAAAGTAGGTAGGTGATAAGTATTGAATGAAGAATCCTTCCCAACCCAGCTTAAGTGCTATTGATGTGAATTCCTTCACTGAAATCTGTATTCATAATTGTTCATGCCTTTTCTGTGTTCCCATAGCACTGAATCACAATTGCTTGATTCCATTTACTGATTTAATGATTTGCATTTTTTTTGTTTTAGTCTTTGTGTTTTCCATGACTTAAATATAGGAAATGTCCAGTAAACGCCATTGTTTTTTATTTCTAGTACTGGATTTTTTTTAATTCAAAAGAGATAAAACTCTTCTTTCTACTTTCTCCTTTAATCGAGAATATATTTCTGTGTAATACACAGAATACTGTTGCCCACTGTACACTGTTAGTAAATGCATAGGAAGAAAAATTGGGCCATTAGTAAAATCAATAATTAATTATTCTGATTGATTGGGACAAAATTCTTTGAAAATGGGACAAATTAACCTTAGTAATTAGGCTTTGGGAGGTATTAGGGATGAAACAACAGAATTATTTAAATTTCCTCCTTAATTTGTTTTGGAAAAAAATCAGTTTGTTTACATACTTTGATGTTACATGAAAAAGAGCTCCACTAATCATAAAACTAATAATATCATGATTTCTGCTTCTGGGAATATAGGATAGATATACTTTCCCTATACCTCTGCTAAATACAACTAAAATCCTGAACATTATGTATAAAACAAACATGAGATGACTTTGAAAGATGGAGAGAAGGAGGCAACTAGCTAGGGACCTCACGACTCAAAGAACAACATGGTGGTGAATTCTCTGCGTTTTCTTTTGGGTACAAAATCCCAGACTTGGAGCTAAGATGCTAGCAAGCCAGACACACAAACAAGTGCAGACAAAAAAAAAAAAAAAAAAAAAAAAAAAAACCCTAATAAAAGACTGTTATCATTAGCCAAAAGACCAGGAAAGGAGCAGCCTAGAAAAAAGAAAACTTTTAGACAATGCCATTCTACTTCAGCAAAATACCAAAGAAAAAACTTTGGCCCTACCCATATCAACAAAGGCCAAGTGGGGAGCCCAGAATTTTACTCTTCTGAGGGTGTAACAAGGTGTCCCAATACTCCCACTGAGGTGTTGTCAGACAAGCCAGGGAAGAAGCTGGGACTTTCATTGCTGTCAGTCAGTAACAACCCTCTTTCCCTGCAGTGTTAGTGGAGCAGTAACTAGTGGAGATCATGTGGGGATTTCAAACAACCACTTCCTGTTAGCAGTAACTAAGAGGTCTTCCCCTCAGATTTCAGGCCAAGTGGGAAACTTATATTTCTACTTCCTCTGACAGTGATGAGTGGCATTCTCCTCCCCCTGCTGAAGCAGTGTCAGGCTAAGATAAATGAAAAAGAAGGCTTAAATAAGAGCAAGGGTTTTCGAACATAAAATGAAATTTCTAAGCTCAAATAAAAAAATCTCTTGTCATGCCAAGAACAAGGAAGATCTCAAACCAAATGATAAAAGACAGATGCCAACATGAAATGACTGAGATGTTAAGATTACACAACAAATATTTAAAGCAACCATGATAAAAATGCTTCAAAGAGCAATTACAAAGCTCCTAAAAACAAATGAAAAAATAGAAAGCTTCAGCAAAGAAATAAAAAGTCATGGCAGAAAAATAAAAGATTTCAAAGAATCAAATGGAAACTTTAGAACTGAAAATATAATAATCAAAGTAAAAGTTCAGTGGATGGAGTCACTAGCAGACTGGAGGGGACAAAGGGAAAAAAGTGTGAACTGGGAGATAGAATAACATAAATCACCTAATAAGAACAACAGAGAAAAAAATAGACTGAAAAAAAATGAAGAAAACCTTAGATATTATTAGGACTAAAACAAAAGATATAGCATTTGTACCACTGAAGTCCCAGGAGAGGAGAAGGAAGTAGGGCAGGAAAAGTACTCAAAGAAATAATGGTTAAAAACTCCCCAAATTAGGCAAGAGACATAAATCTACAGGTTCAAGAAGCTAAGAGTGTTCTATAAACAAGAAATTTATAGAACTTCATGACATTATATAAACTTCTAAAAATTAAAGATGAAAACCCTTGAAAGCAGCCAGAGAAAAATGACAACTTACCTATAGAGAGGAAAAAAATAAGAATGACAGTAAATTTCTCACCAGAAACCATTAAATTCAGGAGGAAGTGGCACAAAAGTACTGAAAGAAAAAATTGGCAACCCAGAAGCTGATATCCAGTGAAAATATCCTTTAGAAATTAAGGAGAAATTGAGACATCTTCAGAAGAAGGGAAACTAGGAGAATTTTTTTCCTGGAGTCCTATCCTAAAACAATGGTTCAGGCAGCTATAACAAAATACCAAGACTAGTGGTTTCAAACAAGAGAAATTTATTTCTCACAGTTCTAGAGGCTGGAAGTCTGAGATATAGGTGCTAGCATGACTGGTTCTGGCAAAAGCCTCCTTCTGGGTGGCAGACTGTTGATTTCTTGCTGAGTTCTCACAGGGTGGAAGGGACAAAGTAGCTCTCTTGGACCTCTTTTAGAAGGGCTTTAATCTCATTCACAAGGACCCCACTGTCATAGCCTAATCACTTCCAAAGACACCATCACTTAATACCATAACAGGGGCATTAGGATTTTAGTATATAAAATTGTGAGGGACACAAACATTGAGACCATTGTAAGTAGCTCAGGGAAGTTCTTTAAACAGAAGGGAAACAATGAAAGGGTATAGTAAGCAAAGAAAGAGTACAGTAAGCAAACATAAGAATAAAAATACAATAACCTTCCCTTCTCTTGAGTTTTCCAAATTATGTTTGATGTTAGAAGCAAAAACTATAACATTCTCTGATATAATTATAAATGTATATAGAAGAAAAAGTTAAGACAATTATAAACAGAGGAAGATAAAGAGACAAAAAGGTAGGTATGTTTTCTATACTTCACTTGAACTGATAAAGTAACAACATCAGTAGGCTTTGGTAAATGTGGTATATGAAATGTAATTCTTAGTGCAACTACTAAAAACAGCATTACAGATAGACTTGATATCACTATAAATAGAAATGGAAATCTTTTTTTAAAAATATTTTTATTTATTTTTGAGAGACAGAGACAGCGTGAGCAGGGGAGGGTCAGAGAGAGAGGGAGACACAGAATCTGAAGACAAGCTCCAGGCTCTGAGCTAGCTGTCAGCCCAGAGCCCGACACGGGGCTCGAACCCACTAACCGGGAGATCACGACCTGAGCCGAAGTCGGATGCTTAACCGACTGAGCCACCCAGGCACCCCGAAATGGAAATCTTAAAAAATGTTTAAGTATTCCATAGTACACCATATAAAAATAGGAAAAAGAAAACATATGAAAAACAGAGGCAACAAAAAATAAAATGATAGAGTTGAGCTCTAACACATCAATAATCACATTAAATAGAAATGCTCTAAATATACCAATTAAAGGACAAAGACTAGCAGATTGGATTAAAAAATATGACCCAAGTATATCATGTCTACAAGAAACTCACTTCAAACAAGTGACTTGAACAATATAGGCAAGTTGAAAGTAACAGGATGGAAAAAGATATATCAAGCAAATATTAATAAATGGAAATCAGAGTGGTCATATTAATATCAAATAAAGTGAATTTCAGAGCAAAGACAATTACCAGAGACAGAGATGGCATTATATAATGATTAAAGTATCAATCCACCAAGAAGACCCACAAACTCTAGATGTGTATACGTCAAACAACAAAAACAACAAAAAGAACTAAACAACTGAAAGGAGAAATAGACAAATCCACAATTATAGTTGGAGACTTCAACATCTCTCTCTCAACAGAGGTAAGAACAACAGACAGAAAATCAGCAAAGATATAAAATAACTCAATAATACCATTAACCATGAAGATCTAATTGACATTCATAGAATAGTCTACTGAACAACAACAGAATGCATGTTCTTTTCAAGAGCCCATGAAACATATACCAATGTAGACCATATCCTGGGCCATAAAATAAACCTTAACAAACTTAAAAGAGTAAAGTTGTACAGAGCATGATCTCTGATTACAATGGAATCACACAAGAAATAAGTTACCTAAAGATAATAGGAAAATTTCCACACATTTGGAAACTGAACAACGTACTTTTAAATAATCCATATGTCAAAGAGGAAGTCTCAAGGGAAATAAAAAATTCATAGATCTGAATGAAAATAAAAATAGATCATGTCAAAACTTATGGGACACAGGTAATGAAGTGGGAGAGGGACACTTATAGGACTAAATGTATACATTAAAAAAAGTCTGAAATGAATAATCTAAGCTTCCATTTCAATAACCTAGAAAAAGAAGAGAAAAATAACCCAAAGCAAACAGAAGGAAGGAAATAAAAGATAACAGCAGAGATTAAAACCCAAATAAGAATGGAGACGGGTTTAGAAAGAGCAATAAAATTGACAAATCTCTAGCTAGACTGACAGAGACAAAAAAACAAAAGACACAAACTACCAATGTTAGGAACAAAAGAAGGGATATCACCACAGACACTGCAGATAACAAATGGATAATAAGAGATACTACGAAGAACTTTATACATAAATTCACATCACAATTTGAAAACTTAAAAAAATTCACCAATTTTTGAAAAGTGCAAAGTATCACATCTCACACAATATGAAGTAGATAATTTGATTAATCCTGTAAGTGTCAGGCAACCAAATTTATAATTTTTAAATCTCCCAAAAAAGAAATCTTCAGAACTAGATAATTTCACTGGAGAATCCTATCAAACATTTAAAGAATTAACACCCTATGCTACATAATCTCTTCCTGAAAATAGAGAATGAGAGAACAGTTCCCAATTCATTTATTAAGCAAATCTTACCCTGATATCAAAACCAAACAAAGACAACACACAAAAAATAAAAAAAGCTACAGACCAATTTTCATCATGCATATAGAAACAAAAATCCTTAACAAAATATCAGTAATTAGAATTCAACAATATATAAAAAGAATTCTATACCATGAATAAAAGCAATTTATTCCATGTATACTGGCTGGTTCAATATTCAAAAATCAGTGTATTACACCATATTAACAGGCTAAAGAAGAAAAATCACATGACCATAACCTTGGGATCTAGTGCTGGGCAAAACACTATTAAACTTGACACCACAGGCACAATTCATTAAAGGAAAGTTTGATAAATTGGACTTCATCAAAGTTAAAATTTTGTTCTCTGAGAAAGGCTGTTAAGAGGATGAAAAGACAAGCTAC
This sequence comes from Cryptoprocta ferox, assembly GCA_028646485.1. NCBI lineage: Eukaryota > Metazoa > Chordata > Mammalia > Carnivora > Eupleridae > Cryptoprocta > Cryptoprocta ferox. The sequence goes on from CM053567.1 coordinate 97,481,976, forward strand.
AGAGTGGGATACAATATTTGGAAAGCACATATTTGACAACAAGGTAGAATATATAAAGAACTCTCAAAATTTACCAGTAAAATGCAAACAGTCCAGTTAGAATATGGGCAAAAGACATGAAGAGACATATCACCAAAGAGGATGTACATACAGATAGCAAATAAGGATACAAAAAGATGTGCACCATCATTAGTCAATGCAAATTAAGAAAATGCAAATTAAGACCACAATGAGATGTCACCATCAGAATGACTAAAATGAAAAATAGTGACAGCTCCTAATGCTGGGGAGGGTGTGGAGAAACTGGATCATTCACATCTTGTTATTGGAAATGTAGAATGGCATAGCCACTCTAGAAAGTAATTTGGTAATTTCTGTTAAAAAATGAACATAGAGCTAACAGTAATACTGGGCATTTATCCCAGTAAAATGAAAGCTCATGTTCACACAAAAACCTATGTACAAATGTTCATAGCAGCTTTATTCTTAATTAAAAACAAAACAGAAATAACTCAGATGCACCTCAATGGGTAAATGGTTAAAAACACTGTGGTCCATCCATATCATGGTTCTCAGCAGTACAAAGGAACAAACTATTGAAACAGACATAACTGTAGAGAATTATACTAAGTGAAAAAAGCTAATCTCCAAAGGTTACATACCGTATATACGTATATGGTGTTAATATAATTTATATAGCATTCTTGAAATGAAAAAAACATATATATATATAAAAATAAAGAACAGATTAGTGATTGGCAGGAGTCTCTTGACTGTATTAATGACAATATTCTAGTTGTGACAGTGTATTATAGCTTTGCAAGACATTACTTTGGGGGAAATTGGGAAAAGGTACATGATGGGACAGCTCTATATATTTGCATATGAACTACAATTTTCTTAAAAAAAAAGCTATCAAGTTATGAAATGACATGAATAATCCCTAAGTAAAAATTGCTAAGTGAAAGAAGCCAGTCTGTAAAGGCTACACACTGTATGATTCCAACTATATGACATTCTGGAAAGGGCAAAACTTCAGAAGACAGTAAAAGAATCAGTGGTTACCAAGGGCTTGGAGGAGGGAGGGGAGATAAACAGGCAGAGTATAGGGGATTTTTAGGGCAATGAAACTATTTCATATGATACCATAATGGCAGATACATGACATTATGTATTCATGAAAGCCTGTAGAACATTACAAAACAAAGAGTGATCCCTAATGTAAACTATGGACTTTAGTTTTTAATAGTCTATTAGTATTGGTTCATCAACCATAACAGGTATATCAACAAAGACAAGATGTTAATAATAGGGGAAACTGTGTTGGGAGGAGAAGGGTATATGGGAACACTCTATACTTTCTCTTAATTTTTCTGTAAACCTAGAACTGCTCTAAAAAATAAAGTGCATTACTTTTTAAAAAGTTTAATTTAAAAAATTCATAGCTATTCCTACTGCAATGCAGAGCAGCTTTGTCTGCTTTCTAGTATGAAAAGGGAAAAAAAAGCTATGCAATACAATCCCCAGGGATGGCAGAAATTGCCTCTGAAAGAGGAATAGAAGGAACAGAGCAAAGTAAATGATGGTGTCTTATAACAGTTTCCTAGGATTTGTTTGCCAACTCTGCTAATCTCTACAGGGAATATTCACTCTCTTTTATTTGCAAGTGTTTGGAATCTTTGTTACCATATGATTGGAACATAGGAGAAGCTGGGTTAATTTTCAGTGTATTTTTATATATACATATGTACACTTGGTTAATCTCAGTGTATTTGTATATATACATACATACACTGAATATATGTTCATAATATATACTGAATATAATATTCATATATACTAATATCTTCAGTATATATTATTATATATATTGATATATACTCTCTATATATGTATATAATATATATGAATATATATTGTATATATTATATATAATATATATAAATATATATTGTATATATTATATATAATATATATACACTGAATATATATATTTGTTCATATATATTCAACATATTCTAGAGACAGTGACAGGGTGGGCTCTTTAAACTTCTTGTTTCTATAATCAAAATAGCAAGTTCCCTTTAATCACAAAAAACAAAAGGAACAGTATTTCTTATACTAATATAGTGCAATCTCTATGGGAGGGGGGAATCTCCTTTCAATCCTTCTCAAAGCAATTTAATTAGCAGTGAGAGAGAGAGAATGAAGTAACACAAAAAATTGAAATCCACAGATTTTTTCCATTAACCTTTTCTAGAAATACATATTCCATGTAATATAATTATATATTCCAGATACTGTTTTTAAACAAATTTAGGCTTTTTCTGAAAAAATTTTCAATGGAACATTTTCAGGAAATGAAAAATGCCCCAAGGCAGGCAGCCACTGGAAAATGCAGAGATGACAATCTTCATAGTAACGGAATCTTTCTCCTTACAGTTAAGACCACAAAGTTTTTCCATAAAGAAACCAAAACAGAAATGCAACTTTTTTTCCTCCTCCTCATTTCTGTTACTGATTTGAGTCATTACAAACACTTAAATAAAAATAGAGGTGTTAGATAAAGGACTAACATATCATTAACTTCTATACCTTCTAAAATTTCATCTATGGCATAAGTCTAATTTTGTGACTCCAGACACAGATCTGAGAAAATGTTTTTTATCTCATTTCCTTTTTCCTAATGGCCCTTAATATTAGCTGATTCCATCAACATTTCTGAAATAGCTACATGACATAATTAGATTCCATCCCGCTGGCCTCTGTAATTTACGGTAGTCTTCTAGGGTGTGCTTGACAGGAGTTGATCAGCTTTGTGATTGATTCAGAAACAAGTATGTGACCTGATTCAGGCCAGTGAGACTGAATACCAGGACTTGTCTCTGCAAATGTTGTGCCAGAGATGCTTTCTGAATCCTACTGCATGTAGCATGGAAGTATATTGCCCAGGAAACTGTTGGCAGGTATGTGGTACTGTGATAGGGCCAGGCATGGGACGAAGCTTATCCCAAGGAAACCAAAACAGAGACAGAGAAACCAGAGACTCCTTGGTGGCATACTTGAGCTGCTAGATGAAGAAGCCCTACCAGATCACCTTTGAACTTTTCAGATATGTGAGCCATAAATTTCCTTTATTGTTTAAGCTAGTTGGCTTCTGACTAAGAACATCATCTCATTGATGTAGGTCCAAAAAGTATATTAAGATTGGAGTCAAAAGGATGAGTGAGGAAGGCCAGCTAAAAAGCCCAGAAGTGGGGACCTCAAAGAGGAAAGAGAGCAGAGAGCAGGGCTATAACAAAAATGTATATACCCCTGGCCACAGACTCATCTGATTTCGAAGAAACATTCATTCCTTTTTAGCGAAGCAATAGAACCATCACTCAAGCTGCTATAAGAAATAGATGTTCAGTAAGAGCCACGAGAAACTTTCAGTGTCAGGGCATAAAAAGAAATAATCAGCTGGCACAATCTGTTATTACTAGTAAATTTATATCATGAGAGAGAAGTAACAGACAAAAAGGAAAAAGGAGAAGTCACACAAGATAATAGCTCAACTTCTTATTCTTCATACTCCATTCCACTTCCTCTAAGTCTACATTTTTTCCCTTTGAGAAACCATCTTTGGCTTTAAGTAACCATCTGACAATATTAAGGATCTCTGAAGCCAGAAGTACTAGATGATAAATCAGTGCTAGAGCAAGCTTGTATTTGGGTCACAAGAATCAAATGATAAATTTTCAAGAATTCTGTGAGCCAGTAGTTAACTAAAGTGAACACAACCATATAAAAATTAAATTATATAAACAATATTTAGATAAAGTATATTTAAAAGAGCAATAAATACTCAAAAAGTATCACTTTCTAACTCTTTTACTACTTTTTGCTATTATCTATGCTCTTGATGTTATTTATATCTATTTGTATGTGAATAGTGGAAATACTATATAATGTATTACTGCACATCTTTTTCTAATTGCATTTAGTGTCTTCTTGATGGTAGCTTGAAATTGGCCATGATGGGAATATTTATACCATAGAAATTGGCCAGCTCTACAAACTAAGACATTTTACCCCCAAAGAACCAGTTGTTAAATATTTACTGGCAAAGTCCTAAACACAGGAATATGTTAAGTCAACACATTCTGCATAAACAAACAAACAATGAAAGGTATACCTAAATTCTCTAAGGTTTTCTTCCCTTCCCTTCCAATAGTTAAATTTATTAGGTAATCAGAGCAGGAGTTCCAGACTGTCTGTGAGTTGGGGAATCTAATATATGAACACTTTCACTACTGAAACTTTCAGAGTGAGGAACACTGTCAACTGAGCACATAGAATTCAAGTTCAGCTGTTCTCTGCCCTTTATTGCAAACCCCTCTGTAGGGTCTTAACAGTGTGTTTAATCTGGATGCCTGATAAATGATATAACTTATTCAGGATACATATCCTTGCCCTGATGGATTAGAAGGTTTTCTTTGTGGCATTAGATCATCTATTGAAAATAATATTACCAGGCATACTTTCCTATTGATGTCATTTATAATCATCCAGAATTTTCCCTTTATTCTTTAAAGATTTTATAGGATTTGATATATAGTATTTTGCTACTGTTTCAATTATTTATGAATATTTGAATATTTAATTATAATTTGATATAGATCTATAACTTGAGGGTCTTCACCATAATCAAATTAATTTCCACAAAAATCCCACAATTTTTAATCTACTAGAAATATTAAATTATTGTTACCAATAGTCTTCCTCAGTAGTGTTCTCAAATGTAAAACATTTTATAGTTCAATTAAGATTTAAAATCTTACATTAAAAAGTTCAAATATTTTGGGACGCTTGCATGGTTCAGTCAGTTATGCATCTGACTCTTGATTTCAGCTCAGGTCATGATCTCACTATTCATGGGATGGAGCCCCGAGTTGGGCTCTGTGCTGACGGTGCAGAGCCTGCTAGGGATTCTCTCTCTCTCTTCTTCTCTCTCTGTCCCTCCCCTACTTGCAAGCAGGCTCTCTCTCTCTCTCTCAAAATAAATAAACATTTTTTTAAAAGTTCAAGTATTTGGTTTTTAAGTATACTTTCCTTCTGCTTTTCCTACTGTGGAGCCCCATTACTATAAGTATTAGAAACCAAATGGAAAATTGCATTTTATTGAGAGAATATGTAATCTTTGAAAACATGATCAGTTCCTTTTTCATACCTTCTATCAATGCATAGTCTTATGAACAAATACTGGACGTACGTTCCTCCAAAGGGAAACATTCTTTTTTTTTCACATTTATTTCATAGGTTAGCATTCTGAAACTTGATCAACAGTGATTGATTCTGCACAGCTAGTGCTACATATTTAATGTGAAATTTTGATTCAACCAAAAGCTACATAGTTGTTAGATCACTGAATCTAATTCATAGTCTATAGAGATACACATAATTGTAGTAAGACAACAGATCTCTTAAAAATCTCTTTCCCCATGATCCCCTGGCAACTGCAATTCTGGTGGAATGGGCAAAACCAGTGGAGGAGAGATAATGGAAACTGACTTGCTCTACGATTGTCCTATTGATTTACTAAAAAGCCTGAAGCCATATATTTTCTCTGTACATGTACAGGTCTCTTCTGGCTGTTTACAGATGGCCTGTTTGGATTGAATAATAGTCCATAAAATATACTTTATTATAAAATGTAACAACCATATATACATATTACATAAAAGATAATAGTCGAGACTGTATTTTGGATAAAGCCCAAAAAGACTACAATTGATAATAAGGTCATTGATAATTTTCTTTGCATTAAAAAGTTGATTTTTAAACCCATTGAGGTTCTTTCTTTTCCAATTTTATATCTTTTGGCCTTGATTTGAGTTCTAAGACAAAAATGTACCATTAAAATACTATCATTTAATAACTATAAATTTATAAACATTTAAGAAATGAGACTACCAATGTATTGAATTATACAATTCGAATAACACAATCATTTAGTACTGTTTATGAGATGTACCTGTAAAGCATATTAGAGTGAAAAAGACAACAAAGAAACTCAGGTGATAGTATACATACAGTATGGCTGGACTTATTCACTGTGATTTCAACTTGGGTAATAAGTAAAATTTAGCCTAGGTCTCTGCTGCCACTTCTCTGAAGGGCCTTATGAGAAAATTAGAAACCTCTGGCATGTTCAGAAAATCTATGAATTCCCAAGCTGTTACTGCATACCACTTTTCAAAATATGCTTTTTTCTTGGAGTTTTAGAATGCTAATGTGAAAATTTAAACCAAAGAACGCTAATAAACTTGTACACTGAAGCATTAAGTTAATTTATTTTTCTCCCTCAGATGTTTTGTATTTGATCTGTGGTATTTAAGGCCTTCTTGGTGTCCTTATTTTGACATTGATGACTTGCTTAACTACAGTTTAAGATACACTGATACAGGAAAAGTAAAAGGGGTCTTCACATAGCCTTCCATCTGAATTCCTAGATTTTATACTCTATGCTTTTCAAAGTGCCCTTGTGATTTATGTCAATATTATCATCATCTTTGTTATTGGTGGAGAAGCTCAAATACACTGATGTTTGATTTTGGCATAAAGCTCAGTAAATTAGAATCATGGAATTTTAGAATTAGACATATCAGTTGGGGCATCTGGGTGGCTCAGTTGGTTCAGTGTCTGACTCTTGATTTCAACTTAGGTCATGATCTCACAGTTGTGGGATCAAACCTCACAGTGGGCTTTGTGCTGACAGACCCTGCTTGGGATTCTCTCACTCCCTTTGTCTCTGCCACCCCCCAACTCTCTCTCTCTCCCTCCCTCTCTCTCTATTTTTCTAAATAAATAAAAAAAAGCTAAAAGAAAAGAATTATATGTATTAGCAAATCCAATCTCCCATGTTCAGTTGAGGAATCTCATGACTAGTCTGGAACCCAGGGCTCCTGGTACCCTATCAAAAACAGCACTCCATTTAGAACCTGGGCTTCCTGTTTTCAGACCACAAAGCTAAACTCTTTTCCTGAAGTCACAAAAACAGTCTGCTCAGTCCTCTTTTGTGTGCTGGGAAAAGCTGTTCACCAATCATGAGGGGAAAAATAAAAAACATAAACAAAACACATACCAAAAAAGCCTTCACAGTGCCCCAGTGAAAAAACTGTAAGGTGACTAGAAGCAGCTTTCTGAAGCACTTGTGGTCTTCCCTGTGTCTCAAGTTCTCAACTGTCAGTTGTATCTGTGTTTAAGACCAGGGCACACAGCTGGTTCTGCTCAGTTCTGCTTATGGCTATTTTAATTCCAATTATTTCCCCCACCACTTCTGGACAGAAGCCAGTTATTCTAGAGAGCCACCTCTTCTTCTATTCTTATTCCCCCTCCTCTTTTCTCTGTCAACATATTACTCCATTATTAGTCACAACTCATATTATAGCTTCCCTATGCTTCCCTATGCTTCCGTTATCTCTCTTTCTTCTCCTCCAGTAATCAAGTCTCAAATGAGTTACTGAGAGAAAAACATGATTTATGCTGAAGAATATAGACCAATTAGGAATAAACAGCACAGGGGTGGTGTCCATGAAACTTTTATAAGCCAAATTTTCTTCCCCCCACAACTAATTGATGCACAGATAATGTCAAAATATCTTTGTGTTTTTGTCTGTCTTTTAGAATAGCACTTGTTAGATGGCAGCAACAAGGCTCTTCATACACCTATATAAAGCACAGAAGTTTTTTATCACAGCACTAACACAAGACAACTACTACTGTGGGCTCTACTCCTTCCAACATTGATGATGATCATCATGATGATGATCATGATATAATGATAAGAATGGTCAATGTGAAAGTATACAGCCTTAGTGTCAGGGAATGCTCTATTAATTATTTGTTGGGAGTGTGGTATAGTTGCTGCTGGCACATAAGTTGACACCACAAATGTCATGGATTTATACTGAGTAACAATTTGGGGCATAATTAGTAGAGGCTGGCAGTTATCTACATTTTTACTCATTCTACCCAGTTCTATGTATTTTAGTCTACATGGATAGGATTTCTCATTAATTCTTTGAGGTTAATTCTTCTTCAGTTGAAATGAGTACTCAGATGTAAATTTCTCCTTGTTTGATTCTCACTAGCTATAGTCTCTCCCAGACAACAAGAACTGGAGTGAACTTCAGTTCATGTTAACAGACAACACATTTAGTCATCCCAATGTCACGTTTAATTCTCCTCTAGGCTAAATGTTCTTGAAAAGTGATATAAAAAAATAAAGAAGTTATAATGTACAAAAGAAAAGAGTCCTGACCCACAAGGGGAAAAGGAGGTGGGAAAAGGCCTTTGAAAATATCCTTCTCTGTTCAGTTTTATAAAGGAAAATACAATCCAAGTTTGATTTATTTAGTCTTATTATTAAGATCGAAACAGTTGCATGCTCTAACTTAAATTATCCAGATTTTTACTGCTGTGATGTGTTTGAAAGTTTGGAGGATTATTCCCAAGAAGGCTTCTCTGCAGTCTATGTCGCATTTCTGCATCCAAGATAGTTCCCTAGCTCTGGATCTCTAGACACTGTATCATATACAAATAGTAAAGTTCCACATAAGATATCAAAGAAAATAAGAAAGGAAATAAAATAGGGGAATTATTTAACCTATTTCTTAAAGTCCTACAGCTATCTGAGATGAGTTTGGAAAGTCTGTGATCATCCTGTGTTATCTGGGATACTTGACCTCCAAACAAAGGCAGAGCATGTGACTCCACTTAAGGGGGCTAGTAATCTACCCGTGACTTGGGAGGGAGGCTTCCGCAGACTTTTCATGGCCAGGACCTACTGGTGGTAAGATAATAGTTTTGAGGGTCTTTTCCTCTTGAGATATAATTGTATATTTTCTTTATATTTCATAAACATAAAAGTTATATTGTAAGAAAAAGATATTCTTACCCTTGTAGGTCTATGGCAGGATTAACAGAGAGTAGAATCCAACACATGATTTAAACTGGGAATATATTAAATGGATCAATTGATTAATTATTGTGATACAATTAGAAAATAACTGATATCAGCTAGTTTTAAGGTAAATAATTTATTCTCAAATTCAAGTGTTCATCTTGTTTTTCCTTATTAATCAGGAAAACTATAAAAACAATTTCAAGTAAACTACCTGAACCAGGAAATATGTAAAAGCATAAAAATTTAAAAGAAGTGTGAATTTTTGAACTCTGAACTGGTACAAGTTCAGTTCTGGAATCTGATTCGGAATTATTCTCACTTTATTCTGAGATAGTCTAACATCATAGTAAAACATGGAAACTAAGGTGAATCCATATGGTAATTTTGTATTGCAAAAAATAGAAAATGAAAACTTAACAACAGGACACTTTAGATATACACTGTGTGGGGAGGGGAGTATCGAAAACAATCTTTGATTGATTCTAATCAGTGTGAATTATGGAAGGTGAAATATGAAAACACAATACTTACCCCTGTACCCAGCTGCCCTCACCAGATCTCATGCCTTTATATCTCAATAAAGTTCAGGTGAAAGGTTACATTCCTTATCAATGGAGGGGAAATAAGGAGGCATCCCGAAAACTCCATAGATATATCTTGAATGGCTCAAATCACACCCTTAAAAGCATCTGGATACTTTACCTATTCACTTTTAAAATTGATACTATCCTTTGCTCATAAAGTTGAATTTCCTTTATAACAATCAAAATGCAATGTATAAAGAACTGCTTTCCAGAGTTATTTGCTAGAACATAAGGAAAAGGAGAGTAGAATATCATCTTGTATCTAATTTATATTAAACTTTTTGGATCATACGCTTTGAGACTACATAAATGTTATATTTCCTTAGAAGTTATAAATGAAAGTATATTTCTACAGAAAATATCTGAGTAAAACAATTACTAAATATGAAGACTGGTTTCAAGGTTAAAGAAATTCACAACATGGATTCCAACTTTAAAAGCTTTCCTACAAAAAGGATGATAGAATAGATTTTGAATATTTTATGTAATATAAGGTAAGATATGCCATGTGGGTTGGACCATGAAGACAAGTATGAGTCCCGGCCAAAAAAAAAAGGAATTGAGAGTGATATTAATTTATAATATGAAATGTGAAAGGCAAGCCAAACCGAATGTACATCAGCTGTCAGATTGCTTCATTCCTTTAGAGCAGTTGTTCATCTGAAAATAGCTTTCAAATGAGAAAGGATGACTACAAAAGGATTAGTTACCATAGGCTTTTCTACACCCCTTAGAGCTCCAGGTTTGTTATGACAGAAGAGCAAGGATTTAAAGGAAGTAAACTATGGAATATTAAATAACATCAGGAAGGATCTATGTTAATGGTGAGCTATATTAATGCTAAAAAGGATTTTTATTGATACCATTTCCATGGATTTCCTTCATGATGGCTGATGCTTGCTGTTTTCTCTGCTTCACCATGGTATTATGTGAAAGCATGGTATTTTGTTCCCTATAGAAAATAAAGGAACAATATTGAGACATTGTGAATAACTCATCTGGAGTGTTTTATAATCATCCTTTTGCAAGAGAGCATCTTTGTTCCTTATTAGGAATTTATCATTGCTTCCTACTGCGTGACTTTAATATGCATTCTCTATCTAGTGACAGAGCATGTTATTTGTTGACAGGCAAAGTCACACTGAACAGAGGATAATACTCAGAGTTTCAGGCCCAGTCTTATCTATACACTTGTACAATGGTCACCAGGCAATGAGAAGTAATGAAAGAGCTGCCTCTTTCCCCCTCCCTCTCTCTTTTCCACAGTTTATTTTAATCTGTCATTGTTTCCTTATTGGCCTTCACTTGTACCAGCATCACAGTACATCAATTCCAGCAAACTGTAAGAATGAAGAAAGGACACTAGATTAAACCAGGACTCTTTGGTGGTGGCATTTTAATATTGGCATCAACAATTGCCCTTTAAAGCAAAGAATGCCCATTTATGAGTCACAACTCTGAACCTCCTTGGACAACTGACTAATAAAACATTTTAGGAAACAATACACTCACCTTGCTCTTAGACTGTGCTTTTCAGCAGGGTTGAATCCCAATTTGTGGAGGAAAGAGTTGAGATGGAATATGGATGGCACTTGGGCCCGATGGTTTTTATCCCTGAGCCTGGGACGGCATGGTCCCTAGCTCTGACTCAAACTGGGGACTGAGCCTTTCTGAAGAGACTGGCATCCAGCTGACATCAACTGACTATATATAGCACCAAATACTTCAACTACTCATATCTTCCTGGCGAAAGGGAGGAACAGAGAAAGATTAGGTTCTCTCCATTGTGTTTCTAGTTTGTGAGATGGTTGAATGAACATACAGAAAGTTTTTATGGAGTACCTTCTCTTTGAGAAGATAGTAGCCGAAAGGAATTTTTAAAACTTTTTAACGTGTAGATCTCATGCTACATCTTAATTGAGGCGGCAAGAGACACATCCATGAATTAGAACAGAATGATATATCATTAACTATTAAAATGAAAGTCTGGAAAATGATACCTATAGAGTTTCAAGAATAAAGAAAACAATGTGGAGTGGAGCCATCCCTTAGTTAGGAACGAGAACATATGCTAGGTTCAGAAAAATGGGTAATATTTGAATGGCAAGGCAGGGGAGCACTTTGAAATGGTGTTAAAAGTTGAGCCATGAAGCTATTTGAGTAAAAGCTTAGACTCATAACTGGGTCATGCTTTTTGAAGAGACCCTGTAAAGAACAGGGCCTACAAAGTTGATTAATCTTTGCAAGGTCTGGAATCAAGAAATCCTGATGGGGAAAATGACAGGATAACAAACTCTGAAGGTAGGCCTTGTTGGCCTCCTTGCTGCTCTTTGAACACAGAAAAAACATCTTCCCATTTCTGGGCTTTTACTATTTCCTGTTTGCTATAACTTGTTCTTCCTCTATGCACATGGCTCACTCTGTCATGCAATCAGGACTTTGCTCAACTATTGTTGCCTTACAAAGTTCTTTCCCCAGTCACCGTGTCTAAAATATCACATGGTGCCACTCTCTGGTCCCTAATTCTGCTTCATTTTTCTTTATATTTTTGCATTAAGATTAAAGTCAAATGGAAGTGAAAGAAAAACCCCTATAACAGAAATTTTAGAAAGATAGAAGTTTTGTTTTTCTCACACATAAACTTAGTCCAGAGGCAATCATCTAGGATTAGCGTGATTGACATATCAACAGGAGCTCAATTACCTTCTAACATTTTGCTCCATTATCCCTAAAATGCAGATCCCTTGGACCTAAGTGGCTGTTCCAACTCTAGCCAGCATGTTCATATTTTAGTTAGCAGAAAAAGGAAAAAGTAAGGAGAAAGGCACACTGTCTCTTCTTCAGAACATGTTCTGACATTGCTCAGATCTCTTTTGTTTATATTCATATATCCAGAGCTTAGTCAAATAACCATACAGAGCTCAAGAGAACTAGGAAAATGTAGATTTTCTTCTGTGTGGCCATTTGCCCAGCTAAAATTCAGAGGTTAACTTACTGACAAAGAAAATAAGTGGTTACTGGGTGCCAGCTCTAAAATTTTGACATAAGAACATATCAACATTATTTTATCTCTCTAGTGTCTCTTTTTTCCTACCAAAAATACAAGAAACTTCATAAAGACTTGGGCATCAAGAATTGTGTCTAGTGTGTGGTGGGCACTCAATATTCATTGAATGTATGAATAAATGAGTGGGTTGGAGATTAATTGTGGAATGCATGAAAGGTTTGGCATGATTTTGGAATTCCCTTCCTGTTATGTCAAACACTTGGGGAAAAAAAAGAATTGTAATAAATGAACAGTCACTTGAATATAGGAAGATGGTGGCCACTTATGAGAGAAATTGTTTTGTATGAGACTGAAATAGGTTATACATTTTGTTGAGTGATAATGGGATTGATGGTTCAAAGTAGTAGGTTGTAGGTTTAAGCTAACCTATTGCAATTGTGTCTAAGCAAATGTTTGCATTGAAGATATTAATTAGACACCAATGAGAAACCATTTTGCCAGAGCCAAATGAATTGAAATTCCCTCCTAAGATTCTCCAATTGCCCTTAAATTCCTGGCTTTGGGATTTATTGTAGTATGCTTTTAGTTAAGTCTCTTAAACTCTTACCTTTCTTATCTATAAAATGGGGATTACAGTTTCTACCACCTCGTATCATGGACATTTCACATGTAACTATTTCAGAAACTTCTGATACTTAATAAAAGTTTAATGAATGTTAATTTTTTCTTTTAATATTATCATTCCTGTAATATGAAAGGATTAGAATAATCAACTGCACATTCAGTAAAAATAAAAATATATTCAGAAAGCCCCAGTTTTCCTATTTGGTCACCTTCATATGCTTCCAATTTTCTGTTATGTTGTTCTACAAGTTGAACTGGTATCCTCAGTAGATAATAATTGTTACGTTAACTTTGGCTTCCAAAATGAAAGGAGATATTTTAAATGATTTTTAAAGTTTTTAAGAATATAATAACTTACCTATTTTTATTGTTCAATTTTACTTAATATTGTTTTTGCCTTGTTTTTAAAGCTATTTATACATGTCTGATAGCTTTCTGGTTTCTGAGTTATTGTTTGTTCTGAAAAGAAGAAAGAACAAATCACTGATATTGTCACTCTCAGGCAGTATATGCTATCCATGTGCTTCTTGACAAGGCTAAATTTTCAGTAAGAACTTTAAGGTTATTATAAAGCATTGTCAGATGGTCCATTCTGAAAGCCAATGCATTTAAATTTTAAATTGAGTCATACTTAATATGTTTCTATGTCATCTGCACAGAGATCTGGCTCTAGATTAAACTTCCCTCAAATTTGTCATATTGTGATCTCCCTTTGTCCTCAGCTCCAAGTTTTCCATCCCCAAGACCCAGAAATATCCCCTTGCCGTATATGCACTATGTACTAGAAAGGGATCTCTCCTACCCCTAGGATCTCAGTACTTACACTTGTTTCACCGTACTAATTATTCTTGTCTTTGATACTTTGTCACCCCAACATAAGCAGAGTAGACTTTGTTTCCCTCAAGGCCCGAAGTATTTTAGATTAATTGGGGCTAACAATGACAGATGAGATCTTTTCTTGTAGACAAAATAATGGGATTCTAATGGTAGAATCTGGTGCCTTGGAAGACCAGTGAGGAAGTTTCTGGCAGAACTTCTCAATGTCCCTGTAATCAAACGATTCCTTTTGCTTGGGCTGCCAGTTGTATTTCCAATTTGCTAAAAAGAGAAAAAGAGATTAAATAAGGTGAATTTCACGGCCAATATACCACCTAAAAAAATTCACACCATGAAGACCCATGAAAGGCAACCTTTATTTAGCCAGTGCAGTAAACATGAGCCCTTTAGCCAACTGGTAAACAAGGTCTACATTGATCTTCCTCTGACTGGGCACTTGTTTTTTAGTTCTGTGTTTCTCCTTGTCCCATTTTTAGTCTATATTAGGTGACTGTGGGCAGTTAGAGATTAGGGCAGGATCCGGGGGTGCCCAGGATGTGGGAACTGACTATCTGCTAGATGGGCAAGCAACATATCATCATTATTGAGGTTCTGGATAGATGCACACATAACCCAAAGAAGGCAGCTGCCAGGCTAGTGTTTAAATGACAAATATGATAGGATGATCAGTTATTTATCAGCCTTCAGGGCATCATATATGGTGCTAAGCCTCAGAGGAAAGAAAGGATAACAAATATATAAAAACTTACAGCTGGTAAGGCTGTCTATGGGTGCGTGTGTTTTCGTTTGTGCGAAAAGCCTATCCATTCTCCTTGATGGCTAACTGACTTGCCATATCTTCACAGTTTCTATTTTCCTACATCAAGGAAGGTCCAGTTTACAATCAATCTTATTACCCAGCCACAGCAAGGGCAGAATGGTTGTAAGCAATGCTGTACTGATCATCCCACTGGCCAAGGTGAGACGGTACAAAACAAATAGATGAGTTGGCAATTGGTCTCACTATAGCATATGCCTAAGGGCACCTACAGTAGTAAGAGGAACTGTTATAGTCACCATTTAGTTAATGTTAGCTAGGCATTGCTCCTGTTTTACAGATGAGGAAATGGACATTCTGAGAGATTAAGTAAAATCCCCTATGAGACATCATCTTGGTAATTATAGAGATGGAATTAAAAATTTGTTCTGTCTGATCCACAGGCTTTCATATTTTCACTATACTGTGCAGAAATCTCTATCTTCCTAATCTCAACTATCTCTGTGTTGATATCTTCATAACAAAAATAAAGAAGCAGAATTGAGAATTGTCAAATTAATTATTTCAATGTGCTCCTTATTGATTTCCTTTAGAATGTAGTATCCCAACACTAGGTTTATTTTGGCTGGGGTACTTTTTACTTGTAACATTTGTGGCTCTTTTCCAATTCATGTTTTTCTCATTTGCAAACTTGTAGAGTTCCTCATGGTGTCTGTTCTCTGGGTACTTTCCTTTCCTTCAGCTGTGCAAATACTAAAGTTATTAAAATGCTAAACATAAACAAATGGAAACATGTGCCATTTGCTGTGTAGACCTCTCCTTCCTTTTCTGGCCAGTGTACCACACACACAAACACACTTACCACCTTCAGGGCCAAAAATAAGAATGAAATCCACCTCCATCAAAATAGTCCATTTATAGGAAAACCAGTGTTTTACCTGTCTTCCTCTGAAAATTTATTTCTTTTGCTTAAGCATTTCCTTCTAGGCTCTTAAATTAAGCCTTAAGGTAAACTGGGGTGAAAAGGAGAGTTAAACAGAATCCGATGACCAGCTTGTCAAGGACAGCTAACATAATAGGGCTGGGAACTTGGAAAGAAATAAAGTTTCATATACAGGAATATTAAGAAACAAGTTGCCAAAGCAAACGTGCAAATCGTTTTTTTCCCTTTGCTTGCATAATCCCAGAATTTATCCAGAACTTTGTCACATTTCCTTTCATGATTTTAGCCAGCCTGTATTTTTCCTACAGTCTATGGAAGCATTTTCATTGACAGTTCTCTCACCTGCAAGAAAATTTACCCCTGCTTTTATATACAAATTTAGCCTTACCTAATTAAATAAAAGTTCATTAAAGAAAATATTAAGGTTTTTAAAGAATGTATAGTCAACAAATGTAGTGACAGAACCTGGATTTCACAGCCGTGTATCACATGCTAGAGTTACCACCAGGATTGATTATAAAATAAGGACAATCATAGCCTCAATGTTATAAATCTGTTCCAAGGCATGGTGCTTATCACAATGCTTGTCTCATATTAAGTGTGTAATAAATGTTAACCATTATTATTATTATTTATTACTATTGTTATCATCATCATCATCAAGTTTTTTTAATGTTTATTTTTGAGAGAGAGAGAGAGAGTGTGTGTGTGAGTAGGGGAGGGAAAGAGAGAGAGCGAGACACAGAATCCAAAGCAAGCTCCAGGCTCTGAGCTGTCAGCACAGAGCCTGCCATGGGGCTTGAACTCACAAACCGTGAGATCATGACTTGAGCTGAAGTTGGCGCACTTAACTGACTGCGCCGCCCAGGCATCCTCAAAAGTTTAACAGTAGCATAAACACGTGAAAGGATGAAAAGGAAAATATGTAAAGTCAGTTTAAATAACAATAGCTTAATCCTCATTTGCCAACGAGACACAGAGAAGTTAAATCACATGCTGAAGGTAACACAGATAGAAAAAATGGAATGGTTCCTTAACTGAGAAAGATGGATATGGCTTGAGCTGTGGTATTAATACACACAAAGCATGTGTAAATCGGAAGAAGAATTGCTAAGAAATAAAGCATACAGAAATGAACAGAGAAGGTTCTGGTGTACTTGATAAGTGTATATCCCATGTGAGAGTGATTTATCAATATATCAGAACCTAATGTCATTAATAAGATCTGAATTGTATACATACCTCTCCATATTCTGAATCTGCTCACCATCCAAATGTCCAGTAATCTGCTGGTTTCCCATATAGTTTGCCTAAATCCAAACCCACCTACTACTTTTCTCATTAAACTATGACACACTTTAAGAGTAAAAAATTCAGTGCCTAGTAAATGTTTGTTGAATGAATAACTGAATAAAAAGATGAATAAGAAAAAGTTAAAGAAATTGGAAAAGAACCAGCAGAGCAAAGTTCAAGAGAGAATTTCCAGTCACTGTCAAGTTATGCAGAGAGATCACAGAGAATGACTTATGAGAAAAGGTCATTGGATTTGGCAAGAAGTAAGGTCTTTGGCAGAAGAGAAACATCTTTCGAATGTGGTAGTCACAGAACCCAAATAGAATGGATTTAAGGCAATAATGAGTGGATAGGAAGTGTAAGCTGCAAATGGAAACTATTTATTTGAAAGGACTGACCATGAACAAAAAGGGAGAGAGAGATGCGTTGCTAAAAGAAAGCAAGTTGCACGTGTGTGTGAGTGCACATACATGCATGCTTTGGAAGAAGAAACTTGAACATGTTTGGAGATCAAAGAGAAACAAATATTCATCGGTAAAGGAATAAAAATTCTGATAATTTGAGATTTGGAGTGGTTCACGTCATGGTAGAGGTAGGTCTATGATGGTTGATCATTGGGAGAGAGATACTGGTAGGAGGAAAGAAGTATGTGACATACAAAGTTTAAAAGGAAATCTGCAGGGAAGCCAGGGTGGCTCAGTCATTAACTGTCCAACTTTTGATTGCAGCTCAGGTCCTGATCTCAGGGTTGTGAGTCCGTTGGGCTCCGTGCTGGTTGTGCAGCCTACTTGAAAGAAAGAAAGAAAGAAAGAAAGAAAGAAAGAAAGAAAGAAAGAAAGAAAGAAAGAAAAAAGAGAGAAAGAAAGAAAGAGAGAGAGAGAGAAAGAAAGAAAGAAAAGAAAGAAAGAAAGAAAGAAAGAAAGAAAATGAGCAGTGAGGTTTGGTGTCTAGGACAGGTGGTGCCATCAGGAGAGTTCCCAGCATGCCATCACCAGGGTAAATTTACAACAGACCAGGTTCTGAGCAGATCCAGACATTCCAGCTTCCCAGTTTCATTAGTCTTAGTAAGACTGTGTCCCATCAGTTTATGAAATTACATTTAAGACAATCATAAGTGACCTCCTCGCTGGCTGATCTTGACCAGCCTTCTCACCTGTATTTCCAAATTGCAGCTAGAACCCCAATTTTGGTGTTCTACAAATGGCATAACATTAACATATCCCAAACTGGGCTCATCATCTTTCCTCTCAAATGAACTCCTCATCCTGAATTCCCAATATAGACACATCGGGAATGTAGACGTCACTACCTATACTACAGACCAAGCCAGGATCATCATAGAATCCTCTTTTTTCCTTTCCCCGCTACAATCCAACCAAGCATTTAAATCACTTTTAGGCTGGGGAATGGAAGTCTACCTCAACCCCATCCCTCTCACCCAAAAGAAGAGAGAAGATAATAACCTGAGTGCTATCTCTCAAGACACAAATCTGGCCAGGTTGGGTGCTGACTATAGTCATGGTGTGTTGATAGGCTGTACAACCAAGCATTGTTCCATGTTTTGCTCTCTATTCCAAGCACACAGCAACAGTTGTAAGACAACTGCAGTCCTAGCCTCCTTGATCTTCTCTCCTATTTTTCATTTCATATGATTGACAAGATTACATTCAAGTTATGTTTGGGCTTGAAGTTAATGGGCTTTTATTTTTCTACCCACGTTCATTGTTTTTGAACCCAAAATTTTGCTCACAATAGATTCTTTCCTCTACTTGATGAGTTCTGTTACTTGGCGAGTTGCCACTGATTTTTCTGTAGCCTCCGCCTATAAATAGTTTCACCCCCTTGTAACATTTTCTGACTTTCCCAAGTGGAGTCTGTGCTTGCTCTTGGGTTACTTGCTCTTCTGGGTTTGTATTGTATTGTGTTTAAATGTGCAATACATCTATTATGTATTCAATCTCTTTGTTCTAACAAGATTCTAAAGTTTTATTCCCTAGTAGATTAAGTCACTTTATAATCCCAGTGCTTAATATGGTGATGGTATATGGTAGTAATGTGGCAAATATTGGTTGGATAATATCGTGTAATGCGTGGCACATAGTGGGAATGTAAGAATGTTAGTTTCTTTCACCACTGATAGCTTACCTGTCCATTCTCCATTCTTATCTCCTGATTCCATGATATGCAGTGATAAGTCAAGAAGTGATGTTCTTTAGGAGAACTTTAGCTCCTTTATGTCATATCATTGCTCTTGAAGCGGAAAGAGGGTGCATGCCATGCAAACATGACCTCAGTACAACTCACGAATATCTTCAGTCAAAAATGCATCTTCAGTATTACCTCTTTCTGAAGAGGCTTTTCTTCTTCTTTTTTTATTGAAGTAATAGTTGACACACAATATTAAATTATTTTCAAGTGTTCAGCAGTTATTTGACAACTGTATACATTATGCTGTGTTCACCACAGTGTACTGCCACCTGTCACCATATAATACCACTATAATATGAAAAGCTTTATTTCTTGATTCCAGAAAACCATATACTCCTGGTTTTCCTCCTCTGTTCCTTCTTAGTTTCTTCATTCAACAGATATTTATTGAGCAACTAGCATGTATTCGGTACTATTCTAGGCAGAGTATTAAATAAAATTTTAAAATTCCCATCTTCATGGAGTTTACATTCCAGTGGGAGAGATAGGTATAGGGCAAGATAAACAAGTAAAATATACCATATTCTAGATAATGATAAGTACCAAGAAAAACAATAGAGAAGGCAGGCAGCATTGTAGGGGGGAGGGATTATGATTTCAGAATGACTAAAAAAGTTCTCATTGAAAAGGTGACATTCAAATAAAGATCTAAAGGAAAGGGAGGAGGAAGTCATGCGCATATATTAGGAGCAGAAAATTCCAGGCAGAAGGAGCAAGTAAAAGGTCCCAAGGTATTAATATGCCTGGAATATTTGAGAAAAGTGAAGAGGCTAGGGTGATGAGGGCAAAGTAAGGGAGAAAGAAGTCGGGAGATTGGTCAGCAGTAGATTGGTCTTCTATTTCCACATGTCTGTCACTTAAGTGTCTTCTCAAAAGGTAGCTAGACCTTTTTAAAAATTAAAATCAAATTTAACTCCTTTGCTTAAAATGCTCTAATGGCTTTGTATCTTAGAGTAAAATCCAGTCCTAAGAATAGTCGAAAAATATCCTCCACATTCTTACCATCTGATAACTCTCTGACCACATCTTCTATTCTGTCTCTTGTTCTTCCTGCTCTAGACCTCTATGCTTTTTTGCTTTGCTCAAACATTCTAGGCTGTTCCTTCTGCCAGGAACACTTTCTTCCAGATATCTGTGTGACTCTCATCCAAACCACTTCAGGTCTTTACTCAATGCCACCTTCTCAGTGAAGCATTCCTTGTCTACCCTGTTAAAAAAATGCAATACTTCCCTCCAGAATTCTGCAACCTCGTTTATTTACTTTTCTCCGTAATACTAATCACTGTCCTCCATATCAATGTAAATGCCATGAAGGGACAAATTATTATCTGTTTTTTTCTTTGCTGGATTTCTGACACCACGCATCGTATCTGACGTATTGTTGACTTAATACATTTTAATAAATGGATAGATGGATGGATGAATGAATGCAGTAAACATACAATCTAAGCAAAAATTCTACTTGCTATGCAAATGTTGTTTCAAACTAGTCTTCTATACCTTCTTCCCTCAAAATTCCCTCTAGGCTCCTGCTGAGGGCAATGCTGAAACAACCATAGATGGTACAGTGGAAAGTACGCATGGTTGGGGCTCATGAGTCATATTGAGGGTTTCTTTAGGTCATACCTATGGTAGGCATTTATAAAATGAGTAAAATGTGGTTTTTGCTTTTGAGGATTTCATAGTCCAATTGGGGAGAAAGTTGTACACAATGTGACTTGCATAAAAAAAATTTAATGTAAATATTCACAACATTCCCTTTGGATGGTAATACCCAAAGAATTTTTTTGAGCCTAAGGCAGCAGGGAGCAGCAGATTTGAAACTTGCTTGATTTACATTAAAGAGGAAGAGGATTGTTTCAAGAATATTTTTCTTCAGCAGAAGAAAGATTGTATTGGAAGTGAAGGAATTGGATAGTGATAGTAAGATGGACGGAATATGATCAAGCAATAAGTATGGGTTGAAGTTTTGGCAATAGGGTGCATGGAGGGGAATGAAAAGAAAGACTTTGAAATGGCTTCCATAAGAATTGGAGGAACCAAGTGGATAAAGAAAAGTTTTAGATATTTAGGTCACAGGAACTATTCTTTCCTCTAGAATATTTTTTTTACGATCATTTTTCTTTGTAAGAACACCCAAATGACTTGGCTGCAAATGTACCTCTACGAAGCTGAATCCATTTGTCTAATGTTGCTATTTGGTTTGGAAAATATCTTGTTTCAAAATGGTAATTTCAATTTTGCCTAATCACTATATAGGATCTCATTCTGACCACAAGTAGCAAAGAAGATCAGAGGCTGTTCTTGTTTATTATTATTACTATTATTATTAAACCATGCCATCAGCATAGAGGAGAATATTTGTTAGGGGAACTATTGCATCCATACTTTTACAGCTGGAATCTATGAATCTACGTGTGTGTAGGAAACTCCTTTTTATCTAAGAAGCACTGAATCTGTATTTTCATTAGTTACTCTCTTGAATACTTTCCTCTTTTTTCCTCTTTTGTTACTTTCCTTACTTTGGGGGGCTGAAATTTTATGTTACATCATTTTTACACCATAAAAAATTATAAAATTTCATTCATGCTAAATATCTTTCCCATTCCCCTCCCCCATCTTTTTATGCAGGGGCTTGTTAACTTATTGATGAACTGGGCCAAACAAGGACTAGAAAGACCCTTTGTATCTTCCCCGTTAAGGGTTCTCTGAGTGTGGGATTTCTGTATCCCACAGGTGGATTATCATTGGATCAATTGGTGGGTGAGGATATATTATGAAAAAATCTTCCCAATTCATTCTTATAATTTCCAAATTGAGCATTATTAAATAGAATTGACTAGAATGCTGGGACTCTGAAACTACTGCAGGAATAACCAGAAGATTCTAGGTGATTCTAAGTACAGGGTGATGCATAAATAAAGGAAAGCATTGTCATCATCACCACCACTACTATCACCATTATAAGAACTATCACTTCTATACTCTTTATGGTGTATCAGAGACTGTTCTAGGTGTTTTTTGTATAAATTAACTCATTTAATCCTCACAACATCCTAGATAAGTGCCGTTATTATCACCTCACCTCTTTTTTGCAGGTAAAGAAACAGAAACATAGAAGACTAAGTAACTTCACCCTAGCTCAGAAGCTATGTTGCCAGGATACAAACCCAGATTGTCTGGCTTCACAGTAGATTCTCTTTACACTGTTTCTAATGGTAATGAGGCTCCAAACCATTGTAATTAATATCTCCCCATTAAATTTGAAATCTTGAATATCTTTTACTCCTAGTGAGATGTTTGTTGCCTTATGTATACTGGATGCTATAAAAAACTTGATGCTTTAGGAATAAAGCCATTAGTGAGAGAGAGAGAGAGAGAGAGAGAGAGAGAGAGAGAGAGAGACAGAGATGAATAACCAATTTAGCTGATTCTGGGACAGATTCTGCTCTTGCACAAAAATTCACAAAAGAGCCATGAATTGGAACCATTTTGGAAACCTAGGAGCCAAATATAAAATCCATGGGTGTTATCTTTCCACTTCTCAGGACAAAAATCCTTTACATATTCTATGCCAAACAGCAGACACCTGGATATACAAAGGCGAATAAAATACAATCTCTGTACTTTTTTCAATAAGGGTACAGATTACATTCTATAAAGGAATAGAGATTAGTTATGTCACAATTACACTATGCTGTAATATAATAAGAGCCGTCATGAAGAAAGTAGAGGCACCACTAAGTTTAAATCAAAAAAAGGCCCCCCTCATAGAAGATGGGTTTCAAAAACATGCTTTTTGCTTTGGATGATGCAGCCCTAACCACCTAATTTTCAGTCCAGATTGCCCCCTCCAGCCTTATTCATACAGCACAGTATCTGTAGGAACTCTGTCATTGTTGGAGTTTTCCCACTACTAGTTGGTCTATTCATCTAGAGGAAAAGAGGGAGCTCCAGGGAATAGTTAAGGGAGCACAGCTAAGAATTCTTCCTAAGGCTATAAACCCTCCCCCCATTCCAGCTGCTGTGCCACCTCAGGGTTACAGGGCTGCCTTTAGGAAGCTCCTTTATATGGATAACACCGCTAAGTCTTTCCTTACACATTTGAGCCATGAACAACATGGTTTGAATTGCATGGATCCACTTACACACGGATCTTTTTCTGATAAATACCGTACAGTACTATAAATGCATTTTCTCTTATGCTTTTCTTAATAACATTTTCTTTAGCTCACCTTATTGTAAGACTATATTATATAACACTTATACAAAACATGTGCTAATCAACTATTTGTGTTATCAGGAAGGTTTCCGGTCAACAATAGGCTACTAGTAGTTAAGTTTTTGGAGAGTAAAAATTATATACAAATTTTGACTGTGGGAGACGGAGGGTTGGTGCCCCTAAACTCCAAGTTATTTAAGGTCATTTGTACATTTCAATGGCCAATCCTGTAGTGAACTGCAGTAGTTGAAGTGTCTCTGTATGAAGAAATTTAACTATTTCCCTTAGGCAACAGACAATGGGGAAATATTTCACTTCCTAATAATTTGTTCTTTACCAAGTTTTCTAAACAATTGCAGGAAAGAAAGATGACTTATTTTTAGTAAATATGTATTTACTTAATGTATTTATGCATATGAGTGAGTCTGTGTATTTAGAACACTTTTTCTTTCAATGGTCTATTTCTTCCAATTTTATTACTAATACATAAATTATGAAACACAATTTTAAAATGAATACCTGTGAATATATTACCCAACTTAAGAAATAGAATGCTTTGTGGTGCCTGGATGGGCTCAGTCAGTTGAGAGTCCGATTCTTGATTTTGACTCAGGTCATGATCCCAGGATTGTGGGATTGAGACCCATGTTGGGCTCCATGCCCATGTTTGAAAGTCTCTCTTTCTCTCTCTCTCTCTCTCTCTCTCTCTCTGCCCCTCTATCTCCACTGCTCACACATGCACTCTCTCTCTCTAAATTAAAAAAAAATAGAATGCTATCAATGCTATTGATATATTTCCCCATTGTCTCTTTGAGCAATGTCTATTCTTATCTTTGTCTCTTTTTCTATTGAGTTGTTTCCTTTTCAATCTTGATTTTTAGAAATTGTTAAATAGCCTATCAACTAATCCTTCCTTAGCTACTTGTATAGCAAGTACCTTTCTGATTTGTTTTTTCAACTTTGTTTTGACATTTTTTTATAGTTTTGGTTTAAACAAAGCTTAACCTTTTATGTGGTTAAATGCATCAATCTTTTACTTTGTGATTCATGCTTCTATCTTTTCTAAACTGAAGTCATAAATTGATTTTTTCTAAAATTTACAAACTTTTGCTTTTTCATGTTTAAGACCTTATTCCATCTGAAATTAACTTTGTGTGGAGTATGAGGTAGTGATCTAATTTTGTTTTATACCCAAATGGAAAACACTTGTCTTAGCTTCAATTGTAGAATAATGCATCTTTCCTAGCTGAATTAGAAATTCAACTCTGTCACATATTACGTTTTTATATATGTTTTGGTCTGTTTCTATGACAGTCCTTGGTTTTCATTGGTCCATTAATCTATTTCCTATCTCAATATTACAGTCTTTTAAATTTTATAATTTTGTAATGAATCCATATTCGGCAGGGCAAGTACCCTCTCCTTGTTCTTCTTTGAGAAGATTTTGGCTCATTGTGGGTCTTTCACATACATTTTCAAATTATCTTGTTCATGTCGAGAACTATGAGGAGAGTGAGATTTTGCCATATTTGCAAGCCAACACATTATCTTACCACAGTTTCATAGATACTGGCAGAAGATATGAGCTCCTGAGTCAGAGATAAAGGACTTAAGGCACAGCAAGCAGCATGATCTTCATGTTTGCATCAATTCTTCTTGTTTCCAGTTACCATCGGGCAACATGGATGGGCTCAAATGGATGCATACATACGCATTGAGTTGCATTATAGGAGAGACACCCTGAGACTAGGGAATCTGAATCTTTTTAAAAATTTTTATTTATTTATTTTGAGAGAGGCAGAGAGAGAAAGGGAGGGAGAGAATCTCAAGCAGGCTCCACACTCAGTGGTCAGCCCAACTGGGTCTCAGTCTCAGTCTCATGACTGCGAGACCATGGCCAGAACTGGTATGAAGAGGTGGAGACTTAACCGATGGAGCCACCAAGGCACCCCTGAATCTTTTTTAATTGGCAGTAAGTACGACCGCTTTTTGGTCCAGAAGGAGACACCATATCTTCCAAGGCTATTCACTATACAAACATTCCTGATAAGTAAGTTCAGAACAAAAGGTTGTCGGTGTCTCTTATCTTTTAATTTTTAACGTATTCTCTTATTTTTAAACTTTCTGCTGTATCTGCAGTACTTCCCCTTCTCATTCCTAATGTTGTTGATTTTTAACTTTACTTCTTTTCCTTTGAATCAACTTTGCTAGAGGTTTGTTAATTTTATTAGTCTTTTGAAGATCAGCATTTCATTTTGTTTCTCTTCTATTACATACTTGATTCTATTTATATACATTTCCATATCATTTTCCTCTTCCAACTTTCTTTGGGTTTATTTATTATTTAATTCCAGTGTTTAAACATTTCTATTACACACTTCTCTTTAACTCTTGAGTTATCAGAATTGTGTTTAAAACTTTGTAAACAGAGAGAATTATTTTTAGCTCTCATTTTATTTTTAATTTCTGTGTTCTTATGATAAGCTATCAGCTGCAACAAACAATTGCAAATTTCAAAGGGCTTACCACAGTACAAGTTTATTTCTTGTTCATTCAAAGTCCATCCTGAAAATTTCCATATATGACACAGAAAGTAAGCTTCTTCCCTTTTTTAAATTGCTAGCATTCTCAACGTGCAGATCCATATGTTTTGGATAGAAAGTAAGCAAGAGTGTAGAATTGCAGAGAATATTCCCTGCTCAGGCCTGAAAGCACATGCATCACTTCTACCCACATTCCATAGAGCAGAACTAAGTCTTCTAAATATAAAACAGTTTATAACTCTATGCCCAGTACTGATAGGAAAATCAGAATGCCCGCCACAATTTCTAATGTAATTACATTATGGTCAGAAAATGTGTTCTGTTTGATACCATTTCTTTCCACTTATTAGATGCAGACTTCTATATACATCAATGAAATCCAACTTGTTAATTTTATTGTTCAAATTATTTGCATCTTTATTGGTTTTTTTATTACCTCCATTTTATTTTTTATTGACATGCATTTGACATACAACAACATGTAGCTTTAAGGTATACATGTTGATTTTTTCATTTATATGTTATAATATGATTGCTCAACTATAGTGATAGCATCTTTAGCATGTCACATAATTTTTGGTTCCCTTTTGTGTGGGAATAATTAAGACCTAGTCTCTTAGCAAGTTTGGCAATTATAATACAGTATTGTTGTCTATATTCAGTACACTGTGCTTTACAGATCTCTAAGACTTATTTATTTCTGACTGCAACTTTGTTGGTTTTCTTATATACTCTAAGTATTAATAACAAAAAGATCTGTGCCTGGTATTTCCCACAATCTTGGTGGATCTTTCAATTTCTCTGTGTAGTTCTTTTTATTTATATATTATTTATTTTGAGGCTATGACATTAAATAACATAACTTTATAAATGTGATGTTCTTTTGATTATATCCTGTTATTTTTATTTTTATAGTTTTCTTATTTATTGGTAGTATTATTTTCCTTTAAAGAATATTTTGTCTGGTATTAATTATGGCTATATTACTTTCTTTTGGTTAAATTCACCTTGTTGTCCTGAAACTTTGACTAGATATATTTTGGACTTCCTATGTTTTCCTTGTTGTCCTCAATTCTTTTTAAAAATATTTCCCATCTTTTTATCTATATTGCTTTATTCTGTGTAATTTCTTCTTTTGCATAAGAATCTTTGATTTTATTAATTCTGTCTACCATTGTATCTATCGGCTGTTTAATACCTACACTGAATATTTACTTTTAATTATTGTACTTATATTTCTAGATCTTTTTCCCCAAACCTACCTAATATCTTGTTTATTATTCAGGTGTTTACCCCCTCTCCCGTCTTTAAAACTTATTTAAACATATAAATTTATTTTCTAATATATTCTCTGTGTTTGTACATTTCCAGTAGCCGAGTTTCTATTGCTTATAACTTCTGTGACATTGCTTGTAGTAGCTTAGTTTCTCATTTGTTTTGTGATTTTTCTTTTAGTGTAAACTTTTCTTCATAATAAAACACAATCCTTTGGACTTTTCTAATTCACTCCTCCAGCGAGGATCTGTGTTTTTTTTCTGGCACATGTATGAGGACTTTATAGAAATGGATGTAGTTTCAATGGGTTCAGAAATGAAAATTTTTAGCTTATGATTTTTCATATCCTGTAAACATTGTAATTTTTGATCCTAAGTCCACGGCTGAACCTTTCAGTGACTACAAATTCTCACTATAGATTTTGTTCATATTTAAATCTCTTTTAGACAGTTTTCTCTGCTGCTTAACAGTGAAAGTTGTTTATTCAATTATTTCCTTTTTTTCTCTTGATTGTTTGAGAGAGAGAGCATGAGTGTATGCACAGGCATGCAAGTAGGGTAGGAGGAGAGAGAGAGAGAGAGAGAGAGAGAGAGAGAGAATTCCAAGCAGGCTCCTCACTGCCAGTACAGAGCCCGATGCAGGGCTAAGACTCACAAACCCAACTGTGAGATCATGACCATGGACGTTAAACCAACTGAGCCACCCAGCACTCCTATTCAATTATTTCTAGTGAATATTTTCCTGTGTACATGGCTTTTCCTGAGTATGGCTTTTATCCTGGAGGGTCACTAATGGAGCTCTCTGCTCTGGGATAATGCAAAGTTCTAGGCATCCTGGATATATAAGTTCTCCCAGGGCATGCAGCCGCTTCTCACTTACTTCCTTAGACTCATACTCCTAATTAATTCCTGGCAGCCTCTTCCATTTATTTATAAAGTGCTTTAGTATTTTACCTAGCAGTTTTTCAATGAATTAAGAAAATTATAAATGAATGTCTTTGTTATTTTTTTAAGTAGCATTTAAATAGACCTGAAACAGTACAGATATTTGTGGGAGAGATCATCATTTTCCCAATCTATTATTGCAAATGCTGGGTGCCTCTGTGAATTGGTGGATCCCTTCAGAAGATTCTACCAATGATCAGAATTGGTGAATTCTTTTTTTTTGAAGTAGCCTCCACACCCAGGATGGAGCCCAATGTGGGGCTCAGACTCAAGACCCTGAGATCAAGACCTGAGCTGAGATCAAGACTTGAATGCTTAACTGACTGAGTCACCCAGGAACCCCAGAATTGGAGAATTCTGAATGGCACATAGATTGGAACCACTGTTCATATGAGGCATGTGAATACACAGTGCTCACTTTCCCACTAACTTTGTTAACCTCTCCGGTGTCAAGCCACCATTTGGGGCTTGATTTTTCTCATCTGTAAGATGCATTGTTTTATCCAGGATATCTTCTCAAGCAGTATGGGCTACAGAGATATCTAGGAGATACTGAGCTCAGTAGGTGGCTACTAGCAGCAGGAGCTCCTTGCCAGTCCCTTTCATCTCTACCAGTCACATCTCTTTATCCCAGTCTGCCCCACAAATACTATTTTCTGTGTGCACTCTGTTATGGAAAAGGTTAATAAGTACGGTCTAAAAAATCTTCTAACAGTCTCTCTGTCTCTAAAATTCTTGATTCTAAAGTTAACTTCAGAAGTGATTAACTTTTCATGCACTTTCCTTCTCTGGGTGCTTGCTCAGTGAATGAGCATATTGTATCCAAGAGAGAAGGGAGGGTGGGTTTTACATAGAGTTACTTTGAACTGAAATCTTCAAAAGGAGTTGCATATCTTTTTGAATGAAGAAAATCCCAAGAATTTTGGGCTAAGTGACTTGTTCAGAGCAAGAAGTGCCATTCTAGGATAATAGTTCTGATGATTTGAACAAGCAAAGCCCTTGATGACTCCTTGGATACAAATCATATTTTTGTATAACTAGATTCATTGTGCTTCTTCACCTCCTCACTTGTTTTCCCATGAGTACAGTATTATAGAGATGCTTACATGACTTCATGTCCTTTTTTGTCCTTTTTTTTGTTTATATTAAGTAGTTTATGCTTTTGTTTTACTTTATGTTGTCAATCCCTCTGTTTCCCTGGTGTTTTGAACAGCTTGAAATAACAGAGGCTGATTTCACTTCCCAAAGACTCATATGTATAAAACCAATGAAAAACAAGGATTTATTTTATTAATACCGGAGAGCATGAGTCCCAACATGCTCTACTTCTGGCTGCTTCCAGCATGATTCTGAGTCATGCTGTAAGAAGAATGTTTAGCACTCAGCAACCCAGAGTTCAGTCTGGCATAGAACTGAACTATGTTCAGTCTGGCATTGTTTACATTGAGATGTAGCATGTTTTTAAAACAACAGATTCTTTTCTCCACTCCAAACCTACCAAATCTGACCCTCCACGAGTGAGGATCAGAGAATGCAGTTTTACAAACATTAGTTTTAGTTTGCGGACTACTGTGGAAACAGCTGAAAGAATAAATCACTTGGCTGAAGAGTGGAAGAACGGTTGAAAAGGACTTTGTAGAAGATATTATTTGTCCTTGAGGGATGTACCAAATATTCGCCTGATGAGGAAGACTGGGGCATGATATTTTGATTAGAAGGAAATGGCATAAGTCAAGAGTGAGACTCCACGACATATATTTGAGGACTGTGGTCTAGTGTGACTACAACAATGGCCAGTACAAGAGGTAAAAATAACAGAAGATGGCTCAGGAACGAAATGTATATGAGGACTAAATTGTGAAAAGTCTTAAATGATAAAGAATTGCATTTTATTTCATAGGCAATAAAAGTCATCAAAAGATTCATAAACATGACAATAATGTAGCAAGATTTTCATTTTCTAATATAATCATGGCAGCAATATGGAGGATGAATTCAAGGGAAAAGAAGTTGGAGACCAATTACAGATTATTAGAGTAGCTCAGAAAAATGATTATAAGGCAGTAGCCAAGGATATGGAGAAATGGAGCATGGATTTGGGATTATTCATTTACTTAGTAAATATTTGTTGACTATTTTATATGTGGTAGGCCTTGTGCTAGCTGCTAGAAAAAGAAAACAAATTATGTTCTGAGACAAATAAAAAATATGTAGTGTGTGTATGCACGTGCGCATGTGTATGTGTATGAAAAGAAGAGCTATCTTTAAAGTAATGATATTTTCTTTGTGGAAGAAATATGAATAATTTTACTTTTTTATTAAACATTATTGTATTTTCTAAGGTGCCTTCAATGAGACTACCACATTTTTAAAATTTTATAATTTAAAAATGTATGTATTATTTTGCCTCCAAGAATAGTAGTGAAAAGATAGATGTGTGAGCAAACAGCTATCTAGCTATAAAGTGATTGTTATAATAGAGAGATGGTGAAAAATTACTGAAAGCATGTGAGCACTAGCATCTAAGCAGCTTTCAGGAGACAGACAACCTTCATGAAGGAGGCAGCATTTCAAGTGAAGCTTGTAGGATTTGTGGGAGTCCCAGAGAAGAGATACTCCAGACAAGGAGAATAGCATTGGAAGATTAATCTGAGTGAATAGGCAGGTGTTAGATTCTGAAGAGTCTTGTATTTTTCACAAAAGTGTTCAGAATTTATCTTACACTCCATTATGAAAATACAAGCAGAAAAAATGACAAACATATGTTCATGTCATGGATGACATTATGGCAGAGTACAAGAGTTAGGTTGAGGTAATGTAGACTGTGAGGTGTAATTAGAGGCACGCAGGAAGATCAGTAAAGGGACACTTGTTGGGGTGCCTGGGTGGCTCAGTCGGCTAAGCGGCCGACTTCGGCTCAGGTCAAGATCTGGCAGTTTGTGGGTTAGAGCCCCGTGTTGGGCTCTGTGCTGACAGCTCAGAGCCTGGAGCCTGTCTTTGGATTCTGTGTCTCCCTCTTTCTCTGACCCTCCCCGGCACACGCTGTTACTGTCTTTCTCTCTCTCTCTCTCTCTCTCTCTCTCTCAAAAATAAATAAAACATTAAAAAAGAAATTTTAAAAAAGGGACACTTGTGATAGTTTAGGGGATAATTGACAGGCAGTAGTGATTTGATTGGTTGGGTAGTGTGTGTGTGTGTGTGCGCGCGCGTGCACATGTGCATGTGTGATACGCGTTTGGTGGGCAGATGGTCAACGGAGCGGAAAGAATTTATGAGGTCTATCAAAGTACCTTTTTCCCTCAAATGAGGGATAATGGTATTAATAGGATTATAATTATATTATATATTATAATTATATATAATTATATTATATGTTATATGTAATATATAATATAATTATAATAGGATATAAATGATTAAGAAACTGGTGGGAAATTAGAGTGAGGTTAAGGTACATGTGGAATATCCAAATGGAAAATTTTAGTAAGCAGATATATATATGAATATAGATAAGAATAAAGAGGTAAAAAGTCAATAAGATTTGATGCTTGCTTATATGCAGTTGGAAAGGAGGTTGTGAGATACTCAAATACAAGATAATAAGGAAAAGTTTAAAAAGGAATGAAATACTGTGTTTGACCTTGAACATGTTATAAATTATTGAGTGATTATTAAAATGTGAACTCTCATAATGCTCCCACTGCCTGGGCTTAAATCTCAGCTGTAGCATGCTGAGTGTATCCCCATAAATAAATTATTTAACCTCCATGAGGCTCAGGTTCCTCATCTGTAAAATAGAACTAATATTAGTCTTAACCCATAGAGTTATTACAAGAATTAAATGAGAGTTTGTGGAAGGCACTAGAAGTAGTATCTGGAGCATAATTGTTAGTTGTTATTTGAAAAATGAAAGGATTTGGATCTTAAGTGGTGAAAAATGTAGCTATGGGAAACTTCTTGAATAAAGAAAACATTTTTTGTTGGGTAATTACCATAGAGAAGATAACCTTTCTATCTGTATTTTGGTCCATGTATCAAAATGATGCAAAACAACCAGAGTTTTCAGTAGAAAGTATAATTCATATTCAGTTTGCAGTTAAGAAATAGAAGATGATAAGACAAAGAGCAAATTTGTGATTGTTTCTCAAGACAGGGCTCTGTTGTGTCCATCAGACCATGAGGCTCTCTTGCTCTTTTCTCGGCAGGGTAGATTATTTTGGATCTCCAGGCAGGATAGTTTGAAGACACACTTCTCATTTAATGTCCTTGATCATTGCTTCCTTTTTCTTATGTTTAAGTATTGCAGACACAGAAGTTAGCCCCTGAAGGGAAGTGGAAGCTTGGAATATGATGTTGTTTAGCCCTGTCCTCTCAATTGCTGTGAGTCATATTGATTATATCTTTTTGTTTCTTAAGAAAACCTGCAGTGAAATGAGCAGTCAGGCTTTCAAGGTTTTATTAATCTTGTCTTGCAAGAGATAAATGGATTTTAAGAGAGACAGGTGGATAAATTTTATAGGTTTTTTTTTCTGAAAGAATCAATGAATCATATGGTCTGATTATTTAAATACCTACCTTTTGTAATGATACAATTGCCAGCTGACTCATCTTTTCAGACTCTTATTCTTAGAAGAACTAATATTTTTGAGTTTATATTGTGTAAGAGTCATTGTTCTAAGTACTTTGCATATTTTACTTAATTTAATGTGTACAACAGCTTTGAGGGTGAGATAGTTACTATTATTATATATCATTGAGAAATAGATTAAGCAATTTGCACTAGCAAGTGGCAGTTTGGCTTAAAAGTTTATGAGCTTAATCCTGATGCTCTAGTGTATATTAGTTACTTTAAAAGAATTGATGAAAAATCATAATAAAAGTTATAGATGTATTTTTTAAGGGTTATAGATTTGAGGAGCCCCTGGGTGGCTTAGTAGGTTAAGTATCTGACTCTTCATTCTGGCTCAGGTCATGATCTCTTGGTAGTGAGATCGAGCCCTGTGTTGGGCTGCATCCTGGGTGTGGAGCCTGCTTAATATTCTCTCTCTCCTCCTCCCTCTGTCTCTTTCCTGGTTGTGCACTCACCCACACTCTCTCTCTCTCAAAAAATTTAAAACCCTTTTTTTAATTAAAAACAATAAATGTAAAGTGTTTCTAAGAAGAATCAAAAATTTTATTTGATCTTATTTAAGACCATTTAAAAAACTAATCTCTCAGAGTTATTCACTGAGACTAGTTTTGAAATAATTAATTGTGATTATATCATAGATTAGTACAGTTTATCCCTTTTGATTTTTTGTTTGTTTTTAAAATTCACAATACCCTTTGGAGGTTAATCACTTTGCTCTGCTATACATTGTGCATTAATAAAACAATGGTGTTTAGAACATTCTAGAGCCATCCTTTCCAAGCTGCTACTTCAGTTCAGTGAACCATGTTTCCTTCTAGGCATAGTGATTTTCTGGAACTTACTCTGAAAGCAAGAACAATAGATATGCCCTAAGTTTGTTATGAATTTGAGAAATATCTATAGGAGAAAACCTATAAATGACAAATATAGAAAGACAAATAAATTAAGGGAATAGACAAGGGTAGAGAGCGAGGTGGTAACAGTAGCTAAAAAACTAGGACAACCTCTTTCTTGCTAGTTTACTTTTCCTGAAGAAAAAGTTTAATCACTATGCTCTCAAAGCCAGAAGAACATGCCTTCTGGCTAGGAGCCATGCTGTGGAAACATTTGCTGCTCTTCATCCTTGAGTTAAATTTTGTCTACAGTGAAGCAGACTAGTAATGAAAGAAAAGCTTGTTAATGAAGTCACTTAAAGTTGTTGTGTTTATTTTTTGTTTTAACTATGCCAAAGTTATTCCTAGTGTATTGAGAATCACAATTGTCTTACAGGAAATAAAGTCTTGAGCCCTGAGTTTGGAACCACATTTGGTCATGTAGACAGTGACAGGCATTGCAGCACAGGGACATAAAAGGTGACAGTGGCTTTTTAAGTTGGTGCTGTAGTGTCCATGAATATAATCACTCCATAAATTCCCTCACTTTGTATCATGAATAGGACATTCCTTTTTTTCACATATACTTCTCAGAATGCAATATTTCTTATTCTGATGGCTATTTTTTATATTTACCATACCTTCCATACCAAAATTGTGGTTGTTACAGGTGGGGAAAGCTGAGGGTAATGGGGGATGCACCCTTCCATGTCCCTGTCCTCCTATAGGTAGTCTTATATATGTCTTCCTAAAAACCAAGGAAATTCTCCATTTTCTTATATTTTGTTTAATTTTCTTTCTCCCTTATGTTCTTACAGTATTTAACTCATGCTTCTGATATAGAATCTGCTACCTAATATGTATGTTTTATATTTGTCACTACTGCTTGCTAATAGCCGTCATATAGTATTCATCTTTGTGTTCTCTAACACCCAGCAAAATTACTCCTTATACATAGTAGACATTTAACAATTGTGAAATGAGTCAACAGGATGTCTCTTTCCATATATTTCCATATAACTTTCTCCACTTCTATTTTTATGCAATGCATATTTTCTTATATTTTACTTTTCTAAGAAACAAAATTAGATTTTATTATTTGAAGAATGTACTAAACCCTAAATAATTCTTTTCTTGACAGTCAGTGTAGTAGTCAATGAACAGCAAGCTCCCAAGAGATTTTTAGAGCCATACCAGAAGCAGGTATTAGTGAGTCCAGATATAGGAAGAAAAGTCATCATTAGTTGATTATCACTTTCATGCAAGGTCTGTCCTGGTCTTATCCTGTAAGGTCCTGCAAGCCCTGTTCTTGACTGGCATGTTGGTTAGCCTCTACACTGTGCTAGGGAACTGGGGCGTGCACTCATTATTGATGGTGATGGTGGTAGCTATGGACATACTAGGCACTGTGCTTTCCACATGAATTATTTCATCGAATCCTATGGTGTAGGCACAGAGAAGGTAAGTGATTATCCCAATATCACATATTAGCATGTGAGGGAGCCTGGCATTCAAACTCCCACAGTTTGCCTCTAGCCCTTACACTTAACCACGGCATATTCTGTTCCTGTCAAGTTTCCCTTTCTGGAAAAAAAAATGAATTGAAATGATAAATGGAAATTGAATTTTCTCATGGAAATAAAATTAGTATAGGTGATTATTTTATATGTATGTTTAATGATCTTTTATCTAATTTTTAGTAGAAGTGACTACTAATGTATTTATTAATTAATGTGCACAGCAAGTACCAGTGTATGTAGGTGAATTAAACAGGGCAACTAATTAATGAAACATTTTAAATTATAATAAATGTATACTATTTATTATACTGTTTAGAATAGTTCTTATCTTCTTAATCTGTGCCTTATTTTCTACAAATCAGAAGAGGAAGTAATAATTTTTATTAGAACTATGCAATTCAGAAAGGCTTCTTTGGAGGACTATTTATAGGCATTTTCAAGGAGGATTTTGTGAATACTTGGGTCACTTCATAGATCTTTGCAATTTTCCTTTTCTTTCAATAAAGCTTCTTACAGAAAGAACAAATAGAGAAGATTAAATTCTTAATTATATATATATCTTTCAAAATGAAGATCTTTCTATTCTTGACTTATTTCATTATCACTCATAACATTATCTTGAACCCTGCATGAATTTTTAATTATTTGATTCTTTACCACAATTTCACTATACAATTGACCCTTGAACAATGCAGGACTTAGGGGCACCAACTCCCATGCTGTTGAAAATCTATGTATAACTTTTGGCTCCCTCAGAGTTTAACTGTTAATAGCCTATTGTTGACCAGAAGTCTTCCCAATAACATAAACAGTCAATTACCACATATTTTGTATGTTATATGCATTATATGCTGTATTCTTATAATAAAGCAAGCTAGAGAAAAGAAAATGTTATTAAGAAAATCGTTAAGTGGAAGAAAATATATTTATATCATTGTATTGTAAAATATACATGTAAGTGCATGTAAGTGTACCTACATAGTCCAAACCCGTGATGTTCAAGAGCCAACTCTACAATATTTTTTAACCCTGAAAATTTTGTCATTAATGGTGTTCAAGTTGAAATATAACTCAGATTGATTCTGAATCCAGAAACATAAAGCTCCTGATTTTGCTTTGAAATCCTACATTTTGTTTTCTGATTGTATATAATACCAATATTCAAATGGGTAATTTTGTCCCTCAGGGGACATTTGACAATGTCTGGAGATATTTAACTGTCAGGACTTGAGTGTTACTGGCATCTAGTGAGTAGAAGCCAGAGATGTGGCTAATTGTCCTCTAATCCACAGGACACCTCCCCGCTCCCCAGTTATCCCATCCAAAATGTCAACAGTGCTGAGAATGAAAAACCTGGCTTATAAAAATTCTTAATGGGAACATTGCTTTGGTACCTTTTCAGCTACTATAGAGGATTTTTAAGCACTGTACGGAAAAGTTAATAGGTCTGATTTATAAGAGAACTTATACATTCAAACAAAAGTTGTGCTTCAATAAAAAAAAAAAAAAAAAAAAACCAAAAGTTGAGACTGAGAACCAGACTCTAGCTTGAGGAATTCGTGTTCTTTTTTTCCCAGAAGAAGTGAGCTTTTTCCATAATGAAAGCAGGAAAGAACAAAATAATGGGTGAAGGTGCAGATAATTTTGAAGATGTTAGACATAAATTTCCAGGTGTTTGTATCAAATGTATTCTACTTTGTGATATAAGAGTTGAGGTCATCTGTAGGGAGAGAAGGAGGTAGCAGTGGTGATGTAGGAGGTTTAAGAATAATGGAAGTTGAGAGACACTTGGTTGGCTCAGTTAGTTAAGCATCCTACTCTTGGTTTCAGCTCAGGTCATGATTTCTTGGTTCGTGAGTTCAAGCCTGCATTGGGCTCCATGATGACATTGCAGAGTCTGCTTGGGATTTTCTCTCTCTCTCCATCTCTCTGTCCCTCCCTTGCTTGTGCTCTCTCTCTCTCTCTCTCTCTCTCAAAATAAATAAATAAATAAACTTTTAAAAATTAATAAAAACAGAATAATGGAAGTGAAATAGCCACTGTAGAGAATGGGCAGTGGCTATGTTTGAAGTTAAGGTGGCAGGTGCATCATGATTCAGAGAGCTATAGAGGTTGTGCTAGAAATTAGCAGGGGCTCATTTCAGGACTATAGTTCAGGGAAGAGTTCTAGCATTGCAAGAGACCTGGGAAACCAGAAGAAACCTAAGGAAAAGTCCAGTTAACAAGGGTGGACAAAAACAGTGGTGGTTAAGGGAAACAATTGTAACTTGACGGGGATGGAAGAGCTCAGGTGTATGGTGCAAGATTGATTCTTAGTCCCACCTGCAAATGGGAATAGAGGTCTTATTCATTCATGTTTTAAGCATTAGCTTCACACTTAGTAGAATAAACATAGCATGTTGTGGATGCGTAATAAATATTTGTTGACTGAATAAATGCTACATACCGTACTAGACACGGAAGGTATATACATCGCTGAAGAAAACAGTCTTATCTTGTATAAACTGGTTTGATTCGTATTTTTTGGCATTTTGAGACTAAAAGAGAAATACATCATACAAGGGACAAGCACAGTGTTCTCTAGGACCCAGGGGAGGGCCATGTGACCCAGTCTTGAGAGTTCACAGTCATGTTCCCTGAGGATAGGAGATGTTTGTATAGCATGTCAAAGATGGGGCAGAATCATTTTATTTTTGTAAGGATGGGTCCAGGTGGGCTGAAGTAAGCAGAACTGACACAGAGAAATTCACCTTGTTCCCTAAATTCCTTTACCCTTCCCACCAGAGAAAAGTTGTTCAGGCCAGGAAAATCCAATGGAAGCTCCTAGTTCAGAGAGGCCTTATACAATTAATTGTGAGTCACCTATCTTACGTACTTTACCAAGTACCATATGTATGATTTCAAAGTCAAATTGCACTAAGTTAGGGACAGCTGGTTGAAGATGTGGTGAAGGTCCTGAATTTGGGGTGGAAGACAAGGATTTTATGCTGGGTGTTATCACTTGAGTAATGCTGCTAAGCACTATAGGAGAACTGTTAAATATTCCTTACCTTGGTTTCCCTTTCGGCAGCATGAAATTTGTATTGTCTCTCATGTGATATTAGTCAGTACCAAGAAAGGACTCAGAGTGCTTACATCAAGGAGTACTAAGAAAGTTTATTTTCTTATTCAAGATGCATATTTAGCTATATTTATGGGAAAATATGTTTCTTCTTACTAAACTGTAATTTAGATATTAGGTCATAGAGCAGAAACAGCTGCATTTTTCTGATGAAATAAAATAAACTTTTGCTCCTTCAGGCTTATGTTTTAAATTGTTGGACCTAATTCTTGCTACTGTGTCTTTTTTACATGAGATGTGGTGTGCATGCTACCAATAACCTGATAGGTATTAGAAATCTACTAGTTTTGAGGGGAAAAGCTGAAAACATATTTATTTGTAAATTATTTGCTTTTTCAAGATTTTTTATCATATTTAATAATTCCTCATAATAATTCTGTGAGTTAAGTATTATATCTTACCCATATTATACTTTAGGAAAGTAAGGAGGTTAAAGCGCTTGCCCTAAGACCCAGGAGTTACTGGGGTAGAGTCAAGTCATGTGGGCTGCCTTGCTCACAGAGATCATGTCTGTGCTAGCCTCCTTCTTGTGGAAAACTACTTCTCCACATTCACCTCCAACGTGTGTTCCGACTGGGAGCTGCTTCATCCTGTGACCTCAGTCACCTGGGCTACACTAATTGACCTTGGAGTGGCCACTTGTCCTAAACTGGACTAATAATAACCCTACTGACCCAGATCATGAATAAATGAAGGGCGCCTAGACAATTAGAATATTTCCTCACTTTTTTTTTTTTTAACCTGGATGAGGAAAGGGATGGAAGAAACTGAGGGAGGTGATGTGGAGAGAGATTCCTCTTCTGTCTGGGAAGCTATTCATATGGGAGGCAGGAGAAGCCACTGAAAGTTTCATGGCAGGCGCATTGAGAATGCTGGTTCAAGAGAAGGAAGCTGACATACAGATTGAGAAGCACCTGAAAGCACTCATGTCCCTGATCCAGTTTTCCTTCATGACAATTGTGTTTTTAACCTGTTGCCTGTCTGGTTTCCTGAGCCAATAAATACCTCCCTTTCCTTTGACTAAGCTAGTTCTAGTTGGGTTATTGCAACGTCCAACAAGGGTCCTGACTCATTCAACTATGAAGAGGCAGAGCCAGAATTCAAATGGATTCTCTTACTCCCACTTCCATTCTATTTCTACCAAACCACAATATCTATCATATCTCTACTCTGGGGTTCTCAGGTCCTTCTAGAACTAACATTCATTTATGTTAATTTATACTGACAATATTAGTTAAATTGTGCCAGATGCAAGTTTCTGGCTTTCTCTCTTTACTTTCATGATTTATGCTTCCTGAATATTCCAGAGTGATATTTCTGGTAAGAAAAGCTGAACAGCCAGGTAAACTCAGGATAAGCTAAGTTCTGGGCTGAAGTAAGTTGTTCAGATCTGTACATTTAGAACTGCCTGGAACTCTTTGCTGATAGGTCTCTGATCCCATTTCCCCCCTTCCAGTAACAAAAGTCAAAGAAGTGGAAACATGAAGGATTTTTTTTTCAAATATGGATTGTGATGGTCTCCCAGAAGAATTAGTTTTAGAACTATAGACAGAACATGTAACTATAGCCTTTGCTTACCAAGTTCACTAGAATAAGATGGCCCATTCTTCCTGAATGACAGGAAGCTGTTCTTCACTCTTCTGAATCATGATGCATATTACCATTGCATATTCCTATGTCTCTTAAAATCTTTTTTCTAATCCATTGCAATTGTTTTAAGGAAAATCCTAGTTACTTGAATGTCGCGGGGTCCTTGACCCAGATTTTTATTTTCAAGTAACATAAACATAGATTTACACTAAAAAAGTATGTACATTTATATACATAAAATGCATGCATTATATATAACTAATATAGACTTTATCTTTAATAAATTACAAGTTGGAATAGAAATAGGACACTAAATTAAATTATTTTTTCAAGAGTCATTATTCTTCATAATAACTCTTCATGATTGATAAGTCTTTTTTAACTCATTTCAACATAGAGGTGAATAAATTCATTTAAAAGGGTCACATAATGCTCTCTGTAGTCACAAATTGATATATTCATTGGATATATCATTTATGACAAGAAAGTATCTCTGCTTAGTTGTTCTTAGCCATTTGGATATGGCCATTTTCATTGAACTAATTGGCACAATAGCAATGACAATAATAACAAATATTAATTCAATATAAATATTCAATAAAGAACATTAAAGACAGAACCAACCTGAGATCCATAATTCAATTAAAAGAGTGGTCAAGATTACAGTGATGATTTTCAAAAGGTCACGTCAAATTCTGCCTGTGTTCTCACTGACCTGCAATGCTGTGTGACAGGATTCACTGCCAAGTCAGTTTTAGCTGTCTCTTTTTTCTTTACCACACTCACAGCTTTTATTGCCATCAATAGAGGCAATAAAAGACAATAGAAACAAGAAGCAAAAACAATAAAAGGGAAGTAGACCCTTGCTTGGGTTTTCAAGTTACTTATCATCCTGGTTTATGGACTTTCTATGAATATGTATGTGATTTATTTTTCATTGCCAAGTCACCTGATTTCTCAAGCCCTGGCTTAGGAAATGAGATGAGCAGGGAGGCATGCCATTGGCTCGCAGAAAACTGTGTTTGTTACAAGTGCCATTTGTTTTATTTTTACTGTACATAGAATAATGTGCCATGTAATTATAAGGCTTGATCATTTATACTCTGAGGTTAGAAAAGGAAAGAATTAGTCCCTTTATTTTTTTAATTCCCATTTTTCCTATAGCAATTCTGCCTTGCTAAATTCTTACATTCCAAGATATGATTTTCCAGAACAATGATTGACATTTTGATGTCTGATGTATAAATAATCTCTCCAAAGGACAGATACCATATGTTCGCACTCATAGGTCTAACAGGAGAAACCCAATAGAGGACAATGGGGAGGGGAAGGAGGAAAAAGAGTTAGGGAGAGGGAGGGAGAAAAAACACGAGAGACTCTTGCATCCTGAAAACAAACTGAGGGGGGAAGGGGAAGGGGAAAAGGTAAAGCGGGGTGATGGTCTTGGTGGAGGTCACTTGTGGGGAAGAGCACTGGGTGTTATATGGAAACTAACCTGACAATAAACTATAAAGTTAAAAAAAAAAAAAGTTTTAAAAGATACTTTGCTGTAGTTATATTTAAACAATGAGTTGGAAATTTATAACAAAATAAAGTGAATGATATAAAAAAAATAAATAATCTCTCCAGAATAAAGTAAATTTTAATATTTGGGGGATCTGAAATAATGCGTAGAGGTAAGCTTATAGAATTTGGCATAGAATTTATGTTTTTCCCCAGAGAGAGGCAAAACACTATGTGTGATACCTACTCTAAACTAGGTGGATGATTTTGAAGAATTTAAGAAATCACTTCTTTCTAAAGAATTTGTTAAAGGCTGAAAAAGTAGCTGAAAAGTCAACAATAGAATTATTACTCTCAACTACTACATTGCATGGGTCCACGTTTTCCTCACTTATAAAAACCAAGTTTGGGGCACCTGGGTGGCTTGGTCTGTTAAGCGTCTGACTTTGGTTCAGGTCATGATCTTGCAGTCCGTGGGTTCGAGACCCGTGTCGAGCTGGTTCAGGTCATGATCTTGCAGTCCCTGGGTTCGAGCCCCGGGTTGAGCTCTGTGCTGACAGGTTGGAGCCTGGAACCTGCTTTGGATTCTGTATCTCCCTCTCTCTCTGCTCCTCCTCTGTTCATACTCTGTCTCTCTTTCTCAAAAATAAATAAACATTAAAATAATATTTAAAAAGCAAGTTTAATTATGCATCAGATATTGCATTAATTGCATATATATTTATATTTTATATATGTAATTTTTTTACATATGTTTTCCTTGTTTAACTTTCCGAGCAATATGCACAGATTAGGCATAGCTACCCCCCTTTTGCAAAGGAGAAGTCTGGGACTGTGCAATTAAGTAGCTTTCCCTCACCTGTAGCTGGTAAACAACGAGGACTGGAAGCCAGGTCTGTTGGAGTCTAAAATCTACATACTTAACCCCTATGAGTGCTCTTTGCTATTTGAGGGGCTTATTAAAAAATAATGAAACAAATTTAAAAATTTACATTCTACATTGTGGAAAGGAGACTTGCCTGCAGCCCTAATTCTTCCTCATTGCTAGTCTTCATCCTCATAAGTGAGGACATTCTTCCTGAACTAAAGCTACAAACTTCTGTTATATTTGGTGAGGGTTCTTTAATTAAACTAGCAGATTAGGACATAAGTTCATAAACATAACTATTAAAAAAAAACACTGGCATTTATTCCCACCTAGACAGTGTCACAGTTTGAAAACCTGTTTGTGCGGACAAAATTGAACCCTGATTCTTGAATTAACTCTTCCAGTGCCTGCGTTGAATTAAGCTCAAAAAGAACATTTCTAGAGCACATATTTCTACCACTCAGAGCCTTTAGTGGTAGAGATACTCTGATAAAGAGTGAATTATTTTTGCTTTATGGATCGTTCCTCTTTTTTTTTTTAGTCACCTATTACTGTCAACGCCTGGCAATCATAAATAAGAAATTGTCCTTGTCTCATATTTTTAGGATTTCTTAGTATTAGATCATTGTTTCTAGATGGAAAGAAGTTGAGTGTTTGAAACTTAAGTGACTTACTCAAGATTCCAACAGAGTCAGCCAAAAGAGAACAAGGAACTTCCTGGTTTAAGTATTACACATTGGCAACTCAATCTGCCTTTTTTGCCATTGATCCTTCTTCAAATCCATGGGTCTTTTGTGAAGGGCAAGTGGGCTTGTTCTTGAGTATGACCACTACTACTGCTCTCTGAGATGACATCAACTCGAATTAGGGTTTATTTCTTCTGCTTGCCATATAAACCCCATGGTTTTATTATGATATGTTAGATCTAAAAGTGAAGATTCCTTGTCACTTGCTAATTTCTTTGTACAAACTTTTCCTTAAGAGCTGATTGCTCCTGGAGAACAAAGGTTTTGAACTTCAGGCAGTCTTGAGTCAAGCTGTAAGTAGGCATTAAGGAATGAGACAGCATGACCCATTGCCCTTTTATTTTGAAACATAGTTTGCACCACTAGGTATCTACATGGTATGATGTAATATTTCAGGAGAGGCACTGTTAGCTCTGACTCACACAGGTATCACTGTTGTCTGGGCATGAGTGATTTTTATAATTCATTTCCCATGAAATAAAATTTTATTCATAGTGCTTTAGAACTTAGAAATTAATTCTACGTATGGATTGATCATCCTTAATTATCCAGTTTATTTTTCTCTATGTCTGATCCCAATTTTATACCATCATATCATTTCGCTTATAGCAGTCGTCTTTATCACAATTTTTCTCATGAGCTTTGATTACATAAAATTTGCCTTGTTGGCTTCTACTCTGATGTCTTTTATGAGGCAAGCCAGAGATGACCCCAGTTGGACTGGAACAGCAGGCCTCTTTGTTGGAGTCTCTTAGTACAGCAGACATTGTTGGACAGTGTCACTTTCCTTCAGCATCAACCGTTTACTTCCCTTTCACAGAATGCTTCAGGCCCCCATGGAACAACAATACTGGTGATTAAATAAAATTTAAAATGTTAATAGTGTTTCTAAAATTCTTATGATTGCTTCCTACCTTCTTTATGTAATAACACTCACTGCACAACCAGGATACATGTTCCCTTTGATTCCTGCGTCCAGGTCCTATAGTATTATTTCTCAAAGCTGTGGCACCATCCACTAGTCATTCTTGGAATGTACTTCCACCTCCTCCCCAACTTCTGCTCCTTTAAAAATGCTATAAAATGTCCTTCTGTAGGCTTCTTAGTTGCCCACAACACTTATTGAACTTACTGTCATCAGCAAGTAAAGAATAGAAATAAGAGGAGGGAAATGTGGCTGGTGTCAATGGGGTTAGTGTGGTCCTACTCATGACTTTCCATCAGCGATCAGAAAAAAACGCCCACAGCCCCAACCAAAATGCCAACTTACGAC
Organism: Cryptoprocta ferox; assembly: GCA_028646485.1. Lineage (NCBI taxonomy): Eukaryota > Metazoa > Chordata > Mammalia > Carnivora > Eupleridae > Cryptoprocta > Cryptoprocta ferox. The sequence continues at coordinate 97,526,286 of CM053567.1, forward strand.
CTCTGCAATGTTATATTTTGCCTTCTTTCCAATTATAGAAATTGTTTGTCCACACTCTTATTTAGAGTCAAGCCCTCCACTTGTTCACTGGATCCCATCCCGACTGACAGCATGAGTTCCTTCAGGTTGTCTGCTTTGTTGTCATTAGAAAACTTTCTGTAGCATCTAAAACAGCAGCTCCTCCACATCATTACCTTCTGTCCACTCACCCTGCTTTACTTTTCTTCAAGGCATTTATGATGACCTGAAATGATATTATACATTTATCTGTCTCCTTTCACTTAGAAAAGAGATTGGCAAACTATGGTTTGAGGGCCAAATCAGCCTGCCATCTGTTTTAATAAATAAAATTTTATTGGAACACAGCCATGACCACTTGCTTGTCTTTCTAAGGCAGCTTTCCTACATACAATGGCAGAGTTAAGTAATTGTGACAGAGACTGTAAGACCCTCAAGGCCTAAAATATTTATTATGTGGATCTTTGCAGAAAATGTTGAGGGGTGCCTGGGGGACTCAGTTGACTGCAGGTCATGATCTCACAGTTCGTGGGTTTGAGCCCCGCATTGGGCTCTGAGCTGGCAGCTCAGAGCCTGGAGCCTGCTTCCGATTCTGTTTGTCCCTCTCTCTCTGCCCCTCCCCTGCTCATGATCTGTCTCTCTCTGTCTCTCAAAAATAAATAAAATGTTAAAAGAAAAAAGAAAAAAAAAAGAAAATGTTGACCAACCTCTGCCCTAGAATATAAACCCCACAAAGGAAAGTATTTTGGTTTGTTCCCTCCCTTAACCCCAGTGCCTAGAAAAATACCTGGCACTTAACAGAGGCTCAATAAATACTTGTCAAGGTTAGAATGAATGGACGGATCCTCTATGGTACCATCTTATCCTTCACCTTCTCTGATTCAATCTTGTTTTTATTATCATTCTCCATTCTCCATTTTCCATAAACTTTGTCCTCTGATTTGTTTCTTCCATTAACCTTTTTCTTCATATTCATCAAATCTCCATTTGGAATAAAAATTCTAAAACTAGGTCAACAAATTTTAGAAATAAAGTTTAGCTTAGAGGAATTTTTTTTTGACAATAGTATTAAAAATGTGTCCACTGTTTCTTTGCTAGCATCCATATCATTGTGTTCATTTGGGAGCAGAAATTCTGTCAGCAAGAAATGATATTTCTTTCAATAGTTATTCTTCACAAATAGTTACCTAGCATATTGCCAGACACTCTTGGTAATGTTTGCTAATAATGCATTTTTTTTTTTGCTAATAATGTTGGCATTCTTTACCACTATTTTACTCCATATTTTATGGAGTTTAATTTCTGTAGAGTAATCCTCATTTTACTTTGTTGACCAAGCACTTTACTTGTTTTTATTAATGTGTATTATGTGTACCCTATCTTCAGTTTTTGCTCATGAGACTTTATCCAAAAAGTAAACAGTTCTGACACATGCAGTTCTTTTGATTTCACAACTTATCCATGCCGGAGATACTTTCCATACTAACTTTGATTTCTTGCAGATGTGGAAGAAAACCAGTAATAAACAAGTGAACTTTCTATGTCTATTCTTAAAACAAAAGAAAACAAACAAAAAGCTCTGCTGGATCTGATTACTCCTAGGTGACTAAAAATTCTGTGAACCTGTGGAGACTGGAATGTCCTGGCAACAAAGAGGCTAGGTTATCTATTGGAATCTTGGATTGTTTTTGAAATAGGAAGTTAAAATGCTAATGTGTCCAAAAATAATCCCCAGTGTAAGTAATTATTGCTCCCTTAGAGAAAATTCATAATTGCATAACATCTGATAAAGGTAAAAATATAACTATCAATATACAATTACTCATGTGTTGTGAATGGATGAATCAAATCTGATCTATCAGAACTGTCCTGACATGATCACTGCTGTGATTTGGTTCTAATATCTAAGAGACTTTCATGGTGCGTCAGTCAAAGTGATTTGTGGCTGTCTTGTCATGATTAGTGATGAGAATACTTGATCCTTCTCTCTGTGTCAACCTCTGACCTCATTTATTTAATTGAGTTCTGAGGTTTACTCCTGACAGTCTCCAATTCACATTCAACCTCACCTATAGCTCTAGCTTCTTAGTTATGATTTATTAGGTGTCTTATAAATTGTGATAATGGCAGAGAAGCCTGATGAAAGATGTTTATTTCCAAATATCTAAATAAATTTCTGTTTATTTCAAAATGTAACATATGCAAATAAACAATAAAGTTTTATCTTTAATGAGAATGGCATTGCTAAATAACTTTGATGTATCCTAGCTTCCTAACTACCAAGCTGGTAAGGACAACAAAGATACTGGAAAATAAAAAGATTAGCCTATACCAATGCAATGGAAAGGTTTTTTTAAACTGTTGTTTTTCTTTTCTTTTCTTTCTTTTTTTTTTTTTTTTTGAGTTCCAATAGATTGTTTTTGCTTATTTTTCATACATCTCTGTTACTGGGTACTCAAATTAACTAAATTTATAAAATCTACCAAGTTTATTAAGCATGCTTATCATTTTCTGATGAAATGGAAACTACATAGTATATGACAGTGTGATAGAATTGAATCAGTTCCTAGGAATCAGGAGACCCAGTCCTGGAATAGTTTCTATTGTGTGATGTTAAACAGGTCACATAACTTCTCTGGGATTTGGTTTCCTCATCAGGAATGGGAGAGGGTTGAATTAGGTGACACTGTCTTCCCTTCCAGATTAGTTGTCTCACATTCTATTTTAGGGCCTCTGGGAAGGGCTTTGTGTTGTGGTAAAAAAATTCACAAACTGGAATCCAGGTGTATATTCCTACTTCCATTTTTTATTATTTATTTTCAATATTTCCTTCAAAATGAGGATAAAATTTAATTTATTTAACTTATTCATCTTTTGTTATTCCAAGGCACAACCAACCATGGGGTCAGTGAGAAAATGTTCAAACATTTGTAAACAATCAACTTTTCTAATGTGAAGGCCAACTCAGCCGAATATTAAACAGGGCAAGGCAGTGAAAACAGTTTAAACCCTGGCTTGAACTCCTTTAAGAGGTCCAAAATTCAGATTCTTTGTTAACTGTATCTCTGTTTCTTCCACAACCATGTTTTATTGCTTAAGGAAAAAAGAGTGGAGAAAGACAATGCAACTGATTCATTGAAATATAAATCTCAGCATAATGATTTAAACACTGTGACTCTGTATTAGGTTGATCACCAAGCAGGGAGATCAGGCAACTTGACTCAATATCAGACTGCACAAACTGTGAAGGGCAACCTGGTGTCTTGGGTGCCCAGGCTGAGCCTGTTGCTAAAAACGACTTACAATGTTAGTTGAAAAAAATTTTCGATTGTATTCACAAGCTGGAATACTCAGGCTGTGGATTAAATGAAGGTGGGAATGAATCCAGAGAGGTAAGCAAAGGACATCTTTTGAGGGTTTTTCCTGCCCTGGATGAACTTGAGGGTTAATTTTTGTATCTTTGAAGTTTTATGGCACTGGGAAAGGAAGCCCAGGGCTTGCCTAACATGGGAAGCTTGGTAAGAGACACACCCCATCCATAAAACTGGGACAGCAAAGGACTATACTCTAATTAGAAGGGTGAACCAGAAATAAACCTGCATGTGCCACGCACATTGCCCCTCCCTAGGTATTTCAAGAGAAACCACCTGCATTAAACCTTGATGACACGCAGAATTTTAAAAAATTTCCTGAGAATTTCTAACCATAAACTAACCCTCATATGTGTTTGAAGACAGAACTTCCACTACCAGTGGTGGACCTGAAAAATCTTTTTTTTTTAAGTGTATTTATTTATTTTGAGAGAGAGAGAGTATGCGAGCACACGTGCGTGCATGTGAGCAGAGAAGGGGCAGAGAGAGAGGGAGAGGGAGAATCCCAAGCAGTCTCCGTGCTGGGGCTCGACCTCATGAGCTGTGAGATCATGACCTGAGCTGAAATCAAGAGTTGGATGTTTAACTGACTGAGCTACCCAGGTGCCCTGGGCCTGAAACATCTGAAGCCTAGTTAGTTTCTAGTGATCCTAGACTGGTAGTGTTAAGGCACTTGACAGAAACAAGTAGGAGTCTCTTTCACACCTTAAGGAGTCCCGATGATAAAGGCCCAAGGGACAGGAACATCTCATTCAAAAAGGCAAAACAAAACATATAGATAGATAGATAATTACATACAAGGAGGCAAGATACCAAGAATGAGAACCAACAGACAAGAGACAGAAAAGTCTGCAAATATTTTGGAATTAATAGACACACATGTCAAAAGAAGTATGAATTATAGATTTTAAGAAACAAAAAAGAAGAGTTTTTAAAATTGTAAGTAAAGAGCAAGCACAATTAAAACAGAATCAAATCAACCAGAGCCTACAGAAATAAGACATAGGAGTGAAATGAAGAACTCAACGTATGAATTCAATATTGGGTTAAGCACAGTTTACAAGAGAATTAATACTCTAAAACTGAACATATTATCAGTTCAATGAGGAAACAAGAAGGAAGGTAAAAAGGAGAGAATAAGAGAAATGGAGGCTAAAATAAATAAATCTCATCATCATCCCAGAAGGAGAAAACAGAATAGGGCAGCAGCAGTTTCCAAAAAGATAATGATTGAGACCTGATAAGAGATACCAGGAAAATTAAAGAAACCTAAACAATATATATAAAATGCTATATATACCTAAATGTATCATAGTGAAATGATAATATAAAAAACAAGTCTTAAAAGCAGCTCTGGGGATGGGGCATGTTGAGGTGGGGAATAAAGCAACAGAGAATCATAAATGCAAATTGCAAATGGCAAAAGGTACAGAAACATCAAGTGGTGAGCATTTTGAGGCTTTTGAGTTTCCAGGGTAGAGTAATAATGGGAGTTATGGGAAAGGGGTGAGTAGGGAGGTTTAATAGGTTTCATACTTACCAAAGCTCTGCTAAGAACCACGATGCCTTAATTGTGCCACTCAATTCTCTGATGGTCCTATAATGTTGGTACAGGTATCCTCCTATTACAGTAAGAAAAAGGAAACTGAAAGATGTTAGTTTTGCAAGATCATATAGCTAGTAAGTGGCGAAAGTGAGTTTCACACCCGTGTCCATTGGCCTCCAGAGTTTGTGTGTAGGGGACTTTTGCTTTATGGTTAGAAGGGATGAGAGAAAGAAGAGAGCAAGTAAAAAATGAAGTAAATCCATAGTGCCATCTTGTAGGAGTCCATGGAAGAGTCACTGGAAGAAGACAATTCTGAAGTTACCATGACCTAGATGAACTTGATTGACTGATTGATTGAGAATGCATGTAAGCAGGGGAGGGGCAGAGGGAGAGAGAATCTTAAGGAGGCTCCTTGCCCAGAATTCAGCGTAACTTGGGGTTAGATGTAACGACCACAAGATCAGGACCTGAGCTGAAATCAAGAGTTGGACGCCTAATTGACTGAGCCACACAGGTGCCCCCAGACGAAGTTGATAAAAGCACAGTGGATCCTTAGCACTGACTGATTTGGTATTCCAATTTTCTGACATTTGAGATTGGTTACAAAGTCTGTGACCTGAATTATTTTATAACAAGGATAGTCAATAGTAAAGCCTATGTTGTTTGTTCATTCTTTAATTAAACAAATATATACTGAGCTCCTAATTGGATCAAGGACTGTATAGGGTGCTGTGGATACAACAGCCCCAACCCCTGCTTTCACAGAACTTATATTCTACTAGAGTTCATGCAAAATAGAAAATTTTAATGAAATATGTTGAGTGATAGGTAAAGTCAAGTTGAGACATTAAAGAAAACATGTAGGTAGCAGACAGTTTTGTTGAGGGTGGGATGTGGGAAAGAAGAATCACAAAAGTTTGAAACCTGAAGGACAATGGTGAAAATTAAATGTAAGTTGTAAACTGTAAGGTTGCTTTGGAGGGATAAGATGGGAAGAAAATGTAACCTGATACCCAGCATCTTTGTCTCAACAGGGTTACAGCTTGGTCCCCAGTAGTGTTCAGGTCACATCTGGTGGAAGGAAGGCTAGCCTGTTTGGGGGCTATTTCTTGAGAGGCATGGGAGCTCTTTAGTGTGGGATTCATTCTAAAGGACTGGTCCTTCCTCCCTTTTGCCACATAGAGACAGGTAGTAGACAAATTTCATCCAATGACAAAGCTTTGGTAGTAATGGGCTAGTGGGTATTTTGAATGTGAGGTGGCGTTGGTTACTTGTTTAACAGAGATTTGTGTTGGTGTTTATAAGCCCCACCAACTTCTAAGGAGGGTGGGTACTGGTAATGGAAGACAGGCACAATGAAGCTAGGGCACCATTGCTGGTAACCTAGCAGGAAAGGGGATTCTGGAGAAAAGAAATGGAAAAATGTCTATGAGGAATTTTCAAGAGGTCAGCTGTGGAATATGTGCAGTTAACTCCCTCTTCCTTTTCTTCCCCTGAAATCTTGTATAAAGTCCACAGCTTTCAGCAATATTTTTTGTGAAGTGGATTCATTGATTTTGTTTTTTTTTTTTGGTGGAGGAAGATGTTGAGGAACTCAAAGAGAAGGACAAGGGAACAGATGAAATCTGGGTTATATTTACACATGATCTCCTATTTTAAGCCCCCAGGGATACTTTTTCAACCATATAGGAGAGCGTGGGAAGATAGAATGTGCCTTGAGTAACAACTAAAAAGGCTGTTTTCTCTAAAAACTCAGAATGACATTAAGATAGTATGGCCCCAGATGCCAGAGTAAGACACAAACTGGGGAGTGAATCTTCCTTCCCTCTTAGGCCAAAATCAAGGCACGAGCTGTGGAGCAAGCTTGCAGCAGTCTCTCCGAGCCCACAGTCTCTGCTCCTGACCAGCTACACAGGGTCTGTCATAATAGTTTTGCCAATAACTTGGGTATGTCAGGATATACATCTTGGGCATGTAGACTTGTTATTGTGAATCTGGTTTTAAAGATAGGAAACAGCTGGGGTGCCTGGGTGGCTCAGTCAGTTAAGTGTCTGACTCTTGATTTTGGCTCAGGTCATGATCTCACAGTTCGTGGGTTCTAGCCCCGTGTTGCCGTGAGGAGACTCCTTGAGATTGTCTCTCTGCCCCTCCCCTACTCATGCTCATGCTCGTGTGCTCTCTCTTTCTCAAAATAAATAAATAAACTTTAAATAAATAAATAAATAAATAAAGACAAGGAAATGGCAGGACAGAGAGGTTAAGAAACTTGCTCAAGGTTACCAAGCAACAAAGTGACAGAACTGGGATTTGAACCCAGGCCATGTGACTGCAGAGTCATGTTCCTCACCACTATACTAGATTGTGATTAAGAAGGTGGGTTCTGGAAACCAGACACCTGGGCTGATCCCAGCCTCCACCACTGTATTCAATAGGCTGGAAGTAAACTGGACAAAGCGAGGAATATATCTGATTTGCTCATCAGTGTACATTCAGCGGCTGTTAAATGGTAGGTATTCAGTAAATATTTGTAGAATGAGTACAATCAGATGTATCACTGCATACACAGGATGTCCTCTTTAATCCATGCTAAAGTTCTCTATTCTGTGGAAGTCATTAGGACACACAAGCCAGAGCAGAAGTATTTTAAACTGTTTTGTTTTGAGAGATTAAAGAGAACTCTAATAGACTCAGGAATTAAAGGAACATGACCTACCAACTTTATAGATCAGTGACCAGACCCAGAGTGTAAGGGACTCTACCAAGGTCACACCATCAGTAGAGGCCAGGATGGTGTTAGAATAGGCCAAACAAACACATTATCAAGGAGGAAGGGGGAAAGTCTGGCTGTATTCAGCATGTCTAAAATGTAAAAACCACAAAAATCTAGAAAAAAAAAGTTATCATAATTTCAGCATACAGGTAAGATATGTGTCATTTAAAAACATTGAAGTGTTGCATGAATTACAGAATGAGAGCAGTGGTGGTCCAACGGTTTCTCTGTGCTTCTCTGTGGTTGGGCCTCAAAATCTGAATCCTGCTCAAGCCACACCACGAGCTGCACTCAGCTTGTCCACACCCAACCACCAGTCCACGTATTACTCTTTTCCCTATTGCCACATGGAGCTGCTGTGCCAGGGCCTGACTTGCTTCTGAAGGAACTGCTGAAGGAGGGGTGGGGTGCGGAGAAGGAATGTGTATGACGGGTCCCAGCACATTATTCCTTTCTCTATGCTCAGGGAAGCCACAAGTGACACAAGCAAGAATGAGGCTCGTTAGTCATGTTCCTTGCCTTTGTCACATGTCCTTCCTCTCTTTTTCTCTTGCCTCTAACTTCCCTCTTCCCCTCACTTCCCAACTACAACAAACATGTTTTACTCTGAAACCGCAGTCACGTCACCAGATCCCTATAAACCTGATAACATTGAGCAAACCTGAGGGATACATTTTCTGTTAGGAGCTCAGAACCATGGTTTCTGCTGTTTTTAAAGAGTGTGTTCTCTTTCTTTTCTTTCCTTGTTTTTGAATTCACTCTTCTTTTAGGAGTTGTGGGTGGTAGGAGAGGAGGGTGACTGTAGGAGACTCGTCAGAGGCTGGCCACCCTCCTGCTTTACTCCAGGGGACTCTGAGGGAGAGATCTTGAGTCACTCCCACTCAACACTGGGTCAGGGCCAGCCCAGGAGGAAGCCTGTGCCACCACCCGCCAATCTTCCCCGAATCACTATTGACTTTTCTTTAGGCCTTGTTTACAAAAATTCCTGCTGCAGATAATAGTCCAAGTCCTGGAACGAGGGATGGGTGCAGATTGGGTGGAGCCTGAAACACACACAATTTGGAGACCACTTTTAAGACAGATATTATGACTTCACTCACATGTGGACTTTAAGCAGGACAAACAAGCAAAGGGAAAAAAGAGAGAGAGAGGGAAACCAAGAAATGAACTCTTGACTATAAAGAACAAACTGGTGGTTCCCAGAAGTGAGTTGGGTGGGGGATGGGTTTAAGTGCATGATGGGGATTAAGGAGTGTGCTTGTTTTGAGGAGCGCCTGGTGTTGTGTGGAGGTGTTGAATCACTGTGTTGTACACCTGAAATGAATATTATGCTGTATGTTAACTAACTGGAAGTTAAATAAATAAAAACTTTATTTTTTAAATAAAAACTTTTACAAATAATAAAAAAAGATTAAAATGACCTAAAATTTAAAAAAATAATAAAATTAGCATAGGACTTTAAAAGAAGTCTTTATAAATCAGGTCCCTTAAACTAATTAAACTAGTTAAAACTATATTAGCTTCAGTGTAATCCTGGGAGAGCTTTGGGACTGAAAGATTTTATTTTACGGCCATAAATAAATAAGTTATGAGGGCAAAGATTATTTTATTTGCCTTTTCCACATCTCCAACTTTTGACCACAGCTCTACTCATGGTGGATAATAGGTATTGGTCCATGAATTGTGTTTGTGTTAAAGAAGAAATAATCAGGCAGGCATTGTGCCAGACTGATGGGATCACCCCAACAAAAGTGCTGTGGAAATGATCTGCTCTGAAAGCAGTGGGAACAGAAAGAAGGAAAAGGTCAGTTCTATTTGAGGCAGAGCCATAGTGATCACAAAAACTTCAGAGACAGGTCGATCTGTGAATTGAGACTAGAAAGATGAGTAAAGGTGTGGGGATGGTGTTGAAAGGCATTTCAAGCAGAGAGTAGTGTGAGTCGAAGTGTGGAGGTTTGAAACCACATAAGGAGTTGAAGGAAATGTAAGTAGTTTGCTGTGGGTGGAGTATGAAGTGCAAGAAGAGGGACTGTTAGCAAGAGGTAAGGCTGAAAGGCAGGGAATTAGGAAACTTTAGAGGGCTGCACAGGCATTTGGACTTCAGCCTGTGAAGCATGGGAGCCACTGATGGCTTCAAAGGCAATAAGACAATGTGCATTTTTGTACTATTATTCTGGCACTTGTATGAAGAACCGATTGAGGCTGGAGGCAGCAAGCCCTTAGGACCCTCCTGCAGTCATCCATGTAAAAGGTCATGAGGGCCTGATCAGATGCTGTGGCAGTGTCTCAGGACTAGGCAAAAAATGAGAGACACTATGAATAGGGGATTCATAGAGTTTTATGATAGATGTGTTGAATGAGGGTTAGGGTGAGGAAGAAAACTAGGGCAATGCTTTCAGTCTTGCTTTAAGCAGTTGGAGGGGTGGGTGGGTGGTGGCACCAGGGAGTGAGGAGAGAGAGCAGACTCTGAGTGAGGAGGGAGTGAAGGCTCTTCTGCAAGTGTCAAATCAGTGTGTTATGGAATCACTCGAGTGGTGAAATCCAATGAGTAAATAGACTCAGGGATTGGGCCAAAGAGATCATTAAAGTCAGGTTTGGATATGGATTAGCTGTCACCACCATATAAGTGGTAATGATTTAGGTGGTTGTCAATTGGATTACCAGGAGAGAACCTTCAGAGAGAGAATAGCAGGCGGCCGGGATGGAGCACTGACATTCACAACAGGCAAAGGCCATTTCTGTATTTGGTCCCTTGGAAGTTTTGGAAACCTGCTACCTGTGTCAAACAGCACAAATTCTCCTGTGTTGTTTCCAAAGTGCTCTACCAGCTTCTTCTCTTCTCTGGCTGAGAAATATTGAGCTGCTTCCTGGTTTAATCCTACCTCCCTTTTCAAGTCTACACTCATATAATTTACTCCAGAGGACTGGGTGCTCCAGCCCATATCCCAGTTTATTTTAACTGGTGGATTAACTGATTGATTGATTTTGTCTCCCTCTCCAGTCGGAGAGTTGCAGTCCCATGCTAACTGCAGTGTCTGACTCATTACAGATGGCCAGTAAATAGTTTCTGAAGTGATAACTGTGGATGGAAGTGGGTGTCTCCAGGTGATTGCCTCCAGGCAAGAGAGCTAGATGGAGAGCCACTTAATTTCCCGGGGAGAAGTTAGTGCAGATCGCTACTTGCCCCTACTATATAATGTGATTTCTGTAATGTCATCCATGATAGGAAAAATTATTTGGGCTTCAGCAACAGAACTGTCATTTCTTAAAATCAGTGTTTAATAAATCCTGTCATGTACCAGCAGTTGCACTACTAGGTATATATTCGAGGGATACAGGTGTGATGTTTCAAAGGGGTACATGCACCCCAATATTTATAGCAGCGCTATTAACAATAGCCAAAGTATGAAAAGAGCCTAAGTGTCCATCAACTGATGAATGGATAAAGAAGAGGTGGTATATATATACAATGGAGTATTACTCAGCAATCAAAAAGAATGAAACCTTGCCATTTGCAACAATGTGGATGGAACTAGAGGGTATTATGCTAAGCAAAATAAGTCAGTCAGAGAAGGACAAATATGATATGACTTCACTCATATGAGGAATTTAAGATACAAAACAAATAAACATAAAGGAAGGGAAGCAAAAGAATATAAAAACAGGGAGGGAGATGAAGCATAAGAGACTCTTAAATACAGAGAACAAACTGAGGGTTGCCAGAGTGACTATGGGTGGGGGGGATGGGCTAAATGAGTAAGGGGCGTTAAGGAAGACACTTGTTAGGGTGAGCACTGAGTGTTATACGTAGGGAATGAATCACTGGAATCTACTCCTGAAAACGTTATTGCACTATATGCTAACTAACTTGGATGTAAATGAAAAATAAATTAATTTTTAAAAATACTAGAAAAATACCAATAAATAAATAAATAAATAAACCAATCACTCAATTCTGTCGTGTAATGTGTGGAGAGCTGCGTTTGCTTCCTCTTGGTTTTATTTAGAAGTAAGTAGGATTTCCTGGCACCGGATTATTAGGGTTTTTTTTGATGCAGAGAATAAAAGGCCAGATTCTGAAGTCAGACTGCCTGGATTTGAATCCTGATCTGCCACTTACAAATGTGATCTTGGGTAGGTAACTTGACCATTCTGTACCTCACTTTCCTTACCTATAAAATGGCTGTCATAGTAGTAACTTCCTTATGAGTGATTGTGGCAATTATATAACTTAACATGTAAACAGTCTGGCACATGTTAAGCAGTCCCAATCATTCTTGGCTATTATTATTGTTGCCTGGTGGTTCTTTTACTTTAAGAGCAGTTTTCCACAGTAAAGCTTCAAATGTCCATACTTATTATCAATTCAATATGTCTAAATATGTAACTTTTAATTTTCCCTCAGAAAATCTTCACTTTAGTTTTCTTCATCTCAGTAAAATATATTGCTATCATGCAATGGTTCAAACCATAAAATTTAAAACATAAACTGTAATGCCTCCCTTTCTTTTACTGTCCACATCCAAGACGTTTCCACCTAGTGAGCCTATCTCCCAAATAGAATCAAAATCTGTGTTTCTTCCATCTCTAGTGACTCCACTTTAACCACTGTTTGCCTGGACTTCTGTGAGAGCTTGCTAGCTGGTCTTCCTGCTTTTATCCTTGCCTTTCTTCAATCCATGTCCCTCATTTTTAAATGCACTAGGTGTTAGAATAAAAGGGAGCAAGTCATTGTCTCTAACATTGACTATAAGTGAAGTATTATGGAAATGAAGAGGAGGGAGTGACTGGTAATTTGGAAAATGAAATGCTTATATCAGTGATATCTGAGCTGCTTCTTGAGAGATGAACAGGTTTATTAGGATAGGAAAGAAGGGTATTTTAGACAAAGGGAAGGGTATGCTCGAACACATAGGGAAAAATCATGAACAGCAGGATTGTGGAAATGGATTGTTGAGCAGCTGGAGTAGTAGTGGGAAGTGGAGCTGGAAGGGTAGATTGGTGCTTGATAAGACAAAGCTGGGAGTTCAAGAAGAAGGAAGAGAAAAGCACTTTGAAGAGTTTAAGTATTTCAACATTAACAGACATGAGTTTTAGGTATATAATCAGGATAAAAAAAGATGGAACTGGAGGCAGAGAGAGACATGGTCTGATGCTATTTTAATAGTTCAGTGACAGCTGTTGAGGACCTAGTCTTGGAGAGTAGGACAAGGAGTAAAGTACTTCTGTGCTCCATTGGGTGGGCCATTTTGTCCTAGCTAGGACAAAATTTCCTTTCTATAAAATGAGAGTTTGGACTAGATAATCACTATGGTTCCTTTCAGCATGATGATCCCATATATGCCTTAGAATGTTTCTTTTGTTATAAATTTATCCAGTTGCCCAAACATGGAGATACCATGCCATCTACATCATTTTTATCATGTGCATATAGACAAGTATACATAGAATGGATTGTAGAACAATTCAATTCAAATTCCAGATCTACCAATTTCTAGTGGTGGGACTCTGACAGTTATTGATGCATTCTATGTCTCAGTTTCTTCATCTGTAAAATGGGTAATGTAAAATAGATAATAACAGTACTAGCTGCAAAAAGTTAGGAAGATTAAGTGAAACAATAGACGAAGTATTTAGTATAGGGTTTGGTACATTGTGAGTGCTTATAAAGAGTGGTCATTATCATCACTGTCATTACCATCACCCTTGTTGTCATCATCATCATCATCATCCTCATTCTTACTACTATAGAATACTTAACACCTAAAAAGTACATAGTACATTCCTGATGAATGATTGGATAAATGCAGTAAATGAAAATAACAATTCAGGTAAATTATAAGAAATAAATCTGTACTTAAGTTTTTCCTTAATTATTTAAGTAAGATTTGTGATAATTTCTAGAAAGGAGATTAGCAAAACTAAGCTCCCATGCAAATCTTCACCTTACTATATTTAGGAAGCTCCATTTGGAGTGACATATATGATGAAGTCAGAATAGATGAGAGGATTAAGTGGCCGAATTGTCTGTTTTTTTATCACACTCTTTCTATTATTTTTTCTGTTTTTGAAAATCAACAATAATTAAATTCTTACAAATTTCTGTTAGTCATAATTTTTCACATATCATCCTATTGGAAGGTTTTCACATCATTCTTGAGCATGAACTATTTGTGTGGGTATAATAAGCTGGCAATTTCTAGATTACATAGCTGCTTTAGTTAGAATGAGTTGCTATTGTAGTCAGCTCTGGCTTTTTCTGCTTAACTCTTTTAGAAGCACACATTATTATACATCTTCCATTACTGTGTTCTTCTTTGCTTTATGTTTCTACCTTTTGGAATGATTTCAGAATGGAGATAATGATATAGTGCCACATAAAACTATCCCGTCAATTGCCAATGACATCACCTCTGTCTGTAAAACAGGAAGGAAAGGGGATATTGGCATGGACCATGTCTGGAACAACATAACATTGGTCCATAAACATCAAGGGCCTTCAGAGCTTAAAATGAAATTGCTAATACAGCAACAATAATGTTTGGAAATAGCATTGTGCCAAAGGTAGGATCATACTGCCATCTTAAATCTACAGATGTTGGGATAAAAAAGCTCTGTAATCTGTTCTTTGAAGAAAGAACACATTTTTGAAGGAAAAAAGAAACTGTCACTCATTTTGGCTTTTTAAATACTTCCTGTATTTACACAGTCACTAGGTCCCCTTCCAATTTCAATAGTCTGTGAGTATGTGAACCAGACTGATGCCATTTGGACAAATCTGTCATGCTGAGTACTCGATGACATGAAGCCTTCTTAAGCACAGTCTTCTCCCCCTCACCCTCCCCCCTCTACCCAACACACACACATTCTTTTTGTGTAACCATATCTTTAAGTACCTCCTTGGAGCATAATGTCCTTGGTGTGCTCTGGAGATGTGACTATAACAAGCAACTATTCCCAAACATCTCCTTCTAGATGGTCTACCAGCACATACTCCCCAGCCTTTAGGGCTATTATAAAAGCAGGTCCTATGGGAGGTGAGGTTGTTGAGATCTACTGGGATTGTGGACATCTACTAGTCTTGCAATAACACAAGACAAACTTCTGTCCATATGTCCCCTTCCTAAACCATTTCTTATCAAGCTGGATTTGTCAGCCTTTTTCTTTGGTCCTATGGCTCTTGGCCTTTGAAGGTTGTTTTGCATATACTCCCTTTTCACTGAACAGTGAATTTTGAAAACCTCCCTAAGATATTCCAATTTTAGTTCTTAATCTCTTGAAACAATTGTTCATTTCAAAGCATTTTTGTCTCATGTTTAATTTTAAATACTTTTGAAATCTAGATTATTTAGCAAAGCACAAAGTCTTCAATTATGTTATAAGAAAAAAAACTAATTATTTCAGTTTTCTGAGATGGCCTCACTTCATCTGTCAAATGCTGTTTGACAACAGCAAAAAATACTGTTATTCCTGTCAACAAGAAAATAACTGTTGCAAAGATGGTGACCACATCTGTGGCACATATCGATGGCTTGCAGGAAGGTTGGGTCATCGTAGCACTCACTCAGCCATCACCATCTTCCCAGAAATTAGAGAAGTGGGCTTCTGGGAGTCACTCTTTCAACAAAGTTCCCTGTTCTCTGCTCTGTTGGAAGAATTTAAAGGAGGAGGCCAGCTGGCAGCCACAGTATGTACTTGGGATGAGGGTGGGAGGAGGAGGCATGGTTACAGAGAGAGGGGCAGGTAGTAATGGGGGAGGGAAGGGACACTCTGGGGTAGTCTAGGGTTGACGATTTATTACACAGTGTTCTAGCAGGCAGACCATGTCTGCCTTTTCACATGGGAAGACTGGACAGCTCTGTGTCCTCCTTTCCTCTTGTCTTACCCTCTGAAATCTATCTTCCCCAGTGCTGCTAGAATAAACTTCCTACCAAGAACGCTAGATCATGCCAACTCGTTGTTTAAAGTCCTTTAATAGTGCCCCATTGTTGCCCTACAGCAGGAATTGGCAAACCACAGCCAAAGGGCTAAGTTTGGCCTAACACCTATTTTTGTACTGACAGTGAATCACAAATAGTTTTTCCATTTTTAACTACTTGAAAAAAATTTTAAGACTATTTCATGGTTTGTGAAAATTGTATGAAATTCCAATTCAAAATGTCCATAATTAACATTTTATTAAGCCATGCTCATTCATTTCATATTCACCAGGCTGCTTTTGCAGAGTTGAATTGAAATCATATGGTTCTCTAACCTAAAGTATTTACTAACTGGCCTTTAAAAAAACAAAAAAAAAGTTGAACCTTCCCTGTAGGGTAAAACCCACTGCTTTCTGATTCTCACCTTATCATCCAGGGTTAACACAGAACTGCCTGGAATATACCCCCTCTGTCTGGAGTACCTCCTCACTCTTGGCTGTACTCACCTCTATCAGTTACTCCTACTCAGCCTTAAGATTCAACTTTGCCATAAATCCTTCCAGAAAGCTTTCTGTGAGGATCCTCCCACACTTAAGGCTGGATTATTTTTGCTACTCTCATAATACTCTGTATAATCCTATCATTGTTCTTGTTTCCTTACACTGGACCCTCCTTTAGAACCATAAATTCCCTGCCAACAGAGGCCACATTTTATTCAATAATATATCCCACATCAAACATTGGGTATGGAATGATGATAAAAGATAAAGATAAATGATGAAGGATTGATAAACGAATGAATCCATCTCTCCTTGACAGCAGTTTCTGGGGCTTCCAATAGAAGGGTTTTATATGCCCCTGTCAAAAATAGTACTTTCTCAAAGAATTACTAAGTGTCCATCGATTGGGATATACCAGTCTCTCCTTTCTAGGCCTTTATTCTTAAACTGCAAACAGTCTAAGGCCAGAGATGGTCATGAGCCTATTTATATTAGCTTTCCACTTGGGGAAAGTTTGCTGTCGCCTTAAATCCAATTCTAAGTATATTCATTGTGCCAAGACAAAAAGTCCAGGGCAGGAACACAAATGCCATTCAATGTTATTAAACCTACTGGCTGCTCACACTGATAAAACTTAATGTTTCCCTTTGTCAGAGAAATAAAAAATCAGAACAAGTATTGCCTGCTGACTTTAATTCTGTCTTCATAAAAGCTCCAATTTTATCATTGATAACTTCAAATAATAATAACTGAGGGGAAAAAGGGTAATTAATGCCTAAAGGGAGATTTCTTAAAATGAATGCAATGCACATGTTTTATGGAAATATTTGTGCCGTAAATATCAATGTCTTCATGGTAGTAAAAATATTTGTTTCATACTTGGTGCTAAAATTCCCACCCCACACATATACCCCCTCTTTTTTTTTTTAAATCTTGGAATGGACTTCTTTTAATGTGCTTTGTTTTAAGAATATTTTTATAGCAGGGTAAAGGTGAAATAAAAATATTACAAATTCTTTTGAAACTTCCTCAGGCAAAATATATATAGAATTTGTTCATACCTCTGGATATTTTCTACTGGATATTTCCTACATGATAGCATTTTAGACCTTGGACAGTAAACTCTTATCTCTTTCTTAATGTCTTCCTTTTTATGCAAGATGAGAAACCCAGATATTTTGCTTATTCAAACATATTGTGGAAGAACCAGTTGAATCTCCATTAGAAATGATTTTCAGACACCATCACTGGAGAACAGTACAGGACATGAAATCTCTGCCCTTTTATTCAGTTATTTTTCAAGTTCATGCTGAACATGGGGCTTGGCTTAGCTCAGCATTGAAGTTTGTCTCTTTTATCACAAAACCAGGGTTCTTTTTCCTCTTATCAGCCCTCTAGTAATCACCAACTTCAAGAAATTATAGGCATTTTGTATTGCTAATGATCAGAGCTGTAGTCACTGTAGATGGAAACCAGAGAGAGATCATCTGAATTCAAGGACAAAGAGACATTTAAGTGGCGTAAAGGCCCAAATAACACCAAGTTATAGGAGAATATGCAATCCTCTCTCTTTTATTTATTTAAAAATATTATTCTTCTCTGTGTTATGTACTAGTCTGACAGAAATCTGGGGTATGAATAACATGTAGATCAACAGGAAAAACTACCAGGTCAATCTCTTGAAATGAGGTTAGTCCTGATAGGTCAGGGATTAGCCACAGGAGCTGCAAAGCTTCTGCTCACTTCTGTTTTGGTTTTCTACATTGCTTTGAAAACTTTTGCACCAAAGAAGAGGGAGTAGGGGCACTGCAGTGTATTTTCCTAGTTTAAGGATAGATTTCTACTTTCCAATACATACTTTGTTAAAGAAATATCCATGCATAATCCACCTATAGCTCAATTGTCTAAATAAATATTTTTTTCTAGAAAAGATGGTGTTGAAGAAAGGCTAAAGAGAATCCTACTGCTACCTCTGAATGTTCATAGTAATGTAGACAGGGTTCTTCAAGGGCAATTTGGGCATAAATAAGATTTTGCCTCTGTCTACATTGTTGGAGAGGAAGACATTTTCTCTGCCCTTCCAAGTCTTTCTAGTTGCACTAAGAATCAAAATGATTCATGCCACAGAGGCATGAAATTCCAAAGACAGGTAAAATGAAGTATTCTGTCATTCTGACCTTAGGAGAAGGGGATGGGGGTTGGGACTTCAAAAAAGAAGGAATGAAATTCATAGGAAGATGAAAAAGAGTCAATATTTGGTAAATAAATACTATCACACAGAAACAGTAGGACATAGAGAAGAGTTTTAACAGATTTTTGCTAAATTCCTCCTTGTTTACCACCCCTAGTTCATATTATAATGTAGTTATCTGTGGCGATCAATCTCTTCCTGGAGCTGGTCCTCTATCTAAATTCTTTTTAGACAGTCGAGGGAGAAGTAAAGAGCTTTTCCTGAATCTGCTGGGTTTTTATGGCTTTTAACTCAAAATAATCTTCATGGCAAAGTGACCCATCGTGGAGATGGCCTGCCCTTGTCCTTCCAACATACCCCATTGTGATTTATTTGGTAATTTAGAGCAAAACTCACATGTATTCAAATCATCATGGTAAGGCAGTCATGCTTTATAAAACTTTTTCAAACTCTCAAGTAAGAAATATGAATCTTAAAATCCTTGAAGAGGTGAATGAAGTTTTTCCTCTTGGGGGAGATGGGAGTTGAGGAAAGTTCATGAAGACTGGTGACAGAAAAGTCAAAGATAAAGAAGTCACCATACAGCAAATCTTCACTATAACTTTAAAAAGAAAAAAAAAAAAAAACCACAGCAAGATTCATTGAAGACATTTCCTCTTTAAGTGCCCTTTATGTAATTACTTGATTTTTATAGAGAGATTGCCAGAGCCTTTCCAGAAATAGAAACTGTCACATTTTATAAGGCTGTAAATAATGAAATGTCCCTTTGTGGAAAACACTGCCAGATTAAATTTCAGAAGTCACAAATCTTGTTGTGTTCCAGAACCACTGAGGAAAGGGGAGTAGTTTCTAAATAGTTTTGGTAGTGAGAGACTGGGGAAACTTTGGCTAGTTTTGAAGCAGCTCTGTTGTGTTCTTCCCAATGGAGACCCAGGGAATTGAACTCTCCTTATCTCAGGCTGTCTGTTGGCTCTGTGTGGAAATAATGTTATCTACTTCTAAGTATGTTTTGAAATGTGTCGTCTACTAAGCACCAGGAATTCCTCACTGAAAAAGGGATTTTTCTATGGCATTAGCACCTTAAGACAATATAGTGTTACTACTCTTAAGTCATTTTAATCTTTAAAACAGTCCTTATTTTTGAAGTATGTTTCTGTGCTGGTCCTTTAAAAAATTTTTTTTTGTCAGAATGCCAGAAACAGTCATTCTATTCAGAATTTACCAAAAAAAAAAAAAAAGTACAAAAAAGTTGTGCTGTATGATACCAATTGACCAGAGAGCCAGAGAGCTCACATTCCAGCTGATTAGTTTTAATATTACGTAGGAAGAGCCAGAGTCATTTTTGGAATGACAAACATGATAGATTCTCTGAGTGAGTCCAGAGCAACTTCAGAAATACAACCAACATGTTATCCAGTCATATTACATTGGCTGTGCTTATGCTTATGACTAATTTTTAATATAATATGTGGGAAAGAATTAATAAAGAATAATATTAATTTATGTTTGGATCCCAAAGTTCTTAACTTACATGTCAAGCTGATCATATTTTTAGGTAAGTTTTTTCTAAAGCTTTTAAGTGACAGTTAAAATGTTGCCAATCGGCATGAAATTCTTTTAATGTGTCTGGAAGCTTATATTATGGAAACTAAAATTTAAAAATATGTAGTAGATAAGATTAATAATGTAACATATGTAATTATAATAATATAATTAATAATATAATGTATATAATAATATATATCAACTTTTGGATTTAAAGCATATCAAATCCCAGTTCTTTGGAGTGAAACTAATTCAAATAATATTTTATAAGGAAAAATGAAAACACTCTTTATGTTGATTTTCAAGTTATTTTTTATTACTAATACAATTTTTATTTTCAGTATGCAGCTTTCAAATACAGTCTTTTGGGATAAACACAGTTGGAAATATCAATCTAATTAGCAGAAAAACCTAGTCATTTTTAATAGAAAAGTGTGGACAGTGTAGATACTGCTACTTTGATTAGAAATCAAATGTGAAAATCTACTTTCTCTTAAAAAAGGAACATTTCTACAATTCCTCTCTAATTATAATAGCTGAGCCTATCTGATACAATATTTTATCCAAAGTTTCAATTCATTAATACATATATATGCTTGAGCCCTAATAGGGTGGCCTTTTCCAATGTGAGTGGCGGTGCCAGAACATAAAAAAGACATTCAGAAATAAGTGGACTAGACTCCATGCATTCTGAAACTCAAGATACTAGACAAAATCTAAATCATTTTAATAGCAGACACTTCACACACATGCAATGATGTGGTATTTAAACTCAAGATGGAGGAAAGGTGTCAAATTAGTGTCCCTATGACTGACATACTGTACTATTTTAGGGCATGCTTTTTAATCCATGGTAAAACAGGAACTCTGTCTACCTATGTGATTGCTAGTAGTAGAAAACTATCTTAACAAATATGGTATATATTTATAAGCAAGAGCTCT
The DNA here is from genome assembly GCA_028646485.1 of Cryptoprocta ferox. Taxonomy (NCBI): domain Eukaryota; kingdom Metazoa; phylum Chordata; class Mammalia; order Carnivora; family Eupleridae; genus Cryptoprocta; species Cryptoprocta ferox. The sequence goes on from CM053567.1 coordinate 97,547,088, forward strand.
TCTAAAATGCTGTTTTTAATCATAGAGATTTAAGGTATTCTTACCTATAGGCATCAGATCTCAGCGTGGCAGGTCTCCTGTCTCACACATTAGCTTGAATGCAAGCAATCTACTCCTTTTTAAGTAACCTGAAGATAAATACCTACAATATGTTTTGTGTTGATGTGACATTGGCACTTTTGCTTTTCAGAATTCTATCTCCAAAGTACGACTTCTTGAAACATCAATTTCTACTAAAAATATGAGATGTTCATGTCTGTGAGTGAAGAATGTACAACTTCCCTGCCATGTATAGCTTTTCTCTTGATGTCTAAAATAAATTTAGACAGCTTCACACAAATGATAATTTTGATCAAGTGCATGAAAACTGGGAAATGGCTGTTTTATTACAACAATATTTAAGTTTAAAATGTCTGCTTTTTTATTTTGGGTCCAGTGGAAGTTTTAGTGAATAATATAATGTATATCAGTTTCTGGAGTTGGAGTATATTAAATCTTAGGAGTAATGGAAATCACTTCTAGCATTTATAAAAGAAAGCAACAAAATAGGATTTGATCCTGTCAGGCAGTGTTTTCTGCTAAATGACCCTTATCTTAAGACACTGACATCTAGAATGATACAGTCAATATAATTAAGTTTGAAGCAAATAAGACTTTTATGTGGTGGATTCCTGAGAATTTGCTGACACATACGATTAATATACCAGGCATTATTTTGTAAGATGTCATAGAATGTCTTAGGAGTCCATAATTATATTTTATAGTTTGAGAGAATTAATAGTATATAAATTTAAGAAAATTTAGCAATATAATGTTAGAAAGTATTTATCTTTTCTTCTTAACTAAACACTGAACAAATTAGTATCTGGCTGGATCCATCAATAATAGAACTTACAATTTCTTCAGACTTTTAATCTTCTAACTACCAGGATAAGGGATCACTTAATAGACTGGAATCTTTTTTCTTTTTTAAGTTTTATTCTGTGAAAGACACCATTATAATGATAAGTTCAAGAGTTAAAAAGTCAAAAAAAGTAAAATAATCACATTTAAAAATATAACAAAGTTTTGAATACTCAAAGGGTTTTTTATTTTAAAATGCTCTCAATTCTTGTTTATGATGTTAAATGCTTTGAATTTCCTTGTAATGAATACTTTGTGGGTATGGCAGTAAGGAGCAGGTGTTTGATTGTCTCATGGTCGTGCTAACAAGGCATGGGTCATGAAATTGACCATGCAGCTGTTCAGCTTCCTTTGAACATCCTAATGATGGCCTTCTAAAGAAACACTACTTGTTGCATAGGCTCCTGTGGCATGTTTTCTTTAACTAAATAAATGGTCATGACCTATAGTTGCATAATAACAGACATATCCATCTACCACTTCCTTAAGTCCATTAATAGTTTTTTTCTTCACATCAACCCTCACTCCATGTAACACGTAGCACAAAACCTGTCTCCCAACAATTCCTTTTGGACCTTTAATTATACATGTAATGACACTGATGACCTAACCCACTCCTAAATTAGTACCAAATTTATATAATGAACATCAAAACGGAATAATGCACCAAAGGCCATTCTACCAATGAGAGAATCCCAAAATATCAGGTCTTTTCAGGATATAAGAGATTAAATAATCTGATCTTCTCATTTGACAAATGAGCATACCTGAACCCAGAGTCTATTCTGGTTATGGGCTGCTGGCTCTAAATAGATTAAAAATAAATTCTCTACTCAAGTCTTTCTATTCCCCATACATTACACAATTTGCCTCAAAAGTCCTTCTGAGTTGCATAGTTATCCTTACTCTTAAATATTTCTTTCTTTCTTTCTGAGAACACCTATATTTCAAATCTAAAAAAAATCCAGTTTCATTCGATTTTTGAAAATGTTTCAGAGAAATGCTGAAAATAACATCAAGAAAATCCTTTTTTATATAATTATCATTCAATGGCATGCTCTCATTGAAAACTTCTCCAACATTATATTCCTTGCTGTTTCTGCTAATGACAATTAGTACATCATATTTCATTAATTCCTTCCTGGACTAAGACACATAAAAGAAAATACATAATTTCACTCTCACTCTCAGTGTTTAGTTGCCTAGACTACCCCCTATTAACAGAATAAATGGAATAAAGATTATGAATTAGATATACATGCCAGCACATCAAGGCATAAAATTAATTTTTTCCTCTAAGAAATTCTCTATCATGAGCAGACAAGGAAGAGATCACTCACATGTGCGTATACATACACACACACACACAAACTCAAATAAATGACTTCTGAGAACAAGCCAAGACCAAAAGTGAATCTAAATCTACTAGAAAAGTGAAAAGCCCTACAAAGGAACATTGTAAAAGCTACTATTATAGATAACACATGATCAGTTCTAAGATTCATGTTTAGCGTCTCCATCCCCTTGGGTGTGGGTTGTAGTTGTAATCAGCTATTGAAAGACAGTAATCAGACCTAGTTTCCACGGACATTATTTCAGAATCGTTTCTGGAAGGCTGCCTGTAATATGCATATGGGAACTGTGAACCATATTGGGAGTTGGTGGGCATATTATTATTAGGTAAGGATGCAACATTATACTCTTGCCTTGCAAATGAGCCCATATTGGTCTTCTGGGCTTGAGGAACATAGGACTGTCTCTCATTCCAATCTTCTGAGGGCCCTGGAAGCACCTTCCTCCGCGCTGCTGAGACCACATTTGCCACTATGGATTCTTGGATGTTTCTGGGTTTAAAGGCATCATCCACTAGACCAAGAGGAGACTTTGCTGCTGCTTCCCACGGAGTTAGTCTCTTGTTTGGCTTCTTTAGCCCATCAGTTGATTTGCTAGAGTAGCTATAAGCAGGCTGGTGTACCCAAGGAGATGTTGTAGAGATGGTGGGTGGGACTGGTCTTCCAGGAAGAGAAAGGGAGTGTCCAATCTCCTAGAAACAATGAAAATTTTAGTATATCTCATTCATTTTTGTTTGTGCTGATTGACTATTATTCCAAAGTAATCTTGGCAACATCACTGAGCACTGTAAAAATCAAATCTCCAAAATGCTTAGTCCTAAAGCCAAGACAGGCTGCTTCTGCCTGGTGTATTATTATCTCTGGCCTGGGACTTGGTCTTCACTTAAGACTTCGTTGTTGCTCTCCATCTCTGAACCCATAGCTCCAATCACTACCATCTCTCTTAAGCACAACCACCACTGCAGGGACTCTGTTATCACTGGGAGTCACCCTTACTTACCTGTCCTCCACATATTCATATCTACATACACAGCCCACCCTCATTCAGGTCCTGTTTTCCTGGTACAAAATAAACAAAACATACAGACTACCTCAGAAACAGACCATGAGCTACTGGGCATTTTACTTTTCCCAAGTAACTTTCAATCTATTATCTTCTTTTGGTCCACCAAATATAGCAAAAACAAAAACAAAAACCCAAGAGCTACTTAGTTGTATTTAACATTTCTGATCTGATGGAGTGGATGGCCTTTTTCTTTTCAAAATCTATTTATACATTCCTGAAGATCATATGGATCTTTATTTCCTATGCATGGGAGATTGCCCATGTCTCAAAGAAACATTCCTGCCACTTGTTTCATTTGCATTTTGCTTCCTTTTATATGTATTATATTCCTTATTTCTTTGAGAGTTTGTGTCCCTGCAATATTCCCTTCTATATGTTAAATGTTTGGTTTGTCAGTATGAAGAAATATAATTTATTGGAAGCTCTTGTATTCTCTCTTCTTTTGCCCCTTCTGTATTTCTAGGAACGCTGAAGACTAGTTATCTACATGACTTCCTCACACATTTCCTTCTGCATGAAATTCTCTTAGACAAACTTCTGGCAAAAAGTGGCAAATGTACACCTAGGAAAAATGAGTCAACTTTGAAAGTATTATATAACATTGTGTGTTTCTGGAGCAAAAAGCACTGCCATTCTTAAAAATGTTTTCATAAATGGTTTCAGCAGCTTTTCTTTCTTAACCAGTTCTTGAATTTTACGTGAATACCAACATCTGGATTTCATAAACTATCTTAGATTCAAATAGTTTGGTGTTTTTTTCCCCATTTGACACACAAAGAAGGTAGATGGTCCATTTTTGGCTTGCATATCAAGAATAAAGGGGTTAATATAATGAATCTGGCCTGTCTCTTTTTTTACCATTAAAATTTCAGTAATAATGGTTGAATCCTAAAAAAAAAACTTGTTTTCATTAATCTCTTTATCATAATCTAGATCTAATAAGTTCTCTGGACTATATATATAATCAGGAAGGGGAAAAAAGCCATTTTTTAGACACCATCTTGAATTTCATTTCCATTTCACATTATTTATGCATTGGTTTCATTCATTTAACAAAACTTTTATTGAACACCTAATATTTTCCGGGCACATTCATCTATGGATCTGGAAATACCAAGATGATTTAAATAGAGTCCTTGTGCTCAGGAAACATACAACACAGTACTATTTTTAGCTTTGCTGTGGCAAGTTAGTCAATCATGGAGGGCCACTTTAGAGAAAAGACTCTTTACCTATCTTGACAGGATCAATAGGGAATTTTCTAAACTGTGAGAAGTATTACCATTCAATATGATAAAGAAGTATTTAGCTCTGGTCTCCCATAGTATATGTCTATGTCTCCTTTTTGTCCTTACTAATGGAAGAGAGAGAACATTGATCTATAGAGTCCTTGGACAGTTTTCAAATTCCAGTGATATCTGCTTTATGTGATCTTTGATCAGATATAGCACCTCAGGGGCCTGTTTCAGTCAGGTCTTTAAAACAAGTGTCGGGATGAGCACTGGGTGTTACGTGGAAACCAACTTGATAATAAACTATAAAAGAAAAAAAAGTAAAACAATAGAGACTTGAAGGGATGTTAATAAAGTGATCTAAGACTCTATAGAAGGTGATCCTGAATATACATATAGGTGACTAACATCACTGGCTAATGACGACAAAAAGAAATAATTATCAATATATGCGGAAGAATTATGTACAACATGGACACATACACTTCAGTGATAGGACATCCTAAACACTGGATGAAAATGAAAATTTTCTTTTCCATCTTTCCTTCCACCTTCTTACCTTGAAGACCTTCAGAAGAATGGAAACTTCACAGAAATTAGTTCAAAAAACATTGTTGAATGACAAAGAGATCAGCTCAGGCATAAATTTTTTTCAGCTCAGGCATAAATATTAATCAGTTGAATATGTGAGCAAAAAGTAGAACTCTGAGCTATGATACTGAAAGGGTAAGTCAAGGTTTCTGAGGAAAAAATTTAAGTAGCATTACGGTTAAAAAAATAATCTCCTGTAGAAGACACATATGACAAATATAGCAGCAGGACTGGTCATGAAGGAAGAGTACAATTACCTCAATGTACAAAATGACTATTGCTCTTCTACATATTCTTCAGACTGCCAAACATGCCTTCATAGTCCTTAAGCTAACAATAGCACATAAACTCACAAATTGTCACAGAGACACAGAGGTGGTATAAATAGTTCTTTAGGTACATTGTTGTTTCTCTTTGTGCCTAAAATATTGCAATCCTCTAGTCCCTGCCTGCACCCAAACCCCTAATTTTAACATATTTCCCCAAAGCAATTTTCACATCTTGTTCTTTGGTATGATTTCCTCCTGCCGGTCTCTGTCCCGGTGCTCATGCTGTTCTCTGCTCGCCTGGCTAAAGGAAGCCACATGATATACCCTGAGCCAGAAATGACCAAAGGGACCTGAAAATAACAGAGGTGTTTCTTCTATTTTGGAATTTGAATGTCTGATGGTAGAATCCAAGCATAACATGGGTTAGATCCTTGGTTGTTGTTACCACCATGGGTTATATTATTACCTAAAGAACTTAAAATTTTTGATATGCAAGCACTTAACTGTAACTAATATGTTCCATTATCATTATGTCTAGCATTACATCTGATGTGTCACCAAACTGCTTCTTTGTTTTCTCCTGCCACTCTTTAATTTTTTAAAATTTTTTTATATTCATTTATTTTTGAGAGACAGAGAGAGACAGAGTGTGAACAGGGGAGGGGCAGAGAGAGAAAGAGACACAGAATCTGAAGCAGGCTCCAGGCTCCCAGCCAGCGGTCAGCACAGAGCCCGATGCAGGGCTCAAACCCACAAACCGTGAGATCATGACCTGAGATGAAGTCGGACACTCAACTGACTGAGCCACCCAGGCGCCCCTAATTTTTTTTTTAATGAAAGAAGTTTTTCCACTGTCACTAGATAAGAACTTAGCAGAGTCTGTGGCATTCTGCTTTTTTTTTTTTTTTTTTTTTTTAGGAATTTTCCTGTGGTCACTTTAGATTACCCAAACTAGTTTATTTCAAAATAGAATATTCCATTCCTTGCAGTAGCAAACTCCAACCTCAATGTCGAGTTAAATCTCTTCCATTTCAGGAAGATCCCCTTCCTTCAGGGAAGGCTTTGTGGTTGTCTTCTTCATGATTTCTTTCCTCTCCTCCCCCAGCTTGCTAACTGGGACTTCTAGTTCCCTGGGCTTGGAGCAAAAGGATGGAGAAGAGAAAAAGAGCAGAAGAGAAATTTTTCTTGTTTTGGTAACATCATGATCTGGCTTTCCACTCTCAGAGCCAGGTAGGCCCAAATAAGAAAACTTTCATGGGATCTTTGAAATTCTTATCAGTGGGGACATTTTGCTTATAGTCATCAATTCATCCCAAGTCATCCCTATGCTGGCTGGTAACTTGTGACTCATTCTGCACCCCCTAGGAAGCTGAAGCTACAACAGTCATTTGAAAAGGCCCCAAGACAACCCCATCCAGCTCTCCTTTGCTCCTGGCCTGCTGTGGTCCATGAGGGAACACACATCATTTGCCTTTGGGAGTACAGCAGCAGATTTCCTGTTCTTTGCCAAAACAAATTTTCAGCCCATCCCTCACCTCCCAGATTTCTTGGGAGGGTGTCAGGCTCCAATCCACTCTGTTGTCCTATCCATCCTCATGCAGACATCTCATATCAAGCTCTCTAAGAAGCCACTATGAAACTCTTCTCTCAAGGGAGTGGAGACCTCCTCACCTCCACCTACTCCAAACCTACACCCTGTGGCTTATGGCATCCAGAATTCTTCCTCACAAAATCCTCTCTCTTGCCATACTCTGATCCCTTATAATAACCTAGACCTGACTGGGTGGTTCCAGAACTGTGGGAGTGGTTTCCTGCCATGTTCTTTGTAGAGTCTGTAGTTTAGTCTGAATTCAAACTTTAGAGTGTAGCATCTCTGATATATGAGGGCCTTGGGGGAACTTTCACCTTAATATCCTATTATGTCACATTATCATTTTCAATAGACCACAAAAGTCCTTCTCTCATTTTTCTTTTAAAAATGTATTATAGGCTAAAAATAGAATAAAAAATTGTTCTAATGATTAATTTCAAGAAATTCAAATAGTCTTCTGAGCTGAAACCTTATACCTCACTCAGGCCTTGCTCTGGAGAAGTGGACTCACTTGTTTTCAGGGCATCGTGGTCAATCCTTAGGCTTTCACTGTTGAGAACTTCCTCCTTATACTGAACCCAGTTTTGCCTCCAATAACTTTACTCCAGTGATCCTAATAGCATAAAATGCATCTGTTTCCACTTCTATACAGCCTTTTCTTCATGTATTTCTAGTTGCTTCCACTCTCTTTGGACACCTTCCCCAGCCTGTAGCTATCCCTCATTTTCAAACTAATTTATGGTGGTCATTCTCTCAAGTGTTCTGCATCCTTCTTCCTCCTATTTGTTAGGTAAGGCTAATTCAGATATAATATCTTGATCTTCTTAAGTAGATTTAGATACATAAACACAAACACCAAAAGCAAACCAATGAAGACATCATTCAAAGTGACCAAGGGGCCTTGTTATCTGGTAGATGGCACCGTGGATAATGCATGTAGAACATTCAGTCTGTGCTTATTTCGAGGAGTGTGTCCTTTAAGTGTTCAATGCATGAAAGGACATGCTAATCTTTAGCCAGTCCAATATAATGCATGCAGCACAGGCTGCAAAGTTTCCCATTAAACTCACGAATCACCTGGTGTTATATATTCCCACCAACGTCTAAACACAAAGGAGCCAGTTTCCTACCTCTGCCTTTAATAATAGCCAATACTAACAGCTCACACTCTGTGCCAAGAGGTGGCTACTAATTGCATTACATGGAGTATTTCATATAATCCTCAAAACAACCCCACGAAGTAGGCCTTATTATCTTTATTTTCAAGGACAAGGACAAGGACAATGAGACTTAAAGAAGGTAAGCAACTTCCCCAAGGGTAGAAAGCTAGTACATGCTGCAGTGGGGAAGTTGGACCCACATAGTTTCATACCAGAGATCTTAATCAAGTGTTAGACTATACTTGCAACGAAATTGTTTTGAGAAAACTTCTTTTTTAAAAAAGATTCAAATCCAAGCAAGCTAAATGAAATGAAATCTTAGAAATTTTGGAAAGAATCATTTAAATTGTGATTGAGTTTGGATGAATTAATGTTGCCATCTTCCATTTGTCACAGGAACAAGCAAGTGCCAGGGTACAGAGAATACATCACATTTAGACACACTCCCTTTATGTGAAAGTGAGACACACAAGGGGCTCTGCACTCAAGTCACCTGGAAAGCTCAAAGAAGCTGAGGGCCTTTCTCAGTTTAACATATAACAACTTTTCATGTCAATTAAATGTTGATTTATCCACATAAGGCAGTTAATGAAGCAAGGCAGTTAATGAAGCAGTTTAGTTAGCTTCCTTATCAAACTGCCTACTAACCAAATTAACTGGCAGGAAATGCTTAATATTTAAAAGAGAAATATAGGGGCACCTGGGTGGCTCAGTCAATTAAGTGTCCGACTTTAGCTCAGGTCATGATCTCACAACTCGTGGGTTCAAGCCCTGCATCGAGATCTGTGCTGGAGCCTGCTTTGGAGTGTGTGTGTGTGTGTGTGTCCCTCCCGTTTGCTCCCGCTCTGTCTCTCTCAAAAATAAATAAACATTTAAAAAAATTTTAATAAATAAATAAAAAAGAAGTGCAGCCTGAGGTTTACTTAGGACAATGAAGTGAAGTCTAAAGCAATGCAAGTGCATTCTTTCACCCTAGAAGCCAAAGAAGTTTAATATGATATAATTTGAAGTTCAAATTATTTCATACCATAAGCCTTGAAAGCCAAAAACTTCTCTGGACTGAATTCCTGCTTAAATATTCATAGAGAAAGTGTCTCCAACTGACAAATGTTATTTCAACTCCTTCAACAACGTTCTTAAACACATGATCAGTAAATATTCATCACAAACATATCCTTTATCATAAGCAAACACCAACAGAGGCAAACAGAAATAAATGACAGCTCATTTGCCTTTTAAATCATTCATAAGAATTTTTCTGCTTCAGATTCTGTGTCTCCCTCTCTCTCTGCCTCTCTCCCACTCTTGCTCTCTCTCTCTCTCTCAAGAATAAATAAACATTAAAAATAAACTTTTTTAATTTATAAAAGAAAGGGGGCACCTGGGTAGCTCAGTCAGTTAAGAGTCCAACTTCAGGTCAGGTCATGATCTCACAGCTTGTGAGTCCAAGCCCTGTGTAGGCTCTGTGCTGATAGCTCAGAGCCTGGAACCTGCTTTAGAGTCTGTGTCTCCCTCTCTCTCTGCCCCTCCCCGACTCATGCTCGCTTGCTCTCTCTCTCTCTCTCTCTCTCTCTCAGAAATAAATAAACACCTAAAATTTTTTTAAATTAAAATCATTCATAAGAATTTCTAAAAAACAGAGGACTATGAAGAGGCATAATGAATGGAAGCATCAGGCATTCTCCAGCTTCCCATTTGCTCAGGTCAAAATCTTGGAAGTCATTGTTGATGCTTCCCTCTTCTCTTACACTCCACACCTGATCTGTCAGTGCTGACTTTAAAATACATCCAGTTGGGGCAAGGTGGCTCAATTGGTTAAGCCTCTGACCTTGGCTCAGGTCTCGATCTCACAGTTTGTGAGTTCGAGCCCTGCATCAGGCTCTGTGCTGTCAGCTCAGAGCCAGGAGCCTGCTTCGGATCCTGTGTCTGCCCCTCCCCTGCTCATGCTCTCTCTCTCTCTCTCTCTCTCTCAAGAATCAATAAACATTAAAAAAAGTTTTTAAATACATCCAGTCTGCAACCATTTCTCATGCCTCCACTGGCACCATCCTAGACTAAAGCATTATAATCTTGCCTGGATTATTGCTATGGTCTCCTAATTGGTTTCCCTGGTTCCAGCCGAAATTCTCCTGTTAAAACCTAAGTCAGATTATGTCACTTAGTCCTCTGTTTAAAATCCTCTCATGACTTCTCATTTCAAAAAGGAAAACCAAAGTCCTTCCATGGACCCACAAGGCCCTGCAGCGTCCGCTGGTCCCACTCCTCCTTACATCTCTGATTTCATCTCCTCCTGCTCTCTCCCTCTCACTTGGATCTAGACACACTGGCCTCTGCTATTTTTTTTTAACACACCAAACACACTCCTGGCTCAGGACCTTTACACTTGCTTGGTACACAGCCTGGAACATAGTACTTCAGACATTAGTATGACTTCTGTTTCATTTCCTTCAGGCCTTACTCAAATATAATATGATCACTATTTGGCTATTGTCTGTCTGTCTGTCTGTCTGTCTCTCTATCTGAAATTCCCTATCCCCTTCCCTGTTTTATTTCTCCCTTTAGGCTTATGTCTATTTAACATAATAAACGCTTTATTTTATTATTTTGTATATGTGCTTCTTCCCACTAGAATTTAGCTCCATGTTAGAATAAGAGTTATTGTTTTATTCTGTTTTATTCATTTAGACATCCTTAGACCTAAAGCAGTGGCTGGCAAATAGATGCTTAGTAAGTATTTGCTGAACAAGTGAAGTTTCTGTATCAGACTGCTAGAACCAAGAAACTTGGTTAGTTTCACAAAAATTCTAGGTCATGCCCCAAGATGTAGCCCCACATCAGTTACATGTGGTGAGGGACTCACACAAATAGACTCATCCCCACCACCCTCACTATACACACACCAGCATGCACACCAAGCCATGTTTGTCAAAACAAATAGGACTAATCAATATTTACAAACATTGATTTTTCTAAACAGGTAGAAGATTTTAACTTGCAGGTAAAATGATTTGCATTTGTCCGTGCATGTGTGAGGGTTTTCAAGTGTTCTAATTCCCCAAATGTGAAAAGTCATAGAATTCTAGACATGAATCCTAAAGAGAGTGTAAAATATATTTACAGGATTTAAAAGGTAAGACCTATGAAGAAAAAGATAATGGACATTGGGATTAGTTAGAATTGTAGATGAGAAAGCTGAAAGGCGATTTTCCATCTATCCTGAGACTGCAAGCAGGTGTAGAAAATGGCATTTTCTATTCACTAATCTCTTAGGGGCACTTCCAGCTTCCATGAGCTTGGATTAAGTTTCTAATAGGGAAGCAGGTTAACAGGAAAGATATTTCTCCACGAAGATGTAGAATTCTCTATCTAGAGATCTTTAGATGTAGGATAAATGCTCCTTTGAGGTGATTGACACACAGTCAAGCTTGACATCAAGGGATAAGGACAATATTAAGGTCATTGTTGTTCTACTCTCTTAATAAAATAGTCTCTAACTCATATTCCCTGAGACCTGCTTTTCTAAAGTGGATCTTAAATTTTCTTCACCAGTGGAGTTTGGGAAATTGTGTTGTAGCACTCACTTATCTAAAAAATGAAAGAGAGTGCCCATATCTTTAGATAGAAATCTGCAGCATTATGTTTCTCATCAAGAATAGATAGTGCAGGGGTTGGGGCACTATTTAGTGTCTGACTTCAGCTCAGGTCATGAGCTCATGGTTCGTGAGTTCGAGCCCTGCATTGGACTGGCTGCTGTTAGCTCAGAGTCCGCTTTGGATCCTCTGTCCCTCTCTCTCTCTCTCTCTCTCTCTCTGCCCCTCCCCCACCCCACTCCCCCATTTCTCTCTCTCTCTTTCTGAAAAATAATAAACAAACAAACAAAAAAGAATAGTGCAGGGGCACCCAGGTGGCTCAGTCGGTTAAGCAGGCAACTCTTGATTTCGGCTCAGGTCATGATCTTACAATTTGTGAGTTTGAGCCCCACATTGGGCTCTTCAGTAAAAGCACAGAACTTGCTTCGGATTCTCTCCCCACTCATTTCTCTCTGCCCCTTACCTCACTTGCACAGGCTTTCTCTCTCAAAATAAATAAGTAAACATTAAAAGAAAAAAAGAATAGTGCAGAGAATAAAGACTAATAAGTCATATTATTGAAAAGCAGCCAAGTAACCATATATTGCTTAGATAGTTCCATAAATGAAATAGACATCAAAAAAAGAGATACCATCTTGTTGCTAGTGCTTCTCATCTTGGCTCTACCACTATTTATCTTGATTCATTTTGGATTAACTTTTAGATTAAATCTGGGTTCTGAAACAATACACTTTTTAAAAGTTTATTTTATGCCTGAAGGAAATTCCTTTGTGAGAATGGGTAAGGGCTATAAATGACAATGGAAGCGAGCATGATATATTGGAAAGAATGTGAACTTGGATGTCACAGTCACCTGGGAGTCCGGCCTTTGCCTCTTGTGACCCGTAGACTTCAATCTCTCCAGCCCTAGTACTTCCCTTGGTTGTAAAATGGTAATAATGTTGGCTACAGTCTCAAGATTATGGGTAGAGGAGAGATTTCACTTAGAAATTGAATGCCACCCAGCACAACAAATGGTGATTACTCTTGTTATTGTGAGAAGAGCCTGTGAGGTCTTAAAGGTGTCAGAGACCTGGCAGAACCTTTTGTTCAAGAGGCAACTGCATAGGCAGGCTGCTGACCCAGGATAAAAATAGGAGGGAGCCTTGCCTTTGAAGTGGCATTAACACCACACGCCTCAGATACCACTGTGCCAGCCATTGCTTCCCTCCCACAAGAACGCCGGCAGCAGAGCTGACCAGAAACATGCACTGACCTCACCCCTCTGCTAGCTCTGGGTGGGCCAAAATACAGACTTCTTGATCGTTCTTAACCCTCTGTTATAAAAGAATAAAAATAACCACATTAAACTTAAGGTCATGAAGACCGATGTTAAGAAGGAATTTGTACATATACTTCTGTGTTCCCTTTCATCTTAGAAGCCGTGATAGCAATAACTAAAATGTCTAGAGTTTTTACTAGGTACTAATCACACTGCTAGGCAAGTTTTTCCATTAACTCATTTAAACCTCTCAACAACGCTATAATCTCTATCTTGCAAATGAGGAAACTGAGGCATAAAAATTAGGTTACCCTGGGTCACATAGCTGGTATGTGTCTGTGTAGGGAAATTTAAAAATTAAAGTAATAGATAATAAAATTTTATCTAAATAATTTTAAGGCATTAAATCTATTAGTGAAAAGAAATGAACTACACCACAATGTTTTACCCCCTCACTCTCCTTTATCCTCAAAAAAGAAGTATGTCATTCTAGAAATTATAGCCTATGAAAATACTCCTACTAATATAGACTGTGTTCTATTTAAAGAGCTGGAATTGACATTTTGATATTTTGTATTTCTTGGGGAAAAGCCTTAAATATGTTTTTTTATAAAAGTCTACTTTAATTGGCTTGAACATAAAAATAAAATCTTTTAAACACATTTCAAAATATTTTCTGAAGAGAAGCTCTCTCTTCACAGAAGATTTAAACAGTAAAAGTCTGAGTAACATATTAAAAGTTCACATTTCATCAGTTTCTATAGAGAGGAAAAAAAGTATTTTTCACAATAAACAAAGGATGTTGATCCTGTACAAAATAGATGAATTGTTGACTTTGTGGAAGGTTCCTGTAAAGAAAACTGTCGGTGCCTGGCATATAATAAGCACTTAATAAAGGAGAGTCATTATTAGTAGTATAAAATTAATATACCAGAAAGCCTACTTAAAATGTGTTTAACTATCTGAATATAGCTTTAGCTACACATAATATCCTAGATACTTTTCCTAAAACAAATCCAGGCCACTGTCGCCTCCCTCCCTCATTCACAAAAAGAAAAGTCACCATGAATGCGCATTTGCCTCTAGGAAAAAAGTAGGGATAAGAGAGATGATTTTTAAATATATTTTATAGCTTATTTGCTTGCTATTTGTTGCAGAGCTAATATCCCTTAAGCAAACTCATTTCCAAGTAGATTGGTTTTGATGTTCTCAGAGAAAAATTTTACCAGTTAAGATTTTAGGAATAAGAATTTTTAAGAAATGTGTGCATACCATGTAATAACCTTGACTGGGCCCTTTGCCTGACAACATTCTCCACATTTCTCCCTGGCATGTGTTTAAGCTATCTTTCTAGCACAACTCCTAATTGCATTAAAAAACTGACAAACTAAAGCTGGTTAATTGTAATAACAAAGACACATCAACAACTATGCAACATGTGACAACATTATTTCCCAAAGATGTGGAAAATACAGTATGAGAAAAATGAGAAAAATGACTTACTTGATCTTTGTCACTGTTTTTCTGTCCATTGCATTTCTAAGCTTATGCAATAGATCCTTTGATTCATTTCCTGGTCCCTTGGGAAAATGTTTAAACTACTGTTCTTGGGAAATTTAAGATTTACTGCCAAATCGTATTTATGTTTCCTTCGTCAAAAACATGGCCCTAGAGTGATGTTTAAAATTAGGAATCAAAAAATACAACTCTTCATCCGAGAAATCACCAACTTATTTCCTTAAGCACAGAACAGGAAAAATTTTGCTTAATTGCCTTACCACATCTCTCTGGTCCAAGTGGTAAGTTTTATTTCATGATATCTTTCTTGTATGAGGGATTTATGCTAATTTCATGTATGTCAGTTTATTTTAAAGAGACAGGAATGTCATAAAGTGGTGTTTTCAGATGAATGATTGTTTTTCTAAAATAAATAAAAGGACCCTAAGAGGGAAAAAGAGATTAAAGTGGAGTATACAGTGATGGTCAGGATGGTGTACTTTTCAAATACAAACTGAGAATGTGGAAATATCTTTTACCAGAAATGTCCCAAGAACACTTCTTCAAAATGGGAAGCATTTACTGCACTTGAAAGTACTAATACTAGGTGTATCTGTAATCCAATTAATGGTCCAAGGAGGTGTATCAGGAGACATTAGTATGCTTTAATTTTGCCCTTGATCTTAGCTCTTATTACAGCTTTTCCTATTGGTATGGCTTTCTTAATGTGCTCCCAAAACAGCAATATGTAATTTCATAGACATAACATTGAATACTATACTTTATTTATTTATTATTTATTTATTTATTTTTATACTATACTATAATATTGAATACTATAGCAAATATTGCTGTGTGGGCCACAGGTTTACTCAAAGGATCTGATTCCTTATCATTCCCCTGACTATTCCTCATTCAAGATCACCTTCATTTTGCTAATATTAGGTAGAGATTGACTATCCAATTGCCAAACCATTTTTCCTTCTTTAAGTATTGATTCATGCAAATACATCCGTGAATTAACAAAGCCTTGTCAATTAGCTACAAACACTTCATCAACCCTCGAAGTCACATTGGGTGTATGATCTTAGCCTCAGATAAAAGATAAATTCTTCTGGAGGTCTTAAAATGTCTAGGTCGTTATAAGTACACATTTGAGATTGAGAGAAGAGCCTTTGGTAATATGTATGTCTGAAGTTCTTTTTTTTGTTTTTTAATTTTCCTAATATTTATTTATTTTTGAGAGAGAAACAGAGTATAAGTGGGGAGGGACAGAGAGAGAGGGAGACACAGAATCAGAAGCAGGCTCCAGGCGCTGAGCTGTCAGTACAGAGCCCAATGCAGGGCTTGAACCCACAGACCACGAGATCATGACCTGAGCTGAAGTTGGTTGCTTAACCGACTGAGCCACCTAGGCACCCCTGTATGTCTGAAGTTCTTAAGCAACTATCCATTAAAACAAACAAAAAAAAAATTATAAAAACACTGAGTAAGGGATGGAAAAAGAAGTGTCTAGAGCTTATCTTTTTGTAAAAAGATTCCTAAGTTACACCTGTCAAAAATTTCTGCTCAAATTTGTTTTGATCTATTTCTTAAATATTATGAGACATTTTGTGATAGTAGTGTGCATATTTTTCAGTTCTATCCTTGTTCTTAACCTTGGCCTATTTCGGAATTGGTAATTCTAATGCAGGTAAGTTCCTTTTAAAATATAATTTGTAGATCAGCAATTGTTGACCATCAGGAATCACACAAGGGTATGACCTAGGATGGAGCTTTTATGTGTGTCTTAGCTGGGAGGAAAGTTATCTCCAGAGTCTTTCGCTTAAAATGCCTTAAGGAGGTAGGGGTAGGAGGGACAATCTCCTACAATTTATCACTGCGGGTCAGTTATTTCCAGGTGAAATGTAACTTTGATGTTATAACTAGCTGCTAAGTGCAGTTCAGTCTAGATCAGTACTTTTTTTTTTTTTTTTGCAAAAAATGAAGTGTACATGTAACTTTGATACACTGATAATTAAACATTTATGCACGATTCATAAGACAGGATTTTGACTTTAACATGGTTGACAGTGCTAGGTAGAAAACAAAAGGACAACAAAACAGAGGTTGAATAGGGCAAGCAAAGAAGATAAATACTAAATGGTTCTTCTTTATAAAAGACTGCTTTCTGTATGAATGCGATATATTTGACATAATTTTATATAATGGAACATGAATGCTTTACCAGCAAAGGATGGAGGTCTAGTGATGCAGGTGAAATGATAAGCAGAGGGTACTGGAAGTTCTGCTTTACAGCACGCCAACTGTTTCTCACCTTACCCCAGGGGGCCTAGAGGCCTCTGAGTTTCACAATGCTCTCCCTCCTCCGGACATCTGTGTGTGTGTTTCAAGAATAGTCGGGGGTAACTATAATCACACTTTGCAGACACTAGGACCAAAGCAAATCATTCTATTCGTGGCTTCAAGAAAAGAAAAATTATTGTCTTCTAAGCTCTGCTTTTTCTCATTAGAAAAAATGATGCACTTAATTTTAAAATGTGGTTCCTGAGGCAAAGATCCTGGAATTAAAGAGGTAAGGAACAGACAAATTTTATCTTTTCAGGTTTTAAATTGAACTTGATTTTTAAAAAGTATTGAACCTCATCAAAATACTCACAGAACCTAAAAACCCAGGTTTTTTAAAGAAGATATTTATATAGCAAATTACAAAATCTCAGAGATGGAAGGGATTGGAGATCCTGCAATCCAGCTTCTATGCGGCACAGGAATTCATCTTACAACACACCTGATAGGCGTTGCAGTGGTAAAGGCACAGGCTATGAAAACAGATAAACTTGGGAGTCAGCCATTTTAGGACTATTTGTGTGACTTTGGGCAATTTTCGTAACCTCTCTGAGCTCCGGTTTATCAATTAAAAAAAATAAGGATAATTTTCCTCCAAATAAGGTTGTTATGAGAACAAAATTAAGTACATGTGTTAAAGCTCTTAACACATTTTATGCGTCCGATATATATGTTAATTCCTTCTTGACCTCTTCCCTGCAAGATTTTGAAGTTTTAAGTTAAACTGAAACTTACTAGCTCGTAACTTCTGTTCATTAGTCCTAACATTCCTTTTTCATCAACAGTGGCATTTATTCTCTCATCCACACCAGAATTCCTCAAATATCCAGCTCTCCTATCTCTCATTGGTCTCTTCTCCTCCCACCAGTAAGTGGACATTTATCTCATTTTACGGAACTTCCAGACGTCACCATTCTTTTTGTGTTAGAAATAAACTTCAGTGCGTCAAAGACCTGAAAAACAATACTACTGTTGGGATCAAAGCTGCTACTCAGTGAGTCTACTTGTCCCTTTGTTCTGTACATTCCTCTAATATTTAAGCAGCTTCCAACTGATTTTGTATTTTGTCAATCTACCACACCATTTGACCATCTTAAAGAAAAGGCACAGCAAAAACATGGGGATCTTTGTCCCTGTGATCATTAAAGTACACAAATTTCTTTGTAGTTTTGAAAGTTTTAAATCATATTCGTTTTCATTTTAAAAGGCTAATTGCTCTAAAATTCTCCTTCAGCCTAGATTCCCAAATAAAAATGTTTTGATTACTGCCAGAGAGATTTAAGTTAGTTATTACTAAGAACATTTTTGACTGCAGATAACACTATTGCCCTACAGCCAGGGAAGTCCTACAATCCCTTTCCCCAGAGATAAGAGAAAACAGCCAAGGAGCTTTGTACAGTCCCTTCTCTAGATGATAAAATTGTGTCATTCTATTCCTAGAAATATTTATTCTCAGCCTTGATGAGAAGCAGGGGGTCAGATAAAATCATACCTGAAGGCCCTCTTTATTCTTCTGTTTAAAAAAATAAATAAGAAAGAATGTTTAAAGCAAATTATTCACAAGTTTTAGAATGGCTGTCTGGGAAGCACTTTCTGAGCAGGAAGAGAGTTTGCTGCCATCTCCTGGACCTCTGATAGCAAGTCCGCAAGGTCAGTCCTTCAGTGCCTGCTCACTTCAGACAAGGCATCAAGAGCATTTGAAAGCGGGTGCAGTTTACAAGTCTGGCTGTGTCTGACGCGATAAACTGGAAAACTATTTATGGGCTTCAAAGAATAAGGTTGAACGAAGCGTTTTGTGTGTTAGAAAAGTGTTTTTCAGAGTGTGGTTCACAATCATTAGCATCAGAATCACCTGGGGTGTCTGTTACAAGAACAAATTCCTGGGCCCCACCCAGACCTACTATATCAGAATTTCCAAGGTGGGGCCAGATGGGGGAAAAAGGTCTTAATTTCCCCCCAGGAAACAAAGGTTGGAAAACTGTGTTAGAACACTGTGAAGGCAATAGTTGGCTAAAACCAAAGTGCTGTATATAAAGGAAATCTTATTGGTTGGTAAACCGAAGGGTACAATTAAAATAAAAACTTCTAAGTGATATCATTTGCTTTGCTTTTTATTTCAGTAATACAACTCACTCTGAGTCGTAACGTTTCACTGGATGTTTAATAATGTAGAATTCAAAATCTAGTTAGCTTTTTTGGGTTTATATGAAGGACAAGTGGTCCAGTGGGCCAGACCATCAATAAACCCTTGAGTGTGATATAAAGAATAAAACAAGACCTAATTGTGGAAGAATTGGTATGAAACTTAGCATTTTATTTATATTAGTCCAGGTTATTCTTTGGTGATTTTTAGCTCTAGAGGACGACTTCGTGAACATTTCTTTACCAATCTTAGAGATGTTAGGAGAAAAAGAACTAAGGGCTATGCAATTCAAGAAAGAGATCTAGTTGTTTTTTACTTTTTAAGAAAAAATGTAATTAAATGGCACAAAACGAAAACAGAACTAAATCAATTGAAATGTCTTTGAAACAAAAGCAATTTTGGATTCAGATAAAATTTTCGGCATCTCAGCTTGTTTTGATTTTTGTTTTTTTTCTCTTCAAGATTAAGTCCTGACTTCTGAGTCAGAAAGAGTCTAGAAGTACACAAGAAAACCCACCCAAATTCCCTGGGTTTTAAAGGCAGCTGGAGTTCTCGGTTCCTCCCTACGTCAGTCACTCAGCTTCTGAGAATTGTTTTTTTTTTTTTTTTTTTTTTTTTTTTTTATCACTTGCTGTGTGAGTTGCTGTGTGAGCTGGGAGTGTGCTCTCTTCAGATAGAGGTTTCACTCTGTTTTTGGAAACTGCTCACGCTTCTCAGGCAAGGGGATCAATTACTCTAAAAAGGCCAGGTTACTGACCCTTTGTCCTGGGACAGTGTTGGGGAGGAGGGATAAGAACAGCTGTCTACAGCGCCTTCAGAGGTCAGCCAGGTTCTGTCAGAGCCCCAACTGTTGCAGGGCTGAATTGGGGTGGCCTCGGACAGCAGGGGTGCCAGCTGTCCCACACTCTGTGCAATAGACCGATTTAAGCTTCAACTATCCTACTGGAACCGTACTCAGAATACCAGCTACCCAATTTTGAGAATATATTTAATTCACAAGCATTTCCCCATAAGAATTCTCTTTATAGTGCTAAGTGCACCCCTACTTGTTTTATTTAACATTGATACTTGGAATTGAGCATAGTCCCTTTATAGTGGAGTCTCAAAGCTGACGTTAGGGGTTTGTTTTTGTTTTTAAATATTGTACCAGTCTTTTTGAATCCTGGTCTCATTTTGTATACCACTACAACAATGCTAGTACAACAGATAAAGACAAAGAAGAAAAAAATTGTCCAACAGGCTGAATAGAGAGGAATATACACCTATAGAGCTTCAGTAAGAAAACAGAGAAGAAACAATTTCTCAGCGAAGGCCTCTTGAGAGTAGATTATTTGTGTCCATAGGAGATTTATAGACACTGCTTCTGCTTTTTCTATTTTGTGTTAGATCCCTTAAACCGGGATTCACACTAACAGAAGAAAACAAAAGAACTTGTTTAATTGTTGTGTATGTTTTCCTCCTTGGAAGTTTCTGAAATAGTAGCTATTGTTTGTTAAGTGGTCTTTGCAATAATATTAATAGCTAACGTATGTTGAATGCCCTCAATGTGCCAGGCACTGTTCTACGCACCCAACACGTACTGATTCATATAATCTTCACAATGTGTGAGGTGTACCTACTACTGTCCCCATTTCACAGCTAAGGGTATACTGAGGCGCAAAGAGGTGGAATCATCTGCCCGGAGTCTCCCAAGTAGCCAGAGGTGGGCCTGGAATGCAGCTGCCGGCAGTCTGGCCCAGGGCCACACTTCCCCACGACAAGCTGTGCCTCTGTATGTTTGCTGTTTGTGTGCATTGTCCCACCTAATCACAGGTGAATTTCATTTCAGGAATGGTTACCTTGTGCATCTGCTAAATCAAACCATGCCGTATTCAATTTAAAAGTTGGGGGGAACATCTTTCTGCGTTGTCGTTATTAAAATTTGAGAGATTTCTCTTCATGGCAATTCTTTGTTTCCTTAATTTACGTGGTGTAAATTCGCACAGCCCTAGTAAAATATGACACTATTTGGCTGGAAGTGGGTGTTTGAGGGGTTCTGTCCAGGGCATATGTGTTCAATGGTAACTAGCAAAATGTTAGACTTCCACTTACCAGTTACTGCATTATAAGCAGATAAGATAGGCTGACAGCTTTCCCTCCCCCGCTGTACTGCTTACCAGTGTCTACCATTTGGGGCTACCAAACTCTAAGAAGTCTTTTTAATATTTCTTACTTTGATTTAGAAGATTTAAAGTAACTTTTGGGTTAGACAGGCAAAGCTTATTGCTCTGATGGACAATTCGTTTTATCTGTGACCTTTGTCTTGGGATCAAAAGAGGTAATGTAGCCTTGTGCTTAGAGAATGGCTCTGGTGCTTGATTGTCTGGTCTTCAGCCTTATCCCCACCTCCTTAGACAAGTTCCTTAACTTTTCTTTATTTCAGATTCTCATTTGTAAAGTAGAATTATCACAGTTTCTACTTTATAGTATCTTGTGATGACTAAAAGTCACCATTTGTTAAGTATTTAGAATGGCATCCAGCATATGGTAAGCCCTTGTAATTATCATCTTGCTCATGGCGCTATGATCTTAAATTAAGGCAGTGAAGCTCTACAAGTATAATGAGGGGATTTTTACAATAAACTCAGAAGTTCACATCTTCTCTCCCTGAGGTAAGTGATGGGAATGTTCAAACCCATGTTTAGAATCCATTATACTAGTTCCTCAGGAGATGTTTTCAAAATAACAATGAGACATCGCTGAAGAAAAAAAAACACACTACTGGAAAAAAACATAAGGTGTAAAAATGTCCTTGCTGGAAGTCTTTAAATACTGTTGAGAAATCCTCCATTGAGGACTCTGTGGCAGGAAAGGTTTGCTGCCTCATGCACATCCAGGATAGACAAGGCTGGAAGAGGCTTCATGGAATTCTAAGATTCCAGTGACAATTATTTTTTAGATTATAGTTTGAAACACTGAAAGCTTGTGACTCTCCCATCATTATTCTGTTTAGAATTATTCTTGTGATACGTCTTAGTTATTACTGGTTTAGTCGCAAGCCAAGCTGGGTGCTGATTCACTATTTAATAAGAACATTCCCTGAATTACATTTAGTCAAAATGGCATGAAGCCTCTCTAGGAGAGCACTTCCTTTTATGTAGAGATTTTGATTGTGCTTTATTTTTTTAACTGACATTCCTTCCCAGTCTCAGCCCATAAATATCACCTATTCATCCTGAAATAAGAAAATAAAAGAATTTGGGTAACTAGTACAAAATCACTGTCAATCCATCTTTTTTACTTATTAAACAGATGCTTCTATTTTCAGAGACTGGTGTTCACTTCCAACATACTATCATGGCATCTGATTTTATGAGCAACCTTGGTAAGGGCGTCCTTTCTAATGTCATTCAACATGGTCAGAGTCACCCAAAAAGCCTATACAGAGTAGGCTCTTGCTAGTTTGGGGAGCACACAATTTACAGGTCTCAAGGAGTGGTATTCTGGGGTCTAATGAGATGGTGGAAACCATGTGACACTAAAGGGAGGGTCCGGGCTTGGATGTCAGACAAATGTCTGGTTCCAACCCTAGCTGACTATTTAATAAGCTTAGTGATTGTTGGACAAGTTTTTTAGCCTCTCTGAGCTTCAGACACCTCATCTGTAAATTGGGAGTAATACCTTCCTTTCAGGGTCATTCTGAAGAATAAATGAAATCACAGTGTAATTGGTTAGGAGTGCAAGTTCACATTGAATCCAGAGTCCACTACGTAACACTGTGTGATCTTGGGCAAGTTCTTTAGCCTCTTTGTGCCTCTGAATCCCAACTCTAATCTATAAACTAGGAATAATGATAGTATCTATTTCATAAGGACTAATGATTAAAAGAGATAATCTATGGTGATTGCCAGTGGGAGGTGAAAGGGGGCATGGTTGAAATGGGTGAAAGTGGTCAAAAGGTATAAACTTCCGGTTTTAAGATAAGTAAGTCTTGAGAATATAATGTACAGCATGGTGACTGCAGTTAATAATGCTATATTATATATCTGAAAGTTGCTAAGTGAGTAGATCTTAAAAATTCTCATCCCAAGGAAAAAAAATGTATAACTGTGTGGTGATGGCTGTTAACTAGACTTATTGTGGTGACCATTTCACAATAAATACAAATATCAAACACTATGTTGTACAGCTGAAACTAATATAATGTTATTTGTCAATTATATCTCAATAAAAGAAAAGAAATAATCTATGAAAGATACCTGGCACAATTCAGACCCCCAAATTTGTGCTCAGCTAATGTTAGCCATTGTCATAACTCATGGAAAGTATTAGCACAGTTCTTGGCACATAGTAGAAACTTAATGCAGGAACCCACCTCCTTGCCTTTTCCTCAGGTCTCATGAGGTTGTCTAAATGACTACCACAGCGTTCGTCCCCATCCATGTAATCCTGTTTGGGATCATAATACTTCACCCAGGGCCTTTGGGTGGGCTTGAAAACAGATTAGTCCACCAAATAAAGACATCAAGGTTCCCTGACTTCTAAAATGTCTTCTCAAGGGGCACCTGGGTGGCTCAGTTGATTAAGCGTCTGACTCTTGATTTCAGCTCAGGTCATGATCTCACAGTTTTTGAGATCGAGCCCTACATCAGGCTCTGAGCTGTCAGTGCACAGCCTGCTAGGGATTCTCTCTCTCCTCCTCTCTCTCTGCCCCTCTGTGTGCATGCTCTCTCAAAATAAATAAACATTTAAAAATAAATAAATAAAATAAAATGTCATAGCCAGCTGGATGATGGCAGGGTCTGTAACCAATCCAATACTTTCCTTTTTGATATTTACTCCCAAGAAGAAAAATTGTCTCTGTTTATTCCGAGATTGTGCATTTCTTTTCAGCTAGCTGCAGTCCTTTGCTTTTTGTTTTGTTTTGTTTTTCCATGAACAAACCATTAATAGTTAACGAGGAGCTCAAGAAGTAGAGGCTGTGAAAGCAAGATTCCTCCCTGGCACATATGAATGTTATTATTCTTCTGACTATTATTACTGTTATTGGGTAGAGGAATGAAGGTAGGCTGGAAAGTAGGTCCTTATGACTATTTTTATTAGAAACCCTGAATGTATATTTCACCAGTCACGAAGCATATATAATTTAGATAAACATGTCAAGAATGATGTAACAGGGGTAAAAGAAATTCTATGTATCAGTAACAAAAAATTATTTAAACTATAGGCCCTGTATAAGCCTAACTTTCTTTGTACTTGAGATATACTTCATTAGTTAGCAAATCTCATATAATATCAGGAGTCTGAGAAATGTCTAACAGGATTTGATATTTTCAAATTAAATTTTTTCTTCATTCAATTGCCTCTGAGTAGGTAGCTCTATGATTTCCGAGTGCCAAATGGTAATTTAGTGTACACATACACACACCATAGAAACATATTACTTTTTAAAAAGTTAGGAAATTGGCTATAACTGATAACATCAAGGAGAGGATAGGTCTGATTTGGGGGTTCCTCCTGAAGACTGGTTTTTATTGGCTTGTTCCTCCATAGAATAGCCTATAATTTTTGTACCTTCTTTCTTTTTTTTTTTTTTAACCATAGAGGAAGAGAGGGCGGCTGGCCTCTTTTACTGATTTTGCCTGGTGTTTGGGTCCTGTGGGAATTTGCTAGTTTGTTTTATGGCCTTTGGCCAACCCTGGTGGGAAGTCTAGAGAAGAATTCAATTCTGCTTTTTCCCAGAATACTTGTTGATTAACTCAGCAGCACTGAAGTGTTACATGAGTCTTTGTGTCCCCCAGAGTCCAGTGATACGGGGACACGAGACCAGTGAGGGTCAGCGTGTCAGGGAATATAATGTTGGTTCTTAGAATTTACATATTTTTCTCATGAACTTTTAGCAATTTTTAAAACAAACTCAACAACTCTGATTTTAGGAGGGAATGAGCACACAACCCACTGCCTCCCTTTGGAAGCATTTTAAGCATTTAGCTTTTTGGAAAACAATCACTTCTTTTTGATAACCATGACTTCAAATACCCTTCCTGCCAGGCCGGCTGTGACTCATAAAACAGCAGTGGGTTTCAGGAACTCACCCTTAGAATACGGGTGCTTGCAGCTTCTCAACTCTGTAACTGGATAAAATGATATACAGCAAGGGCTTTTGTCTGAAGGATTAAATCCACACTCAGACGCTCACAGCCATGTGTCTTCTGCACTCTTAGGAGGCTTCCCTGTGAAAGGGCCACGGAGTCCCAGTGTTTGATACGCCTGTCAGCAGCCAAACGACCTTCAAAGTTCTTTAATCTAGTGGCTGTAAATAGGACAATGGTCCCACATTTGCTAGTCCACACCCTTTAAATGTAGATAATTTGTTTTTGACATCTCAGATGTGATTCTTGCTGCCAGGCTAGAATTTAGGCTGGGTGGTAAGTAACACTCAGCTGCTCATGAAGAAGCCCATTTCTTGAAAGGGGTCAGCACTACCTAAACAAATTTAAACCCCGGCTTCCTTGAAAGGACTATTTGTAACTTGGATTAGTTTTCCTGTAGTTAAATGAGTTGCTTCTTGTGAAGATTAAATGAGATACATGTTATCACCAACAGTCATGCTAGATATATTTTGAAATACAAACTTTTACATGCTCCAGAAGGACAATCCAAATGTGACTCATGAAATAAATTCCTAAAAACTTATGCTTTCTACCACCAATGAGTAGTTAAAATGCAGAAACAGTGTGATTCTTCTTCTGTCACAACAGAACGTGTTTATTATTGAAATATTAGAAATAAAATTGGAAATGTTTTAAGACTGAAGTGGCAATGCTCAGATCCCCAATCTTACCGGTTCTGTGATTCAGGCTACTCCGCTATTGGACAGGAATCTGCCTTATTTAGATTTACATACACTTTCTTCCTAGAATATCTAGTGTCGTGCATACTCATTATGGCACAACAGTCAGGAAGAGAGGTTTGAGACATTATTAAGGGGAAACTCATGGTAAAAAATCGCATAAGATCCTGCTGTAAGTCAGTGACAGTGACTGCATTTTATTTTATTTTCCGGTGCCCGTAAACTTTGCAGTGGGTTCCTTGGGATAAGGTACATAAGGCGCCTAACATAACACAGGCACTCGGGAAATGATCATTGCTATTGTGGTGACGAAGAAAACTTGACTTCACAGGCACTCTGCC
Organism: Cryptoprocta ferox; assembly: GCA_028646485.1. Lineage (NCBI taxonomy): Eukaryota > Metazoa > Chordata > Mammalia > Carnivora > Eupleridae > Cryptoprocta > Cryptoprocta ferox. The sequence continues at coordinate 97,573,262 of CM053567.1, forward strand.
TGGAAGTTAAGCTAACAAGGACAAGGGAAAAGGCAGCGTGCTAAAACCTAAACAAAACCTGCCTCCTCATACCCCACGTCCAACCAGTCAAACATCTGCTACCACAACAGAGCCAACAACACCCAGATCACAAAGGGTGACCAGCAGGAGGGAAGCTGAGGTCATGAATTCTAAGCCTCCCACCTGCCACACTGACATCATTCTCATAACTGCAACCTGAAAGGTGGCGCATGCAGCTTATTGGGCATGCAAGTTCCCAGGAGGCTCTCTGGTTGAGGACAAGTGGCAAAGGGAATCCCTCTTGCTCCAGGGAGCTGGCTTGGTCCTCTTCCCTCCTACTGCCCGCGTCTTCATGGTGTGCTCACACTCTGCAGATACAGTCTGGAAGGATTCCCACCCCTCCTCCATAATGTAGGACCATCTGATTCAAGATGAGACCTATGTTTCCAATTCCCAGTCGAAGTTGTGGATGCTCTGACTGCATGCCTGACATATTTCTGAGAAGCCTTTTGGGAACCCTATGACACTCCCAGTCATGCTAGTGGTGTGTTTAGTCATCAACTCCAAATAGTGGCTCTGCTAAGATTGCCACCTGTCCTACAGGAAATGGACTGAAAACACTTCTCATTCCTGCATACCACAAACCCCTGGACAACTGGGAATACTTGTGGGTCATTACCATCCTAGGCTACATTTGAACTGGTGATCTCAAATTAACTACCTTGTATTGCATTATCTTTCCTCTACTTCATGCCATTCTTTAAATGCTATGTTAAGAATGCAAAGTCACAAAAGTGATCTTTCCTGCTTCACCTTAAGAAGCCTTTTTTGGTTGTTCTATTAGAAAAGAATGCAAAATGCACAGCATTTAACAGACTTCCTTTGTAGGGAACAAGTAATACTAAACAATAGTGTTATATAATGGATAGACTGCTTTTTCCTCTACGCCGTACTAATCTTCCTAATTGATTTCCCAAAAAGGCAAATGAGAGACTGAGCTACATCCTGTGGTCGTAACCTCTAGGTAAACTGCCCCCAAAAGCAATGGAAGATTTTCCAGAAAAAAAAGCGAAGCAGCAGCCCCATTGTCCTGTAGCTGACTTAATTCTTTTTTGTGTGTTCTTAGAGTTTTACAGCGTACAGAGAAAATGCATATGCTCACAACAAGAAATTCAGATGTTCTGGGAGCAATAGAAGAGAAATATCAGAAAGTGACTTAGGTCAGAACGGCTCATCAGGTAAGATTATTTTTTAAAATATGTACATAAAAGAGATAAAGAAGAAAGTAATATTTTAATAGGAGAGTGAAAAATATAGCAGATTGACAGTGACAGCAGTAAAAGAACAGGAATACAGATATTTTCAGAGGATTAAAATTGTACCATGTACCCTCAAACCAGGCAAGTTTTTATACTCTTATAAACTCTCTAAACAGATCTCCTGTATTGAGTCGATGGTTTTCCTTGACACTGTCAAAAATGCTTTATGGTTCTCTACGTTAATTCATGTTGAATATTTTCCATGGTTGGTCAGACTTGGACTTAAAATAGACATGAGAAAGGTCTTCAGGTTTACTGTCAGTAACATTATTAACTTCATAGCCAGCTGGATGACGGCATGGTCTGTGACCAATCCAATTTACAAGGTAACCTTGCCTGAATCCTCCTGGTCCATCAAATATAAATAACAAAGTGAAGGTGAGAGAATAGAATTGCAAGGAACAGTGGGAGAAGCAGTAGTCAGAAAGCAAAACAAACACAACGAAAAACAATCTGTGAGGTCACTCAGAAATTAATCGTGATGTGTTCTCACCCTACGGCCTCCACACATAGGGGGTTCCTCGTGCTTCACAATCAGCCCCTGTAGTCAGTAGCCTTTCATGCCTCAATTACGTGCTTTCCCAAGAGAAAATAAGAGTCATATGTACTTTTATCTGCAGCCTGTTCACCCTTTTAGACAATATTCCTCTATACTGTACTCCACCACTTGCCTTAGCTGAGGAAAACAAACGTACACTTTCATGGGCAACTGGAGATATATATATACTCAGTTTCTTAAGTAAACTGGGAAGAGAAGATGGAAATCCGTCTCTAAGGATAATTGTCCCTCTTGCCCTATCTCATTTACCTTAAAGAAGACTTCTGAAATGAGTTAATATAGGTAAAACATCTGGCAAAGAACCTAATACAAAATAAGTGCTCAGTAATTACTGACACCCTCTTTCTTACCCTGCTTACTAAACTATATACATTTCAACAACTCCCAGAGGTACTTTCTCTGCAATATCAAACAGGTGGCTGAGGTTGACAGACCAGAGCTGATCCCTGTCCTCAGTAAATTTCTTATCCCTTAACACTAGTAATAGAGATAAAGCACTACTTAAAAAGGAAATCTCAGTCAATACATGTTATATTTTCACTACATTTGAAACTTTTCACCACAGAAGCACAGCTGTTACGCTACGTAAAGGCTGTGTGCAATGTTTGATAACACTGATCACTGTCTTTCTCACGACTAAAGCATAAATTCTAAGTATCCCGCTTACTTAATATAATGGCACATGTCTATTTTGGGGTGCTCCCATATTTTTTAAGTGTGCAAAGAAGATAAATATGTTTTAAGTCAATCTGAGTTAGATTTTTGACTCATTAAAAATATTATGCTCCTTGGACCCAGATTGGGAAGTGACATGTGAAATTAAGTAAGTTAAGGACTTGCTAGGCATTCTCGGGGACTCAAGTAACACTGCAAACAATCTGTTTCAAGCAAAGTGGACACTCAGCTTCGGCTACAAGATTACTCTTCCGCAATAGATGGTTTCCACACCTGAACTGTGACACCACTTTTCTTGGCTGAGAACTTCGGCCTTGGTGCCACAAAATAAGATGTAGAGGCTGATCCTTGCTTTGGAGAGGTGGGAATGCCCATGGGCACTGGCGACGCACTGACTGGCGAGGTGGCCTCTGCAAAGAAGGGAGGCTGAGAGCTATATGCTGGTACCGAATACACAGATGAGGCCTGTGCATTCGTGGGTGAGCCAGCATTCACTGGACGGGGAGGAAGAGCTTGCTTCATGGCTGGCACCGAATTGACCTTGATGGATGACTTTTGGAGGAGGCCATCCTTTGCATCTGGAGGTTGGAAAGTAAACAAGGATGCATTTAGCTGATACGGTTGGTGCTTCATGACGTCCAAAGCATTGAGGGGTTTTTTGCCCTTTTTCTTGCTTGTCTTGGAGGCCTGTGGGGTTGAAGGTTGAGATTTGACAGCAGCCAGAGGGTAGGAGGGGGAGTGGATAGGATTGTAGGCCACAGGAGGAGGTGCTCGGACATTGGAGGAGTACTTCCACCCTGCAGGTAGAGACGGAGTGGGAGACTGGGCACGAGCCGCATGGGCCTGCACTGTGTCTGAATCCACCACGTATTTCTCCATCCTCGACTGCCTTTTAGCAAAGAGCTGGGCTCCTTTCCCGCTCATTCCTGGAAGCTCATTGGATGGTCCCACTGCACCAGCATGAGCGGCGTTTACTGTCGGTGCGGGAGCCGTTGGCTTCGGTGTGTAGTTTGGACTGGCCACTGCTGCTTGTGGTCCTTTGAAGGGACCAGCCAGGGTCAGAGCACTCGCGGGCCGGGCAGGAGCGTAGGAAGGCTGGGCTATTTTGATGGAGGAGACAACGGTGCCCTGTGATGGGTTGGACGTGGGGAAGGCCGGAGGTTGACTTGGAGCCATTCCTGGGGACCAGACCGGAGAAACTGGAGTCACTGGTTGGGAGGATGAGGACTTGACTGCAGGTTTGGGAGCCACAGGAGGTGGAGTCTTTTGTTTTGCAGAGGAATTCTGCATGAAATTACAAGCCTCTGCTCCTAAACTGAGGTAGTCTTCTTCTGGTCCGGAATCACCTCCAGCTCCAGTGCCCTTTTTGCCTTCCGAATTTTGAAGAAGTGACAAGAGTTCAGGATTTGGGCTCACCTTGGGCTCTTTAAAGGTGAACATGGGTTTTGTTGTGCTCCTTCTTTTGGCCTCCTGCAATATTCCGGTTCTTTTTGCAGGCACAGCTATCCTTTCATCCCGGGAAGCTATTCGCTCAGTTGAATCGTAAAAGGCTGGCTGGGACCACGGGGCAGGCTGGGGCCACGGAGGAGGCTGTGCTGGGCCAGCTATCGGACTTGACACTGCTCTGGAGAAGCCCTCTGGTGGAGGTGTAACTGCAGAATAAGGTGGAGGTGCAGGGAAGTCTGCAATGGGACTCGTCATATTCCGGGTTGGGGAGAAGGGGGTTGCAGGCTGGTTCACAGACCCCGGGAAGGGTTTGGCTGTTCTGTTCATAGGAATCATCCTCTGGGCCTCTGCTGTTTCAGACACCCCACTGAAGCCATTCTGTTGGGACCCGTGGCCAAGACCATGGCTCACCTCAATGTAGCTTCTGCTCACTGAGCTCTGCACTTTCACAGACTCTTCTTCCTTCCTCTGGTAAGAAGCCATGGTTCTCAGGCCATCTGTCTGGGCAGCATCTGGTTCTCTGCTTGGCACTCCACCCACCCTCTCCTCCTCTTTTTGGGCTGCGATTTGATCCATTCGCTCCCTCCTCTTGGCAAACATGAGGGCACCTTTGCCTGTGGTGTCTGGCAACATCTCCATCTTGTCCCCTCTGTTCAGTTTCTTTTCGATGTCCACTAGTCCAGAATCCCAGTCAAAGTTCACAACTTGTGTGCTGTCGTCAATGTCAGACAATAACTCTTCATCCACCTCTGATTCACTGGTGCCCAGAAATGCTACTTCACAAGTGTCTTCTTTGTCACCTTCTTCCTCCTCGTCTGCCTCTCGCTCAAGCTCACCAGTGCCGTAGCTGACTAGGGTGTATTTCTTGGCCCGCCTACGACGCTTCTTAAACATCAACACCCCCTTGGAGTTGGGGTTGGGGGCATCTGTTAGTAGGAGGGCAATGCTTTTGCATTTAGATTTTGCTTCTTTCACCTGCTTTTCTGATAGGCTTTCACTCCTTCTGAGCCCTAGGGAAAGTACAAAAATTATGAGTTGATGAATTCCAAGAAGACCTTGGAGCAACCCAGAAATCAACTCTCCTGGGGGAAAGTGAATATGAAAAAAAAATGCTTACAATTAGCCACTGAATTCTCAAGCAATCTAACTAATTTCTCTGATTTCTTTTAAATGTATAATTCTATGATAACAAACAATGATATATATAACTACACAATGGTCTGTTTCACTTGCTCAAATAAATACATCTTTACCTATGCTGACTAGAATATATGTAGCACATGGATCTTCATACTTCAACAATAAACACTTGCTAATAAATGTCAGTTAACAGGATGTAATCTAAAACTAAAAAGGAAATAATTTAAAGACATAATATTTTCTGTAAAACAAGTTAAGACACACCTTGTACTTCCATATTTAAAAAATAAAATGTCAGTATAAAATTGTTTTCAAGCATTTTTAAAATGTAGGGGTGGGGAAGGCAAGAAACTTTTATTTACCTAAGTGTTTTAATGTAATGAGTTTAAATATTTACGTTTTCTTTTTTTTTTTTTTAACTTTGATATCTCCCCCAGAGTCTTTGTATTCATGGAGTCTGGATTAGTATAAATTCAAAAAACAGAATGAATAATAATTGAAGGCATTAAATCAATAATTACTAATAATTCAGAACACTGGATCATTGTGAATAGATATAAGAAATTTAAGCTACAAGGCGGTCTAGATAAATTTGTTTGAAATGTATTGCTATTTTGGAAATACAACAGAACTTCAGTTGCAGCAAGAATAAGCGTAAATCTTGGGGAAATTTAAAAATTATGTGACTAGTGACCCTCTTTAACTCTGGGGAAAAGCTGATGCAGGAATTAAGTCATTTAAAATGAGAGTTTGACAGTTTTAAAGTAGCAAACATTTATATATAAATTTTTAATTTTATCATTATTGTTACAAAAATAAATTGGTGGCAAATTCATTTATAGCATCAGTTAATCGTCATCATGTACATAATGGTAACTTACTTGATTCACAAGTAAGTTCTGAGTTCTTCAAAATAGTTAAATAGAAATTTCAGGAAAACCTGTTGACTATTTTATGATTGAAAATTAGCTTTTTAGTCACTGGAAAAATCAGACTCAATGATTCATTTTTAAAAAATAAAATAGAATCAGAGTGAACAGTTTTATGACAAAGTTACCGATATTCCCTGGCAATCAAATTTTATTTGGAGAAAATAGTAAAAAGTGTGATCATTCCTAAATGAAATTCCTTTTTATGACTAGTGTTACACAACTTACTATTGAATTGACAGTCACAGTTGCATGGTTGTTACTAAAACTTCACTGCCAACATGTAAAGTATGTGAAGGCTGCCTTAATACACTTGTTTGATAGGCTATAAATGTGAAGATGCATACAGATGCTTCAAGTACAAGGATGATTAACAGCACTTGCCAATAAAGCTACAAATGGTTATGCTAAAAATATGCTTTGAAAGAAATAATGATAGGCTAGAAGATTTCATATGCAATACTTTGAATAACTGAGTTCATTACCATTGTGTGTCATTAATACATTCAAGTGCCTTTGCCGCCCAGCCTTTACCTCTTCAAATGGAATTCGAAAATTTGTTTAAAAAAAGAGAAAGAGAAAAGAAAATAATAAAAATCATAAAACCTAACTGCCATTCTTATCCTCATTCTCCTTCCTGTGATCATTCCCCTGGGTAAAACAAAACACCTTCAACAGTCCTGAATTTCAAGTATATTTTCTGTTTGGGGACATTTTAATGCCTCCACATGGCCCCGGAGACTGACTTGTGTGTCTAGAAGATAGATGAAATGCTGTGCAGTCGAATGAAGACCACAAAACGGAGAGGATCATGTAACTGCTCAGTACTCCACATGTCCTTGTCCGTCAAACTCACTTCTGCAAGCATCATCAAGCTGCACAATGATTTTTTTTTCAAAATGAGGATCTGCTTTTAACATCAGTGGTGGATCCTGCATTTTAAAGACATCTCTCAGAAGCAGACTCAATGTTTTTTGACATTTAAATGCCAAGTCCACATGACTTCAAATACTCCCCTGTGCCATTTTACCTGAAATATTACAACATTCTGAGACAAATCAAAGGGACACATTTAACAATATTATTTTCTTTAACAGCTCTTGTGCCTTTGGGGATAAAAGAAAATGCATTAAATAACATTTGAATCTACAACGAACTTCACACTTATTGCCTCCATTTCAGAAACTGGTATTCTCCCCACAATTTCACATTTGTTATTCAGTGCATTAATATTTTTTTTAAATCACAGAGAGACATAAGAAAAGTCTTAAAAAAATCCATGCAAGGGAAGCAGCAGCAAAATGCCCTAAGCTCCCAGGCCCCTTCCGATAACCCAGCAGTGGCCCCAGAGAAGGACTTACGTGCGTGGCGCGCTCTGTGCTTGTGAGGTCTGCTGTGATCCCTTTCCAAGCGTGGATCTTCTCCCTGCTCTGTGCCTTCTGATGAGACTGCAAAGGATACCAGAGAAGGAGGTGCTTCTGACTGCCCTCCTTCCACTGGAGAATCCACACACCCCTTTCCTGCCTGAAGCCTGCACCCTTCCGTCTTCTGCCTGTCCAAGCAGTCGAGTATCACTTCCACTCGGGGCAGCCCCTTGTCTCCTGCTTCATGTCCCTGGATCACTTTTAACTCTTTGCCACTGGAGATCTGGATTATCTTGCTGGACCTCAGAGAACGTTCCCCTTTCTCATTCGTGGGGACCGAATTTATGTGGACAATCCTGTCGTGTTGTAAATGAGGATCTGGGTCAGGAGACTTAGATTTTTCAGCTCCCAGGAGAGCCACCACAGGGACATTTGTGCCCTTGTTTCTCTCTTGTGAAAGGGACAGTTGTAACTCAACCACAGGGCCTGGCTGCCCAGCTTCTGCCTTCTCCCTTAAGATAATCTCCTCTGCTAAGCGTCCTGTTTGGGAATCGGGCATGTAGGGAGCTGCATGGTAGGTCAGGCCTGTTTCTTCTTTTATGCTCTCAGAAAAATCAGGACCACTCCCGTGGTCCTCAGCTAGAGGAACTCCACTCTTGATTGAGGCAACATAGAACTCTCTGTGCTGGTTCTTTGTGGCTGGTCGAATCTGCAGAGTGGTACTTTCCACATACCGCTCATGGGTGAGATGCTCAGGGTTTTTGTTTTCAGTTTCAGAGATGGAAGTCTCATTTACTCCACTGGATGGTCTGCACACAGAAAAATCAGTCCAGACGGTTAAACCGGAGTATGTTAACACCTGCCAAAGAACTTCCTGATACTTTTATGATACATGATATGTCAAAATATTTCCTCCTAAATGTCAACTGCAACATACTTGACAAGCAGAAGTTGGCAACATGTTTATATTATTATTTAAGGATCTTCCAAATAAACTTTTCTTTAAAGCAAAGTGAAAATGCTTACAAAAGATTATGGAACCTAAATCTGCCCTGAATTCAGTTTTTATTTTTTAAAAGCACAGGTTATAGCTTCATGGATAGCCTTCATCTGTAATTACTTGTATGTTTTCAAATAACCATGTTTGTTCTAATATGAAAAAGCATTTCAGTGTCTTACTGACTAAGTTTAGGTCTGAACATTATGTCACATAAACATATTCAGCAGCTTCAGAGCAATATTAATATACATATAATTCAAGTAATCCTTTTAGAGGCGGTGCTTTCTTGAAAGGAATGAAATAGAAGCTGTTTTTCAAACTCCAGTGTGCATGTGTTTTGTAATAAGTGGACCCCAGCCCAGTACTCTTGTGTAAAGAGAAATCCTTTCCATGCTGCAATGAATCGTTGAGTCATGGAGTATTTATAATCGGAGATGTCCCCCCTTCTCCTGTTTGAACCTGTGTCTCAGAGCATTTCCTTATAGGATCTCTGAAGTCAAACTGTTCCTTTATCTCTCAGCTAAGAAGTCTAGAGCTGCTCACCACAATCCTTTGATTCTGACCTTAACCATCCCCAGTTAATTTTGCAAATCTAGGTTTGCAAGAAGCAATGTCAGTTTAAGAGTCAAACAACTTCTTGCTAAAACTCTAAACTCTAACTGCTTTTAGAAGAGAAGCATCATTTACAGAACTGCTGTAGGCGATGCCTTCATGTCTCACATTTGTAAGTTAAAAAAAAAAAAAACCAGCAGCGTCTATCTCTGCCCCTTTTGTCCTCCCTCAAAATGCACCCTGATTAATGCCAGGTCATCAATTGAAGGAAATGAACCCCTACTCAAGGGGCTACTCAAAGGAATACATCCTAGAATCTATCTGATAGAATTTCTAATGTTCAAAATAATTGCTCCTAACCTTGCTTTTGACTGCACTTAGTAAAACAAAACTAAACAAAACAATAAAAAGCCAACATCCAATGATACGCAGCTTTCTCTAAGGAAGTAATCTGTAAAGATTCCCGGTAATTAAAAAAAATTGTAATATAGCATTTTAAAAACATGGTAATAGCAAATTAGATCTTTCTTATATAGGAAATGATGAATATACTCTATGCAACTAAATTTGATGGTACCACAAGGTCAGAGAGTTTTAATTTAGGAAGGCCTCAGATGGAAGGAGATTAAATCACTTTGAATTATGTTAGCAATCAATTAGGAAGCTGAGAAGAGAGTCATTTGAATTTGTTCCAGGCTTATGGACTGTAATACAGACAAATGGTTCTGATAAATGTTAATATTTACTGGTCACAGAAGTAAAATGGATATACAAGAATAAAAATCATAGAAGCAACAGAGGTTAGAGATTTGTACCTTAAAATGTTCATTTCCATTCAGCCTACATAGATATAATGTTCAGCTATCCATAATGGTGGTGGTGGTGGTGATGATGATGATGATGATGATGACTGCCTTTGGGCTGATTTTAATTTGAGATTCCATTCAAATCTCATCAATTATTTATTTTGTAAAAGTAAAAATACTTAGGAGAAAATAATAATTGTCATAATTCTAATTATTAAAAGTAGCAGAAAACTAGTTCATTTATTTCTGAAAGTAAATAATGTACCAGAGGCTTGGCTCTAAATCACCAAGGATTTTCCCAGTGATAGCCACTGTAATCAAAACAAGAACTAGCAGGGAACGTCCCAGACCACAAATATGTTCTAAAGAAATTGGCCTCATTAAAAGAGTAAAGACACTAAAAAGGGAATAAATTAGATAAAGGTTTTCCCCCTATCTGGGATATGATTTAACCTTTACAAAGATGGAAGTCTTCGATACCTCAGAGATTTATACATCACTGTGGCAAACACTGTGTCTGCACTTGGCAAGATTCCCGTTAGTTTTCTTATAAAAAGCAAATGGCAGCTTTAGAATTAAGTAGGATCCTAAATATTGGGCTTAAAACATTGGGCTTGATGGGTAAATATTTAGATGGGAGATTCTAAGAATAATGCTACATTTCTTTTATTTTCATGAGATTATGGCCATACCGAGTTCATGTGTATATAAAAATGGAAATCAATCGTGAATGATTATCAGAGGGGCAATGCTGCAGGTAGTGTTTCTGCAGAGTTAAGACAAAACCTGGAGAGCTTTAAATTCTGTAGGAGATGTCCTCTGACATCTTCCTCCTGAAGGCTGCTCTCTAGGAAGCCAGAACTTTCCTTTCTAGATTCATTACAATGTAAGAATCAGAGCCTCACTTGCAATGTCAGACTGAATTTGCACACAATACTGTGATTTGCACACTGTAAAAATGTTGATGCTATAGTGTTTTGTTTTGTTTTTTTTGTGATTGCCCTTGTTGTTTTCTTTTGTTTTACTATTTAAGGTTCACTAGTGCATTTTCAAGCAGTTAGGTGGGAAGAGTGGTATTTGGAGAGATCAGAGTAACAAGTGATTTCCATTAATAGTCCCAAACCTTTATTGTAACCATCTGCTTTTATCCATACCCAAATGGTTTTACCGGAGGTCCTGACAATCAGAAATCCAGCTGCTGTTAGGGTTTTTGTTGTTATTTTCCTTCTCCTAGGCATTCTCTTTCTATAAAAAATTATTGTACAGTATAACAGTTTAACACTTAAACACTTTGTAATGGACTTGATTGCTGTTATTTTTAAATTTTTAATTCTAGTGTAATGAACATACAGTGTTACATCAGTTTCACACATACAAAAGAGTAACTTAACCCTTCCATACATTACCCAGTGCTCATCACGACTAGTGCCCTCCTTAATCCCCATCACCTTTCTCCCTCATCCTCCCACCCGCCCTCCCTTCTGGTGACCATCAGTTTGTTCCCTACAGTTAAGTTAAACATTTTTAATTCATTGGTGAATCTGGAATTATAATTTAGTAATCCTGACTCACCACAAAATCTTGACCTGGAAGTATTAAATTATGCTCAACATACTGAGCTTTCTAAATAGCTAGTCTAAAATACCTAAGATTTTCAACTAAGTTCATGAAACAAAGATTTTCAAGTTAATTTTCAATTAACCAGAAAATTAAGTTGATTAGAATTGCCATTTTTCAAACACGGTGGTTCTCCTGTTTAACTAAACTGACCTTCTACAGAGCAACCCCAATTTCCCCATAAATGACAGGTTATACAGGTGGTGAAAGCTGTAGTCAGTCCCATCTAGCTTCAAGAGAAAACATATTCCAATAACTCTTTTGTACCTTTTGATGAGCATTTGGAGAGAGTCTGTTATGCTCTCCATGAGCTCGATGACTTGGGGGTAGGTGAGGTCTGCACAAGGGTTGCCATTGATAGAAACCACTTCATCCCCCTCACAGAGCCCAGACCCAGAGGCTTTGCTCTGGCTTCGGATCTGAGTGGAGTGAAAAAGAAAGCAATAGTTAGAATCACATAACGTGTAAGAAACCCTGCCACCATCTCTAAGAAACTTTTATTCAGGAGAGGTAAATAGATCTGCAAACTATAACATTAACTCTGGTTTTTAATCCATCTTTTGACCTATAAGATAACTTTAAACACTTATCCCTCTCACGCACACAATGTACTATGTACCATCACGTCAACATTTAATTCATAGCATTGTAAGTAAACGGAAAAGGAAAGTAAACCTATGACAAAGGAACTGGAATAAAAAATTAAGAATAGAGAAGAATGAATACAGACGTATTAAAAGAATTGAGTTTACATTAAAAATAATTATGTCACATTGTAAAGTCTGACACTAGTCAGAAAGTGACTTCTCGCATTCAAAAAAATTTTAAAAGCCTTTCCCATTGCTGAGGTGGATGGAACACTGACTTTAAGAAGGAGATATAGGACAGGACAGTTTAAGGAAAGTGCTGTACAGCTAAATGAACTAATTAAAGCCATCCCAGCATAATGAGGAACTTAGGAAGCCAGGATATTAAGAATTATGTCAAAGAGAAAAATCCTTTATTGAAATCAACTATGCAAATCTTGATACTAAGCAAAGTTTAGCAAAGAAGAAGGAAAAAAAAGATTACTTTGCAAACAATAAAAACATCCCTGCTATAAAGATCCCATCATGTTCTTGCACATAATGACATGGAACAAAAACTGAATAAAAACCTAAAAGAGAACTTTCAGAACCTGGAAAGGAGAAATTCAGAGGAGTAGGATAATGGCAGAGAGCTCCCACCAGCTCCTTAGTGAAGAATAATGGGAGGTTTATATCATATGGAATTATGATTATGGTAAAATGTTATCCTGATTATTCTCCTGTTGCCCTTCCAGGTTCATTTGCCACCCTCTGAGGAGCTTTGTGCCAGTGGGTGACCGGCCTCTAGAGACAGCACTGGCTGAGTTCCCCTGCGAGCTCCTGGTTGAATTTGGTCAACAGGAAGCCCCAGTAAGACATCAAAGAGCAGAGCAATGAGAGGTCAGGTAGATGCTCTCCCTGCTGAATCTGTTGGGTCACAGTTTGGCAATGGCTGTATCCTCCATCTAGAGAGGCACAGCTCCTCTACGATGCCTTAACTTCTTATGTTCCAATAACACATTCCATCTTTCTGTATCTTCAGATACAGGAAGATCTTCAGGCCTAAAGGTATAGTAGCTGCCTGTTTTGCTTTTTTTTTTTTATCTCCCAGTGTTTCAGTATCATTTGTTGGTTCACTTAAACCTGCCTTTAGTCCCTGCATTATGTTATTTTTAATTATTCCTTTGAGCAAGCCACCTACTTCCTGTTGGGGACCTAAGTGATACCAATGAGTTTAGATTTCATTTTATAATGTGAGTTTAATAGTTCTCAATGAACCATGTAACATGTCATACAATTTTAAACTTAAAAACACTTTCAGATACTATTGTAGATCTTTTCTATCAAGATGATCCCTTTCTATTAAATCAAGATTCTGAGTCCAGAGAGCTCAAAGCCTGGTGAGCAATGCTGCTTGAAGAATGTTTTCATCGCCAGGCTCATTTTAGGCATGAAACACATTTCAACTTACGTCCAACAGCTGCCCACTGATTCTTGCTAAGCTTTTAATGATAATCGATATGTTGGCCAATATAGGTTTAAGTTTATATTTCCTGGTCCATTTATTTTTTTAAAAAATTTTTAATGCTTATTTATTTTTGAGAGAGAGAGAAAGACAGACAGACAGAATGAGAGTGGGGGAGGAGCAGATACAAAGAGAGAGGGAGACATAGAATCTGAAGCAGGCTACAGGCTCTGAGCTGTCAGCACAGACCAAACTCATGGACCACAAGATCATGACCTGAGCCGAAGTCGGACACTTAACTGACTTAGCTACCGAGGCACCCCTCTCCTGGTCTATTTAAATTTTAAGTGGTCCTCTTGAAAGTAAAAAAAAAATACCTGTAAGTGCCAAAACTATGACAGTATTGAAGTTTGAAGTGATTCAGTTAGTTTTGTTCTGGGATGGTCTATCCTTTGATCGTCATAAATTATAATCTAAAGTGGCTTTCCCTTTTCTAACAAATCTACCTCTTTTTTTTGGAAGAACACCCTAGTTTATTGCAAAATATTAAATGAATTCAGTATTTCTAAGGCTATAAGAAAGCAACAAAAGAAATGAGAAAGAGAATATGCACCCAGTTTTGAAAAATATTTAACTGCCAAATGTATTTGTTTTGTTTTGTCCTGCATGAAATAATTAAAATAAAGAATCACAAGAGAGTTGTTAATAAGTCAGGTATAAAACAATACTCAATAATGAACACTTAAGTTATGGTTTGAGTTATTAGTTCACATTTCAATCATTTAAATTTATTTATTTATTGTTTTACAAAATAAGATTAGGTGGATAATAAGGCAAATTTCAAAGTATACTCATTCAGTCAATTGAGTCAGAAGTACTAGAACATAGACAGAAAATTCAGCCTTTGGAGGACCAAAGAGGTTTTATGTTTATAAAACAAATGTATCATTGTACCCCTTAAGGCCCAATCTTATGGGTGAGGAGAGGGGGTTTCCCCTTATCAGCAATAAGTTGTGTGAGTTTTAAGCAACTTCATGGGTTTGCAGATCAGGTTGAAAAATTGTGGTCCTTGGAAGATAAATAAATTCCCAACTTAAGAGAGCTGTCTATCATCCAAACGTGTTGCTTGATGGGAAAAGTGCAGTTCATCATTATGCCTGTCAAGTAGAGCTTTTAATGGTATCCAAATAAGCAAAAGCATTATGGGAGGAGTAGTTAGCATTCCTTCAGAGCATGCATTCTGAGGTCAACATTCAGAATCAACTGCTGTGATTGTGTTTCACTGACCTTTTACATTTGTCTGAACAGCAACAAATATTTTCCTCAAGGACCATGTTAAATATGATGATACTTCCCTTGCCACAAAAGTTTTTCTGAAGGACTACTCTTTCTCCATTTTTAATAGGACTACAAAACAAATATTGTATGACAGTGTCTATTATGTCCAAACATATCCTTTGCAGTCACCAGCTTTACCACTATGGTTCTGTTCAAAGGTATATGATGGATAAACACTTATTCATGTACAAAAGATCCTTACCTTACATTGCATATAATTATGTACTGTTATACTATATATATTTGAGTATTATTATGTATGTGAGTAAAAATTCTAACACCTGAAAATACTATTTGTGAAAATGAAATATGCTGTCAGTGATAAATCTGTATATACAGATCATTAGCATTGACAATGCTGAATCTCAGTGAATTTATCAGCCAGTCTTCTTCTTAGGCCATTAGTTATAGATTCATAAAAAACATGTCATAGTGGGAGAGAATACCAACTCTGAAGGAAGAGGGGTTTCAATCATGTGGCTCCAATAATTACAAGCTGACTGAACTTAGGTAAGTTATATTAAGCTTTGAGCTTTAGTTTTCTAAAATGTAAAATAGAGCTAATAAATATTACTTCTCTAGATGATTAAAAAGAATTAGAAATGATATGTATTAAGTTCCATGATACACACACAGCTCTTAGAGGTGCCCAAGAAGGGACTGATGGATAAAAATGAGTTGGATTTCGGCGCATACACACACTTGAAAGGAACATGCCAAATACAAAGAAAAGGGATAAAATGTTGGTAGTTTGCAAGATGTTTGAAAACATCTGGATTTCTTTTCAGTTTTTATGCATATATTTGGCATTAACTCATCTTAATCTAAAGATAAACGTTGTATCTTCTTTTCCTCAGTTGTATACATTTCATAGATGAAAGGTGGAAAAAGATAAGCCTACTTATTGCTTCCCAGCAGAAATAACAATACAATTATTTAAATACTAACGGCTTGTTTTCATTGAGCACTTTACTATCCTAAACCCTGTGCATGCTCATACCACTTATCCCTACAAAACCTCAATGAGAAGTGTAAATATAATTCCATTTGTGTATGTTCAGATGGACTGCCATTACTTTCATTTTAAGATAAGAAAACAGTGACTCAGAATATTAGGTACGTTGCCTAAAATCACACAGTGAGAATCAGAAATTGAACTCAGGGAATTTGACTTCAGAGTGTGTGTTTTTAACCACTATACATGTTGCCTCTGTAGTCAATAGTCTGAATTCTCTACCATGAATCTTAGAGTAAAGAGAGGGAGGAGAGGTGTTACAACAATTAGCATAGGCAGTAAGGAAAGTCACAGAGGAAATGGAAGAGATGAGGCAGAGGTAATAAAAATTTGCCCAGTCAGTCTGTTAACTGGGAAAGACAAGTTTTGTTTCATTTGGTTTTCCTTCTTCTTCTTTTATTGTAAGATTTATATATAAGGTATTCTTTAAAGATTGGAAAATAATCAATATTTTGACCCAATATGTTAAAAATTCAAACTTGAGTATAATTATCTTTCGCAGTGATTTGACACAACATACCCATATGAGCAAGTGATGTAATGCGTTTTTCTTGAGAACATTCCCTCAAAGACCTCATTCCACATCTGATACATAGACAGATAAGGAGTTTCTATCCTTAAAATACTGTATTCCCCATAGGTGTCTCTCAATTTAATCAGACTATAAAACTAAGAGATGTTGGTAAGGTAAATATTTACCAAATACTGTATTTTTTGCTTACTGCTTCTTGATCCATGCCAGGCAGGATTTATTTTACTACCACCAAGTGAAAACGGAAAGTTAGAGCTTCTCTGGGAAACTCAACAATGTTATGTTCATTTCACAGAATAAATCTGAGAAGAGTTTCAGGTATGCTAATTTGGTTTTAGGAAGAAATATTTCCCTGGAAAAATGCAAAAAGCTTCTTTCTCTATTCTCTTATTTTCACCTTCATTTCCAAGTCTTCCAGAACTGACTAGAAAGCAGGTATCAGATTTGAATTCTCATAGAACCTTGTAGTTAAACTATTTGTCTTGTGTAAATGGCATATGTGTTGTGTCAGCTTGTTGTCAGTGAAACTAAATCTTATCTCATGGGCTGATTTTCATGTATAACTCATTGACAAGTCCTCTTGGAAGATGTCAGAGTAAGTGGTAGGAACCAAGACAATCCCTTCCTTAGATCCCACTACTACATCTGTTAAATTATATGAAAAAGAAGGAGGAAATTAGCATAAATCTAAACTATCCTATGTAGGCTATTCTCAATCCGTAACATGAAGTCTCAGGGACCTGAAGACAACCAGGAGTAGATGAGAGAGATGATCTCAGACAAGGAAAATTTTAGAAATTAAAACATTTTGATGGAAATTGGAAAGTAGTCCATGATTTAACAGCTCTTTCTGAAGCTCCAGCCTTTCCTCAGTTTTCCACTTCAGGCCTTTAACAAAACTTTCTCTTATCTCTGAGACAAGACTGAATACGCATTCCCTCAACCTAGCTGGCTCTCACACTGAAGCCCTAGGTAGGTCTGTATTCCTCAACTGACCAGAGAAATGGTCAGAATGGTCACTGGGAACTACAGCAAGAGCAATGATGATTGTTAATTAAGTTTTAGAAATAAGGAAATGATCTTACTTTTAAAGGGCTTGCTCTCAAAATTCGGAACTCCAAACTCAGTCATTGATGGATGGTGAGTTTCCTAGTATCAAAGATGAGTTCACAAATTGTTGGGAACTCATGTTTACAGTGGTACAATATTTCTGGAAATCAATAGCAAATAGCAATGCAATTTCAGGATGACAAGGCAAAAGAAAATAAGGACCAGAATACAAGGAATAAAAGCAATAATAACCCAAGGAAAATCTTTCTTGTGGGAAGCAAAAGGCATCCTGGAACCTACTGCAAAAAATTCAAATAGTAAAATGGAAAAGAAGACTTGAGAAAATACCTAGCATATGGTAAATAAATAAGAAGTATAACTAATAATTGAGTAAATCAAAAGTCAGTGGAGAAGACCATGGCAGAGTTGGATGGATTGCTGAACTTGTGTCCCAAGCTCGTTGGAGTGTGCCTTGTATGTCACAGAGGCTGATAAGATAACAGCATTTCCCAGACTCTCCTTCAGTGAGCGCTCCAGGTGTGATATAGTTCTAACACAGCAGGAGTAGCTGCAAGAAACTTGCATTAGGGATTGAGTTAAGCGGAGAGAGACAATAGATTGTGAGGGATCCATTTTGCTGGTGCAGATCTGGGAGATGACTTTACTCTGGATACACCAGTTCTGCTGGCAGCTTCCAGCAGATCATAATCCCAGATCACCACTAAGATGTGACTCCTAGGCCCAGTGCCAGGCCCAATGGTTCCTGACTCCCTTGCTTCCATATTGTGGCAAATGTTGCCAATCCCTTGGGTAGCCAGTTCTGCAGTGTTGTTTGAAGTCATTCCTGGTGGCCCTGCCTAAAGCCTGACTTTCCAGATCTTTCAACAATCTGTAAGTACTTATTAAATTCATTTCTGACTAAAATAACTAGAGAAGCTTCTATTTTTTGCCAATGGACTCTGAACTGATACAGAATCATAGAATTAAGGGCAAACACAGAAGGTAAGAGAGGAGGGGCAACTACCCACATAGATGCAGAGACTGGTGGTATTTCAAGACAGAAGAGACAACGCAGAAACGTACACTGGATATATTGTATGAAGTCACCATTTGCTAAGAATAAAGGAGGAAGGGCAAAGGGGATTCAAACCTGAGGACGATGAACGAAGCTCAGAAAAGCCATTATAGAGTACATACTAGGAAATCAATATGAAAGAAATAAAAACTCTGTGAAGAATTTGTAAGGAAAAAAGTAAGATTATTATCAACATGCACAGTTATTTTAGACAAATGTTCTAAAAGGACAATAGTTGATTCCTAAAAGGAAATGAGGCTTTTCTCCATTAAGGCATTAATAAGTGCATAAAGAACTGAAAAAGGGATTCAATTTACAAAATGTTCATCTAAATAGTGAAAGTAAATCTTAAACTGTATATTCAGATCAGGTCGTGGGTACAAATGCAAACAGACGCTAGGATTTTTCAGTTATTCTATACTCAGCACCTCAACTCAAGCCCAATAGCCTGTTCTCATGTTGAGTTTTCATTTGAAGACTGAACTTTACTGCTGTGGTCACTAATGTATGTACAGATACTGGGCAAAAAGTTTTCCTTTTGGATAACTGTCTTTATCCTTAGGGACCAAGTCGCCATAAAAGTAAAAAGCATTCCTGGTAGCAACCTTGGAAAGATTCCCGGAGTAAATAACTGTCTTTGACAGGAATGAGGGCCCTATTCCATGGGGCTGCATACTTAAGAATCTGCATACCAATGTGATTTCATAGGCAGAAAAGATGCTGCAATAGCACTGCTCTGAGCTGTTATTAAGCAGCCACCATGATGCTAAAAAACCAACAAGTACAAATATGGAATGGTATTCTCTGCTCGTCTTTCCTTCCTAAGAATATAAACATCCAAGGTCTTTCAGAAAAACACTGATGGACCAGAGCCTATGTGGGCATGTCCCCATGTGCTCTTTTGTTGGATGAAATGTGATAGATTACATAAAGACTTCTTACCTTTAGGCACATTCTTTCTATATACATTGTATAAAAAATAATATAAGAATATTTTTTAAAAGCAGCGCCTGGATGATTCAGTCGGTTGAGCATCGAACTCTTGATATTGGCTCAGGTTGTGATCTCACCGTTGTGAAATTGAGCTCCGAGTCCAGCTCTGCGCTGAGCAAAGATCCTGCTTGGGATTCTCACTCTCCCTCTCTCTCTCTGCCCCTCCACTGCTTGCGTGTGCTCTCTCTCTCTCAAAATAAATAAATAAAATTTTTACAAAAGAGTATTTTTAAAATGCTTTTTAAAGAACTCATTAAAAGGCACATGTAAAATCTAAAAGATAAATAAGTAATTAGTAAAATCAGAATTACTTAGAAAAGAGAGTAAAACTAGAATTCACTATTTTGGTTTTTCAAATATCTGTTTATTAACTGTACACACAACCATTAACAAAATAATAATTTTTTAAGCAGATTTCATACCTTAATGTGGGGCTCGAGCTCACAACCCTGAGTTTAAGAGTTACATGCTCTACTGACTGAGGCAGCCAGGTGGCCCTAACAAAATAATTATTATCCTACAATCCTTACCTAATAAGAATTTAGTTAGTCATATAAAGAACCTATAAGTAAGTTTAACATCTTTTGAGCTCAAAATACAGGAATAAATAAAGCTCACTAAGACCTTTATGTATCACTGTAAGTACCAGGGCCCTTTCTCATTCTATTTGCTCACTTTTATACAATTCTAATATGCTTTTTTATTTGGTTTACAGAAAATTAGAAATGGAGAGACAAACACGCATCCTATATAAAGGAAGATGTTACAGTTAATACAATGCCAAAGCAAGAAGGTAAAAGCCAAAATTTAAAAAAGTGAAAATCTTAAAAAAAAAACACTTGGAATACTGGATAATTTAATGAATGTGTAAAAAACTCTCACATGCTCACTGGGACTTGATGCCTATATTGCATTTGAGCAAAAGAATGGACATTAATAATAAAGATCTCAAGTCATTTAAAATGCTTAAATCATCTTTACTAGATTGATTAGATGCAGAAAAGCATGTGATACCTTATAGAGAGTACCATCCTAAATAGCTAAACAAAAGTTTTATATAACTGGATCTGAGGCACTGACACATTAGGTACTGGATTAGAGTTCATAATTTGAAATCCTAAATACTTTTCTTGTATTGGTGTTTTTACTGAAATGTTTAGTTTTAGATACTGAAAACGTGTCTGCTGGAATGTCCTGTTTTCTCACAGCTCTATAGCCATCTGAAGTTTTAACTATATTTAACTAAACTAGATAAAGCAGTTTTTTTCCTCCAGGTTGCTCTTACAGTAAATTATGGATAAAGAAGGTAGACATAACTTGAAAAAATGTCCTCTACATGACAAGAGTACAGATTTTTAAAACATGTATTAAGTTCTATTATTTTGCTCTAGTAGCAAATTGGGAGATGGTACCTTAATTAAGCAAGTAAACCATGTGAAAAGGCATTTAGGGTCTCAGGGAATCATTATCCTATAGAACAAAGCCATCCCCTCCAGATAGTTAATGCTATGTCTTATTGAACTGTAATATACACATATGCATATATACACATATGTGTGTGATATATAAGATACATATAAGATACATCGTGGTGCTTCCATTTTGGAAAGAATAGTATAAAAATTTGGGGGAAGTTATAAAGCATTTTTTTTTGAGAGACAGTGAGAGTGCAAGGGGGGGAGGGGCAGAGGGGGAAGGAGGGAGGGCCAGCGCAAAGTGCAACACAGGGTTGGATCTCATACCGTGAGATCATGACCTGAGCCAAAATCGAGTGACGTTTAACTGACTGAACCACCCAGGTGCCCTAAGGAGGTTTTAACTAAAGAACTGTCAACAGTACAAATTTATAAATATTTTGCATAGTTTTATTCCAAGAAGTTAATTGTATTAAACATTTACTTTAGTAGGAAATGGGGGTAAAAGCCAATGCCATCACTGTCTTCACAGAACTAGAGTACTTGCCACCTCCCCAGCCACCGAACATGCTGAGCGATCTGGCTGCACAAAGGAGCAAACTAGCCACGGGAAGTTAATCAAGGACTGTGCCCTTTCGAGGAAAGGCGGGGTTAAATGACCACCTCCAAAGCTTTAGTTAACTGGAATTTCATCTAGACCATCATCAGTATTTAAGTGTGTGTGACCTAGAGCAACAATTCTCAAACATTTTGGTCTTAGGACCCATTTATAATCTTAAAAATGATTGTGAACTTTAAAAATATTTTGTTCTTGGGGGTCCTATCAATTGATATTTACCATGTTAGATATAAAAAGTGAGACATTTAAAATTTTGTTCATTAATTAATTGTAAAATACAATAACTGGTAAGTTAACATAAACAATATGTTTTTATGAAAAATAACTTTTTTTAAAAAACTAAGATAATTTAGTATGAATAGTTTTCTATTTCTGTAAATCCCTTTAATGTCTGATCTCAATAGAAGACAGCTGGATTCTCATATGTGCTTCTGTGTTAATTCTATTGTGTTACATTGTGTTGACTGGGGTGTATGAAGATCTAGCCTCAATATCTAGTTGGAAAAGGGAGGAGTATTTTAACAGCTTTGCAGATAACTTTGGATATTTTTCTTTGATACTACGTCAGACTCAACAAGTGGTAGTTTCTAAAGTTGCAGTGTGATATTTAAAATCATAACAATGAGGGGTACCTGGGTGGTTCAGTTGGTTCGGCTCAGGGTATGATCTCGTGGTTCCTGAGTTCAAGCCCTGCATCAGGTTCTGTACTGACAGCTTGGAGCCTGGAGCCTGTTTTGGATTCTGTGTCTCCCTCTCTCTCTATCCCTCCCCACTCATGCTCTCTCTCTCTCTCTCTCTCTCTGTCTCTTTCTCTCAAAAAATGAATAAACATTTTTTAAAAATTGTAACAATAAACTTTGGTTACATTAAAATCCATTGGTCTGTTTTGCATTTTGAATGGACCTTTTACCCATGCATGATTCTGTTACACCATGCATTGTTATTTGGAAAATACTGATTCACTGAGTTATGCAGATGTTCCAAATGTTGACACATTTCATTATACAAATAAACAAAATCACACTCCTTAATATCATTGATGATCTCATCAGAAAAGTCTTTAAGTATTGAGAAGCTATCAAATTCACAGTGGCAGATGAAACTTAATTTTCACATATTGGCAGTGTTTTCCTTGAAGTGACAGGTTCATTTTGCTTATTTTCAAGAAACTGTCTGCTGAATATCCAGTATGATTAACCACAGTGTGTCTGTCAGTCATTCTTTAAAGTAAAAATGGAGTTCCATGGGGAATAAATGGCTCATAGAGCTTGCAATTGAAATGACTGTACAGCACTTCCTCAAGACAAACACTGTCCTTCAGGATTCAAGGTGCTTTATGTGTATTTTCATTTTGCCACACAGAATATTAAAAAGATGCGTGCTTAAGATTTAATAAAATGCAAGCTTTTACTGCCTTATCAAGAGCATCCATCCTTATATGAAACCAGAAATTTGTTTAAGTGGAATGGCGACAGTGAGGAATACAATGACTCCTACTACAGGGAGGGGTCACTGCCTTGAATCCTACGGTGCAAGTGGCTTCATTCACCTTTGCCTTTATATCATCGGTGCAAATATCTACAGAGAAAATGACAAGCAACAACTTGATATTATTATGAAAATTGTTTTGTGAACTCATGGATCCTCTGAAAGCATCTCAGAGACCCCTAGAGGTTTGCAGACCACACTTTGAGAACCACTGATCTAAAGAGACAGACATATGTGATAAGCATCATTGGCATCCCGGGTATCTGAGTTGGAGAGGAGAAAATTTCATCCAAGGCAAAGCAAGGGCAAACAGCCCAGGGAGGAAAAGGTTGACAGAAATTGGGAAGCGAGACCTTTTGAAAACCTTGCACCCCTGAAACCAACTGTGATTTCAGACTGAAGTCAACTCTGGTGACCTGGGGGAAATGAAGAAGCTAACTGTTCAGCCCAGTTCTGGAGATCCAAAGTCTACTGTCTTTGGAGAGGAGAGACAAAGAAGAGGAGAAAATCTTTCTTTTTTTAATGTTTATTTATTTTTGAGAGACAGAGACAGAGCACAAGCAGGGGAAGGGCAGGGAGAGAGGGAGACACAGAATCAGAAGCAGGCTCCAGGCTCTGAGCTGTCATCACACAGCCCGACACAGGGCTCAAACTCATGAATGGTGAGATCATGACCTGAGCTGAAGTTGGAGGCTTAATCGACTGAGCCACGCAGGCACCCCAGAAGAGGAGAAAATCTTAAAGAAAAGGAAAGAAAGGAAAGGAAAGGAAAGGAAAGGAAAGGAAAGGAAAGGAAGGGAAAGGAAAAGAAGAAAAAATCTTCACTGGGTTGGAATGTCAAACTTGCATTGGAAATAGCCCCCATCCAGTTTCCGAATTACTGGCTAGTTGAAATTCATTGAGAACTGTGATTGCAATACAAAGATCTTAGTATTGTTTACAACCCAAAGTATATCTTGCACATAGTAAGCTGAATAAATGACAATATGAGACAACTGAATTTTACTCAAAAGTCTGTCTCATTTCCCTCAGTACCAGAGCCAGTAGTCATTCCCAAACCTACTAAGTACTTTGTAATTTATTCTCTCTTTACAGTCTCTTTTAGGTTTGAGATTACAGCACAGGTATCATGGGATAAATGGGGAATTCCTAGTGTATCTGTGGAAATGAACTGGTCTATTGAATACCGCACATCAGAGATAACTGAGTTCTCCCCAACAAAGGCAATGGTCACACCATGACTCAAGAAGCAACTCTGCAGCTGCTCCTGCCAATCACTCCATTTCGCCATCATCCCTCTGGCCCCATAAGAGGCAAAGTCACAAGGCAATCAGTAAAACATAAAACTTTTCTAAGTATGGGCTTGGCTGCAATTAATGGAGATAGGCACATGAGGTGAAGCAGCATGAGACGCCAGAACTGACGCAATACCGCAGGTACCTGCAGTTTCTATATGTTCTGTCTGCCTTGGCAGGTCCACATGAGTGGATCAGGACTTTGGGAGTGGTTTCCAAATCCTGTACTTCAAGAAGGGAAATCAGGGTCATGCCAAGTGCCCTCTGTGTCCATGTAAGTGTTCTGTTGATGCATTTTCAAACCAGTCATGTTCCCTGCTGTGATTGACTAATACTTCTCCTATTTATTTCTGATTGAGGAGAGCCTACATGAATGTCATCATCTTGCCAAAAATCTTGGGCCAGTACCAGCCAAGGAGAGGCTTGCAGGGACAGGCGAGAGCCCTCAGCTACTCTCTCTCTTCACACAGCCAGAGGTCTTTCTTGAATTTCTGTAAGAAAATGGAGCTAGGGCTTGAGGTTTTGTTTTTGTTACCTCATTTGATTAGTTAAGTAGGTAATTATACTACATATTTACTGATTGTCTTTATGTGACTGACAGTGTTCTGGGCTCTGAAGTACAATAATGGATTCTGCCCTCAAGAGCAGTATATTCTAAGACAGACGGTAAGTTAGTAGATAAATGTAACCCAACATGATAACTGCTGTCATTAAAGTCAACACAGTATGCAATGGGAGTGCATAGCAGGGCTGTATGACGAAGATTCTTGGAGGAGGCAAGGTTTCCTAAAGGACAAATAAATGTTAGCCTCATGAGGAGGGGGCAAGGGAGATCTGAGAGGCAAAGGCATAGAGTCTAGTACACAGTGAGTGCTCAGTGAGTGCTGTTGCAGGAGCTATCCTTTCACAACACAGTACTCGAGTTAATACTATATTATCTTATTGAGTACTTCAAAACAAATGCCTGTTAGCTCACCCACAAAATGGCTATAAAAATCCCATCTTTGCTATTCAAAGTGAGGTTCATAGACCATAGCATTGGAATTACCCCAGAAGTTGTTAGAACCATAGAATCCCTACCCCCAACCCAAATGGGTCAACTGCATTTAACAAGATCATCCATAATTCTTATATGTATATGTGTATATATACATATATACATACATATATATAATTCTCATATATACACATCATATATATATATGTGTATATATATACACATCATATATATATATGTGTATATATATATACACACACACACATATATATGTATACACACACACACACACACACATATATATATATGACATGCTGTCCTAAAGACTCACGAACAAGTGATAGTGGTTTACAACCTTTGGTGAACATCAGATCTCTGGGCAGGACTTTCAAAATGCAGAAACCTAGTTTTTATTCCCTATCCTCCACAGAAACCCCTTCCCAGGAGCCCCTTAAGTTGGTGTTATTTTCTATAAAATGCTATAGGGAAATATGTAGGGGCCAGCCATTTCTGTGTGTGTGTGGATGTGACAAATAGGCAGATCTGGACTGAGTGACTTTCTTTTGAGGACCCTATCATTAACTCTACTGAGCTTCAAGTAATCATACTTTTCAAAAAGACCAGAGATGAGTTTATGATCATTATTTTCAGGTTTTTTTGCACATTATTTTAACTATACAATTTTTATTGTTTTGAAAACAAAGATGTTCCAAAGCAAGACAGTCTGCTTTAGAAGTGGTAAACATATGAGTGAAAACATATGGTTTCTGTCTTTCTCTGACTGACTTATTTCACTTAGCATAATATCCTCCAGTTCCATCCATGATGCTGCAAATGGCCAAATTTCATTGTCTCATTGCCAGGTAGTATTCCATTGTATATATGCACCACACCTTCTTTATCCATTTGTTAAGAAACTTAACAGAAGACCATGGGGGAGGGGAAGGGGAAAAAATTACAGAGAGGGAGGGAGGCAAACCATAAGGACTCTTAAATACTGAGAACAAACTGAGGGTTGATGGGGGAGAGGGGAAAGTGGGTGATGGGCACTGAGGAGGGCACCTGGTGGGATGAGCACTGAGTGTTGTATGGAAACCAATTTGACAATAAATTATATTTAAAAAAAAAAAGAAGTGGTAAACATAATGTGAGCCGGAGTGCTGCTAATGACTGCTTATATGGAAGCACTATTACCTACGTTTTATCCCTAAGGAGACCATGCAGGCAAATAACTAGTTCTTCAAAAATATCTTGTGTAGCCTCCAGCCATACAAAGAGCTCCAAATAACATTTGACAATACTTGTGCTAACTGTACAATGCAAACAAACTGACACATTCAAGTTCTGATTTACCTTAACTATAATTTTTATTCTC
Organism: Cryptoprocta ferox; assembly: GCA_028646485.1. NCBI lineage: Eukaryota > Metazoa > Chordata > Mammalia > Carnivora > Eupleridae > Cryptoprocta > Cryptoprocta ferox. The sequence continues at coordinate 97,599,892 of CM053567.1, forward strand.
TAGCTGGCCACAAAATCTAACATGCTAAAGACAAAGGATTTCCATTTGTTCTTGATTTTCATTTGAAACTAAATATGATGAAATTTCTATTTCCTTTCTATTATTCCATAAACCTGAAGCAAAGAAATGGAATTACCAAGTGCTTGTTTTATAGGACAAATTGTTTCCACATTAATTAAATTAGTTGTGCATAACTAATATGCATCTTCTAATATTGGAGGAAATGGAATAGTCAAATAGCAGATAAACATATTAAATGTTTAAATGAATTAAAGTTCAGTATAGAAACATTTTGTATGACTGAAGCCAAACTATATAACAGCCTATATGAATTACAATTTAAAGGAAAAAATAAACCATACTAATTTTTTAATACATGAACTTTCCTAATTTACAAATGTAAAGTTTTCTCCTCTTCCTATGAAACACTTGGGATTTCAAAGAAAATATCAAATCTCTAATTGTTTTTCAAAGCAATGGTTTGGTACCCATCATCCACAATAACACAACCTAATCTCTGTCACTATTTAATCTCATTTATATTTGCTAAGACATGGTTTCTTTCATTCAGAGTTTGTTTTACAGAGGAAATAAAAAGCCTGTGAAAATGAAACCAATGTGTTTACAAGTTTCCACAGCTCATTTCACCTCACTTCTGAAGGCATTCATTCATTTACCAACTACTATCTCTAGCGGCAGGTACTGTTCTAGGCTTACCTTCCAGGCTAGCTCTGGAGACTAAGAAGAACTTGGTAATTGGATCTCCATCTTAAAAAGCTGGTTATATGGCATGCCCTGATAACTACAGATAATTACCAGGACCCATAGTGAGAGGGGCACCTAACCCCATGAGAACAGATGTAATCCAATAACAAACAGGCATTAGGCACCTAGTATGTACTTAGTTTCATTTATTTGTTTGTCCCTCCCCAATTTCTTCCCGTATTATCTCTCTCTCTCTCTCTCTCTAATAATGGTGTCTTACAAATTCTTCATGGACTCCAACTGTGGTTGATGGACTCAATTTGCTTGTCATTATCAAGGGTATAAAGAATGGTTTCTTGTGCCTGGTTCTATATAACACAGATTCCTTTATTAGCACACTTATATTTGACATGTGAAATGTTCCTTAAAATAAAAGCAAAAGTATGAGATAATGTTGTTAGCATATAAATGTATCAACCCAGATGTTCTGTCTGTTCCCCAGTATCAGTGTTAAAAAATTTGAAATCCATATTAAAATGGGAAAGAGTGTGACTGGAAGAAATATAGATTGACACTCCTGCGTTAAGAAGTTTCTTTGAAATTTGAATTGTTGAACACAAATTTACTGGATAAGTTGTAGTCTAGTAAAAGACCTTCTGTTCCTAAGAGTGTTAGTTATGCTTCCTTTTCAAAGAATACTCTAACTCCATCTTGAACCACTTATTCATCAAAATCTCCTTTTGTTTTCATATATTGTAAATTATAAGAAAGGCAATGGCTAGGACACCAACTTTCACACCATCATGTTCAGGCTTCTCTTTGAGAAGTTTTGTATTGTTTATTGCTGATGGTTTCAGGGTGAATGTGGCCTGGATGGCTTGTTGCTTCCCCTTTCCCTCAGCTCATGGCTTCTTCTTGCTAAGGAAGCCAACATCTTTGCCTTTCTGGTGCTCCGATGCCTCTGGCTGAAGCTCGGAGGACACCCTAGCTTCTCTCCATGGACATTCTGAGAGGGCCAACACATTTTCTTTTTACTCTCAAACCATTTATTCTCTTTGTAGAGTATATAATTAAAGTTGCTGAATGCTCCAATGGATATACATTCCTAGACTTGCTTGGTGTTAATGCTATTTCAAAACAATTGTTTAGTTGTTCTCAGCGATGCTATTTGCCCATATTGTTTTCCAACGGTAGATATTTATTTGCCATTTTAAAACTTTTCTCAGTTATAAAGAAAGGTAATTTTTAACAGTTTCTACAAACAGGCAGACCTGAGAATGCCGACTTCTATTTCAGGAAAGGAGAAAGCCAAGAAGCAACACAATTCACTCTGTAGAATTCCCTAAAGACTAGGAATTTATGGGAACAGCTCCCCCTTGAAGTAAAGATGAGGGTAGGGGTGAAAACAGGAGTATTAAGAAGACATCAGAACTCCCCAATACCATTTCCTAATTCCTCTCAGCAAAGCAAATGTCCTTTATTAACCCTACCAGGAGCAGCTGAAGGTCGATGTCCCATATGGAAAATAAGGACTTAAGGGATAGATTAACTACTGGATATAGACAGAGCACCCCCACCCTAAGCACCCTTCTGTCTGGGATCCCAGACCTGGAAGCTGGACTTTTTACCCTTTTGAAAGGAGACTGAAAGATTCTGATCAGCCAATCAATAAAAATAGTGATGTTAGGGTCTCACCAAGAAATGCCCCAGTTTGACCACCCTACAATAAGCAGATAGCCAAGGAAATCTATCTTCTTTTTTTTTAATTTTTTTCTAATGTTTTATTTATTTTTGAGAAAGAGAGAGAGAGAGAGACAGCATGAGCAGGGGAGGGTCAGAGAGAGAGAGAGGGAGACACAGAATCCAAAGGAGGCTCCAGGCTCTGAGCTAGCTGTCAGCACAGAGCCCGACGCAGGGCCTGAACCCACGAACTGCCGGATCATGACCTGAGCCAAAGCCAGATGCTCAACTGACTGAGCCACCCAGGCTCCCCGGAAATCTATCTTCTAATCTAAAGGAAAGCTTTCTATTGTAAAAGACAGAACAAAAACAACCAAAAAGTAAACATAAGACTATCCCAGCAGAGGAAAATGACAAAAAACATATGACTAATATCATCAGAGTGATATGAAAGTCATTAAACAGAAATAGGACGATATAGACAAGAATAAGACTCTCAGTGATTAAAAATATGTCAGCAGAAATGAATAGCTCAACAGAGAATTTGGAAGATAATGTTCAGGAAATTTTCTAGAATCTTCTAGAACAAAACAGGTTTAAATATCAAAACAAACAGATGAGAATAGAAGTAAAAAATAAGAATGGGGGGCACCTGGGTGGCTCAGTTGGTTAAGAGTCCAACTTGAGCTCAGGTCATGATCTCATGGTTCATGAGTTCAAACCCTGCATTGGGCTCTGTGCTGTAAGCTCAGAGCCTGGAGCCTATTTCGGATTCTCTGTGTCTCCCTCTTTCTATGGCCCTCCCCTGCTCATGCTCTGTCTGTTTCTCTCTCAAAAACAAAGTAAAACACTAAAAAAATAGAGAATGGATATAAATGGTCCAATGTCTGAATAATACAAAATTTAGGATAAGAAAACAAGAGAAATAAATCATCAAATAAATAACTCAAGAAAACTTTCAAAAATTGAAAGACAAGGGTTTCTAAATTGAAATGACGCATAAACTATATTAAAATACACACAAACCAAGGCACATCATCATGAATTTCACAAAGTGATGTTATCTTACAAGTTTCCAGGAGAAAAAGTTACATACAAGAGACCAAGAATCAGAATTGCTTTGGACTTCTCAATAGCAACATTAGATGCTCAAGCACAGACTAATACCTTCAGAATTCTGAGGTCTTTCCAGCCTGGAATGCAAGTCCTAGAGGAATTATCAATTGAGTGTGAGGACAGAATAAAGATGCTATCAAATATTCTAGATCTCAGAAAAGTTAGCTCTCGTCGCCCTTTCTTAGGAAGCAACTAAAGGAAGGGTGCCATAAAAATGAGGAAGAAAACCGAGAAAAAAGGATATGGAGACATGGGATCTATGAAGTAGGGATCAGTTCAAGAGGAAAGAGGAATCCCCAGGATGACTACAAAGAAAGATTCCAGGAAACAGACATGCGCTTGGCAAAGAGAGCTACCAGTCCCAATTAGAGCAGGTCAGGAGACTCTATCATCCAAATACGATGATATTGATAACATTCCTGATGTGATTTAAAACATCAGGGGAATTATTTAGACAGATGGACAGAGTTTGGGGATAAATTAATGACAAATACTTAGAACACTAAAAAGAAAAGACAGCTGTTAATTCTAGGGAGAAAAAATTTTTGTGCAAGAAAGGAAAAAGTACTCCTAGCATATCATAAAGCTTAGCATCATAATCTAAGCATTGAATATCAATTCAAACAAAATATGACATAATTATATTGGAAGGGTAGAATAGGGATGAAGAGGAATTATGTGGTCTTGAAGCCAGGAGTAGGGAGGGGTGGCACAGCTCTGTCTTCATCTTCCATTTTGGTAAGCTAATGGATAATGTTGATGATAGAACTCCACTTACAGCAATGGACAGATCATCTAGACAGAGAATCAGTAAAGAAACAATGGCCTTGAATGATACACTGGACCAGATGGACTTGAGAGATATATTAAGAACTCTGCATCCTAAAGCAGCAGAATACACATTCTTCTTGAGTGCACATGGAACTTTCTCCAAGATAGATCACATACTGGGTCACAAAACAGCCCTAAATAAATATAAAAGAACTGAGATCATACCATGCACACTTTCAGATCACAATGCTACGAAACTTGAAATCAACCACAGGAAAAAGTCTGGAAAACTTCCAAAAAGCATGTAAAGAACATCCTAGTAAAAAACAAATGGGTAAACAGACACTTAGAGAAGAAATTTAAAAATATATGGAAACAAATGAAAATGAATACACAACAAACCCTTTGGGATGCAGCAAAAGCAATCCTAAGAGGAAAATACATTGCAATCCAGGCCTATCTCAAGTAACAAGAAAAATCCCAAATACAAAATCTAACAGCACACCTAAAGGAATTAGAAGCAGAACAGCAAAGACACCCTACCTAGCAGAAGAGAAATAATAAAGGTCAGAGTAGAAATAAACAACACAGAATCCAAAAAACCAGTAGAACAGATCAATGAAACCAAGAGTTGGTTTTTTGAAAAAATAAACAAAATTGATAAACCTCTAACCAGGCTTCTCAAAAAGAAAAGAGAGAGGACCCAAATAGATAAAATCACAAATGAAAATGGATTTATTACAACCAATCCCACAGAAATACAAGCAATTGTCAGGGAATACTATGAAAAATTATATGCCAACAAACTGGATAACCTGGAAGAAATGGAGAAAGAAAAGAAAAGAAAAGAAAAAAGAAAAGAAAAGAATGAAGGAAGGAAGAAAGAAGGAAGGAAAGAGAGAGGAAGGAAGGAAGGAAGGGAGGGAGGAAGGAAGGAAGGAAGGAAATAAAGAAAGAAAGAAAGAAAGAGGGAGGGAGGGAAGGAAGGAAGGAAGGAAGAAGTAAAGGGAGGAAGGAAGGGAAAAACAAATAAGTGTGTAGTTTGGCAATAAGAAGGAAAATAGCATCACAAATCTTCTAGAACTATTCAGCTCTTAGGTGCATACAACTCTGATAATGAATAAGAACTAAATTTAAAAAGCATCATGACTTTTCCCCCAAAGTTTTGTATTTTTAATATTCTGGTTCCCAGGTATACTGGATTTGAGTAAACTGGGAATCTATCTTTGTATAAATAAAAGCTGTGTTGATTTACTCAAAATTCTACTGTGGAATATTGAATACTCTGGGCTTTATGGGCATGAAAATTTAGCCTAATTCTTGTTTAATTCTTCAATGAACATCAAGTATCTAGTTAAGGAAAATATTAAAGTGTTGTTTTTATTTTGGTGTCCTTTTTTTTTAAATTTTTTGTATGTTTATTTATTTTTTGAGAGATAGAGTAAGACAGAGCATGAGTGAGGAGGGTCAGAGAGAGAAGGAGACACAGAATCTGAAGTAGGCTCCAATCTCCGAGCAAGTATTCAGCATAGAGCCCGACACGGGGCTCGAACCCACCAACCATGAGATCATGACCTGAGCCAAAGTCGGACGCTTAACCAACTGAGCCACCCAGGCGCCCCTTTTAATATCTGTTCTTAATGTACAAGTTAGCATCAAAACACGAGTGTATATAAATGTATAAATGTACATGTGTTATGTATAAAAGACTGTGTTCTATATAAGATTTTGAGGTGAAAAAGCAGTTTTCCTTTTTTTCTCTGGTCAATTGATCCATTCTTCCTTGAGCCATATATTGAAGGGCCATAGGGCCAGGATGTAGCACAGCTAAGGGGCGTCCATCACACTGGAAATACATTAGTGACACCCCTTGTGGGGCATAAAGTCAAGGAGAAAACAAATGGTAGATATGGAATGGATGTGATTTTTGATCTCCTGAGAGGAAGGTGTGAGGGTAGAAAGAAACCAGTGTGGAATAAAATTTCTATCATGGAGACCTCAAATAAAATTACACTTCACTCCTCTCATGAAACCCTAGACCTTACAGACTTGTCCCCAGTGAATGATTTAAGAGTTCTGGTGCTCAGAGACTTTCTAGACTTACGTATCAGCAGAAGAGAGAAAGAGAAGGAAGAAAGGAAAAAGGAAGGAAAGGAGTGAAGGAGGGAGGAAGGAGAGGAGAAAGAAGAAGACATAGACCCTCCATACAAATGATATAACTGAATTCTAAAAAGTTGAATTAAATATTTTAATTCGTTCAAACTGCCTATCTCTGCTTCTTCTACCTCCTGTCTACCTCCCTTCCCCTTTCTCCTGGAATCCAGCCCTGGCAACTCAGATGGTGATGAAGTCATAGGCTCCAAAATATGGCCATGGTATGAAGGCAGCAGCACAAATTTTTAAACAGCATTTCAGAACCACACCACAGTGCCGAGAAGGGAACCTTGTGTAATGTGAACAACTATGAGCTCGTGCTATTTTATTAATCCAGGGTGGTGATCCCTGGGTGTTGTATTACGTGTGTGTATGTGTGTGTGCAGTCTTCCTATTTTATATGGCAGTCATCAAGAAGTCTTCCTCTTCTTACACATGGCAAAAGCAAAATGGAGATGACTCAGTATTAACCCTAACTCTGGGGTTCTCACCTGTTAGCAAGGTATTTGATAATAAAAGCAAAGAAAAGTTCAAATGAGAATGACCTTCTCTGACCTCCTCTTCTATTCTAGACTCCACCTCTGCACATGTCAGTTTCTTGTTCCTTATCACCTCATTAAGTCACCAAACATTGCTACCTGGAAGGAAAGATTGATGGAGTGATAACTGGCAACTCTCTTGTGCCACTGCAGCCAGTGCATTTCCATTTGCTGATGAAAGAGTCTTGCTTTTTCCCAAATAGGCCCATATTCTGAAATTCCTTTCTGTTTAACATGACATTCTCCAACACTCTTTAACTTTTCCTTTGCTAGATCCTCCATAGGAAAAAACTTCTTGGGCCAGAACGTGGTAGTATTTAACATCTCTACTTCAAAACCTTTTATAAATGCCAGGCAACAGTGCAAACCTTGAAGAGAGAAGTAGATTAGAAGGAAATTCTTCTCTGTGTTATTTCCCAGAATGTTTATCCTGTCTTGAAATCTGATTTTCCCTTCAGAGTCAAGATCACATGGCTGCTCCTCCCTGAAACTCTTCCCCTGATAATTTCCCTTTACCATCCAGACAGAAATACTTGGGAGTCTATGAACTAGTTAAAAATGACTTTGAATTTCTCTTCTGGCACTTTGTAACTTATATTTTAATTATTAGAAAACATGTTATCTGCACTCCTAAATTGTATCCTCATGAAAACAGGAACCTTGTTTTAATCTCATCATTTGACATGGTCAATTAGTAATAACAAGAACCACAGCTAAACCATTTACTCTGCATACATTATCTCTAATCCTCACAACAACCCTGAGAGAGGCAAGGAGTAGGAAGTCATTTTGCAGAAGAAGAAATGAAGTCTCTGAGATGTGAAGTGGCTTGCCCAAGATTACACTCTCAGTTAAGTGGACGGTGTTTCAAGAACCTGTCATTTCAACCAAAATCTGTTCTCTTCATACCCTGCCATAAGACAGAAAGAAAGTAAAGAACTGGGGCACCTGGGTAGCTCAGTTGGTTAAGCATCCGACTTCGGCTCAGGTCATGATCTCGAGGTTCATGGGTTCAAGCCCCTGACAGCTCAGAGCCTGGACCTTGCTTAGGATTCTGTGTCTCCCTCTCTGTGTGTCCTTCCCCTGCTCGAACTCTCTCTCTCTCTCTCTCTCTCTTTCTCTCTCTCTCTCTCTCTCTCAAAAATAAATAAACATTGAAAAATTTTAAGAAAGAAAGGAAAGAAGGAAGGAGGGAGAGAGGAAAGAAAAAGTTTAAAATCTGAGGCTTTTCTCCACTTATTGGAATAACACTTCACAGCTCTCCCAGCTCTCCCAGAGCTATAGAATTGTGAAAGATTGAAGAAATTAACACAACATGTCCTCTGTTTTTTATACAGAGAACAACTAAGACCAGAGAGGTTAATACTCCTGTTCAAGGTTGCACAACCAGTGACTCAGGTGGGACTCATGCAGAGCCCAAGGATCCTGAGTCTCACCCCAAAGTTCCTTTCTCTGTAAATTTTGAACCAGGCACTAAAACATCAAGACATTTAAAACAGGATAGCAACTAATAGACATATAAGCTTGTTTGTTTGTTTAAAGTTTTCTTTACTAAAGTCCTCTGGCCACTAGAACCAAGAATTACTCTTTCTAAAAGTCTTCTTGCATAGTTTTCTCATTTCCTACATATATAGGATAATATCTAAATAATATAGATCTCTTTTGTTGGTTCACCAAAAAAGAGAATATTTTGCCTTTAAAATGTGGTTTGCTACTTAGTAGTAATTACAATACAAATAGTGAATGCTTTATCGGTCAGCAACCTGCCACATTCACACTTTGGAACACAAAGGCAGCAAAGTTTAGACCAAGCCAGTGAGGTATGACCAAGCCAGTGAGGTAACTATGTATATTCAGGGCCAAGTTCAGGGCCTTGTAATTTTCCCCAATTAACTGATACATACTTTCAGAAAAAATGTGATTAGCAAGCATAGACAGTTACTAACCCAGTGCTAGATGACTCCCAGTATAGAACTCTGGGTTTTCCTAGCTCTATGCCAATGCTCCACCCCATGCTTCTCCAGAATCCAGGAAGCTTTCTTCCCTCTTCCTCAATTCCTCTCCCTATCGCCAGCAAATGCACTGTGGCAGGAATCAGGGACATCCTAAATCTTGGAAATTAGGAAAGGCGGGTATGTAAGAGTTACTTTAAGGTCAACAGTAACAGATGAGAAGAGGAATTTTCAAAGTAACTTTAGATAAATGGACTGAGCATAGGCCAGAGCAGCCTAATGGGATGTATTACCATATCAAAGGAAAGAATGTGTCTTTCTGAATGAGTTGTCCAGAAATAGAAATTAGAAAAGGATAGGAGACAAAGCAGTGCCCATAAAAGTACTGCCCAGAAGAGATGATATCCAGACCAAGGGTTTTATGTGCACAATAACAGGTGCTTTCCAATTGTGGAGGGGGGCTCCGCAGGTACCCATCACTGAATCTTCCAACTTACACACTGTGTTCTGATTCCACACTCACAAATTCCGGATTTACATAATAATGTGGTTTATAAGGGAATATAGGCACTGTCCAGAAGATGCAAGTATTTTAGTCTTCTTGTCATTATGTGTTTTTTTCTCTCTCTCAAGGAAGAAATCAGAATTCTAGCTTACCCTCAGTCTTCTGTGTCTTCACATTGCATGACTTAGTATCCCCGGATTGGGTTACTGCTTGAACAATGACGAGATTGCTCTTGAATGTGCATAACTGAGGGTCAGGTCCTGGACTATGTTAAATTTATAAAAGACAGGCCACCTTTGAAAGACCTTTCCTCAGCCAGTCATTCAAACCTGCCCTACCTCATCATAGCTTCTTTCAAATTTCAGTCAAAATTAATTGACTTCTTTTCCCACAAATATATATTCACTGATCTCTCTCTTTGGGTATAGCTTATGCCTTGTGTTATTTTTATCTTACAAAAGTGTACCTCTCCTTTTGAGAGCAGGTTGTTTGATTTCGTTTATTCAGTCACTGATTTTTGAATGACAATATAGATATTAATAAGGTGTGTGTATATATATATATATATATATATACACACACACTCTATGTACTACATGTCCTCTATATACTCAGGTTAGTAAGGGCAACAGACACAAAAACAAGTTATACATGTGGTAAAGGTAATAATAAAGGTATTTATAAAGAACAAGCATATCACAAAAGAGGGAGAAATGAACCATGTTGGGAAGCTCCCCTAGTGGAGGTGATGTCTGAGTTAGATTTTGGAAAATTAATAAAACTTCACCAAGAAAACCAGAAAGGAGAAGAGTATTCAAAGCAAAAGGAAAAACATGTGCAAAGGCAAAAAACTGTGAAATGACCTAGGAACCAAAACACAGCTCAGTATTGCTAAAATGTGAGGTGCATGGAAGAGAGTCATGAGGATATGAGGCTGGGTAGGTGGAGAGAGGTTGAAAGTTTGTGTGCATGCCCCAGATGGGGTTTGGACTGTCCTTTGTAGGTGACCACCAAGGCTTATAAAGGCTTTTAATTACAAAAGAGACTGGACCAGATTTGTGTTTAGGAAATGTTTTTAATACTACTGTGGACAAGAGAATAGACAGAGGTAAGACAGAAAATAGTAGGATTAAATAGATAGATGATGAGCTAGATGGTAAGTAGGTAGATAGATAGATGATAGACAGGTATTGAAAGAAGGAATTTGGAAACCTCTAGACCAGCACTAGCTAGTAGAAATAAGGAACAAATGTAAGCCACACACATAATTTTAAATTTTCTAGTAGCGATGTTAAAAACATAAAAAGAAACAAGCAAAATTAAATATATATGTATTTCAATATATCAAATATATTTTCTTTCAGCATGTAAGCAATATAAAAAGTTATTGAGATAATTTACATTATTTTTCCATTCTAAGTCTTTGAAATCTCTTGTGTGTTTTATACTTACAGGGCATCTCAATTCAAACTGGCCATGATGCAATTGTTAAATAGCCACATGTGGCTGGTGGCTACCATACTAGGCAGCAAAGGCTCAGACAATAAATGACAAGGCAGCAATTCATGCAGGAATGGGAAGGATGGGGTATGTTTATAATGTACTTACACGGTGAATTTGACAGATTAGGAGCTGATTTATATCAATAATGAAATACTAGCTGAATATAGCGTTTTCTAGCTTGGAAAACTTGTGGGATGACAGTTCCTCAGCCAAGCCAGGCAAGCAAGTTTAGGGAAAATAAGATGGTGAATGTGTTTGGGACTTGCTGAATTTCAGGTGGAGCCATCTTGAGTGTGATGTGAACAGCATACACTATGTAATGCTTTTATGTTTCAAGTTCTGTTCTGTTTTTTTTGTATACGAACACATATAATCCTCAAAACAACACCATGAGATGGGTATTACTACCACCACCCTCAACATTACAAGTGAGAAACTGAGGTACAGAGAGAATAAGCTATGTACCCCAGATTCTCACAGTCATCAGTTACCAAGCAGCAGAGCAAAGATTGAAACCCAGTTTGGCTTCAGAGCCAAAGGCTACAGTAGGACATTATACTGTCACTCACAAGCACGCCCCATGGAATCGCCCAAACCTGGGTTCAAATAGCTCCTCCTTCACTTACTAATTGTGTGACTTTGTGCAAGTTATTTGATGACTGAACTTTGGTTTTCTCATCTAGGAAACAGGAATAATACACTTATTCCATAGGGTTGCTGAGAAAAACGACTGACATACATAATGTATACAACATGTTCATCACAGCAATAGGTATACTACAAATAGTAAATAGTAGCTACTGTTATTATTACCTATGTTGGGTTTGGAGCTCAATGTAGAACTCCAAATTGGCATATGCATTTCTCCTCAAATACCTAACACACTAACTGGTCTGAGTTCTATCTTTTGAAGAAATGGTTTTGATTCATTAAAGAACTTCCTAGATGAGAGCTATAGGCTGGGATGATCCTGCATCAAAAGCTAAACCAATCATGGGCATTTAGACCATGAGACAGCACAGCTGAGTGTTCATGGGACTTAGACACTGCAGAGAATTGCACGGGAAGTAAAATCTTGCTCTTCCCTTCAGAAAGGAGTCTAAAAGAACAGACTGAATACATCGTGAGAACACATTTGTTTGTGTGCACTTTTATTAGTGATAAAAAAATACGGCAAATAAAAAATATTTATCAAATGGAGATCTAGGTTATTTGGTTAAAGTCCAAGAAAATTTAATCACAGGTCTAGGTTTATCACATCTCCCAGCCAGATAATCTCATTCTTGTATGGGCAGTCATTTGGATATGAAAACAAAAGACAAATTAAATAAAATAAATAACCAAAAACCATAAACAGAGGACATCTTGCTCTGCAATCCCTGGCATTTTTAACTATAGATTTCCAACATGTTAATGTTAATTATGTTCTGTTTCCTGCCAAGCTTATGGTCATGTGATCCAAGTTTGCATTGTAATTATCTTTGCCTTTTGTAAAACACTGCCTTTTTTCTGGATAAGGAGATGTCAGACACAGAACCTTCTAAAGAGTCTTCAAGAAGACCTCAGCAGCCAGCTTGCACTCAAACTCTTCCAGTCTCCCAGTCCATATGTTGAATCAATAAGTGCTCCATTGAACCATCCAATTCAATTATCATCCCTTCCCTCAACACTGTAAATTCCACGTAGGAGGTAGGTCTCCTCTTTCAACTCAGGGCTAAACTAATCAGCCACTTAATGCTCTGAAGCAAGCTTAGTTGATGCTTCTCATCTCAGGTTCCATCAGGAGGCCTGCCTAGGAAACCTCTCCTCTGCAAGATGTTCAAGAAGGCAACATACCTGGCTTGCCAAACAGGCACAGCAGATGAGTAACAAGCATGTTTATAGAGTCTGTGGTGCCCCATCTGTCGTTGATGTCAGTGTTTTCTACTAAAATTGGTGTATTTTTGGCTATCTGCCTCATCCCCTGGGCAGTTCAAACATCACCAGCAGGGCCCAGTGGTCTGAGGAGGCCTCGCTCCAGAGAAAGATAGCTTCTCCATAGGAATAAGACTACTTATTAGAATGTTGCCTGATATAGTGGCAGTGACTGAGCCAGAGGCCTCCTAAAAGAACCAAATGTTCAACAAGAATAACAAGGCACATTAATTAGCTCAGGGACAATCCACCGGAGTTAGATCAGCCAGTCAGGCTTTAGCCCAAGTCTCCCAACGTGCTGGGTAAGACCAGAAAAAGCACTAAATCGTTCTATGCGTCCATCACTGTAACTCCAGGGAGTAAACTTGTTAAAAATTTTTTAAGTTTTTATTTATTTTTGAGAGACAGAGAGCACGAGCAGGGAGGAATAGAGAAAGAGGGACACATAGAATCTAAAGCAGGCTCCAGGCTCTGAGCTGTCAGCACAGAGCCCAACATGGGGCTCGAACTCATAAACTGTGAGATCATGACCTGAGCCAAAGTCAGACGCTTTTAACCGAATGAGCCACCCAGGCACACCCAGGTATTAAACTTGGGAATACAGGGATACATTCTCAACCCATCTGAACATAAATGCACATACACGTGAGACTCCTTTACAATTTGGAAAATTCAGAATAATATTTCAAATGCAAAAAGTATATATTCTATATATTGAGAAGAAAAATGTGGAGAAGGAGAAAAGACCCTTAGAGCACGGTTCTCAAACAAACTTATAGAAACACCTAAGTTGCAGGTTATGCAAGGGAAACCTATGTCATAAGAATCTGTAGGCTAAGAGATTTGTGTGTTAAGAGAATTGTGCTCGTAGAGCAGAATGGAGGAGGGAGAGGGCTTGCTGGCTCATAGATAAGTATTCAGCAAGAGGACGGATCCAAGAGTTGAGTGGTGAGTTGTTAGAAGACCTCAGAAATTCATGCAGCCATGTTAACAAGCTGCATTTGACAATTTGATCCAATGGAAGTTTTTTTGCCTGAATTACAAACCAAACTACATCAAGAAGGTCTCATAAAAAGAGGTAAATTTGTCTAAAGGAAAATGTTGCCAAATCCATTTCTATCCATTAAAACTATGTTTCTCTATGATGGCCAATCCCACACATTCTGTTGGGTTTGCTATTTTATATCCACATTGTGAAGGACTTTTTCCTTTAAACATACACACACACTATACATTTGGCTTCCTGCCTTTAGTCTCTACCTTCTTTAATGAATTCTGCAAATCAACGTCAAAGGCGTTAATAAATATTTCTCTCATGTTGCTTTCCTATTCAAGGACTAACACAGGTTTCCCATTAACTCTCAGCTCGACTCTGCTTTTAGTGGTCTTAAGAAGATGAAACTAGGGGCACCTGGGTGGCTCAGTCGGTTAAGCATCTGACCAGCCCAGGTCATGATCTCGCAGTTCATGTGTTTGAGTCCCGCATCGGGCTCTGTGCTGACAGTTCAGAGCCTGGAGCCTACTTCAGATTCTGTATTTCTGTCTCTCTCTCTCTGCCCCTCTCTGCTCGTACTTTGCCTCTCTCTCTCTCTCAAAAATAAATAAATATTAAAAGAAGAAGAAGATGAACCTAGCTTTGTCTAACCACCTGCCCAGGGTCCAGAACAGAGAACGCTCTCTCTGTGGTCAGAATGAGAGCCCCTTCTTGACAACAGAAGATGCTTCAGATCTGAGCAGCAAGAGAAGCTGAAGCCATGCAGAGAGTAAGGATCCAAATCTTAGAAGACAGTCAAGAAGGCACTGTCAGTGGGAGGGCTTCAAGACAGGCTTGAAGGCAAGGGTTGCTGTTGCAGGCTAGGAATTCTAAATCAAAAAGGCTGGAGCAAGTCCAAGTGCAAATAACTGCAAGATCGCATGCATTTATGAGGTTGGTGGTGGTGAGAAGATCATGAAGAGCGGTCAGGGATGGGGAGGGGAGTCCTAAGTAACTATCTAGAATGGCAGGTTTCGAAGTGTGGTTCAAGGACTCTGAGAGGTCTCTGATACCCTTTCAGAGGGTCTGTGAGGTCAAGACTATTTCATAGTAAGGTTTTTTTTCTTGCCTTTTTCACTTTCATGAACATACAAGGGAGTATTCCAGAAGCTATATGTTATGCGTGATACTGTTATTCAGATGGCTAGTGGAAAGTGTGCCTCCCAAACTGGAAACCTCACTGTTATCCCAACTCTTCTGTGCCCTCATTCCATATATTATATCCTGTTGCTTCTACCTCAGGATTCTCTCTTGTATCTGGTCCTCCCCTCCACTGCCATACTTCGGTCCTTCCTCAGACTCTTTTAGCAGCCTGCCATTTGACTGACTCCTTTCCAGTCTCTTAATTTTAAATCCATTCTCCACAATCAAGTCCTGCATCCACACTCCCATGTGAAAATCTGTGCGGTCTCGCTTATGAACAGAACTAGATCTACATATCTTCACTTATCATACAAGCAAGAACCTGCATAATCACCCCCATCTACGTCCCTTGCCCCATCTCCTGCTACCCTTCTCCCTCGCTCCACTCCTTTCTCCAGCCTGGAGTGAAGCCACAATGAAGTTCTCCAGATTCTTGGAACATGCCAGACTCTTTTATGACTGTGTGTCTTTGTACATGTGAACTCTCCTGAATCCTTCTTTGTTGAAATTTATTAGATGCTATCTTTTCCCTTGTATATTCTATTCTTCCTTTACTTGCTTAGCACAGCCCTTCCCTGCTTCAGAGCAACTGAACATGCTATTTCTCCTTAGAACATTCTTCCCTTCACTCTCTTACATGGCTTGCTCCTTCTCATCCTTTGGTTCTTGGCTGATATCAGGCCAGATGTCCTGCCAGCCCTTTTCCCAATAAACACAGATGTTAAAGCTACATGATCTTCACATATGGCTCTGCCCAAGCACTGTCTGGTCAATGCGAAGTTCAATGGCTAAGGAGTCTCAGTAGGCAAAGTGCATCTATCTCTCTCTCTCTCTCTTTCTCTCTCTCTCTCTCTCCCTCTACTTCCCTTCTTTCCAATCTCTCTCTTTCTCTCCATCCCCTTTCTTTTATATTTTTACTCTCTCTCCCAAAGTCCAATCACTTCAGTCTTAAGAGTCTCCAAGCTTTGACAAAAGGCTCAACTTTGATTAAAACTTCTCTGTGGTGCCTGGGTGGCTCAGTCAGTTAATCATCCAAACAGCCCAAGTCACAATATCACAATTCATGGGTTCGAGCCCCGTGTCAGGCTCTGTGCTGACAGCTCAGAGCCTGGAGCCTGCTTCAAATTCTGTCTCTTTCTCTCTCTCTCCCTCTACCCCTTGCCTGCTCTCTCTCTCTCTCTCTCAAAAATAAACATTAAAAAAGTTTTTTTAAACTTCTCTAGAAGAACACTCAAGTGGTATTGATGATGAACAGCAGGTCATGTAGTTCCCTTCTTTGATATAAAAAAAATGAAGATGGTGTTCATACAAAAAAAGGAGTCATTGAATCAGCCAGAATTGGATGTTGGATATAGAATTTGAAGCCCCAGAACCAGTGATCTTACCTGCATGGTTTCATGCATAAATATAAAGGAGTTGATGAGGAAAGGCATCTCAGCCTGGTCTGGGCTGAGTTGCAGGCATGTTAGCTTGGTGCTCTTGCCAGAACACTGAATACATTTGAGAGTCACAGTTCCCCATCTCCACTGGCCTGCTTATTCTTATTGTGTCCATTTGTTTGATTTTGGTCTGTCTCCTCCTCTGGCAGATAAGCTTTATGAGGTCCAGCATCATGTCTGTCTGGTTCACTGAAGTGCCCCCAACATCTGGCATAATATTTGGCACATAATAATGCTCTATAAACATGTGCTGAATAAATGGTTGAACAAGGGACTTGCTTATTCTTCAAGATCAAGTGAAAATGTTATTTCCTAGGTAGAGGGTCCTCTCCCTTTCTCAAGCAGCTATTAGCTCTTGGCTCTGAGCTTCCATCACACTGCACATTCTGCTGTTACAGAGCAAGGAATCAGATATTTTCTGAGGGTCTATCATGTGCACCGTGGGAGCTATTACTTACATGTTTCTTATTTCATTCTTTCAACAATCCTAAGAGATAGGTATTACTTTCCAGATTACAGATGATGGAACAGGCTCAAAATATCCAAGTCACACAACCAATAATAGGTGATAAAGCCTGTATGCAAAACCAGCTCCATTTCCCTCTTTTGCAAAACTCCTTTACATTAAATCACACTACCATATGGCATGAAGCTTGATGCCATAATGTATCTGTTTACAGGTTAGTCTCACCTCTGGACACAGGGACCATGCATATTCATCTTTGTGTTCCTAGCACTGGGCATGGTGCCTGCCATACCAGGTTTCATATCTGAATTAAAGAACACATGAATGACTTATGTGGGTCCATCTACCAATGGACAGTAGACTTTGTAGCCTCCAGGCCTCAAGGATTGCTCTCAAGGACTGTTGGTATTGACTATGTACTCCCTGGAGATCTTATGCTAGGGTCTCTGCCTGAAAACAAGTCAGGTGCCCTCCAAGTCCCTAGCCCTTAACCCAACCACCTGTTTCTTCTGTCTCTGCCACAAGATTTCCAGATACTGTGTGTGATATTTCTGCTTCATAGGGTATTTCCATCTTAGTGATCAATCCAATACCACAGAAGCATGACTACATGACACATTCCTTTATCACTTGGAACATAAACTATTTTTCTTTATTTGCAGCTGAAGTCACTGCTACCAGTGACTATCAGTCAACAAAGTGAGCTCATGACTCTACAAAATCTTTTGGGAAATCAAAAATAGCATTATCTCTGTCTTCTGATGCTTTCAGGCTTACAAGGGACCTAAAATCACACATGAAACAATTAGAAAATGATACAGAGTCATATGCCAATTTGAGTCATAGTTTGAGGACCTGGCTCTCAGTCTTAAGTTTGGCATAGCTTTAGCTACTCTCAGTTGCACTCCAGAAATCTCTGCACATGCTGTTCACTTCCTTAGAAGCTGACAATCTCCTCAATGGGCACACAGTCTCACATGATAATCATGACCCAGGGTCTGATGCTTTCAAGTATATATTCAGAGATATGATGCGAGAGCATCAGGCTAACATAGCCCATGATTCAGCCCAGACCAGGCTGACATGCCTTTCCTAATCAACTCCTTTGTGTATGAACATGAAATTATAAAGGATAAGATCACTGGTTCCAGGGTTGCACATGCATTTCCAAAGCCTAGTTCTGGCTAATTCAATGACTCCTTTTTTGTGTGACTATCTTATTCCTTGTTTAATCAAGGAAGGGAACTAACTGCAAGACATGCTGCTTGAGTGTTCTTCTAAAGAAGTTTTCATCTGGGACGCCTGTGTGGCTCAGTTGGTTGAGTATCTGGCTTCGGCTCAAGTCATGATCTCACGGTTCATGGGTTCGAGCCCCGCGTCGGGCTCTGTGCTGACAGCTAGCTCAGAGCCTGGAGCCTGCTTCAGATTCTGTATCTCCCTCTCTTTCTGACCCTCCCCTGATTGCTTGCTCTCGCTCTCTCTCTCTTTCTCAAAAATAAATAAAACATTAGAAAAACAAAAAAAAGAAGTTTTCATCAAAGTCGAGCCTTCTGACAAAGTTTGCAGACTTAAGACCAAAGTTATTAAACTTTGGGAGAAAAGGATTTAAAAAATACAAGAGAAAGGAGAGAGTGAGAGGGAGAGAGAGGAGGAGTGCATGTTGCCTACTGAGACTCCTTAGCCATTAACCTTTGTAGACAAGCGTGACCGGCACTTGGACAGAGCCAAATGTGAGGTTCCTGTGGCTCTAACATCTGTGCTTACAGGGAAAGGAGCTGAAGGTCTGATCTGGAACTCTTCATTATAATGTAAATTGAATGCCTTTCTTCTCTCAAAAGAAAAGCTGTGGCCATTTATTAATTTACAAATAGCTGTCCAAGTTCTTACAGGTTTTCTTCAGAATAACTCAGAATAACTATCACTGGAGTTCTAAAGGAAATGTTGGATGTACTCTTTAAAATGTCAGTTCAAAATAAAACAGAACCCAAATGTCCCACTTCATAATGTCCAAGCAAGTCCTATTTTTAGAATGAGGTGTCACTCAACTTGCTGTATAAGGCTGTGCTAGGAACCTCTGCTTTTAGGGAAGTTCCCTGCCCTTCCTTGGAGCAGGACTGTTTCATTTCACATTTATACACCTCTTGATTAACACCTTCTTTCCGTTACCAGAGGGGAAAAAAAAGCTTCACTCTTAGTCTAGGAATTTTCTTAAACATATGACATCATACAATATAAAAACCTAAAAACAAAGCAAAACAGAGCAAATATAACAAGAAGACATGCAGGAGCACATGTACATAAAGTAACATTAGAGATATTGACAGATAAATATAGTTTATGCAGTATTTGCTCTAGTTGGTCAAATAAACAAACAAGATTAAAATAACTTTGCTCATAAAATCAAGTGTGAAAATCAAGGCAGTGTGTCTATAGTGGCAAAAGCATTCTGTTAGATTTGATTTTGAACTCACATTCTCCAATGCAGTAGCTGTGTGACCTTGGGAAAAACATTGATTATTTTAACTGATATTGACTGAGAAATTGTTACATACTAGGTACTGAGCTAGACTTCAATTGACAGTATGTACTTTTACATCATTGTAAAGAATATAGAAAAAACATATAAAACACCTAGACATGGAGTGAGTGACTATAAAAATGGGTATTTTAAAAATAAAAATAGAACATCGTGATAGTACTGCTAGGATATTTAAACCACAATCTAATTCTTTTCTACTCTTAGGGGCATCCGTGTGAAGTAAAAACTACTGAGGAAGTAGCAGTTCTGGTGCATATTCAGTAAGTAAGAAAGTAAAATTAAAAATAGCTAAAGCAACATCATCTTTAAATCAAAGTGAAATCCTAAAGAATGAAAATTATTCAATTTCTCCTTGATGTTATTTGTCTGAGACATTCTATGTTACAAGAAAAGATATATTTTATGAAATCCCTAGACAAAAATTATTATACCTTAGTTCTTGTTCTGTTCTACCTTTACTAACTTGTATTATGAACTTGACCTATTAATTAACTTTTTCCCGTGTCCATTTGACTCATTACAGATGTTATTTATTTGTAATTTTACCTAGAACAATGATAAGTATAATGAGGTATCTAAAGAAGGCTTGATATAATTCAGCGAAACTCTAGTAATTTTATTGAGTGAGACATATAACACATTTGCAATACACATGAATGGACAACACCAATCCACTGGAATTTTCTGGCCCAGTCAGAGATGTCGATGAGGGAAGTTGTTGGAAGCTTTAGGGGGCAATATCAATAGCTTGCTGAGTAACATTCTGTTTCCTGGTTCCTCTGATCCAGCCAGGGCATTTACTTAATGGCTACATGAGATGGAAAAAGGAAGAGCATGTTACAACATTAAGCCTGAAATAGACTGTCGAACAATGTAGAGGTAAAATTACTGGGCCAAATCCCTCTCAGCAAAGTACTATGTTCCCTGCCACCCAAGGTGATTTGGATTAGTTCTAAATCCAGTCCACTGACAGACTAGAGATGGTGGAAATGGCCACATGTGCCTATTATCACTTCTCAAACCTGAGTTGGGCCAACGATATTCCCTATAGACAACCTTGGTACCACAAACGCTAACTGAAATCGGGGTCAAGTTTTTGGGCTACTTTTAAAACCATGTGAAATCTAAGAAGAAAAAAAAAAGACCAAAAATTTTCAGCTCTTATCCATGGGAGTTTGGTCCGGACACTGTTTCCTCAGGTGATCTATGATAGTTGAATTCTGATTTTCAGTACCCTGAATGATCTAGCAGAATGTGTGACAACCTATAGAACACTGGGAATCGATATTCTAGTTTGAGCTGACATTTTTAAACATGTAGTTGAACTTACTTTACTATCTTTGGTTCATAAAAAAAAAGTAAGCTGGCAGAAAAGAGCAAACTGGTATATACACTGTTGTGGTTTCCACAGTGACTGTTGGAGAATAAATGAGAATACCTGTAGCCTGTAGCACAAAACTATTCTTTCTGCCTATTGGTTTTAGAAAGAAGTATAGGGATTTCAAATTATGAAAAGGAAGGCCATTCATGCTGAGGGTGGAGGTTTTTAAGTGTATACGTATGGCAGGGGAGAAGAAAAAGATTTCTTTCATGGAGTCACATACTCGTCTACAGAATTTCTACTTTTAATTCAGTGGAAGTCCGAGGAAAACCAAACACTGTCAGAGGCACAACGTTAAGTAAGATTGCCAAACAGTTAGTCACCTTGGAGGAGCTGGCCTATCCCTGTTCCTCTTAACTTCATTAAAGGCTACAGAATTATGTGGTACATGGCGGTGTTAATGTGAAATATAGCTCAGCAAGCTGGCGCAACCATAAAGGCAGCAAACTGTGGACAGCATGGCACACGGGGATAATGTAAGGTCACTGAACCATGTTCTGCACAGGGCTCAGCCCAGCCAGCAGATGTTAAACAAGACACTTCTGGACGCCTATTCGGCCTTCAGTAAATACTTGTTGATTAACTGATTGACTTACTGATTGACAAAACGGTCACTGGGAATGCCAAGTTGGATGACAGGGCTTTTGACATTAACTCTATTAATATGTCAGAGGCTTAGGCAAGTCTCAACATTTTCCTGCCTCAGGATCCCCATGTCTACAACACAGAGATAATGACTTCCCTACAGCAGTTACAGGAAAAAAGAGAAGAGTGAAAAAAGACAAGATTATTGCTGAAGTCTGAGGCACTCAATCTAGAGGTGCCAGCGCCAGCTTCTGCAAGGAATCAGAGCTTGACAGCTCAGCTGTCAGTCTCCTGAAAGAAGAGACAGAGGGCAAGCCCTGTTCCAGGAGCATGAGGCACAGCCAGGTACATGGGGCAAGCTGGGCTGCAGGGTTGAAGGACTGGCAGAAGCCAGGAACATTGAGCACATAAGCACGATCGCAGTAAGGAAACCTCAGGGATTCTCTAAAGCCTTCCCCCTTCCCCCTGCTATATCCAAAGGCTCTCAAAACTGAGTGTGCATGAGAATCACCTGAGATGATTGCTTCAATTACAGGATTGCCAAACCCTACTCCTAGAGACTCTGAACCAGTAGGGCTTTGTTGGAGTCCCGGAATTTACATTTTAGCAAGCACTTAGGGTGCTCCTGCAGCAAGTGTCCAGGACCAGGACTGGAGAAGCACTAACCTAAGATGGGATCCATCAACTTGGTACTTCTGGATGGCAATGACAAACACCAGTGATGACACAAACGGTTCCCCTATCCAAACAGTTTTAATATTGGATTTCTCAGTGTCTGGGGCCAATGACTTTCAGAAACCATTGACTGAGAACTCATCATGTGAAAAGCATTGAACTAAGGGGTGCAAAACATACAAAGATAAGAACAGTCAAATGCATAGGCTGACTCTGATAGAATTAAGTGCTTAGGCTAGGAGACCTACAGAAGAGAAGGAGTGGTTTTAAATGGTAGGGTCTGGGAAAGCACTTCGAACTGGTGACATCTGAGGTAAAGCTGGAAGGAAGGTAGGATGGCATCTGGTATGAAGCAAGGAACCTCACACAGAGGGGATGGTTTAAACAGGGCATGGAAGCATCAGAATCCAGAGTAATGGCATGTGACTGGCCTGGGGAGTAGAGAAGCAGACAGAAAGAGCACACTAGAAGGATGGGTGTGGTCAGGCCAAAGAAGCTTTCAAGGATGGGATGAAATTTGATTTGGTTTTAAAGTCATTGCATATAAGATTTTGCACAGAAGAGTAACTGAAGAAAATATCTTAATTTTATAAATTTAATTGGCAATATTTAATGCTTACTTTAAACATTATTTTTAGGAGCTAATATAGTCACAGAGCACAGAATTTTAAAGGAACAAGATGGTATATCAGTGTAAATCTCCCCTCCCTTCCACCCTTGTCCCCCAGCCATTTATTTTGGAAACAGCTGATGTCACCAGTTTCTTTTGTACTGGGAGGACTGTTTGGGAAACTAGCTAATGGCCAAATATTGATTGAGCAGGAACAAGGAAGAGAAAGAGATTAATGACAGAGACACCAGTTTGCTGGTTGTTTCAAAGTCTAGGTGATGAAGGCTTGAAGTGGAGTACTGTCACTGTGAATACAATGGAGGTTCTGCATAAACAATTCATAATTTACAAATGGCACAGAAAGAGTCAGTGATGACTGAAATTTTGTCTTGAGACTTGAGGGATAGTAGGGCAGGAGAATTAGTTTGGGACAGAGAGATGGGCAGCTGTGCAGCAAAGTGGATACAGGACATGAAAGTGGACACGACAAATATTCCATTGGAAGGTGAGGTACATAGTTTGCAAGAGAAATGCATACAGGGAGTCAAGGGAAAGAAGTGGTAGTTAAAGCTGCGGGAGTAGATGAACTCAGTAAAAGAGCACACAGGAAGGAGATAAAGGGGATGAATACTGAAAGCTTCCTACATGTAAGGGGAAAGGAGAAGAAGTGGGGCCAAAGAGACTGAGGAGAAATGGTCAGAGGGTGAGTATGTGTGTTTCTGAATCTAAGGAAAGAAAGAGTTTCAAAGAGAGAAGAGAGGGAGAATTTCTTGTCAATGCTACCACACTGGTGATAGACATGTGACGTCATAAAGAGAAGAGATGAGAGGAAATCCCTGGGACACCTGGTGATGAGCAGATTACTAATGAGCTTTCAAGAGTGGTTTGTGAAGAGTGGGAGAAGGGTGGAATAATGCAGGGGAGAGTGTAAAGGGAGGCAAGGATGTGGAGGCCCTATGTAGACCTTTGTTTTAAGAAATCTCCCACAAATGGAGGGGAAAAGGATCGGATCTGGGAAGGTGAACAGGTGAAGAAAACTTTTTCTTCAAGGGTGGGAGAGAAGAGTGGAGTTAGGGAGATATTTGTTGGAACAAGATCCTGGAAGAAACTGAAGGAGAAAAACAGAAGTGAAGGGAGGAAAGCCACAGAGTTCATGCCTGATGACCTTAGCCATCTCAGCAAAGTAGCTGAGGTCACCTCCATGATGGAGGGAGAATGAGTTTGTTTTTTGGAGGTTTTCCAAAAAAAATACAGAAAGGAATTTGATAACACTTGAGATAAAAGAGGGAATTTTCAAGAGACACTGAAGGTCCAACTGAGGTTGGATTAAAGAAGCTCCTCATATGAGGAGCTTCTATTAGCTTCTAGATGATTCTTGCAATTCTCTGTCACAATCACCATCTCAAAAAACCCCTGTGCATCAAGTTAAGAGTTTGGCTTCTTCAGACAATCCGGGAAATACATTCAAAAACTATCATGTTCTTTCTATGGCCCATAAAGGGAAGCAGAATAAGGAATGTGAAATGCCTTCCAGACAGATTTCTGGGAGTCAGTTATCTGTCTCTGTTATTTAGGAAGTTTATGCAGTGATAATTGGAAAGAGAACATACGTTCCTGAGAGAACGTATCTCAGGCTGATCAAGTGCAATTTGTTAATTAACATCATGTGAGAACTTCCAAAAGGTACTAACAAACAATTTATTGGAGATGTGTGGAGTTAGTACATCTTCCTATCATTTGGCTCATTGTAGACATTTCCCTACAGTTCACTACCAGTGATTCTCCAGGGACACAGAGTGCAGTGCCTCTCTACTTCTCTTTCCTCCTAAACCTCCTGCCTTTATCTTCTCTTGCCCATCCTGGATTGGCTCCCAAAATACAGAATAAAGGCAGAGAGGCAGCTCTCCTGCTTAGGTTAAAAGAGGTAGCAATAGGGATATGTTAGTTGTGAAAAACTATGTGTCCCCAGGAAGAACATAAGGAACTGAAAATATATGCAGGATTTTGTTCCTAGGTCAATTATGGGTTGTATTTTGGTTTGGATTTTTTTTGTTTTTATACTGTCCAGGACTTTTTTTTTTTTGAGAGCACTCGGTTTTATTTATTTTTTTTATTTTTCATTTACACAAATGTTCTTGAAGTTTTTATTTTAATTCTAGTTAGTTAACATAGTGTTTTCTTAGTTTCAGGTGTACAATATAGTAATTCAACACTTCTGTACAACACCCTGTGCTCATCACAAGTGCCCTCCTTAATCCCCATCACCTATTTACCCATTCCCTCACACCCACCCCTCTATAGTTTGTTCTCTATAATTAAGCGTGTGTTTTTTGATTTGCCTCTCTCTCTCTCTCTTTTTTTCCTTTGCTTGTTTATTTATTAAATTCCACATATGAGTGAAACCATATGGTATTTGTCTTTCTCAGACTGATTTATTTCACTTAGCATAATACTCTGTAGCTCTATCCACGTTGTTGCAAATGGCAAGAGTTCATTCTTTTTATGGCTGAGTAATATTCCACTACACACACACACACACACACACACACACACACACACACACCACGTTTTTATCCATTCATCAATCAGTGGACACTTGGGCTGCTTCCATATCTTGGCCATTGTAAATATGGCTGCTATAAACCTAGAGTTGCATGTATCCTTTTGAATTAGTGTTCATATATTCTTTGGGTAAATACCTAGTAGTACAATTGGTGGATCTTAAGGTAGTTTTATTTTTAACTTTTTGAGGAACCTCCATACTATTTTCCACAGTGCCTGCACCAGTTTGCATTCCCATCAACAGGAGAGCACTCCATTTTAAATCTCTTTTTCATATGAATGGTTTATATTGTGCCTGCCTCAAGCAATTGTTATATAAGAAAACAATGTAAGTACATTTAAAATTAGACATGTATTCCTTCATCCTTAAATTTGAAATGACTGCCAGAGACTGTTTTCTCATTGTTTATGGTTTATACCCTGAATTACAGTGATGTGTATTGGAAAGTCACAATGCCTATTTCCTCCTTAGGTGACATATTGGTCAAAAAATATGCTCCTAAGGCTATGCTGCCCTCAAGTGGTCGAGTAGGAGAATAACCAACTAGTTTTTTTCCAGAGGGAAATTCCAGCCTGACTCATTTGACTTAAGCATTAACTCTACACAAAAGGACAGAAGGAAAGAAGAGAATATGGGAGGAAGGGAGGAAGGGAGATTGACTATTATGTGCCAAGTCTGAGGGGCATGAAAGAGAAGGAAGGTTTTATGTCCCAATATTCCTCCAAAAAGTACAATAGCAACAACCACAAGCTTGTTTTTTGTGAGGTATAGAGTAATTGGCTGCATGCACGTGGCCATGGCGATACAGCTTTGGGATCTAAGTTGAAGTGGCTCCTTTGGGCCTCTGGGGCCAATCCTCAGCTGCTCTAGGGCAACCCCCTCATCAGACCTCATGACATCATCTTCCACAACTAAGGATTTACAGTTGTTTAGAAACAATGCATTCAGGGAAAATTCTCCCTCTTGTGGCCAAGACCTCAAAAGGGAGCCCAGTAATCATCATGATTACATTAATCACAAGGAAGGCTGTGGAGGATGGTATTGATGTGGATGGCCTATAATGGCAGCTCTGAGGGGGCTCTGCTCTAATTGGCCACCATCAAGGCCCTCTGATGTGTATGGTTAGTTTCCCAGGTTGTTGATAGAGAAAGGAGACCACCCATCAAAGAGACCAGCAGACTCAGTTTGCTGGGTTGTTCTGGGCTTTAGCAAGCCGGTCCATTGCAGGGCTGTTAGGCTAACTCAGCTAGAAAGCCCATCCTGGAACAGGTCAGCCAACTAAAAATACACACTGTGGTCTGTCACATTGTTTCTGGTGCTTTGGGTGATTTCAGTTCCTTGTGAATCTCCTTCAATAATACAAAAACTGTAGCAAGGAAAATACTAGTTCTCAAACACTGCTCTTGAGTACAGAGATGAAGTGGGATAGTCCAATAAGTAAATGGAATTCTTTCGGTAGCAGTTATCTGTGAAAAAAAGCCCTGGAAAGGACTCAGTGCTTAGTAAGCTGGGGTCTAGAATTAACTCTGCCACACACTCATTACATGACCATGAGCGGGTCACTTAATCTTTCTGGGCTCAGTTTCTTCATCTGCAAACTGTGACATTGAGTTCAAATTAGTGGATTACAGACTGGTAAGTGGAGAGGGTGTGCCTCACAGGCTATCACCATGACACAGGGTCTATTCTTCCCTCCCTCTTTAAGCAACCAGGCCCACGTGGATTCATTTTATAAATCAGACTTTGAAAACCAATGGATTAGATGGTCTATACATCTTTCCTTTCCAGCTACATTATACTGTGATTGGGAAAGATACTTGAAATGTGACAGCAACACTTATTGACGAAGTTCTTATTCTTTTTTATGGAATCTTTTTTAAAAATTATTAAGTATAATTTACCTACAGTGTTATATTAGTTTCAAGTGTACAATATAATGATTCAACAATTCTATACATTACTCAGTGCCCATCACAATAAGTGTAATCTAATGCCTCTTATCTATTTCACCCATTCCCCACCCCCATCTCGTCCCTTACAACCACCTGCTTGTTCTCTGTATGTAAAAGTCTGTTTTTTTGTCTTTGTTTGTTTTGTTTCTTAAATTCTGCATATGGCTGAAATCATATAGTATTTATCCATATCTAATTGACTTATTTCACTTAACATTATATCCTTTAGTTCCATCCATGTTGTTTGCAAATGGCAACATTTTATTATTTTCTTATGGCTGATTAATATTCCATTGTGTATATATACCACATCTTCTTTTTTTATCTATCGATATACACTTGGGCTGCTTCTATATCTTGGCTATTGTAAATAATTCTGCAATAAACATAGGGGTGCATAAATCTTTTCAAATTAGTGTTTTTGCTTTCTTTGGGTAAATACCCAGTAACCCAGTAGTGGAATTTCTGGATTAAATGGTAATTCTATTTTTAATAGGAACTCCATACTGTTTTCCACAGTGGCTGTACCAGTTTGCATTCCCACGAACAGCTCATGAGGGTTCCTTTTTCTCCACTTCCTCACCAACGCTTGTTATTTCTTGTGTCTTTTTTATTTTATTCTTTATTTTTTATTTTATCTTAGAGAGAGAGGGTATGTGAGTGGGGGAGAGGGGCAGAGGGAGAAAGAGAGAGAACCTTAAGCTCAGCATGGAGCCCAGTGCAGGTATTGATCTCAGGAACCATGAGATCATGACCTGAGCTGAAATCAAGTGTCAGACGCTTAACCGACTGAGCCACCCAGGTGCCCCAACCTTATGTCTTTTTTTAAACATTAAAAAAAAAATTTAATGTTCATTTATTTTTGAGACAGAGTGTGAGCCAGGGAGGGGAGAGAGTGAGAGAGTGAGACACAGATCCAAAGCAGGCTCCAGGCTCTGAGCTGTCAGCACAGAGCCTAACACAGGGCTTGAACTCACGAACTGTGAGATCATGACCTGAGTGGAAGTCGGACACTTAACTAACTGAACCACCCAAGTGCCCCATCTTTTTTTTTTTTTTTTTAATCTTAAGTGAAATCACATATGGCTCTAAACCCAAACACTCTCCCATAAAATGAGTCCAATCTGACTCTGGGATGATTCATGTGTGTGTGTGTTGGAAGAGGAGAGAAGAAGGAAGGAGCATGAACCACTATGCTCCCACAGCTCGTTGAAGGATGCAGGCCAAGGAAAGAACTAGGTAGAACTTACCAAGCAAACACCAGATAGTTTGAGGTGTGTGGGTATGTGGTTATACCCTGCCAGAAAAGTCAGCCAGAAAATGGTCATGGCTGAGGAATGGTCTGGAAAAAATAGGAGGGAGCATAAGCAGATCAACATCTCTCATCACTCTGTGCCTCAAGAACATATAATTATAAGGTCATATACATTGTAAAGTAAAATACTCTTTTTTATTTTTTTAAATACTTTTTAGAATTGAAAATGAAGATTTCCAGAAAAGAGAGGAAAATGTTCTACTACATTGTACATGCGGATATGTAGCATTATTAGTAGCAGTCATCATTAATAAAATTAATATGATTTATTTTCTTCCAGAAAATCTTCCTCTTGTTAGCTTAAAAATAGGATATGATATAAAATGTGTACAACTTTATTTTTCAAACACAGAGTGCTTTTTCCTCTGTAGTGTTTAAGTCAGGATGATACAGGTGGATGAGTGACAGTTGGGCTCTAGTCTTCTCTCTTGATAACAGGGGATACAGATTAAGCAACAGATCGAGGGACTCCGAATCATGAAATATCCACTGTTGTCATTCAAGTATGCTGAGTGCAGAAAAATATGACCTTCCTCTTGGTGGTTTCATATCTCTTGATATATTTATTAAGAGATTATAATATGTGAAAGTAATTGCCCAAACTGTAGTTCCTAGTTATATGAATTTCCGAGGTCTGATTTGTATGCCTCTCCATTGATGCCTCTAGTGATACCCCATTATTATGCTAAAAATGTAGTACAGATACAGTGAGAGAATATTCATCCAGTGAACAAATATTTATTGAGCACATAGTGGAGGAAAGGCATTTAAGTAAACAATACAGATATACAAAGATGGACCAGGCATAGTCCTTGCCCACAAAGCATGTACAGTCTAGTAAAAAACGTTGTGTCTGAACAACTACAAAATAAGGCAGTATATAGTGACCACTAGAAACACAGGCTAATAATACGTGCTTCTGATATAAAGCTGAGGGTAGGATTTTAGGTAATTTGCTTGGGAAAGGGTTTATGAAGTAAATTGCATTTGGTCTGGGCCTTGAAGCATACATAAAATTTTGTAGGTAGAGATGGGAAGAGAGAACATGCCAGACAAGAGTGGCATGAACAAAGCTATAGCAGTAGGAAAACATGACCAACGTACAATGGACAGATAGGCGGGCAGAGAGGTGCAGAAGGAGTGGTAGGGAGAGGGAGGTGTAGAAGGCAAGTTTTAGACAGGAAAGTTGGGATTATGTTATAGAGGTATTTGTATTTTGTGCTGAGCCGGTAAAAGGTGTTGTCCGGGCTGCAACCGTGGAAACAATGTACAGAGTGATTTAAAAGAGAAAGTGATAATCCAAGAATGCCCCTAGAAGACTATCATGTTAGTGCAGCTGTAAAATGATAAAAGTCTGAGCTAGAGTGATGGCATTGGAAATGGTATGTGAGTGTGTGTATGTGTGTGTGAAAAATGGAACTCAGGGCACGTAGGTGGTTCAGTCCGTTAAGTGTCTGACTCTTAACTTCAGTTCAGGTCATGATCTTACAGTTTGTGATTTCAAGCCCTGTGTCTGGCTCTGTGCTGGCAGCATGGAGCCTGCCTTGAATTCTCTCTCTCTTTCTCCCTATGTCCCTCCCCTGCTCTCTCTCTCTCCCCCCACCCCAAAATAAATATTTAAAAAAAAGAAATAAAAATGGAATTTAATTCAAGGCTACTATATACAGTAAAACAAATTGGACAAGAGGGAAAAGGTTAGAGTCCTACACATAAAAAGGTTATAGCAAATTTTTGACAGATGGGCTAAATATATGTGTGTGTGGTGTCAGAAATAATTAATGTGCAGGTACATTTGTACCCATAATTAGCCAGAAAGTCCTGGCATCTTTTTTCCAAAGTAAAGAACATTTTTTAAAACTGAAAGCAAAAAGGGGCTCCTGGGTGGCTCAGTCAGTTAAGTATTCGACTTCCACTCAGGTCATGATCTCGTAGTTAGTGAGTTTGAGCCCCACGTTGGGCTCTGTGCTGACAGCTCAGAGCCTGGAGGCTACTTCAGATTCTGTGTCTCCCTCTCACTCTCTGCCCATGCTTCACTTGTGTGTTCTCTTTTTGTCTCTCTCTCTCAGAAATAATAAATGAATAAAATTAAACAAAAACTAAAAGCAAAAAAAGTAATAATAATAATCTGGAAGCAGGGAGATGTGATTGGGTACTAATAATCATTACTATGTAAATGAGGTTGAGTATTTTTCCATTTCAGCAAATTACTAGAACAAGTGGAAAATCCACTAGAGTACAGATATTCAGTCCATAAACAGAACAGGGTACTATAAATTACCCTGATTACTGGTGACAAGAATGATGTGTAGCCAAAATTTCCCTGCAAATGGCTTGTTATGTTTTTCTTACAAATAAAGAGAAATGGTTATTAGACTCAACTCTTTTGTGTTTTACTTCCCTTTTTACTATGCTAGTGACAATGTTTTATTTTAGATGTAACTAGACAATTGAAGAAAATAACTATCTAAAATTCCAAAAATTAAACAAAATGGTAACAAGATGTAGTCATCAAATCAATCACCAACTGCAGGTTGAATGCTCACTATGAAGGCGACTTTGGGCTAAATTTGGGGGGAACCATGAGAAAGAAGAGACTCAGATTAACCATAGAGAGGCTTGAAATTTGGTTAAACAAATCTGCTTAAAAAATGAGAGAAAACTAAAAATCAATTTAATTCTAACATTGTAGGCCATGGACATTATCAAGGAATTCATCCAGAGAACTTAGAAAATTTCCAGTCCTCAAATTCCAAAATGATATGTAATTCCCCCACAAAATGTTCATGCCACAGCAATCTGATATCATCAAAGCTATGTTGGACTATGATGGAGGCCAATTTGCTGGGTTCACTCTCTTGGCTAGTGACTGACTACCTCAAACCAGTTTTGCATAACTTCTGTGGAAGTTATACTCTTGCAAAATTACAAATGGCAATGCCATAAACCTTATGGATTACTTGAGAGAAGTCAAAACTGGGATTGCTAATACTATACATGGTCAAGTAATTAGCAAAATGCCTGTTCAAAGGAGGCAAAAAGAATGTAGAAATCCCGAGAACAGAGTTGATGCTTCACAGAAGAGGTGCAGTTGTGTTGAGAATGAGTTGTGTTTAGGATTGGCAGAAATAAGAGGACGGAGGAATGGAGAGGGGAGAAAGAAAAAGGACGAAGGAAGGCATCCCAGCGAGGAGTCAGGCCATGCCTGATTTCTTGCCTCTGGACTCTTCCCACCCCCAGGCTTAGCACCACCTCAACCTGAGGTTCAAAGCTTTTCTTAGGCAGAAGAGATTTCAGAAGTTCTGGAAGAGAGCAGTGAGACAATTATTAAATGGTAGGTGCCATTGCAGGCATTTTATTTAATCATCATGACAAATCTATAAAATATTTATTATTTTCCTCATTATTATATGTGAAGAAATCGAGGCTCACAAAAATTAAGGAACTTGCATACGATCATACAGTTAGTGGCAGGAGGATAAAATTCAAGTCCAAAGGCTTTTACCATGGTAGATTCCCTCTCAGACTTTGGAACAGAAATTCTTAGCCCTGTGTTTTTGGGACATAGGACTGGGTCACTTGATGCTGGTTGGTGCTGAATGGGTGGCCTAGTTTTCACAAGCTTCTGTCTTATTATAGAGAACAAATCCTGTAACTATATTTCTGCTCGTCTTACTCTTTGTGATTTAATCCTGCCCTTGATAAATTGCATGATAATCCTAGCCCTTCTAGGATGGGAGCCTTGTCTTGCTATTGTCATATCTCCTCCTCCTTCCAGGGACGAAAGTCCTACTCTTGGATTTCACCAAGAATTCTTGGACCCTGCTACCACCTGTAAGTAGATATTCCAGGTTCTGTTTGTCTATATCCCTAGATTTCTCAGAATGGCTGTCTTAGATCCTTCATCTCTGTCTGTCATCCATATAGTAGTCCGTTTCTGCTCTTGAAGTTTGGCTTCTTCTCAGGGGAACTACTTGCCTGGACTGCCCCAAATTTTCTGTTCCCATACTTGGCTCACCTCTATTCTATTTGTTAGACTTGTCTTCCCTCTAGTACTAGTACTAACTAGATTTGGGAATCTTTCTCCCAAATTATTTATCATTCCATGTGCAGGTCCTTTGTCCAGTTCCTTTAGCCATGTAACTGGGCTGTGTGTGACCCATAATGTAAGCATGGCAGAACAGTAGTGGGAAAAAGCAGAATGTGTTCTGGAGAGGTGCAGAGCTGACCTAACAGGGGTGGGAGAGTGTGTGACAGGTGTTGAAAGTAAAGATGGATTAGTGGGGTAGGACCACATTAAAAAGTTTTTAATGACAGGATGAGATCTTAGATATAAACCAGTAGTGATGAGTAATTATTATTGGTTCTTAGGCCCCCTAGAGAGATTAATCAGTACGCAGGATGGACTAGAGAGAAGACTGAAGACAGAGAAACAAGGAAACTATTAAAGTTGTGCAAACAGGAAGTGATGAGAGCCTGGATTAGAGTTCATCTGTGATAACCCACAGGGAAGAGATAAGAGACACGATTTGAAGCAAAAACTATAGACTCAGGAAGAGACCAGATTTATTGGGAAGCAGAAACCAAAAATGATTGAAAATTCATAATTATGGTGGTGTCATAGGTAGAAGCAAGGGAATCTAGGAAGGGGAATCAAATATTGGGAAATAAAAATAAAACACATTTAGCTCTCCTTCCAAGATGTTTCATTAAGAACACTAATTATGTTTGAGAGCATTGCTAGCAAGTATTCAATCAGAGGGGTGTGTTAAAATCAGTTGAATTGTCAAAATGAGACTAGAAGGCAAATGAGAGATCAGGGCTAAACACACCAATTTGGGAGTAGAAGCCATAAATATGGATGAGGAAACTGTAAGGGAATTAAAACCTAATTTGTCAAAAATCCCAAAGTTTTACACAATATTCTTCTGGGTCTGGGCCTCTTCTAGGCTGGTGGCCAAGAACGGGCAAGAGAGATACAGATGGACTGAATAAGCATAAATAAGAAAATATGTTGTATATCTTGGCTCTAAATAAAAAATCCACCTCTCTACCTACAGATGGTCTTTCTAGTGCATGAGAACTTTGATGATATTATGCCTGGATGAATGTTTCTAATCTCATCCCACTGGGAAAAGCTGTGGATACTACTCAAGGGATCACTCCCTTTAGGTGCTAAAATGTATTCTCCCACGAGAGGTGTCTAAATGTCTCTTTTCTTACATTAAATGCAATAATTACCTGAGCTTAACCCTCATCTGTGTTTATTTCTTATTCTTAATTCTCCTTTCCAAATTTATATCATGTGACCACAATAAGCAAGCCATTAATTGTTACAGTGTCCTAACCTGTAAAATGGGAACAGTAAGAGCCGATTTCCTTTTTGGTGAAGAAAAAGGAATCTTAATTCAATCAGAATTTACACTTTGAACAAGATGTTCTGAGGGACTGCGGATTGCTCATTTTGGCATGGTAATTTTTAGCTTGTGTACTCAGAGATGACTGACTGGGGTAGCCCATATAACTTTTATGTAACTTCAGGACCAAACTAGGCTCCTTTTAATTCTGATCCTAATTAAAATTAAAAAATAAAAGGAAAAAAGAGAAAAATGTGGATCTTTATGGGGGGGTTCTTTTGTGGGGAGGGAAGTTTTGGATATGAACTGGCATTTGCCCAACAGTATTCTGGGTTCAGTAAATAACTCAGCACACATGGATTAACTTTCCAGTGAAAAACACAGAGCTTACAAAGTAAATGGAAAGTACTTGGCAGGACACATATTTACATTTGAGGAACGGAAACCTGGGGGGTAGTTGGCCAAACCTGATTAACACATCCTCACTCATCATATAACAGAAATTGCCAGTTATCACTGGCACTGTGCTGTGGTCTTTCTCAAAGAAATCAGCACCACCCTGAGAGGAAGCCAACTTCTGCGTGAGCTGTGTGTGTGTGCTCGTGTACAAACTTAGTGCACAGTTATGCCTTACAGGTGAAACAGTCATTGAATAAATGAAGGCCTCTTAGAATATAGAAACCACTTTCCAAAATGCAGGGAAAAAATCTTGTATTTGATGTGTGTGCTATGATTCTCTGCTTTAAGAAATGAGTCTTTTCTCATTGTGATAACATTTTTAGCACAGTAAGTGAATGAGACTCTTCAGTCACACAGCTAATAAATGACAGAACAGAAATTCAAACCTGTGGCTGTTTCATTTGAAAGTTCAAAGATTTCCACTACATTTGCCACCTGCAAGAAAAAATGATATAAGTGGAGAGACAAAGCAGGAGGCTGGTGGGGAACAGCTAGCCTACAAAATATGTATTGCTGACTGTATAGCCAAATCATTACTAACATTCAAGGCAAGGCATTAAATTAGCAAACACTCACCCTGTGATGAAAAATAAACTCAGCCTCAGACAGATTGTAGTGGCTTGCCCAACATCACAGAGCTAGTACCTGGGAGAGCCAGGATTTGAACCCAGAGATATGTAACTTAAGAGGGAGTAGGCAAAACATTTTCACCTATGATACCCCTTTAAATCCAATGACAATCCTAGGAGAAGAATGTTGGAAATGATAGAAAGAAACTGGAGTCAGCACATAAGAGTCAGATTTGCGAGGCCTCCTTATGAGTTATTTCAGACAAATAAACTCTTGCATCTTGGAAGGAGGGGGAGGTGGAAAGAAAAAAATATATAAAATATTTTATGTTCCCAAATGGGAAACATAAGGGTATACATTTTGAATGCAAGCTCAGATTTCTTTTTGTATGTATGGTAAATAGTATTCTGTCTTCTTTCGTTCTTTGATGTTCCGATGAGGGTCTCCATCAGAAGAAGTTAGGATAACTCCTACATCAGAATTCCTGTAGAGATTACAAGTAAATCTGCAGTGGTGTTCAGGACAATTTTCAGAGCGCCATGAAGGTCACCAGGGCTGCATTGTGAGGTCTACGCCTCAGAATAATTCAGTGTTGGGGACACCATTATTTCCCTTCTCATACTTTCTCAAAAAAGGGGAAATTCCATTCCTCTCACAGATGGGACAATATACTTCCAGATGCCTCCTGTCACTTCTTTCATGGAAAGAGGGGCTAATTTGATTGGTGGAGAGCCTGAACACCATTGAACCATGATTTTTCCAAACATGGTTATTGAATGGAAAAGTTTGTGACGGCCAATCCTTTCTCTTGCTGTCTTGCACTGGCTGTGCTCATGGGTAGTGGGGCCACTTGTGCTTCAAGATCCATGAAGCAACTAAACTTTCCCCAGGTAAGCCCAGCTGGGCTTCTGTTCTCCTTGCCAGCCTTCTTGTCTGTGAATGGGTGAGTTGGGTTGGCCTGTCACTAAAGGCCAAGTAGCCTTAATAAATGTTCATTCCCTACAAGGAAGCACTAGTTTAGCCTCAGGTCCAAGTCACATTGTCTAGTCCACCTTTACTGTGAGTAAAATTGGTAATTTGAAGATAAAATCTCTAAAAGGAAGGTGGGATGTGTGAGTGTTATTCTAAGCCTAGAACATTTGGGACCTTTGAGATAGGCATTTCACTCCTCTGCTGTCTTAAAAACCTTGGCATAGCATAACCATCAGCAGGATCTGGCTCCTTATTCTTAAGAGTCATGGGTTTGTTCTGCTTCTTTCTTTGCTTCCTGCATAAAAGGCACATAACAAATATCTGTTGATTGATTAGAGTAAGTTGCTAAACAGCAACTGGTGTTTGAATTAATCCTACATGAGCCAAAACTGCTGGCCTAACGCACAGAGCAAATATCTGAAATCAGACATAGTCATCTTCATACCAGAGAACAACATGCTGTATTTTAAGATGAAGGGGGAGGAGAAAGAGGAAAAGGTACTGATGGGTCTCACTGGCATGAGAAAGTGCTCAGTCTAAAGGCCACTCCAGTTTTCTGCCACCTCTCAGAGTGTTATGCTATCAGCCGGGCAGGTCCAAAGAGGTAAATGGTCATGGGACTCAAAACAAATGAAAAGATTCAGTGTACCCTGAAATTTACATTGATGTTCCTCTGAGAAAAAAGCACAAGGGACCTTTGTGATTAATTGGTTCATTCATTCATTTACTGACAAGGAATTATAAAGCGCCTACTCTTTTAGGTAAAACAGTTTTCTCTGCATATACACATACTTCCAAGAGGAAAGGAACCTATAGGAAGCCCGATGTGGTCATAGGTCAAATCATACCCCCCAAGTCAACTTTACCAGTAACAAGCTTATTTGTTTTAGCTTCACCTGTCTAACTCTGGTCTATTTCTTTTTTTTTTTAAGTTTATTTATTTTTGAGAGAGAGAGAGACAGAGTGTGAGCAGGGGAGGGACAGAAAGAGAGAGGGAATTTCAGAATCTGAAGCAGGTCTAGGCTGACAGTTGTTAGCACAGAGCCAGACGCTGAGCCTGAATCCACGAATCACGAGATCATGACCTGAGCAGAAGTTAGACACTTAACCAACCTAGCCACCCAGGCACTCCTCTGGTCTATTTCTTTTTTTTTTTTTATGTTTATTTATTTTTGACAGAGGGAGAGAGAGACACAGTACAAATGGGGGAGGGACAGAGAGAGAGGGAGACACAGAATTTGAAGCAGGCTTCAGGCTCTGAGCTGTTGGCACAGAGCCCGACGCAGAACTTGAACTCACTTACTGTGAGATCATGACCTGAGCTGAAGTCGAAGGCTCTAACTGACTGAGTAACCCAGACGCCCCCACCCCCTGTCTGTTTCTTAACTGGTTCAGAAATTAAAAGAAGAAGAGGATGATTAATTGCCCCCCAAATTTTTAAAACATGCTTACTGAATAAAAAACAATTTTATGGGACTTTTTCTTAAAACATTTCTTAGTGTAGACAGGTTTCCACCAACCACATTTTTGGTAAGTACTGATGACAGTAGTTGGATGTTACACTCCCTGCCACATTCATTCCTAGGATGCAACTAGCTGAAGAACCATGTTAGCCCTAGCATGGAGGAGACTAAAAGAAGTTGTCCAAATAGAAGGTCACTCTGCTTCCACACGGAGATGACCAGTGAAGACAGGTTGTGCATGGCTACGTTTCTCAAGAAGTTTAAGGTTTCCATTCAGGACTTACATATATGGAAAGATGATAAAAGTTCCTGTGGTAGGGCCCCCTCCCTAAAGAAAGAAAAAAACCCTCAAGGCAACCTGGCTATACGAGTACTTGACAACATTCCTCACAACCGTGTAACATGAGACCCCTTAATCAGACTGCACATTTGTGTGTTACTATATATGGAAGACAAAGAAGTAAAAAATAAATAAAAAACTATGCCACGTGCGTTAGGGGCTCAGTTCTTTGGGTACGAACCCAACTGAGCAGTGCCGGCAGGAATAAAGTTTCTTCCTGGAAAGAAAAGCCTTGGTGTCACAGCTCTCTGTGCGAGAATCCTGCTACATTCCAAGTTGCACACCATACAGTATGACTTCAATGACTTAATCCTAGAAAACTCCTGAAGCAAATATAACTAAATGCCTATCTTAACCATAACAAAATGAAAATCTTTATCAAAGCGTTTAACTTTGAACAATCACTTCCTATGCATTCCTTATGTGGCATTTGAAGACTTCAAGCAAAGCACTTTCTGTATTCCTGTTATTTTCAAAACATATTCTTGGTAACCAAACAAACTAACCCGCTAAATAGGATTATTGACTCCTAGGCCAGTTAAATGTCAGAATCGTCCACCAAAAAATATGCACCTTGGTTCTGGAGTGTTGGATCTGTAGCTCTCTGTTTTGGCAGTAATTGGATATAGTAGAACCAGTTTTCTATTACCATCCCTCCAGAGTTATAAAAATAAAGTTATCTGCACTTGTAAGTATATTTATCTTTCTAAAGTTTATAAACACATTTGTGATTGGAGAGCAAAGGGGGTGGTTAGGGTAGATACATACATCTTGTCCAAGGGACGTATCAAATTTTTAAAAGGTATGTAGTAAAAGAGAGAGAGAGAGAGAGAGAGAGAGCTGAGGAGTACTACAAGCAGAATTAGTCACTAGTGACTGTGTCATAGATCCTGATCAGAACAATCAGACTACTGAGACTCCTGATTGGCACAAATGGAAGCACAATATTTGGAAATTTCTCAAATATTGTTTATCTATTTTGCTCCCACTAAATTGTGAGCACCTTAAATCAGAAATGCAGTTTATATTCATCTATAAGTTTGTGCCTGATACATAGTAGGCACTTGACAAATTGTTAAGTGAATAAAATCTGTTGATAATTTATAATTCCGGGGTAAAATAGATTTCAGGTAAAGCTTTTGCTAGATGAATAATGATTACAAATAACAAGCACATCTCCAGGAAGGGTCATGAATATCTTTTATTATTAAACAGAAGCTCTAGGTAACAGACATACATGGCATTTAATGTTGTTAATTAAAAGTAGATGAAGCTATAATTGAAACTATGAAAGCACCCAATCTTTTCCTTACGGTAAGCACCAAATACTTAAATGCAAATAATAGAACATTCCCACAAAGCAATTCTATTAAGCTTCATTTCACGTTTTCAAAAAGCAAAGTTCTCATCTGTTCTGTTGCCACTTGTATTAATTTTTAATGTTTTAAAGAATAACAGGAATTGGGGCCCTGGTTGGCTCAGTAGGTGGAGAATGTGAACCTCAGGGTTGATCCTGGGTTGTGGATTCAAGCCTCACGTTGAGCATAGAGATTACTTAAAAATAAAAATCTTAAAAAAAAAACAAGTATTAAAAAATAAACTCTGTAATCAACTTCTAAACAAACAGCTCTTTCTGTATATATTAATGATCTTATAGAAAGAACACTCAGGACTTAATAAAACCCCAGAAGACTTTAGAAAATCCTGACTCACAAGAACATAGTGCTTATTTGGTTTCAGGCCATTGGCTACTACATTGTTGAGATTTTCCAAGTCATATAATGTTACACTTGGCATACAGAATATGCCAGAGAGCATTAATAACAATGACCATAAATGCAAGTTGGCCTTTCCCAGTCAGATGTAAGGCTAAGCTTTCCAAATCTAGGCAGCAGAGGGCAGTGAAAGCACTGTTAATTGATCATATAACCGTTTTATTACAATCTGGAGAAAAATATTTCCTTACAACTGCATTTTCCATTTTAAACACCACACACGTAAGTGGTTTGCAAAACAATACATCTTTAGTCTCAGATGCATTTTGAAGCCATATAGAACGTTTAGGAAGTGCAATGAGATCTCTCCAGCATTTCAGGGACTTACAGTTCACGTTATTATAACAGAAAAATGTTTTAGAGGATAAGACTAAATTGTGAGCTTGGTCTAAAATTTACCTATGTGGTGTAGGAGACACTAAAACTGTGCTAACCTATCAGACAGAGTGTTGTGCTTATATTAGCATAGAGTTTAAGAGATTCAAGGGGCCCTTAAGGTCCACTGGTGGTCATGGAAAGGTTACTAGAGTCTCTCAACTGGACAGTGGCCAAGGTATAATCAGAACAGAGATCCTCTCACTCCTCTCACTTTAAAGTTTTTGCCGCACAGGATTTTGTAATACTTAAGAGCTAGCCTTAGGACCTCTGATGTTTTTCTCAGGGTTCAAAGGTGTTAGGAATCCTCAGTTGAAAAATGCAGTAGTGTTCAAAATCACTCCAATCTTGTTTCTGCAAAAGTTCTCAAGAGATGAGGACAAAATAAACCCACATTTTAATGTTACCCATTTTAATCAATATATATTCCATAATTTTCAAAAGTAAGACCCAGTCACTCCCTGACCCCAACCCCAACTAAGAAGAAGACACTGTTCTTTTAATCTCAGCAAATGCATGCATGTCTGGCCCAGTTCTTGGCATGCTCCAGCACTGTATCAGGGTTAGAAATTTTACTAAAGAGGATTGGACGTGGCTATGAATGCTTTCTTAGCTGTGACCTTCTAAAGCCTGGTCTTCAGTCCGAAAGATCTGTCACTCACTTTCCTTACAGAATTAGGTATGTCAACATCAGGGGAAATGGTTAAATGACTAATGGTAAAATAATAATACCCACTTTAGGAGAGAAGATCTCCGTGAAGCCACACACGGCTGTAACAGTTAGAATGAAACATTTTGCCTCTGGACTTTGTTGATCTGTCTGGAACACATGATGTCTGATTGGCATTAGCAAGCTCCAGGGTTACCAGTGACATTCTCCTGACCCTGCAGGAGTTCTTCCTTCTTTAAAGAACACACACTAAGCCTGGCGTCCAGGACCTCTTTCTTTCATTTTCACTAGTTGGCTTCTCAGCCTGCTTGCTCTGTCCTAAGTCTGTAGTCTTTCAGCAAGTCAAGGGCCAGGCTGAAATCCCAGAGCAAATTCCTCCAAAGCCAAACAAGGAAATGTTCAACGAGTCTTTGGAAACCAATAACCAAGAGCACTAGGTTATCTTATTTGGAAGTTAATATATTGGATGTTATACATTTTTCACCAAAATTAGACATTTTATGGATTAGTGTATCTTCATTATATTCAATTCTCTAACAAAAGTTAAAGATGCATGAATAGGTCTATGTTTCAAGTATACACTACATTTTTTTTTTTTTACGGTATAAAAGTTTTTCAAAGCCAAGTCAACAGGAATACCACCCTAGTGACCTGGTTTTTAACTACAAACTTTAGTTAAAATGCTGTGTATCTTATGATTTTTTGAGGAGATGCCTGATACCTAAGGGAATTATCCAGAGATGTGTGCCAAAATCATAGGGAAAACATGCACACTTTTTGTAGAGAAACTATCAGGTACTATTCTATATCTCTTTTCCCCAGGTGGCAAATAATTCTCTAGAAATGACCATGGATGGGGGCTTCTCCATTGTGCCTTCAGTTGGGCTGGCCTGAAAAGCCACAGAGCCTCCCGCCAACAACCAAGTGGAGCTTTGTTTTCTTGTGTGCTGACATGTGTTACCATCCAGCAAGGATTAGGCTCTGGGCATGACCTGCTGGTTTGGAAACCTGAAGCCAGGATTTTCAGAATCCCGGCTCTTAGGCATGCTCCAAACAACAAAGGGAAGCTATTTGTTTGGAAAGCCCAGTCTCAAGGACTGTCAGAACTAAGAGGTCAACTGCAGAGTTATCGGGAAGCTCAACGAATACCTTGGCTCCTCTGTAAGGTTTTGCTCCCATGGGACAAGGGTGGGGGGAGGGGAGAGAAAGGAAGAAAGAGAAAGAAAACAGGCAGTATAAAGTGGGAGCTAAAACGGGATCTAAGTTCCACCTACTAGCTGAGTCCAATCACCTAAGCCTCTCTCTTCTCAAATATTAAATGGGAATAATGATATGTAAGTTATAGGACGGCTATAAGAATTCATTGAGGTAATCTCTATAAACTACTTAGTGCAGTGCCTGGAACATAAGTATGCTCAATGGTTAATCATTATTACTGTTATTTTTGAGTAATTAAATAAGGAGGGAAAAGATGTACCTCTTGTGATATACAATTCCTTAAACACTACCGTTTTGTTAGCTAATCATTCAGAGCCTGGTGAGGAAAGACCTACAATTTGAGTACATCAGTGAATTCAGGTGCCCTAAGAACCCCGTCAATCTATTCAACCTACATGTATAGAATCTATAGAACCTGGGACAAAGTGGATCACCATCTGT
Source organism: Cryptoprocta ferox (assembly GCA_028646485.1). Classification (NCBI taxonomy): domain Eukaryota; kingdom Metazoa; phylum Chordata; class Mammalia; order Carnivora; family Eupleridae; genus Cryptoprocta; species Cryptoprocta ferox. Next base: position 97,642,069 of record CM053567.1, read on the forward strand.
TCAGGCTGCACCCTGAACAAGGGAAACTGGTGGAGGCGACCTTCCACTTCGCAAGGCCTGCACCCTGGCTGTGGGTTGCACCATCCCAGAAAAAATGTGGCAGTTTATGTTTTGTTTGTTTTAGTTTTGCATAAATGTTCCATATGAAGTAGCAGCAGCCCTGGTAGCCAATTCCAAATCCCAAAGCTCTTTTTTTTTTTTAGTTTATTTATATACTTTTGAGAGAGAGGGAGAGAGAAAGAAGGCATGAGTGGAGGAGGGGCAGAGAGAGGGAGAGAGAGAATCCAAAGCAGGCTTCATGCTCAGGGTGGAGCCCGGTGTGGAACTCCATCCCAGGAACTTGGGATCATCACCTAAGTTGAAATCAAAAGTCGGATGCTTAACCAACTGAGCCACCCAGGTGCCCCCCCCCCAAATCCCATAGCTCTTTATGATTATGACCAAACCCACCACCCATACCCTGACTTCCATTCTCCAGATGAGATTACAGAGAAGTTCCTTCCCTGGGATCTACCTGGGTAAGGAGGTTGCTGTGTTCCAGGGGCCAGACTCTGGGAAAGAGAAGACAATTCAAACAAGCCTCTCAAGCCTTTGACTCCACCCAGAAACTGAAAAAGATGGGACACTCGTCCTTTTCTTCATCATTAGAGAGCTCAATTCTGCCCAAAAGGTATTGCTTGAATACTGAAGTGTGGGAGCTAGAGGGAAAGATGATGGGAAAAAAACACATTTTCTGTTTCTGCTTTCATTCCAGCAGCCCAAATGAACAGTGGAGAACTTCATAGCCAACTTTTGTCATTGAGTTCCTCTGTCTGAAATGCTATCCTCTGATTGACCTAGATTAATCCTGCTTGTCCTGTCAGACTTAACTTTCCATGATGTGCAATCCCAACCCAGAATAAGGTGGGGCCTTTCTATTTCTTCTTAGCATTTTGGACATTCTCCCTGGAATATCCATGAGGACAGGACCTGTGCCTGTCTTGTACACAGTTTTATTCTCAGCACCCACAGCGGTACCTGATACACAGCAGAGATCTGGAAAATACTGCTGAATGAGGGTATAAGCAAATCAGTACAGATAAAGGAGGGGAGAAAATACTATGCAGCCACACTGCTGTCTATATGGCAAATAGAAAGTGGATTCTAGAACGTAAAAGGCCCCTTGCCTAAGCATCAGGAAGGATTTGGGTATGAACAAGAAGGGCCTGCACTTGAATTTTGGAGTGCATGAAAAGGAAAGGCAGACTCTGAACAACAGAGAGTAAGAATATTCCAGAACTGGAGGGGGGTGGTGCGAGGCAGAAGGGATGACATGAGGAAGAGAATCAGGAGGCAAAAAAGAAGTCTGGCAGACATCGGAGTGCTCTGTGAGGGTAAGTAGACAATGAAAAAGTCCTGGTAACAGGTACCAGATAGACCTAAAGCAGGAATGTGCCCTGTGTCATTTGAACTTTACTGCTGTGCTCTCCCATGACCCCAAAAATCTCAGTTCAAGTTCTGAAACACAGTGTCAGTATAGTAACCTTGTTTTCATGATTGGTTTGTGTGGGAGGAGGAGAGGCAGACCAGGGTGTGGGAGGGAACAGAAGAGAAGGAGTTGTGTCCCAACCTTGGGTTTGTGTCAGAACAGAAATAAAAGAACAGCTGCAAGAGGCAAAGAACATCAGACAGCAGGAAATCAGAGCAAAGCTGACTGAGAATGCAATAAGAATCTTGGGGACATGCATTGTACTTCAGAGAGACATGAAACGGGAGTTTTGTTGTTAATCTCAAGGGGCCAGGAGGTCCCAGCTAATACCTGGGACACATTATGCATTCTGCCATAAAGGTTATTTTTCTCATCTGTGATGCCTTTTGGATTATGAGTCTCTTGAAGGCAGGGGTTAACTTATTTGTAAGAGCATCAGTATCTCTAGCGCAGTGTCTAACAGATAGTAGTTACTATTCATTGAATGAATAGATGAATGGATTTATCATGGATCTTCGTCATTTTGAACTACCTACAATTAATGAAAAAATCCAACGGGAAAGAGGGAGAAAGGAAGAGAGAGAGAGAGAGAAAGAGAAAGATGGAGAAAGAATAAGAATAGAACCCTAAAATATAGAACTTGAAGGTTTCCTCAGGCAATGTTTTTCCTTTTATCTCTGGTTTATCTCTAACCTCTAAAACTTCCCTTGGCATCAGCTCCATGTTCTAGAATTAGGTTAAGAGGAGCCAAAAGCCTGGCGAATGGTCTTTATAGGTGATCCTCCTTTTATGCAAAGCCCATGCATACCCTACTAGTCTACAATCCCATCTCAGTGAAAGTCATGGATTGCCTGTCCAGTACTTGATTAGAAATAGTCACATTTCAAGGACTGGATGTATCCAGCACAGCTTTGGCCTCTAAGCTACTGAGTTTTCCTAGAGCCAGTATTTAAAGATGAATACAGGTTTTCCAGAACTTTATGCAAACAACTTAATGCAAGTTTTTAGGTCAGAAGATCAGGAGAGACACCTCTATGATGAAGGTTTGAGAGACAATGGAATGAATCCTAACAACATTTAATAATACTAATTTTAACAAGCTAGTTGATCCGCCTTTCTCTATGTTTTTGATTAATCGACAGAAAGAATAAGTAAAATATAACATTTTTTAAGAAGTTAAAGGTACAAAACTTAGAAATAATTGTTAGGACCAGGTCTAAATACATGAAAATCCCAAAGTCATTACATGTTCTTATTGCTGAAGATATATTAAACATTGAAATAGCAGTTGCTAATAATATATATCAGTAAGTCAGGCAAAATGATTTCTGATTCTGGTGGCCTGGGTGAATATCCCCTTAAACTGAAATAATCCACCTCTGAAATTGTAGATAGGATCAAAGTTTACTTCTTCCTAGATGAAAACATGCTTAAGTAGGACAGAAAGTACTGTCTGCATACTCACTGTAATGATCTAACAGGACAGATATCTGCCCAGGATGCCTCGTACAAAGTATCTGACTTTGGACACAACAATGTACTCTCTCACTGAAAGTGTTATAGAAGGTCTCCTTTCTTAGAATCAAATGCAGGAATTGAGTTCATTCTTAAGATATGTTTAACTCTCATTCTACACCCATTTTTCAAAAATGTCCTCTCCTTCACTTCTCTCTTCATATGATGGGACAAAGCACACCTCCCAGAAGGCAAGCTCAATGATGTGTGGTTGCAATGTAGTTAGTTCTTTCACAATGGCTGTACCCACAATTTTACTTGGTCCATGGTTTATTTGCCCTCAGATTCTGGACCTCACAGATGGTTTGCATTCCCCAAGTCCAGGATCATGGCTAGTGGGTGGTAGAAAGAAAAGTGCCTGTCATTCTGCAAAGATATGACCTGCCAACAAAGTGTGGATAAGCTCAAGAAACCATTTCCAAACATGGAAACAGGACTGGATCAGTTTGGGGCAGATGGAAGCTTTTGCCAATTCTTAATTTTGCCAATCTCCCTGGATGATTTCTCAACCACTCAACACAGGGTAAAAGGGAATAGAATAACTTCTATTGCCAACACTGTGGAGCTACTGGAAATTATTAAACTTTTTCCTAATAAGTAAAATAGATATTAGAAAAACTAGGGGTGTGAGGATTATCCCCAAACCCTTTACAATCATGGGAATATCATAGCAGAGTTAACATTTTTAGAAAGTAAGAACTGAATATTTTCATTACTTTTTCTGTTTGTAGGTAGGTACTTCTTTACAGCTAAATTTATTTTTGCTTTGCCAAAACATTTTTAGCTATTCACTGATTAATGGAAGGAACATGTACCCGCAACAAAAAAGCACAAAGTTCCATAAATGCATCAGCAATACTTCTTTTATTTTATTTTTTTATTTTTTACTTTTTATCTTTTGGGGGGATTGACAGAGCCATCTGAGGATTTATTTGGGAAAAGACACTTGAATTAGCTTTTAGTTGGGGGCATGGGCAAGAGGGGGTACCCAGGGTAGGAGACTCCCCTAAGGGTAGGCTGAAGACTGGGTCTGAGCCTTAAGTGGGTCTCCTGTTCTCAACACTCCCCTGCACAGCTCCTTTCCCCAAAGGCTCTATAGCAGCCATAGGAACTGGAAGGCTGGAAGGGACCACAGTGATTGTTCACTTGGACAGGACATCAAACCACTTGGAGCTTCCCATCAAGGGTCTTGACCTTCTTCACAACCACAGCCTTAAAGGAGCTGACACAGCTGAAGGGACTGAAGCCCCTGCCAGAGCTGAAGCGGGACTGGAAGGAGCTCAGGCCATAGTTGAGGCCAGCACTCATGAGGCTCCCATACGCCAAGCTCAGCTCACCTGAGTAGCTACTGGTGATGGATACTCATCTGAGTATGGATACTCAGGTTCTGCATCCCAGACTCTAGCTGGCTCTCCTTGCCCTCCAACAGCATGCAGTAGGTGGTGATCTCAATGTCTAGGGCCAGCTTGGCATTCATGAGCTCCTGGTACTCACGCAGTTGCTGTGCCTGTCCTTCTTGGTTTGCTCCAGCTCAGCCAGCTTGGCATTCACATCCTTAACAGCCAGAGCCCTGCTCTGCTCAGCATCGGCTATAGCAGCCTCCAGGGAAGCCCTTTAGCCTTCAAGGCCCTCAATCTCAGCTGGGAGTTGGCTGATATTCTGGTTCAACTCAGAAATCTCCATCTTTGTGCTACAGAGGTCATCCCCCAGCTTCCAGCCAATGTCTACATCTCCTTGTACTTGATTTGGTACATGGTCTTGGCCTCAGCCCAGCTGCAACTGGCGATGTCCTCGTACTGGGCTTTGACCTTGGTGATAATGCTGTCCAGGTCCAGGGCACAGCTGATGTCCATGGACAAGACTATGGACATATCAGAAATCTCGGACTGCAGCTCACAGATCTCCTTTTCATACAGCTGCCTTAAGAAGCTGATCTCTTCCATCAGCCCTTCCAGGTGGGACTCCAGCTCTACCACGTTCATGTAAGTTTCGTCTACATCCTTTTGATAAAGACAAATTCATTCTCCATGACTGCACGCTCTTTGATCTCCTCCACATATTTATTCTCAAAGTCCTCCACCAGCCCCTACATGTTACCAAGCTCTACCTCCAACTTTAGTTCCCTTGGCCAAGTGTGTCCAGCTACTGCAGAAGATTGTTGATGTAGCTCTCAAACATGGTGTCCATGTTGCTCCAAGTTTTTTTTTAAATGTTTTTATTTTTGAGACAGAGAGAGACAGAGAATGAGAGGGGGAGGGGCAGAGAGAGAGGGAGACACAGAATCTGAAGCACTCTCCAGGCTCCGAGCTGTCAGCACATAGCCTGACGAGGGGCTCGAACCCACGAACGTGAGATCATGACCTGAGCTGAAGTCGGAGGCTTAACCGACTAAGCTGCCCAGGCGCCCCTCTCCAAGTTGTTTTCTACTGCTATAGGAGGTTCCACTTGGTCTCCAGAAATTTGTTCTGCTGTTCCATGTGCCACATCTTATCAGTGAAGGAGGCAAAATTGTGGTTCAGGGTCTTGATCTCGTCCCTCTCCTGGATATGCCCAGCCTGGACGTTAGGGTCCACCTCCAGCTTAAAGATGCTCAGCAGGCTCTGGTTCACCGAGCATAGCTGTGATGCCCTGCATACCTCTGGCCCTGCCTTAGTCCCTGACCATGCTCATATTGGTGTCTAGGCAACTCAGGAAGCTGCTGCTGGGAGAAAGTGGAGGAGTTGATTCAGGCACCAGGTGCTCTCATGTAGGAGTGGCTGCTGAAGGCTGAGGGGCTAGAGGTGGACACCGTGTAGGACTTCTGGGTCACCCCGATGAACATGGTGGAGGCTGGAGTGGAGGCTGGAGTGGAGACAAGTAGGCTGAACCTGACAGAGGTTCGAGAAGGAGAGGAGAAGCTGCTTCTAGGCGGGTTAGCAATGCTTCTATATAAATTGTCTGTCTTCTATCACTCTATGACTTGGGGTTTCAGAGACTTTGTCTTGTTTTGTTTTCCTATTATTTTTCTCACCAGTTTTCTCTATTTCCTTTGACAACTCTTCTTTCTTCTCTGTTCCTAACAGTAGGTTCTTTCAGAGCAAATCCTTGTTGTTGTTGTTGTTTTTTCTCTCTCCAAAAGCAACCCCTCAGTGGACTTCTCTGCTCTCAGGGAATTCATCTGTTACTTCTATGTGGATGCTTCAAAATCCACAACCATATTGACAACTGGTTACCCGCCATCTACTACATGAAAGCCTGTTTTATCTTCAGAAAACAGAGTCAACAGTAAAATTACATCTTTTCTACAAACAAGTTAGGCTGAACATCCTAACTACTCATTCTGTCAGTGGAGTTAAGTCTTCATAACATCCAAAGAGCCATATACCAGAAATTAACAAGGGCTAGAAATAAACCCTCCTTCCTGGTGATTCACTGCATCACTTTTAGCACCAAACATTTTATAAGTTATATAATTATCCTCTGTTGCTTTCCATTTGTATGCCAGTGATTTGACCAGTACTCACTGAGCACTTACTCTGTGCCTGATACTACTGCAGGTGCATACAGATAGCAAGGAGCTCAAAAGACCTTAGAGGGCTATATACTCTTTGAGCACACAAGCCAACAACACACATATACATTTATAATTAAATTAAAATACCAATAAGATCAATATAGAAGGTAAAAGTAGGCTAGTGTGACAGAGCAACTAGGGTTAGGATGGTGGAGGCCACTTTAGATGGGGAAGGCCTTTCTGAGGAGGTAATGTTTGAGCTCATACCTGAATAATGAAGATATAGAGATATAAAGATCTAGGAAAGTATGTCTCAACCCAGTATATTCAAAGGCTCTGAGATGTGGATAAGCTTGGCATATTTGAGGAAGAGTAGAAGGAAATGAGGCAACAGAAGGCAAATATCAATCAGCTCATGTGGACTCTGTAGGGTTTCTCAATGTTGGCACCATTGACATTTGGGGCCAGATAATTCTTTGCTATGGATAGTTAGTTCAGTGCAGTGTAGGATATTTGGCACTATTCCTGGGTTTTACCCACTAGGGGCCAATAGGCTCTCCCTAGTGATAACCAAAAATATGTCTCTGGAAATTACCAAATACGGAGCAAAAAAAAGTCTCCAGTTGAGAACCATTGTTGTAGTCCAAGGTAATAAATTTGGAATAATATTCTAAGTGTAATAAAAACCTATTAAAACATCTTATGCAGAAAGTAATAAGGTCTGAGTTACACTGTAGGAAGTTCATGCTGGTTTTAGTGGAGAGAGACAAGAGTAGAGGCAGGGCAGAAATGAGAAGTCCACAACAGAAATTTTAGTCCAAGATGATGGACTAAGGTAGTAGGCAAGAGGATTCATCTAGGAATTAGGTGGCAGGTATTGAGAAGAAGAAAAGAATCAAGCATGATGATTAGGTTCTTTGCTGGAGCCATGAAGTAGTTGGAGTTACGCCCTAAACCCGAGATAGCAGTGCCATTTATTGATGAGGAAGACTTGGAAGTAGATTTGTGAGTGTAAAAGTTGGAAATGAAGAGTTCCCTTTGTCATATTAAGTTTGAGACACCTTTTAGATATCCAAGTGGAGACGTCCAGTAGGCAGTTAGATGTATATTGGGTGTGGCACTCTGAGTAGAGGTGAGGCTTGCAAAGTTAAGTCTAGAGATGGAATTATGAAGATGAGAGATTAGATGGGATCACTTAGTATATTAGTTTCCTGTGGATGCTGTAACAAATGACTATAAACTGGTGGCTTAATACAACAGAACTTTATTCTCTCACAGTCTGGAGGCCAGAAGTCCAAATTTAAGGTGTCTATAGGGGCTGCACTCCCTCTGGAGACTCTAGGTCTCCAGAATGAATTTTTTTTTCTCTTTTTGCTTCTGGTGCCTGTCACCAATCCTTGACCTGTGGCCTTATGTGACCATATCACTCCAAGCTCTACCTCTTTGATCACACTGCCTCCTCCTCTTCTGTCTGCCAAATATCCCCTGTGTGTCTCCTGTAAGGACACTTATCATTAGATTTATGGTCTCCCTGAATAATCCAGGATGATCTCTTCATCTGATTTTTCTTAACTTAATTACATCTGCAAAGACCCCTTCTCCCAAATAAGGTAACATTCACTAACATTCACAAATTCAGGGGATTAGGGTGTGGACATATCTCTTCAGGGACCACCATTCAGCCCACTACACTTAGAGACAGAGTGTAGACAGAGAAGACAAAAGGTGTCTCCAAGGCGGACACTCCAAGGATAGAACCTTAGCGACTCCAACATACAGAAGCTGGTAGAGGAGGAGGAACTAGGAAAGAATGGCTGGGCAGCATGGCAGTCACAGACAACTAGAGAGGGCCTGGGGGTCATGTTTCTTCTGTATCTCCCATGTTTCTTTGTACCAGATTTGTCCCAGTGTAAGTTTAAAAGATGTTCCTTGAATTGAAATAATTATTTACAGTGATCTTCTGAAAATGCCCATTGCCCATGCCATTAAACTGTCTTGAGATTATCAGAAAAACTCAGGGGTAATCACCCACACTTGCTTTTCAAGTGTAAAAAGAGAGACAGACAGAGACAGAGAAACAGAGAGACAGAGAGAACCTTTTTCATTTTGTGCCAAGTTTTTATTATAACAGTAATCATCACTCTTCTTTTAATTCTTCATTCCCAAGCCCACAGAGTGCTAACATTTGAAACCTATTTAGGAAATTTTTTGGAGCTTGAAGCAAACTTCCAAAGTTAAATTTAGGATCCAAACCTCCATGATTGGTCCGTGAAGTGAAATAGAAGGAGAGTGATGATTTGAGGGAACTGCTTTCCTCTGATGCCTTGATGTGGGGATGGGATAGACATCTTGGTGATGTAATTAATTCCTCACTCCTAGGGAAAATATACTGCTTGTTTTGCCATAAAAATAATACACTCTGTGTTACCAGTAACTCTATAGTTAATACATCTCAGTTTTACTTACTGATGAACAAACATATCCTAAAATTCTTTGGATAGAAATATATAGGGTCAAAATGTCATCTGTCTTACAACATAAAAATTGGTGTCTTGGGAAAACATTTTAAATCAAAGTAAAATTGTATGACCTCAGAATTCAGAATTTCCCCCCACCCCAAGTGTGGCTCCCTTGGTGACTGGCAGGGCACTCTAGGACTTAACCCTCAAAAATTCCAAGTGGAGCAATTTGAGTGAAAATTTCAACTTTTCTTCTAACAAAGCCATCTTGCTTCTACAAGGGAAATGATGACTGAGTAGTCTGTCTGAGATGGTTGAAGACTACCGGAGGTGGTGTGAGGAATTTTCTATAGTTTCCCTCCAGTCATGCAACTGTGGACAAGTGGCAGGGCAGAGCTATTTGGGATCCTGATTTCCTTTACTGGCAATGGATTCAGAAATTGCAGTCTTAAACTTCTGACCCGCTCTCCTCCATTTTCCACCCTCTCTCTTACCTGCCACAAGGTCCTAAGAGGTAAACAAAGTTACTTAAGACTGAGACCTGCTTGTCTAATACCTGACACCTCCCAGGCAACCACAAAATTTATTAAATAATGGACCAATTAATTAACTTGGTGTACAAAGTTGAAGAAAAGCATATTTTATATTTAAAATCAGAGGATTTAAAGTACGATGATATATCTCAAAATCTTTGAGATTAAATTTCACTTGTACTTTCCTCATGTTAACTAACATGCCTCCCCACTCCCATCCCCAATATACACATACCACATATATCCAAACCAATAATCTGATTTGAATAAGTATTTGGATGGGTAATGGGCATTAATGGGAACATAACCACATCTTTTTTGAGACATAAAGAAAAATTAAAACAATTCCTACTATTTAAGAAGGCTAAGAATAAATTTAAAAATTCCTTGACAAATGAAAGTTAAAGTAGAAAGAATGTCAAGGAACTGCTGAGGCTAAGAAATGATACACGACTTGCCAAAAGTCAAGAGTTCAACAAGCAGCTCTTTGATGTGACTAGAGAATTAGCTTTTTCTGCACTGTGTTAACTACATAACTGAGGCTTTTTCCCATCAGGCTCTGACAGGAGTGAGTAGTCCTGGGTTCCAGTTCAGGCTCTGTGACCTCATACTGTGATTGAAATTAGTTTTTGTCCTTTCTCTCCATCTGCAAAATAGGAGTAGTAACAAACACACTGACTCATGCATAAGTTGGTTGTGAGAAACACGTATTAGTGGATATGGAAGGGGTTTGAGAAGGTTTACAAATGCATGCCATTTGATTGTGTAGTATGAGGAATCTGGATTGGGACCTTCTGACACTACCCAGGCCTCATAATCAACTAGGATAATTACCATTCTTTCCATTAGACCTCCTTAAATAATAGAGTAGCTACCATGTATTTAGCATGGAACAAAGCCTTTAACATTTATCTTTGATATAGGGTTATTACTTTCATTTTGAGAGATGGACAGTAAAGTCCAGAGGGATTAAATGGCTTTCCAAATCACAATTCTGATAATGGGGGAACTGGGGTTTGAATCCAGATCTGATTCCCAAGCACATACTCTTACATACTAGGTCAGACAGACCCAAAGCCAGAGAGATGTGAAACCTGGCCCCTGATTTCATGGGTTGGTATGTTGATGGACCCCAGCCTACTTCCTACTTCTCTTCACTAATTCTTAAGAACCTTTCAAATAAGAAGCATCCAGTAGGTCCCTGCCATGGAAGATCATAGTGAACTTCCCTTGGGAGGAGGATCCTCTGTGTTTGTGGGGATTGGCTTTTCCAAATAAAGGCCACAATTTAAAGATCCATTACATGGATGAAAGTTTCCAGGACACCCTTGGGATCTATTGCATGAGTGAATCCATAAGCTTCTTAACACCTGTCACCTTCCTACATCTATTCTCCATGTACAAAAAAAAGGAGGGGGGGAATTAGAGCTAAGATCACCCAAGCTCTGCATTTTATTTTACTCTGCGTTAAACTTCCCTCCACCTCTCCCACCAAGCTTCCTTCCTGTTGTGTTCTGAATATGAGTGCTCAGTAAGCATTACTGATTGATGAGCTGACTGTGTAAGAACTGATTGACCCAATAAGAAATACGTTTGATTATGATGAAATAAAAACAGTCACTCTCCTCATTTCAGTTTGTATCTACTTCTTATTTGAATTCCGTCTTACTTTGTGTTACCCATGGTTAAGACCTTTGAAATCATCTTTGATGTTTTCCCTTAGGTTTTCTTAACCATTCAGATCATTCCTACTGATATTTTCTTAGTAATATTTCTAGATTTATGCCTTCCTTTTTATTTATTTAAAACACATCTAATTGAATTCCAGGCCCTCATCTTGAAAAAGACACAAATTTCCAAGTAAGGCCCTGCTTCCCGTTTGTTATCCCTTATATCCGTCTTGCACATGGTTGCCAGACTAATATTCCCCAAATACTTTTCTTTTTCACTTTTCCATTCTTGCTCTTGACCTCTTATGACAATGCTGCTTTATCTATGAAATTAAGTCAAAATTCTTTGCCTGATAGTCACGTCCTGATAACATCTGGATATAAGCAACCTTTCTAAATACATCTCCTATCTTTCTCTACTTGAACCTGTTGCTTTGGGCAGGCTAGCCTTCCTACTACTCCCCTATAAATAATACTTTGTGCATTTTGATCTCTGAATAGTGGCTCAAGCCCTTTCATCCCCTTAGAATGCCTTCTGCTCTCTGCTTCTCTCTTCCAATTCTTTCACTTAAGACCCAATTCAATTCTTGCCTTCTTAAAAAACTCCCCCTGGTTATCTCAGTCCACAGTAAAATATGCAGGGAAACACACCCTCTCAATCCCAGCTACAACTGCCTCAGGGCCCATGCACCATCTAGGCACACACTGTGTGGGATGCGTTATATTATAGAATTGAAGTATTTAACATTTCACATGTAAATATTTAAACTTACCATTGTGTTAAACCTTCTCTGAGGACAGAAGCAGTTTGGCATGGTGGAAAAGAACAAGAAGACTGGAGCCAGACTGTTTGGGTTCAGGTCATTACTTACTACCTGGCTGATCTTAGGCAAACATATTTTCTTATACCTCAGTTTCTGTAAAGACCATTCTAGGCAACCAACTTGAGCAATGGAAACCTGAGTATGGTAAAAGGGCCCACCAGACTGAATACAAACAGACCCATTAGGCAACCCACCTTAGAATATCCATAAGCCCTAGCTGACCAATGGGTTACTCACACCCAGGCCATAAAAGGAAAATTCCATCCCTATACCTTGTCACCTTCCCCCCTTAACTGTAGCCCCCCACCACTGCCTCCTGGCAGATAGTCTCTCCTTTGCTGTCTTGGCCGCTGCTCCCTTGCAGTGTATTCAATAAACTTCTGTCTCTTGTTCTGCCTTTGGGTGAACTCTTTCACCGCCCACGCTGCCAGCCTCCAACCTGATCCAGTCACACCGCAGTTTCCTCATCTATAAAACTGAGAAAACATTATACTTCCTTCATAGACTTCTTGTGAGGATTAAATGAGTTAATATATGTAAGATGCTTAAACAGTGCCGGGCGTATAGTAAGTACTTTGTACGTGTTAGCTATTATTCTTCCTGCCATAGTTCCCAGTGTATAGATACAGATATATATAGAAAGATATGTATAGATGTATCTATACACACATATGAATATCAATATACACATATATCTAGATTCATGTCTAGTATCTATATATGGAAGAACACTTCATCAATTAAAAAGTTAATCGGGGGAGTGTGGAAACACCATCTATTTCAGGAATATATATGTGTTCCCCTCTAGCTCAGTTTTATGCCTAGGACTGCTGTAGCTTCTCATTCTTCTCTTCCTGACTGCATGTAAGTGTTCTTCTGGGACAGACGGGTGGGCTCTTATTTTTTTCAGTCAAGACTTTCACTAGCAAAGGGGCTCCTGGATGGCTCAGTGGGTTAGGCATCCAACTCTCGCTTTCAGTTCAGGTCATGATCTCACAGTTCATGATCTGAGGGCTGTGAAATCGAGCCCCACGTCAGGCTGTGTGCTGAGCACTGAGTGTGGAGCCCGCTTGGGATTCTCTCTCTCCTCTATGCCACCTCCCCACTCACAATTTCTCTCAAAATAAATAAAAACAAGCATTAAAAAAATAAGATTTTCACATGCCCATTTTCAGTTGAATATACCTTCCCATTTGAGACATACATACATATTCCTTAGATGGCAATGATGAATCTATATAAAAGGGTGCTTCTGTATGATAATTTGTGTTCAAATTATGTGTTCAGTTTGTAAAAGGATCTAGGACTCTCCCCATGAATAATCTTCCTCAAGTTTAAAAAAAAAAAGAGAGAAAAAAACTGGGGAAAAGTCCCCACTGTTGGATAATAAAGATATTTAAGACACATCTGTAGGCAACATGCCAGTTTTTAAAATGTCTTTTTTTGTTGTTTTAAAGATAAGTACAGATTATAAGATATGATTACATAAAAATCCATATATTTAAATATTCTTAAAACCTGAAATAAAAGTGTGATTTTATAATACAGCAAGTAAGGCCTGTATGAGAAGAGCATATGTAACTGGTAACACTGAAGAGAAGGGAGGTGCAGGATCTGAGGAGAAAGCAGCAGTCGCCGTGGAGACAGACATGGGCTGTCAGGAGAGACAAGGACCTGGCAGGAATCCTAGCCTTCTGGAAGGAGTGAGGGGGATAGGAGACCAGTGACAGGGGCTCTGCTCCACCTTTTCACACTCTGATCCATTTCTCACCAAGCCCAGAGAGGTCCAGCTTTATTAGAGGAAAATTCACTAGAGAGGACCAAGGGAGGTCAGTATCCCTGATTCTTGATGGACTTCATCAGTACTCAGGTTCATGCTTGCTTATGATCTTCACTTCAGTGATCCTTGGCAGTCGATATTAATTCCTAGGAATCTATAATAAGCATGGTGGTTTTGCAAATTATGAAAATATAATAACATATTCTATATGGTACAAAGTGTTGAAGCCTCATGATATGTACAATTTTGAGCACTTTTTTCCCTTTTTTAAAGCAATTTTTAATTTTCAAAAGAAATGGCTGCAGTTGGAGAAAGGCTGGGTCTTGTGGAGTCTCTCCTTTTCCTGCCTGAAGTTGATACCTCTACCACTCATTTCTGAGAACCCTATGTCTTTAATAATAATCTGCAGTCTTACTGGAGTGTAATTGGAGAATCATATATAAAATCAATGAGTTAATTCATATTACATAATTACAAGTAACTTGGATTTAGACAGAACATCCTCTTTTCTCAAAACAAAAAAAAAATAGACCCTTTTCTCATAAATTAAGAAATTTAGTTTCAGTGGCAGGGGGATGGGGCTTGGGTGGCTCAGTTGGTTAAGCGTCCAACTCTTGATTTCAGCTCAGGTCACAGTCTCACGGTTAGTGGGATGGAGCCCTGCATCAGGCTCTGTGCTGACAGCAGGGAATGTGCACAGGATTCTCTCTCTTTCTCTTTCTCTCTGCCCCTCCCTTACTCTCCCTCTCAAAATAAAAAAATAAACATTTAAAAAATGTAGTTTTGGATATTTTAGAAGAAAAAATAAAGACAAAAAGACAGCCATTTCACTGAATTTCAATATCAGAAGGAATCCATATGTGGTAAATAAAGTGTTAATAAACTTTATTGATCTCTTTCCATTTAGGATGCTTACTTTCTGGCTAGGCATCTAGGCATCTGTAATCTATCTTCATAATAATTACCTCAAAGTAGTGAAGGGGGATTTCCAGTCCCCATTTGTACTTTATCCAGGGCAGGGAGGTGGGAACTTACTGACTCTTCTTTCACCCTTCCTCAATCACTCTTTATTCAGGGGGATAAGTGGCCTCCCTGATTATTGAGACTGGGAGGAGGTACTGAGTATGCTTAGATCAAGCCAGCCCCTGCTGGTTCTGCCTCCCCCAAGAACCTTACTCAACGGGTCCTTGCGATAAGTTTGAAAGAATGGGCTCTCTCCAGCTTTGCCTGAGACTGGGTGAGGAAATTTAATTCTGGGGTAAAATATTAAAGAAGGTCATTATGGCTGCACATTTTAGCCACATCCCCAAATTCACCTTACGTTAGTTTTTGTTTTTGTTTTTAAGTTTGCTTATTTATTTTGAGAGAGACAAGACAGCATGAGTGGGGTAGGAGCAGAGAGAGAGGAAGATAGAGAATCCCAAGCAGGCTCTGCACTGTCAGTGGGGAGCCCGATGTGGGGCTCGAACTCCTGAAACCGTGAGATCATGACCTGAGCCAAAACCAAGAGTCTGGTATTTAACCAAATGAACCACCCAGATTCCCCTACTTTAGTTTTTTATTTTAAGTTTATATTTAAATCTTATCTGTTTCCTATGTTTTGTTTCTCGGTTGTTTCCAATCTCAAGAATAGATGTAATTTGCATTTTGTGATGAAAAAAACCCAAGTCCAGAGAAGTAACATATGTGGCCCAAGGTTATATAGCTAGTAAACAGCTGACTTAGAATTTCAGCCTTGGCCTGCTTTCCAACACAGTGCAGTTTCTTTTCAGGACACAATGATGCCTTCTTTCTGTTGAACAGTAAAGATAACTACTACAGCAATAATGAGACCTATTCTGAAGCTACAGATTTTCATTGTTGGGTCCCAACAAACTTGGTGTCTCTTCATGTACTGCTACTGTCAGTAACAGAAAGTATCTTCTCTGAACACACTGTGTCTGCATGAGCCAAGCATACAGAGAATAAGACAGGACAGAATTATCCAGGCTGTAATGTCCATCAACTCCTCCCACCATCTGCTTCTTCCCAACTAGTCTCACTGTTCAGGACAAGTGCTTTTTCTTGATTTATGTATACAATATAAGGAAGATTTGAACATCTTCATACTTGGTTCAAACTTTCTCCTTATATAGAAATAGACCAGAAGACTTAATAGTGCCCGGTTGCATTATTTTCACAATATTCAAGTATCTTCCTCTGTTTCCACAGCCTGGCTAGTTCATCGCTCTGACTTTCTGGGACACAACTTTGTATTACTGATATTTAACTACATTAACTATATATTTTTTTATTTCTGTATTCTTGATGCTCTGACATCTGAGGTTTTACCAACTAGCAGAGACTGCCTTTCCCAGGTTAGCTAATTCCTAGAGATAGTAAACAACTTGCTTTGCGTTTGAGCACACCTTTGATATGCCAACCAACCAATCCTGGGTGCATAACCCCCTTGCTCCTCTGTATGGCACTCCAGGAAGGAATATTCCTTTGCTCTAGTCATCTCAAGGCCAAGTACTAGACAATAGGGACAAACCCCCTTCCTGCACCACCACAGCCCACAGCGTACAGATGATTCAAACTATCCAACCCTAAACCTGCTCACCTTGCCTTGCCCATCCTTACCTGGAAAACCACACTGAAGGCTTTTGTCCATGCTCTCCCCTTTCTCCTTGTGCCTCCTGACCAACCCAGCTTCTTCCCCTGTGGTCCTTCGTGGCTTGGCATGTCCCCTCCTCTTGGGAACTGTGAGTAACAAACTACCTTTTTAAAGGTGATTGTCTCCTGATTTGTTGGCCTCACCATACCTGAATAACAAAATCCTGGGTACCTTTTAAAACAATCTTGTACCCTTGCAAACAGCAAAATACCACAGGTATTTTAATATATTTGCCTTTTTTTGTGGCAAGTTATACTCTGAAAACTATAGTATTACAAATTAGTGAAATCATAATTTTCTTGATTTCTGTAGAAAAATAAGACTATTGAGATGAGAATATGGAGGTTGTTTGCTTCTGTGATTTCTTTTAATGGAATGTTATGTTTTCCAAAATTGATAAATGCATTTGATAGTGGTTTAGAGTGAAAGAAATCTGAAGCCACCTGGCTGCCTCACAGCTTCAAAGGGAACTTTTCAGTAAGCCTCATGAAGACAGTAATTATTTTCATTACAAAGTATCTTGAAAATGGAATGAAACTGGAATAAACTAATAAACTAAATACAAGTTTGATGTATATTCTAAAGGAAAAATACAGGGTAATGAGGATTCACTTGATAATGCATGTAAAAGTAGCTAGCTAGGGGTGCCTGGGTGGCTCAGTCGGTTAGGTGTCTGACTCTTGATTTTGGCTCAGGCCATGCATGATCTCATGGTTCATGGGTTCAAGCCCAGCTTGGGCTTTGCACTGTGTGGAGCCTGCTTGGGATTCTCTCTCTCTCTCTCTCTCTCTCTCTCTCTCTCAGAAATAAATAAATACACATTAAAAAATAAAATAAAAGTAGCTAGCTAGATGACAAACATGTAATGAAATTTTAATAACTGATTTTCCTACCAGTGTGTCTGTAAGAGCACTCAACTAGATTTGTGTTGCATTTTGGGGGGGGGGTGGCATAAGCGGGGGAGAGGCGCGGGCAGGGGAGAGAATCTTACTCAGGCTCCATGCTCAGCACAGAGCCTGATGGGGGAGGCTCGGTCCAAAATACCAGGAATCATGACCTGAACCGAAATCAAGAGTCACACACCCAACCGGCTGAGCCACCCAGGTGACCCTATGTTGCATTTTAGAAGGAAGATACATTACCAAAAACTCACAGCAGTCTTTCAGCGTTAGGGGAATATTTATCAACCTTTTTTCATGATCACTTCCTAAAGAATATTTTTTCTCCTATTTTGCCTTGTCCCCATGAAATGCTAATACTACAGATATTCTATACCCTGTGTAGGTACCGTGGCCCTTTGGAAGTCCACAAACCATTATAATAGCTTTTTTTTTGCCCTCCAAGAACTATTTTCACCCCTGTGAGGGTGATATCACCCCATTGATAACCAGTGAGTATACATGTTTAGGGTTACCAATTGTTCTTAACCCTGGCTGCACAATAGTACTATCCTGAAGGCTTTTAATTACCAAGCCCCCACTTAGCGATTTTTATGTAATTTGTCTGAGAGGGGACCCAGGATTTGTTACTTTAAAACTCTCCAGGGGGGTGGATAAAAAAAGATCCTTCAACTACTAACCAGAGAGGACTATTCTAAGTGCTTACCCAATGCTTTAAGCTGTGACAAGCTAACCAAATAACATGCCATGGCCTGATTATAAATTTACATACATCAATTCTTTCACCCTGTAATGAAAACTTATATAGTTGTACGGATTCCCATGGATAGTCAGGAGATGGATGTAGTGGAGAAAATACTTCTGGAATAAAAAGAGAGAATAGGCAGTGATCATGATTCCAGGAAGATGGCATTCGAAGGAGAAAATCCCCTCTTTTCATTTCGGGGTCAGCATAGGAATGTTACCTGGGCCTAAGAGCACTGGCAGGAGAGCATTCAGTTTGCCCTTTGACCCCAGGAGGGCCTGCTTTTATAGAACAGTAGTTTTCAAAGTGTGGACCTTAGAATTTATTAGAAATTGCAGTTATCAGACTTTACCCCAGGGGTGTAGGGACAGTGATCTGTGGTGTTAACAAGCCTACCAGATGACTGCAATGCACTCTGGGAGTCTGAGAATCACTGTGGTAAAACCTGGCTCTTGAGCACTTTATGTCCCAACCACTTGTTTTCTTCCCTAAGAAAATTTACCTTTCATTCCTACTGCTAATTTTTATCCTGTACTTGATTAATTTGTTCTTAATTCCTATGAACAAGGATCTTAACAACCTAGATCATATTAGTACAATCAGTTAACTTTAGAAGCTCCATCTTTCATAAACCAAAGTTGGTTATATTAAACCAGACAAAGCTCTAAACCGACCACTTTGAGCCTCTCTTTATACAATTTCTGTGGGGGGTGGGGGGAGAGTGGGAATAAGGGTTTTTTTTTCTTTTGCTTATAGAGTTAAGTAGGCAAAGAAGTTTCCTTTTGGACCATTATAGACATACAAAATTCTTTATGTTTTGCTGGAAATCCCAAACATTAATAAGATCCCCAAAGCTAGGGTGACATTAAATGAAAAGCAATTTAGACTATGGTGATAAGGGTATCCTGTCTCTTGGTATTATTTAAATCATGCCAATTCCTGACCTACCCTGTCCTCCTAAAACTACATATATATATATATATATATATATACACACACACACATACACACAATGCTATGGTAGCACTTCCTACTAGAACTTAAGACATATCCTGCAGGCTAGAATTAAATCGTTCCATTCCCTTAAGTTGTTTTCATTGTTGTTTTAATTTTCCATAGAGTTCAAAATTGCATTTTAACAAAGGAATAGATCCTAAAGCAGAAGTGTGATGATTACTCCTTTAGGGCTATGACTTTTTTTTTAATGTTTATTTTTCAGAGAGGTGGGAGGGGCAGAGAGAGAGAAGGAGAGAGAATCTAAGCAGGCTCTGCACTGACAGCAGAGAGCCCGAAGTGAGGCTTGAACTCACAAACCATGAGATCATGACCTGAGCCAAAGTCAGATACTTAACCAACTGAGCCACCGGGGCGCCCCTGGAAATTATTAATATAATACTGATTCCGTCCTTACAGGGACAGAGAGAGCTGAAGACAACGGAGGATAAAGAGCAGAATGTGAGATAAAAAACTCATTTCAGGTGGCTTTAATCAAACTTAGGAGGATTGGAACTGAAGTCCAATTTCAAGAGGAAATGCTGCTTTAATAAGGCTCAGGTTGTTGACGTGAATATGCTTAGGAAATACTATCATATGGGAATCCAGGCATTAAAACAAAGTGCTGTGTCAGATTTGCTATGTAGCTTAAAAGAGAAGGCTGCAACACATTACATGTCTCACTGCCCATAAAAAGTAAGATAACTCTGCTTGTGACCTTATTGTTCAAATATACATTGTGCCTGACGTAAACCATTTTCCCCATCTGGCTATAAAAGAGATAATACAGAGATGATGGAGAAGTTTATCACCAGAGACTCTGAAGTTCATAGAATTAAGTCAATCTGCTTAAAGATAAATTAAACTAACTTGAAGCCTAAATATGTGATTTTTTAAAAGATCTGAAACACCAGGTTTTTAAACAGTAAAAAAAAATCTTGATGGAACACAGAGATTAAGAAGGGTATTTGATCAAAATTTTTAGCTACACAAGAGCAAGACAATCAATTCAGTAAAAAATTGGTCAACTCAAAGTATGTATTTCTTTCAATCATATTGCTTTTTATAGAAAAATAAAGGCCTTTTACTGAATTTATTCTTGAAATACTCATAGAATTCTCTCTGCCCTTTATATGAGTTAGAAAAGAGAACACACTAAATTATTTTATAATGGATTTACAACATTAGAATGAAATTATAAGGAGACTAAACACACTTTAGTGTAACTTTCTAGGATTTTACAATCTCAAACAATATTAATGAAGACATAAAATGTATTAGAGCAATTCTCATAAAGCTTAAAGAACATAAAACGAATAACCAATTACTACTTTAATTTTATAGTTAGAATGCAACAGTGAGCAATGGTATGCAGGGCTCATACAGGAAGGCAGAGCCTAACCCAGGATCTGAATGCCAGACTGTAACATCCTCTGATACCTCTTCTCTTCTTTTTTAGTGGCAATTTTCTAAAAATGGGTCACAGAAAGAACCAGAAAGTCAGTGACCTCTCCTAATCATGTCAGCTCTTTTCACAAGAGCACTGGAGTTTACCAAATAGCACATCTTGCTGGAGCCCTCATTTGGCAAGAAAGTGCTGTTTCTGCCTGATGTCTTACCTTTCTTTCTAAACCATCAATGTCACGTCTCACACAGAAAATAAAATGCACATACACCACAGCAGAACACATGTTTTTAAGTTAGTGGCATCTGGAGCTACTTAAAGCATTTTATGTAGAGAACTTTCTGGATGGAGATTGTTTTGTGTGCCTGCCCTTCCCTTTTCTTTTCTTTCAGTCTGCCTCTGATTATCTTGGTGGATGACATGATCTCAACCTACCTTATCTAGAATGACCTACAATGAACACATCTTGCTTTTTCCAGGTATTTTCCTATTCGTGTTTTTCAAGAAAGTGTTATTTGGTCAAATAGCTGCTTTCAAACCAGCTATAAAAGAAACTTCTGAGGGATAAATTGTTGACTATTTTGATTCCATATATGTAGCACCCTAATTTTGAAGTTAGTATATTATAGAACTTTGGGAGATAGCTATATAGGACAATTTTGGGCCTATCGTCTTGCTCTTTATTTTATGTTTTATTTTTTTAATGTTTATTTTTGAGAGAGAGAGTGTGAGAGAGAATGGGTGTGCAAGCGGGGGAGGGGCATATAGAGGGGCACAGAGGATATGAAGCAGACTGTGCTGACAACAGCGAGACTGATGTGGGGCTCGAACTCACAAACCACGAGATCATGACCTGAGCTAAAGTCAGACACTCAACCGACTGAGCCACCCAGGTGCCCCTCATCTTGCTTTTTAAAACCTACGTAGTAACTACCTTGGAAGTTACCTCATGTCTTAGTTTCTAATATCTTTAGCTTAATAGGTATGAATAACACATCTTACTTTTTTGTCCCAAGCAACATGTTTCAATATATCCTGCCTTGCAAGATAAACTAAAGATATTCAAAAAGTCATTGCAATACCTTGAACTACTAGGGAGTAGTTCAAATCTGGTTCCAAGACGTGATTAATTCAAGTCTTTTTTTTTCTTTTAAGTGTGCAGTCTTAGTTTTTAGAATTTCTTTTCTTCCTTAACTCATCTTGTTTTGGGGCCAATTACAAAGAGTTTTAGTCACGGGTGATTTATTTCTATCAATATTCATCTATGTAACACTATAGTGCTCTCTGCAACCTAGACTGATATATAGTAACACCTTTTTTCGAATTCTCTATGCTCTTTGAATAATTTAAAAATGCAATCCTACTGCAACAAGTCATGGATAAGAAATAAGAAATTAAAGAGACAGCCTGACTCTACAATATAGTCAGAATAGGGGCCCCTGGGTGGCTCAGTCAGTTAAGCATCTGACTCTTGTTTTGGCTCAGGTCATGATCTCACGGTTTGTGAGTTCAAGCCATGCGTTGGCTCTGTGCTAACAGCACAGAACCTGCTTGGGATTCTCTCCCCCCTCTCTGCCACCTCCCCTGCTCGCTTGCACATGCGCATACTCCCTCTCTCTCAAAATAAATAAAGTTTTATTTAAATATAGTCAGAATATACTACTATAGAGACTTTGGTAAGTGCAAATAATAATGGCTCACATTTCTTGAATCCTTACTATGTGCTGGGCACAGCACTATATATTCATTATCATTTAATAAACAGCAAGTCCAAGAGACAGGTACCGTGACTGTGCCTGTCATTTGTTTTATGAAGAAACTCAGGTTTAGAAAGGCCAACAACTAATTCAAAGTTATACACTAGTAAGTGTTAAGGCAGGATACAAACACATTCCTCCTGACTTCAGTGCTTAACCACCCACACCGTCCTCTCCCCTATCTATATAACCCTAAATTCCCTCTCAATGATGTATATTTTTAATGTTGACTGAAATTCCACCATAATTTATTTTTCAGGTCATCATAGATAATTGTGAGATCTACATACAAAGACTTTGAAGGACTAAATAAGCCAGTTATTTCCTTGCCCATGGACATAGGTTGTCAAATTATCTCCCCTAAAGAACAAAAACAAATATGATAAGCACAATGGGTAAAGCTTACCCAATTGTAATATTATCCTTCTAACTGTTGCTGTCATTGGTTAGTAAAATGGCCTCAGCCATCACCATCACTATAAAATAGAACTTGACTTCAGTTTGAATCAGCACGAAAGTTAGTGATTAGCCCAACCTACTTTCAGCTAAGAAATGTTGCTCTTTGACTCAAGTTGCTATGCTACTCCCAATATGTATGTGTCCTTGTTCCTTTATTTACTACCAAGAGTCATTGTTTTGTTTTCACTGCAGATAGTCCAGAAAGAATGGAGGAATTAACTAAGAAGCTGGGAGTCGGTAACTCTCTTGATTTTTCCAGGACTGATGAGTTTCCCAGGAAGCAGGACTTTCAGTTTTAAAATGGGGACAGTCTTAGGCAAACTGCGATGTATCGGTACTAGGAGTGGACTTGTAATTTCATTAATTCTTCCGTTACAATACCTATCTCTCCTCAAGTGCACTAAACATGCACTTTATTTGACACTGAACAGTTGTCCTAGATCAGACCTACATGGCCAAAGTAAAGCTAACATCTGAGGAAAAAACTTAAATAGCTCCTTGCCTATAGTAGAAATTCTAAATTTGAAGTGTGGTGTCACAGCTTCAAAATTAAACTTTAAGGGGTGCCTGGCTAGCTCAGTCTGTAGAGCATATAACTTGATCTCAGGGTTGTATATTTGAGCCCCACATTGGGTATAGAGATTGCTTAAAATGTTTTTTAAAAAATTAAATTTTAATATATAAAAAGTTTAATAAGACCTGTCCTAAACATTCTCACTCATTCAGAAATTTGGTTGTTCACAAACTTGGTGCTACTTCCACACATTTGTGGCACTGAAAGCAACATGACTATCAAGTAATGTTTTACTAACACTCGCACCTCAATATGAGCATTTCTCCTGCAAAGTTACTCCAACAATATTGACTTAGCTCAAGACATTTCTAGAACTTCTTTTAGAATTGCCTTCAGAGTCAGATTTATTTAATTGATAGCCCATCCTCAATTTTTATGAGCATGGCATTAGGAACATAGATTATTCTCCTTATTTGCCATATACAGGTCCATGTAACTTGATGTTTTCCCTAAAATCAAAGTCCTGCATTAGAGGGCAATGTTTGCAACCTCTGATGTTTGTCAAAAGAACATACACAAGTTCTGAACACTGTTCCAAAAAGCTGTGACAGCATCGCTTTGATCAATGGCAGCATGTTGGCCTGAGAAGACAATTCCCAATTTTAAAGAGAGCAATTCTGAAGTTATAAGCTCTATATGATTGTTCCCTTCTCCCACATCACTTATGTTAACTTCAAGTCATACCTTTTAACTGTCTGCTAAAAAGCCTATAACTTTAGTGTTCATCTTAAGCCCAGCCTTCAATGTTGTTGTGGTATATCTCAATGCAGTTAGGTTCCCTCTCATGGTATCTATCCAAACACTGAACCCCGTGCTTGTAGCTTATGATGTCTCCTTCTCTATAAACTACTTTTCCCTTCATGGCTGCCATAGTGACCTCTAAGATATCAACTAGTTAACTTGTAATCACTTCATGGGAGAGTCAGGGGACAAGGTTGGTTGTGTGAAGTCTCTGTAGGTAAACTTGTCAAACACATTATCCTCTAAAAGAAGGTTTTTCAACAACAGCATTAATGACATTTTAGATTGGATAAGCATTTGTGGTGAGGGGCTATCCTGCTTATTGTAGCATATTTAGCAGTATCCCTGGCCTCTATGCCAGTTGTGACAACCAAAATCATCTCCAGACATTGTCAAATATTCCCCTGTAGGACAAAATCTCTCCTAGTAGAGAACCACCAGCTAACACAAGAAACATAAAGATGTATTGTTGTCTTTATAGAATTTTAAGTAATATACACTATGCTGAGCTAGATTAAATTTTACTGACTTTGGGAGGAAAAAGACCCTCACATTTAAACCAAATGAAAATATATTTTACTCAATTAATTGATATAACCCAATCTATATTTAGAAAAAAAAATGCTGTGTTTTCCTGGTTAAACACTAACTATATATGCCAGGCAGAAAGATGTCCATTCATTTTTTCATTTCACTAAAATTTACTGAGCATCTATCACGTGAGAGATACCACACCGGGCACTGGCTTACAATGGTGAACAAGAGACAGGACCCCTGCTTTCCAGAAACCTACAATGAGCAAGTTTGGGAGATGTAAACAATACAGTGAAATACATACTGTATCACAATGGGCAATAGGGTAGTATATTAACTATGTTTTTATTTTCTATATTTCATAATGTTTTGATATCTTGGAGGGGGTGGGGATTACTGGCTGGAGAAAGATTGTCCCTCTTAGATGTGATTAATTCCTAACAGGATAAACAGGGGGCCTCTCGGAGCACTCCTCTCATACACAAACCAACCAATCCTGAGTCCTTACCCTCAACCACCTCCTTTATCTAACGCTTACCTCCAAACTAAGATTTCCCTTGCCCTAAATCAACCTGAGTCCAGGTATCAGACACCTAGGACAACCTCTATGCCCCAAAGCCCATGAGAATTATTCAAACTAACCAGTCCTAAGCTGTTTGCCCTGCTTTGCCTTTCCCATGGAAAACACAAAAAAGACTGTGACCTATGCCTTCTCACTCATTTTTCATCCTGACCAACATTGGTGCTTCCCCATGTGGCTATGCATGGCATGGTATGCCCCTTCCTCTCTGGAATGTAAGGAATAAAATCTTTCAGTGGCATTGCCTCTCTATAGTACCATTTAGTCACCTCTAAAAATTAAAACCCCACAGGTACAATCAGTGAGACAGCACATAGAAAGGGTACTCTACTTTACTAGTAAAGGGACAAGTAAAGCTTCCCTGAGGAAGGATTATACTAGGTGATTACATGGGGATACATTTCATGCAGGGGGAAAAGAATGTATAAATGGCCAGGTGTGACAAGTAGAGGTAGGAGAATGGAAGGGCAGAGCCATCCAGAGGTTCATCTTGAAGGCAATTGGAAATCAATAAATATTTAAATTAGGTGAATAGCAGGATTTGATCTGTTTTATTAGGAAGATCCTTCTGGCTGCATTGTGGAAGACAGGTCTTAGTGGGGAAAGAACAGGGCAGAGACCAGTTAGTAGGTTTTTAAAGCAATGTAGGAAAATATTGCATCCTGAATAAAACTGGTACTGGGCATGAACAGAAGTTGATAAAGATAAAGAACTGAACAGAGCTGGCGAAAGAAGGAGCAAAGGAAGAAGCCAAGATTTCTTGCTTAAGAAACTGGTTAGATGTATTTAGTAGTGCCTTTCACTAAGGTAAAGAACTTGGGAAGAGGATCAGATTTGGAGTGAGTTGAACTTGAAATGTCTGTCAGACGTGAAAATAGATGTCCAGCATTCGTTTAGATATAAAGGTCTGGAGTGAAGACAGATGATGCTCTAGAGGCAGAACATTTAAAAATCACGTCTAAATGATTGAAAAGTTATCTCCACGAAATAGAAATGACAGCCATGAATGACCTTGGAAGAGTGACCTGAATGACACAAGAAGTGTTCAGTTAGAAGCCAGGAAAACATCTACGTTAATCAACAGGAAAAGAGGAGCTATTAGGGGAGGCTGAAATGGAGTGATAAGCGAGGCAGGAGGCAAATTTTTGCTTGGAATTCTTACTTCTCCATCTCTTTCCAGCCTGACACCATCATTACTACCTTATTCATCTGAAAAACACCTCTGTCAGGTGAAAACTCATCTCCAAGCAGTGCCTTTTTTGTGGTGCTTTCTTTACCACCAGGTAGGCATAGGAATCCCTCCTCAGTTACAGTATGGGTCTTGGCATATGCATGCCTCCCTCAATGGCAGAGACCGTTCTCACCATAGTACCCCCAGTCCAACAATGAGCACATAGTAGCCATTCAATTTATATTTGTTGAATAAAAGAAGAAAAGTAAGTTCTCATGCTTGATGCATAGGATAGTCCTTATGTAATCACTTGAGACCAATTTATTCTTTGTTTGTTTATTCATTCATTTTGAGAGAGACAGAGAAAGCACAAGTTGGGGGAGGGTCAGAGAGAGACGGAGAGTGAGAATCCTAAGCAGGCTCCACACCGTCAGCATGGAGCCCAACGCGGGGCAGGAACCCATGAGTAGCAAGATGATGACCCAAGCTGAAGTCAGACGCTTAACTGACTGAGACACCCAAGTGCCCCACTCATATTTTGGAAATAATTCTAATACATTTTCTAACCCACAGATGATTAAAAACAGAGGAGAGATGGAACTAGAGGCACATGTACTCACACACACTGACAGAGCACTTAAAAGTGACAAGAGAGCTTAAAAGTGAAAGAGAAGAAGCTAGAAAGCTTTATATGTGAAAGTCTAGTATCCTCCAGTGTAAGTGCCAATGTGTTCACAAATTTTAACACAATGCAATTCAGAAAGTGATGTTCGTAGGGTGCCTGGCTGGTTAAGCATCTGACTTCTGCTCAGGTCATGTCCTCATAGTTCATGGGTTCGAGCCCCGCATCCCGAGCTTGCTCTGTGCTGACAGCTCAGAGCCTGCAGCCTGCTTTGGATTCTCTGTGTGTGTGTCTCTCTCTGTTCCTCCCCTGCTCACACTCTGTCTCTATCTCTCAAAAATAAATAAATGTTAAAAAAATTTTTTAAAAAAAGTGATGTTCGTGTGAGAACATGGAGTCTCCAAGGAGCCAAAATTATGACAAGTAAAACTCTATTTAAGTAAGTCAAGAGAGAATGTATATGTTTTTGAAAGATTTATAGTACAATGGCAATTACTATTAGTGTTTAGCATTTAAAGCAAAGGTTATATAAATGTGAGAATGGTTCATAATATAAAGTGATCATGCCTTGCAGTTGAGCCTACAGCTATCTAGAATATGTGCATTATGTGGAACAGCTCATTCTGTAACAACAGGAATGCCACACAAACACGTTGCTGCCATATGTGGACATGCCTTACTCAGAATTACAGAAAGGAATCTCTTGCCTTTCTCATTTATAAACTCATGAAGACAGTGTTTATTACAAAAGTGTATTAAGCATAACACAACATTTCCAAGTGGCTGCCCCATTGTGATCGATGTCTTCTATGTCAGCATGTACAAGAATTTAAGATTTTGGCAATGTGAGTTTCCTCCCAGCCCTTCACGGAAGAACACAGAAGTGTATTCTGCTCCTTTTTACAGAGAGTGAGCTTCTCTGCCACCAACTCAGGACTGTGTTCTTGAACATGAAAATAAAATTCACTCAAGAAATATTCCTAAATAGGGCACAATGGTTAAACTGGCAATGCTATAAATATTACAGGACCAGAGTATATTTTTGTCTTTATTTCTCTATGCCAGACGCTGTTAAACCAACTGTTAATACACAAACTTTTTGTTGTTGTTGTTGTCAAGGAGAGTATGCAGCTTCATTAGGGCTATTTTAAATTCTGTGCCCCATTTCATATAAATATTTACCCAAGGGAAGGTGTCTGACAGTGAAAATATACACTATCATAATCCTTTTAAACAGAGCAGTATTTTTACAGTATAGATCTTACCAAAGGTATAAAAACTCCCCTATGAAAATCCCATTATGAAGAAAGAGAAAAAACAAAGGAAAATTACCATTATTCTCCAAAAGTTGAAGTTTATAAAAATAAGAGGTCTTTGTCAAGAGGGCCAGTTTGAAATCTGCTAAACTAAGAAATCTCAATTGAAAATAAAAAATAGCAATGGATTCTTTTTCAAAGCATTGGAAAATAAGTATTTATATATAATCTGCACATTAAAAAAACTCAACATATTTTAAGACAACCTCTGAAACAGAGGTTAAATTATGTTATTAGCATTGCTAATATTTGACAACTATAAAAAAAACAGAACAGTGAAGCTATCAGTTAAAAACACATTTTTAGTGCTATTCTAACTTGTATAAAAACAGCTTTTCTAGAACTTTTTAGAATTATTCAAGGAACTGAAATAATTTCCTAGTAGCTTTTACCTATAATAAGTAAATATGTCCTAAAAGCAATATTATAGTAATAACCAATATAGATTGACACCTATTATGTGCAAAGCACTCCATATAGCACTTTACATGGAATTTGAAATTTGATCCTTGCAAAAATCCTGTAAAAAATATTATTATATTCTCTACATTCAGGTGAAAAACCTGAGAATTCAAGGTATAGCTGCCAAGTGAGGGCACAGGGATTCAAACGCATATAGCCCAACCACACCCTGGAGATCCAGTAGTGAGCCAACCCGCTCCTCCTGCAGTTTGCGGTCTACCAACTGAGGTGGACTTCAAACATTCAAACAGTACACAGATAGGTGCTCTGAAAGAAAAGTAGAAGATATTGTTAGAGAATAAAACATAGGATCCGAAAATGGGCTGTCAGGGAAGAATGGAGAGTTAAGGACCCTCAGAGTGAGAGCTAATGATTAGTAGAAGGTAGCCAGGCAAAGAAAGGGAGAGTATTCCAAGCAACAAAGAGGGCATATGCCAAGGCCCTGAGGCAGAAAAGAGTTTATTTCAATTTAAATTTTTTTAATGTTTTTATTTATTTTTGAGAGAGAGACAGCATGAGCAGGGGAGGGCCAGAGAGAGAGGGAGACACAGAATCTGAAGACAGGCTCCAGGCTCTGAGCAAGCTGTCAGCACAGAACTGATGCGGGGCTCGAACCCATGAACTGCGAGATCATGACCTGAGCCGAAGCCGGACGCTCAACCAACTGAGCCACCCAGGCACCCCAAGAGTTTATTTCAGTAATGGAACTAAAAAGAAAATGAGTATACCTGGAATATATTGAACAACCAAAAAGAATGGAGAAAAATGGGCTTGGACAAGTAGACAGAGCCTCACAGATCTGTGAGGGATTTTGATTCATCCTAAGTGCAATAAAAAGCAATTGAAGACTGTTTTTATGAGTAAAGGGAGGCATGATCCTATTTGCATTTTAAATTTCTCTGGCTGCTGTTTGGACCATGGACTGAAGGATGGGAAGGGGCCAGTTTGGAGACCACTGCAGGAATCTCAGATGGCTGGGATGATGCATGGACTAGCAGTGGCAGTGAAGTTGGAAGAGAGAAAATGTGCCTGTCGTGTATTGTGCAAGTAGGTTAAAGGACCTGGTGGTGTACTGGATGAAGAGCGAGGCATTACAATGCTTTTCTTAAATCAGGGCTCAATTCCTTCCCACTTCTGTGTCTGATGGGGACCAGTCACAGAATACACATATTAACCAGAGTTAATATCAGTGTAAATATTTCATGATACTAAAGTGCTTCAAGTTGTATATCCTGGGATATTGTCACTCTGCTGGAGAACATGTACATTTAGAAGAGAACTGAGAGTTCTCTCATGACAAATAGACATCTGACCAAGCATCTTGATGTAATACTTTCATTTTTATAAGACAAAATAAAAAGAATCGTCTTTAAAAACAAAATAGTATATATTATATTATAGATATGATTAGGTACTTTTTTATTAAAATACTAATAATTCATAATGTTTTACAAATTAAATATTAAGCCTCCAACACCAAATATCAGTAATTAAAGCCAGTATTAATGCTTAGAGATTTGAGAAATCATATTCCAAAACATATTTTCTGCACCCATTCTAGCTGCAGATTGTTTATTTTAAGTAATCAGTTTTGAGATTGGCTTCTTTTATAGACTGCTGTTAAAGTTATTCTCCACAGGTGTAGCCTCCTTTTCCTCAATATCTTTCTGCTCACACATATGGCAGAAAAACAGTTTCCAATGGCCACATTGGAAGTCTTTATGTCAGTATATGGAACTGCAGGTCTGAGTTTGGAATTGATTAGCCAGAATTCATACAAAGGAGAGAGGCCAAAAAAGTGAGGGTGTTTTAAACCTTTCAACAACAATAACAGATGAGAGAATGGGGCATGTTGAGCCTGGAGAAGAAAGACTAAAGATGACTATCTTAACTATTTTAATACATATTAGAAAGCATGCACTGTAGAACTGAATTTACTTTTTGTGGCCACAAAGGGAAAAATAGGGTCCAATGGATGAAGGACAAGGGGAAGCAAATTTTTGCTCAATGTCAAGAAAGCCTTTTCCAATACAACTCTTCAAAAATCAAACAGGTTAAGGTGACTCACGGTCATAAATGGGACCCTTAGAGACAAAATGACCATTTTACATTAATGTTTTGTAAAGTCTGATCAATCAGAAAGGTATTTGGTTAAAGATTCTAATCTATTTCTAAGATTCACCATGTACTGGTTGTCTCCAGCATGCATTTTTCCTAAAGATAATTCTAACAGTCATACATTTCTAACTGATGATTGATGTAGTTCACTGACATCACATTGCAAATTGTAAGGGAGGGGTTTGAAACTAGGCTAAGTAATTAGTGCATTCTATCTCTGGCCACAGTGATTGGGTTAGGGGTGACCAGGTGACTTAATCCAGCCTGATTTCTTATGAATGCAATAAATTTTTTAAAAATGAACTTAGGCATATTAAAAACAAAAAGTAATGCTGGGACAGATGTGCTTTGTTCCCACCACAGGGAAGAGAGATAGGGAAGCCTGTAATAACTGGTAGACATTTTAGGACCACACAGGAATGAGGTAACAAAGAAACCAAGCAAAGAACTGAAGACAGAAAGACCTGGACCTGTCATGTCATGGACACCAGCAGTTCAAGCCATGCCTCAAGCCAGTTCTTCCAGTGGACTTTCAATCACATGAGCCAATGAAGTCTCTTTCTGGTTTAAGCAGATGTATTTTCTACACATGCAAACAGAAGATTCCTAACCCTGATTCTTATCTAAATATGTGTAAAGTAACCTATTCTCAGAAAGAAAGTGAAGAAAAAAACAGCTACACTTTGCATCCAGAGATCCACTTAGCAGTCAAGAGATTTCTCTAATTCCAATCCCTGAATCATAAAACTCTCCATTTGTGTCAAAAACTGGTCTCTGTACCATTAATATCTTTTTCAGAATAAACCATCTTAACCAACATTTCAACGAAAAATTTGCTAAGCATTTAAAACAGATTTAAGCAGTTGTACAGAAAACTTTTCATTCCATATGCATATACTTATTTTTTCTTCCCCCATGCATGGCTACTGTCAATGAAAAAAAAAAAAGAAGTTACAATTAATTTATAAATCCTACAGTGTTAAAGACTTTGTGAGTTTACTATGTTAAATGTTTAAATAATTTCTTAATTTGCTTAAGGTTTTGGTAACTTCTCAACATTAAAGTTATAATAACCATAAACTATTTTGAATGCTGTTTCTCAGTATTTCAATATTTTGATTATTCTATAGAATGGTTTCTGAGCCATATCAGCAGATTATCCTCAACTAGGTTCAAATTTTACCAATCTTTACTTATCTCTGCCTATATGTAAATTTCAAAATAAAGTGAAAAATACAGATTTATACTGCAACCAAATGTTAGCATCAATCTTGCCTGCTGGCTTATGTCCCATTACTGTGTTGAGACATTGATATTTTTTTCAGTCCTCAGGAAAGTTGGGTAGGGCTTCAGGTAGACCAAGACCCAGATCAGTAGTCTCTGGCCAGGAGAAGCTTGTCTGTTTACCCACAATGCAATAGAAAAATTTTCGTTTCCCCTGTGTGGTATTGCAACAAAAATTCCAGGATGTGCTACCCTAAGTAATACTACTTAAAGGCTCTACCATGTTACTCTTTTATTGAATCTCATAGATATAGCTTTGGAAACCCATGATAAACATTGTTTTGCCAGAACACTACTAAAGGAAAGTAAGGCTCTCCTTTCAGTTGAATTCAAAGAATTCAAGAAAATTCAAAACTTATTTTCTTTTTCAGTGCCGAGATAAAGTATTTTCACTTGTTTCTTTCCCTTAAAGTTTACTTTTATGTCCTTTTACTCAGTTCTCCTCTTAGAAAAATGGATTTTAGCAAGTTCTGGTTTAAAAATAAAATTGTGGATTTTCAGGGTGGAGCATGTTATAGTACGCTGCAGACCACCCAAAGGGGTTCTTGGAAAATTTGTAAGAAACACTCTAGAAAGACAGGTTCTTGTTCCGATACGATAATGCCTATGAACTGTCAAGCACATCTCTTTCACTTTCATTAATAATAGTTATTTAACATTTCTGGTGCTAAATTGCAAAAAAGAAGTTCTTACCTTTCAACTTAATGTTCACAGAGAAAACACCATTGTGTGGCAAATACTAACTTTAAATAGGTTCTGTACCCAGTTCCCATGAAGGTTTCTTATTTAACCAGGAAAAAATAACTGATTATCTATAGTGCACAGAATCTAGGTATTGTTGGCTACAGTAAGCAAGAATCATTCAAAGGAATTTAAATTTTACAACTAGCAGGAGATAGATTACTTGAAAATGCTCACTTTCACAGGATAAAATATTTTATTGACAATAACCCATCACATATAAACAGTTATATTTACAAGCTCAAAACTCTTGGCTCTACATTTTTGACAGCAAGGATGGAAAGCTTTTCAGAGCACTTCTCCTAAACTGCAATCTTCTTTGAATCCCACTCTAAATGCTGCCTTATCCCCTGTGGGGTCAGTGCTGCCTCAATCTCAGGATACAGGTATGTCAAAGAAAACACTCTCATCTATTTTTGAACATTCTAGGATCTTTGAAGTGAAAACTCCTAAGTAGTTGGAACCAGGTCTGCTTGGAAACCATTTTGTTCAGAAAAAAGATAGCCCACTGAGGGAAAAGATTACAAGGTTGTGGATAACCGCAAAATCAAATGATTTATAGCACCTGGCACACTGCTTATGCTTCACTGTGCTAGATTCACACCTTCAAAATGGGTAACAGAAACAGAGTGGTTTGCAAACATGTAGACATTTTGAGCAATGTTTAATTCAACGTGGGTAAAAAAAAACCCTGTCACTCAATAAATTCAAACTAATGACTGATATAGTAAGGGGTTTTCACCCAAAAAAATAAATATTTGCTGATTTTTAACACTATGAGGAAGACTGACCCAAATTAGGCATTCCATAGAAGTCTGAGACATGTATTGGTAATCCCCACCAAAGATTCAGTGAGCCACAGGAAGGGAAAGAGATTCTCTGTATAAAGGTGTGTAGTAATAGACTGGGTATAGAGTTAGTTCTGGGGAATCTGTGATTCTACTGACTTCCTTACATAATTTTCTATGTCTCACTTACCACAGGCTATTTCTGGTCTATCCAGCGAGCTAGAAGATCTTTGTACAGTTTAGGTCACAGAGAAAAGGTGTGATATAGATTCATTTCATATAGAATTGTTTGGTTTGTTTCTTTTCCCTTCTAGGGGGAGTCAAACTTCTTGGGAGTACAGCACAGATGTATACAATTTTTCGCAATGGAGCCTACCAATTTACAAATGTTCAATAAATATTAAAAACAAGAATAGCCTAATGACCCTGGATACAGTGGTATTAAGTGTGCTCATAAATTGAAATGTCATCTGTGAAACGGTTTAATATCATGGTAAGGGCTCACAGTAATAGTCAGAAGACCTGTATTCTCATCCCAGCTCTGCCAATTATGGCTCTGTGAACGCAAACAAGACAAACTCTTTGATGGTCAATTTTCCTTATCTATAAGTTTCTAATTTCTCAAGTTTATTCTGAGAACATAATAATGTTTTTTCTAAATTGGAAGGCTCTATAAGGTGTTATATCTACCCTTTTGAAAATATGCATAAGATGTGACAATATTTTCATATCTTAGTTAATACAACATAATAGCACTCATTTTAACCCTTAACTCAGTAAATATTCATCTGAGTCATCATTGTGGGTAAGAAATTTACAAATCAGTTACTTCTCTGTCCTCAAGGTAGCCATAATCTAATGAAGGTGATAAACCCAAATACAACCACTCATTTCTTGGCAAATGTTTATTAAATTCTTATCAGATGACAGGTGCTATGGTAGGTCGTTTGCTACTGTAGGAAAAAGTCCTATATCATGACTTCAAGGAGCTTGTATTCTAATGAGAAAGAGAGTTGTTTGTTTGTTTTTGTTTGTTTTTGTTAAGCTGCAAACCATGCCCATACAATACATAATAAATGTGGTAACAGAAATATGCACAATATAGTTTAAGAGTAGGGGTGTGAAGGAAGCAATGGAGAAGATGTAAGAAAGTTCTA
Organism: Cryptoprocta ferox; assembly: GCA_028646485.1. Lineage (NCBI taxonomy): Eukaryota > Metazoa > Chordata > Mammalia > Carnivora > Eupleridae > Cryptoprocta > Cryptoprocta ferox. The sequence continues at coordinate 97,676,813 of CM053567.1, forward strand.
AAATAAGATAACCAGAACAAAAGATGAAAAAGACCAGGATCAAATTTATTTTAAAATTCTAGCTATGTGATCTTTTCCTAGTTACTTGCTTTATTACTTTCTGGATGTGTAAAATTGGAAAAAAATAATATTATCTTCCTCATAGGACATTTGTATCAATTAAATGAGGCAATACAGATAAAGCTTCAGCCTTGCACCTGTCATTTAATAAATGCTTAATAAATGTTAAATTGTTAGTGCTTATATGCCCCTGCCTGAGTACCTAATACAATGATATAAACTTAACGCGTTCTCTGTAAATTCTTAGTTACAATCTTATAGGGTCATTATAAATGCTAATCTAAAGGATTATCATCATAAACATCTAGTCCAAAAATATAATATTAAAGATGTAATTTTTGTTTACTAAATGAATACTATCCCCTTATTTTCTTAGTTTTTTGCCTTTTTCTTCTAAGTGCAGAACACAGAAAATAAATAAATCAGAAACAAAATATATGCATCCATGATAAATCTGTTGATGGAGGGTTCTAATTAATGGAATTTGACTTAATCCACATCAATCTAGCTACAAGTTACAATAATCACTATAAATATATATATTTATATTCATATATTCACTTAAATTCATTTAAATATATATATTTATTCATTTAAATTTTTTAAAGGTCCAAATAATGGGCTAGTTCCTTATTTTTATTGTGAATAAGAAATAACTACTCAGCTAGCTTTATTTTGGTTTCTGCTCACCTTTCCTCTTTTTTCCCTTTCTCCTGCCTCTCTCCCCCTATCCTTCCCTCCTCTCCTTTCCCTCTTTCTTTCCATTCTAACTCCTTTCCCTCTTTCCTTTCTCTTTCTTACCTCTTCTTTTTTCTCGGTATGGCCACACACCAGGAACTCTCCTAAGTTTTGGCAAAGCAATAGGGAATAAAACAGACATGGTTCCTCACTCACAGCGCTTACAATCTTCCATGGAAAACTGTTCAGTAATAAGTACATTAATTACAACATAAGGATTATAATCAGGCAAGTACAGCGTAGGACAAGAGCACATTGCTATGGAATGTGGCCTAGTTCACAAACAAGAAACAACTCTTACCCAGGGTTTTTGAAGTTGCTTTACATCTTACTATGTATGTATTTTTTTTAACTTTTTATCATTTTTTAGGTCTTTATTATTTTATTTTGAGAGACAGAGACAGAGAGAGACTAGGGTAGGGGCAGAGAGAGAGGGAGACTCAGATTCTGAAGCAGGCTCCAGGCTCTGAGCTGTCAGCACAGAGCCCGATGCGGGGCTTGAACGCATGGACTGTGATATCATGACCTGAGCCGAAGTCGGACGCTTAACCGACTGAGCCACCCAGGCGCCCCACTATGTATGTATTAATATAGAAGTATACGAATATAAAAATACAACATAGTCAAACCCTGCCTCACAGTATCCCAGGGTAACTAAGTTTAAGCATTTTGGTTCACTCTAATAAATGGGCTAATCCCCTTCACCAGATATTTAGAAACAAATAAAGGAGGTTTTTCTTAAAGCACTTTTTTTAATGATCTGAGACTTTTTGAATAATGTCTAATCTTTCTAAAGAAATGTCACTGCAAACATTTGGATGCTTTTGGAACTAGTCTGGATTTCCAAGTCTCAAAGTATCAGTTATGACCTAATAAGACCTATGCCATCTGTTTTTTTCTTGCTTGGAGAAGCTTTTTAAAGTTTACTATAGAAGGACATATTTTAAATGTATTTCTTCCCACACAAATTTATATGCAGGTTGGCAAGCTTTCTCAAAGATCAACACTTCTGACTTCATCATAAGGGTTTTTTTTTTTTTTTCCTACAGTGTAATCACAGAAGACTGTCTTCCAAATGCTTTTTATAAGTTTTGATCCTGAGCAATTAGCTAATAAACCCCTACATGGGCTGGTCAGTTCTGTACAAACAAACCTCTTGCCATAAAATATCAACACTTCTTAAAGGGTAACACGTCAAGCATTATGGTCAGTTCTAATTTACTGCGCCTACTTGCCTTCTTGGGAGGATGGCGGTAGGCCAGGCAGGAATATCTAAGCTTGTTTGAAAGCTCACTCTGGTTGCCTAGCAAACCTCCTGTCATGGGAGCCGGGCAGCCTGGCCTCTGCAGATCTCGAGAACCCTGCAGACACCCTCCTCCTCCCAGGATGTAGTGCAAGAAGCATTCACAAATGCTTTTTTAAAAAGGGAACACTTGATTCATTTCTGTCATCGATCCATGGGCATATTGAATACAGAACATTATAAAGGTGAAGACGGGGGAGGAGCTTAATAGTTCCAGATCAACATAGTCTCCCGACCAATTTCTATGCAATACCAGTACAACATATACAAGCAGAATGCTTTCTTCCCAAGATTGATAGCACAGCTAAAGTTTCCAAAAATTCAAATTACACCAAAAGAATATATACATAAAACCAATAACAACTACTAGATACCAGGAATGGCAACAGCCTTCACAAACTCTGCAGTCGTCTATAGAAATTAAACATCCATCATTTCCAAAGTTCTGTGATAGTTGTAACTCTTCAGTCATTTTTAGGAAAAAACAAACAAACTCTAGGATAGCAGCATTAAAAGCAACCATGCTGGTTCAGCATGGTCACCAGGACATATGATGAAGCAAGTACAAGTTTCTACAAGGGGCATAATACAGTACTATCTTAAAGCCACACTACTATGGTATACAATTAAAACAACATTTTTTGAAAATTCTACTTTTCCAGCCCAGCAGAGAGGGCCAATGTTTTTAAACCAAAGAGACAAACTTTGCTTTCCCTTTCCCTCTCTCCCTCTCACTTTCTCTCTGTCTCTCCCTCTCTCTCCCCAATGCAATTTCAAAAAAGCTCTGGGAAGCAGCATGGTAATGTTGAGAATGAAGGTGCTTGAGTCTACACTTGGCTCAGACACTGCCCAGTTGTATAGCTAAGAACAATTCACAATTCACTTTACTTGTGTGGGCTTCATTTTCCTCACCTGTAAAAGGATAGCATTGGTCAAGGTACTCTTCAGGGTCCTTTCTGGTTCCAACATTTTATGTCTTGTTAATAATATAAAACAAAGAGAATCTCATAGTCAAATGAGTTAGGAAAATGGGAGCAAATATCTGAATAATGTCAAATTTCAGATTGTTTGCAAATGCCCATGGCAGGAGATTCATCTTGTTCCTCTGCCCAGCACCTGCTAGGGTCCAGGCAAGACTGGGTACATCGGGCAAACTAGTGAGACAGGACAAAGAGGAGTTCATTCACATACGAGAGTGCAGGTCTTGGTTTCTGCTGAAGTGTAAAGGACAAGGAGAAGACTCCAGAGGGAGCAAACGTGATGGAGGACAGCTGGTGTGCCCATAAGTATGCCTCAATCTAGGGACAGGGATCGTCCACACGGGGGCCAGAAGAAGGTGTGCCAGTGCTACTGCGGCATCCACTTGCTGACCCAGGATGCTGTGAGGTGGAGAGCATCCTCACTCTTTCTGGACACATGAACTCCCGAGCCCATGGTGCTTTGCCAGACATAGGAGAGCTGAGAGACAGAACCCTGGCTCCTTTACAGTGAAAAGCATATTTGACTATAATAATAATAATTTACATTTATTACATTTTACACCTTTTATCACTTTATAGTTTTTCTTTTGCTACACCTTTTACTACTGTGATTCTAACTGACTGTAATTTTCTCTTTGCTTTGACTGCTAGAGACTTTGGGGACTGAGCTGCAGTCCGGCTCTCAGGGTTGCCGTACATTGTTGTACAGGTTTGCCAGCACCATTTAATCAAGGAAGAAAGAAATATTCCTTTAATCACTCTTAATATTCTTTCCTCCGACCTCCAACTGATCATCAAAACCTTTCCACTGCATTACCCAAACATTTCTTAACAATGTCCCATTCTCCTCAGCCCACCACGGTGGCCACAGTTCACATCCTCACCATACTCCACGGTTGCAAGAGCTTTCCAGCAGCTCCAGATATGAATCGAAAAGCAAAAGATTTTTTCTTCTCCATGAGAACCCAAGAATGATGTGGGTAAATTTCACTCTTGCTAATAGCTCCCTATCACACCCTCACAGGACAGAACCCAGATCCATATAACAGCTTACCAAGGCTTTCCTGATTTGGCCCCTGCCTACCTCTCCAGTCCACCTCCTATAATCCCCAGCTCTGTTTTCCATCCACACGGATGGAACACAGTATACCATGCTATGCCTCCTTGCCATTGAAAATACTGTCCTATCTGCTCCAGTTGCATTTTTCCTCACCTGCCTAGTAAAAATCTATTAGCTTCTCCCCTACTGGACTATGCATGTTTTGGACGCAGGATCTGTGCCTAATTTACCTTTGTTTTTCCCAGTACCCAGCAAAAAGCTTGGCAATTTTTGGACATTTAATTTTGGGGGGAGGGGCAGAGAAAGAGAGAATCTTAAGCAAGCTCCAAGCTCAGCACAGAGCCCACTGTGGGACTCAGTCCCACAACCCTGGGATCATGACCTGAGCCTAAATCAAGAATCGGATGCTCAACTAATTGAGTCACCCAGGCACGCCAGCACTTCTTAGACATTTAAAAATGTATTGGAATTCTAAAACATCAGAGTTGGGAAATCGTCACATGAGCTTTCAGGGTACCAATTCCCTATCAAGGTACTTGGACAGAGAACTATAATCACACATCCCACCCCTATTTCTACTTTCTTAAAGGCCATGTTACTACTAACGATCAACTCAGAATTTTCATGGCTTTGTTCCATCCCAAATGGTAGCACCAAAAAGGCAATGCTAAATTAAAAGATTTTATATTTCTTATTAGTCATGCCACAAGACCCTCTTCTGCCAATTCTTAATCAGAAAGAATGGGCAACGAATTCCTGCAGACCAGGATAGTCCTGGAGTAAGGGTATACTTGTACCAGAAGGGATTGACTTTGATATATGGCTCTAATTTTGCATGATCCTTAATGCACCGGGGAATGCTACATGCCCACACAAAGCCGCTGGGGACTCTCTCTCAAATTTGTATCTTTGATTTACTGACAGATGTGTAAAATCTGAGGTATCTAGACAGCTTCTGTCAACTACATGTGTACTGAAACACAAACAGCATAGAAGTGCAAATTATTCCAGCTGAGATCAGCATTAATTGAAACTTAGGATAACAATCCTCTTAAGACTTTCTGGAAAAACTTGCTGCCACATGAACTCAGTTTTGTTGTTGTTGTTTTAGTACCCCCTGTTGAGATGTCCATCCTTTCCTCATGCAAGGATTTTTCCATAAAGAGAGGTTCAGAAGCTACAGAGAAGCAACTGCATTATGGAAGAGCACAAAGGTTATAGTGATGTTAACAGCCAGCATCCTCTCCAGTAGGGTGCAATCTGCAGCCGTTTCCTTAGCTGCACTCGACAGTTAGCATCTGCACCTTGGGAGGGATGACATAAGTCAGTGTTTGTACTTAGAGCTAGGAAGCAACCTCCAAGGTCAATAATATTTGGGTTCTGAGACTATATATTACATGTGAAATTTATCTAAAACATCTCTGAAGCAGCCACCAAAAAAGAGAAAACTTTTTGCCCCAAAATATATACAAGGAATCTGGACACCACAGTTCCTTTATTATATATATAATGTGTGTGTGTGTGTGTATGTATGTGTGTATATATATATATATATATATCCAGGGAATTTCTTGTTTTATTTAAAAGATTTACTCTGTGCTATTATTAGCACAGGTATATAATTAAAGATATATGCACAGATGAGCCACCCAGTCCAAATATGGCTAAACCACACTATGTGGATGATACTTCTAGTTAAAAACAAACAAACACACACACACACAAAACTTATTTCTTCATGACAGGATGAGCTTATTAGTTGTCTGAGATCCCTAAATTTACTGTGATTCTTACAGGACATTTTTCCTTGGAATTTTAAAATGTAAGACAACATTATGTCTCTCTATCCCATTATAATAGTAGTCTTATATTCATAACTGAAGGAAATTTTTAAATGCCTGGAGTTACTGTATGAGAAAAAGGCTGTTAACCCTCTTTGGTTTCATAAATAAATATGGTATGTGTCTCTTTGTATGAATATGTAGGTCCCAACCAAATATACAGTTAGAAAATATGTACATCCCATGAATATGTACATCAGAAAGAGTTAAGAGCAAAGCCTGCTGACCATCCTGTCACCCAAGTTTGGAGTTTCTGCAGGGGATTCTTTAGAGGATAAAGTAAGGAGCACCACGAATGTAGCATTTTTAACTTCTAGAAGGATCATTTATAGGTCTTGGAGGAGAAAGCCAATCTTTTTTCTCTAAAACTGAAAGATTTCTTGAGGGAATGAAACAGCTTTGTCTATGAGACAGAGGTATGTCTACTTTCAGGCAGTATCTCTAATTAGGATCCAATTATTAGAACTGGTACATTTAACAATAAACAAATCTGCACATGGTTAACTGGAACTACTCAGTGGCTAAAACATTACACTGAAGTACAAAGACACATTTTCCATGTGAGTTTGCCTTTGACCTTCACTCCTTTCTCATTTATTTAATCATTCTATAAGCATATGGTAGACTCCAAAGATGCAAGATGAGTAGAATATAGTCCCTACCCTCAAGGTGCTCCCAGGGTACTAAAGGAAAAAGTCAAAGAAGCAGATAACTGTGAAACAATGTGTTAAGTGACAAAGATACACAGAGTATATGAAGACACTTGGACGAGGTCATTAATTCAGGACCGAGACAGGCTACATTAGGGAGGTGACATTAGGGAGGTGACAGAAGTTATCCAGGTGGAGAGAACAGCATATTGAGGGAGAAGCAAGAACGAAGACAAGATGGCAAAAAAAAGTGTATTATAAACAAACAAATAAATAAAATCATATGAAAAATAACTAGAAGCAATTGGTATTGCTGGAGTTTAAAGCTCAAATAGTTTAAAAAAAAAAAAGGTAAGGCCAGAGATTTGGAACATCATTAACAAAGGATCTATCTTCCCAAATTGAAGAGCTTTGCCTTTAGCCTGGAAGGGAAGAGTTTTAATCAGGAAAGTGACATGGGTCATATGTGTTTTAGATATATCAGCCTGGCAGTTGTGTGGAGGACACAGATTTTTTTAAGTTTATTTATTTGGCGGGGGGGGGGGGGGAAGAGGCAGAGAAAGAAGGAGAGAGAAAGAATCCCAAGCAGGCTCCACACTGTCAGTGCAGAGCCCTTCACCGGGCTTAGATCTCATAACCGTGAGATCATGGCCTGAGCTGAAATCAAGAGTCAGACACTTAACCAACTGAACCACCCAGACGCCCCTGTAGGGGACAGGTTTGAAGGTAAGATGTGGGCTAGAAACACAGATGCGGGCATCATAAACATAATGACAGGAGAACCTCTGAGAATAACATAATCTGCAAGGGAGAGTGCACAGAGTGAGAAGGCAGGGGGCTAACCACGAAGCCCTAGAAAAACCCAACATTTCAAGGCTAGCTAAGGAACTAGGTGGATCTTAATAACAATCTTCCCTGGCCAGAAGAGCTTATTCTTGATCAAGCTGTTTTGCCCACCTTCTGCCTGGTTATTTCATGATTAGATTGGTGTCCAAAAAAGAAACAGTTCCATATGTGTACTGTGAAAATGTTCATTTAAGATTTCACCTGCAGTAAAATTGTTCCAGTATGCAATCTAAATAAGGTTGGAATATGAAATACAGACATCTTATTATATCACACTAATACCACAAGGAGGTTTTTTGATGCTGAAATTACTTCTCAGTTTTGAGAGAGAATGCCTAAGGAAGTGATTGCTTTTCCTTTGTTCCATGGTGGATTGTTTTATTCTTAGAGCCCATGGTCCAAGACAGAACAAGTACCTGGTGGTGTGCCCACTGCAGGTGCCAAGTATTGGTGTATCTACTTTAATATGTGTGAAGCTGGATCACTTAGATAAAAGTTGTTTTTCATGACATGGGTGATCTCACCCACTCCAGTGACTTCAATCACCAGCTGTACACAGATGAATTCCAAGTCCTTCCCTTTCTCCTGAGCTCTGGATCCTTATGCACGAACATCAACAAGGCATTGTGGATGGCTTCCAGGAACCTCACATTTCAAATGCAAGAAAGTAAACTCATTATCTCTCTGGTATACCTGTTCCTTCTCCTACAGTTACAGTCTCTAAGAATGATGAGAAAATTTGCTCAATTACCTAAGGCATTTCAGATTTCTTTCTCCTTCGCTACATTCTACATCCCTTCAACCACCTCATCTTACAGAATTAATTATTTTGATCCGTGATATCCATCTTCTCTTTTCTACCCCTCATGTTCTGTCCCCTATTACTAGGACAATGATCTTATAACTGTTCACCCAGCCTTCAGTCTCTCACCCAACCAGTCCTCTCTCCATGGGTCAGTCATATTATTCCTTAAATGCATAAAATGTTTCTAATGGGATTCCCATTTCCTTTAGAATAAAGGAACAAGTTAGCCACAGAGTTAGTTACACACCAAAGCCCTGGTTGTAGCCGGCTCCCACAGTCAGAGGCTCTTAACAGGCCATGATGGTTTATGCCTCAAGCCTGTTCCTAGAACACTTTCTGTGACCCTCTGCTCCATCCTGATAGACATCTTGTATTTCAAGCTGAAGCTTGTTTATTCCATCTTCTAATGTTCTGATCATCTATCCCCCTTTGTGCCTCCACTGTTCTCTATACCCCCTTCTACAATAACACTTGCAAATCTTATTACACTGATTGCATACCATATGTGACTCCCACGAATATAGTGCAAGCTTTTTCAAGAAATGAACCTCATAATACCCATCTTTGTGTTCCTCGGACCTAGTTTGATTCATGGTGAGCTCTTAATTGATGTTTATTGACATCAAAACACATCAAAACAGCTTTAAAACTGATATTTCAATGAGTGCATTTTTATTTTCTAATTGAATTGCTTTGGTATATAAAAATATACAAAATATGAGGGGGAAATTGCTAACTATGGTGATTGTGAAGAGATTTTTGGCTCAAAGTCCAACTCTAATCAGTTGCAAATGGCTGGTAGGGCACAAGCTTGAGGCACAGAGAGGTCCGATCAAGGCACTGAAGAATGAGTACAATGATCAGTACTTTCTGTCATGGTTGTGCCTTATATTTGCTCTTCTTCACTTAGTGCAAGTGTTCAATAAGCAATTCTTTTTGAGTAAGTATTCAGTAAATATTTTTAAAGATCTCACTTTGTGCACATGGGTAAGGGAGTGTCTGCATTATACGAGTATATCACATTGGGAGCACTGTGCTAAAACTGGCTAATTGATATTGCTGTTTGATACTGTCATAATATATTAAAGATATATTTAATTTTATAATAGCCTTAATTTTAGCCGATGCAGTCTGATTGGTACAATTTTAAATGTAATTTGAAGGACAAGGAAATCTAAAAGTCATTGCATTACCTCTAAAATACTTGAGTAAGAATTAAATTATTGCTACCTAATATAACTGTATGTGTCATGCCTTTTGTCAAATACAAAAACTAGGTATATTGAGTTAAAAAGGCAAAAGAAAATGTTATTACAATGTTTAGATTAAGTCATTTAAAAAATAGGAACAACTTATTTTATCTACAAAGTAGATTTAAGAAAATATAATCCCAAAAATTTCCTTTTAAAAATTACTCTCTTGTTCCACACAGTCTTACTAGGGTCTATTTCATTATAATTTTATCTGAACTTTACATGCTATAGCGCTGCTCTGCAAATGAGTCATACGATAACTATTCCCAGTTTGTAGCCAATTCTCCAGAGAAGCAAAGGAAAAAAGAAACAACTGCCTTTTAAGGAAATCAAACCTGTTTCTAGAGATAAACCTCTTTCTGTTTCTATTTGAACATAGTCTCAACAACTGAAAACGAGAATACTACAAAATACATGATCTATTGGATGAGCCACCAGCAAATACATCTGTGGGTTTGTTTAATGCTTTTCCCATAGCATACTCTATTATATAAACACATTACATAAATATATGCACCTGGGTATATGTAAAGTGGTAAGATAAAAGGACGCTTTTGTTTCTACAAACATTAAGACATCTGGTCGCAGTTTGGAATTATATTTTGGCTACTTTGTTAAAGAAATTTGTTTTTTAAAGTGAAAAAAGAGAACCTGCAGTTTCTAGGAAATTTATAAAGGAATTGGTATTGTGAAGAGTTTGTTTTGCATAGAAAGCTAAATGAGAAAGATTATTAAAAGAAGGGTCATGCAGCAGGCACCATTCAACTAACCTCTGACTAACTCAACAATTTGATGGGAAGACTGTCACTTCAGTTTGGACTTCTCTGTAACTCTTCTCATTCTCTGAATGCGAAGTGAGAGAATATAAAATTTTATTTTTCACTTTTTTAACTTTTTTTTTTTTTGACAGAGAGAGACAGGGCATGAGCAAGGGAGGGGCAGAGAGAGACAGAAACAGAGAATTCGAAGCAGGCTCCAGGCTCTGAGCTGTCAGCACAGAGCCCAATGTGGGGCTCAGACTCATGAACCGCGAGATCATGACCTGAGCCAAAGTCGGCCGCTTAACCGACTGAGCCACCCATGTGCCCCGAGAATATAAAATTTTAGTACACGGTGGCTGGATATTTAGCTATTTTTCCAAACTTTTGCAATCCTTTTCTTCTCCTTACATTATACCAAAATATTGCTAACACTAATCTTTCTGTGTCTTAGAATGATCTAAAAGTGACTACTGGCATATGGAAATTCTTCTTTTAAAAGCACAAGTAACCTGAGGCACCTAGGTGGCTCAATCAGTTAAGCAGCCAAATTTGGCTCAGAGCATCATCTTGTGGTTTGTGAGTTCGAGCGCCGTCGGGCTCTGTGCTGACAACTCAGAGCCTGGAGCCTGCTTCAGATTCTGTGTCTCCCTCCCTTTCTGCCCCTCCCCCACTCGCACTCTGTCTCTGTCTCTCTCAAAAAAATAAATAAACATTAAAAGTGCAAGTAATTAATATTCATTCAGTAACACAAAATCATTCTTACAGATTGAAATATTTTATTAGTGTTGCTGCCTGGAAGTCATATATAATATGGGACACTCATCTACATATATGCACACATATCTACATAGTATAAAACTAGGTTTTGTTTTTGACCAAATTTTTTTCTACTCTCAGCTGAGCAACAAAGCTGTAGCTGAAAAGAGTTCAAAAATTAAAACACGTGATTCCCATCTACTAAGTCAAAACATCCTGATACCATTATTCAGCCAGGGAATTGTAATGGTAGAATTCTCTGAGTCTAAGGGGTTTTATGTTTGCTTGTTTTTTAATTTTTTTAATGTTTATTTATTTTTGAGAGCAGAGAGAGAGAGCATAAGCAGGGGAGGGGAGGGAAGAGAGGGAGACACAGAATCCAAAGCATGCTCCAGGCTCTGAGCTGTCAGCACAGCCCAATGCAGGACTCGGACTCATAAGCTGTGATCATGACCTGAGCTGAATGAAGCTGGACGCTTAACCAACGGAGCCACTCAGAAGCCCCTTTTTTGTTTGTTTTTAACCAATTAACTTTTAATATCCAAGATGATTAAAACAAACATTTTTAAAGTAACAAAAATGCTTTGTAAAGAACAGCATTATCTAAGAGAAATAAAAAGTTTATTTATAAAACATACCTGAAAAAACATCTTGGAAAAAAAATTCTAAAATAATAGTCTAAAAACTAAGATCTTATAGAAAATATAAGTGTATATTTCTTAGAGCACAGCATGTGTAAAAGATTTCTCTAACAAGACCCAAAAACATTAGTATAAAATAAAAATATTTATGTTTGAGTATATTAAAATTTTTATTCATCAAAACCTTAAATAACATGAAAAGACAGGTTATAAAATTGGAGGTCATTCACTATACATACAACCGACAAGGTTTAATATAAAGGAAATGTAAAGTACTTATGCCAGTCAATATGAAGAACAGAAATAACCTAATAAAAAATATTCTAAAGATATTAACAGGCAATTCACAGAAGAGAAAACACAGATAGCCAGTAAACATACGAAGAGATATTCAACTTGCATGATGGTCAAATAAATACAAATGAAGACCATAACAAGATACTATTTTACAACCAGAAGAATGGCAAAATTAAAAACTCTGATCATATCAAGTGTTGGATAAAATGTGTAGCCACAGGATACCTTCTACATTGCTGATGAAACTGTAAAATCATGCATCATTTGAAAAAGAGTTTGGCATTTTCTAAACCTGATCTTTCACAAATATGACCCAGCAATTCCACTCCGGGATATATAACTAAAAATAGCCCTGGCTCATGTGCAACAGAGATATGTTCTATTACCACTATTCACAATAGTAAAAACCTGGAGCAACCCACATGCCCATCGACAAAAAAAAAAAAAAAAAAAAAAAAATGGTGAGTAAACTATGGGTATTCACACAATGGAATTACACAAAACGAATGAAACAGAACTGCAGCCATATGAATATATCCTAGTGACAATGTCTTAAGTGAAGAAAAAGTCTCCAGAGACTACATAAAACATGATATATTTTTTTAAATTAAAAACAACTAAAATAAAAATATCTACTTCTTAAGTATGCATAAATATTCCATAAAAACAAAGTTAAGTACTGATTAATACAGATTTCAAGATGATGACTACCTCAGGTAGGGAGAAGCAGAGTGATTTATGGGGGACATAATGTTAGATGTAGGCTATTTTTTTAGTTTTTGTTTAGAGAGTTGGGGTCATGTGTGCTCATGATATTATTAAGAATAACTTAAGAAATATGCTATGAACTAAGGAGTATAATTATTCCAATTCTGGGCTCAACTTGCCCAAAGTATAAAATAAGTTTAATTCATCTGTTTTTAAAAATTTTTTTAATGGTGATTCATTCTTAGAGAGAGAGAGAGAGAGCAGAGGCAGAGAGAGAGGGAGACAAAGAATCCAAAGCAGGCTCCAGGCTCTGAGCTGTCAGCACAGAGCCCGACGCGGGGCTCGAATCCATGAACTCTGAGCTCATGACCCGAGCTGAAGTCAGATGCCCAACCAACTGAAAAACCCAGGCGCCCCAAAAGAAGTTTAATTTAAATAAATAAATAAATAAACAAACAAATAAACAAATAAATTTCACAGTCCATGACACAAATGCTTTAGAAAGTTTTCAGATAATGATCTTGTTTTCTTTTTCTTTATAGAACTTTTTAACATTTAATATTTCTCATGATATAAAAAAACACTTCCAACTATCAAAATGAAATATATAAAATATCAACACATTTAGAACTAAGTTCAGTGGATTTAATCTTTCTAACTCCTCTGATTTTGCTTAAGAGTAACTGCTTTGTCTTACGTATACTCTTTTCTCTCTTTCTCTTTCCATGAAAAACACTCTTCGACCATCTTCTTCAAATAGATGCAATCTTTACTCCTCCTGTCTTCTCACCAGTCACATCTTATTTGTTATCTTTCCTTCACTGCTAATTTTAAACACAGCTGTCTATGCTGTGTCTCCACATGATCTCCTCTGGTTCCCATCCACTTCCCAGCCACCTTCAACGTGACTTCCATCTCTAACATCACAGTGAAAAACAATCACCAACAACTTCCCAGGTATGTATGGTATGGTCTTACAGTCTTCTTCTTTTGTCACTGATAACTCATTCCTTGAAATATTTTCCTTTCTTAACTTATGAGAAATACATGTGTTCTAGCTTTCCAGTGACCTCCTTTAACTTCTTTTATTGTCTCCTCTTTCTCTGTCCAGACTTTATATATTGATTTTCTCATGTTTCTCTGTCCTCTGCTTCTTGCTTCATCTATTTCAACTAGTAACCCCAAATTTCCTCTAGCACTGGCCACTCTCCTGAGCCCAGATTGATTCTCTTAGGTCTTTGCTATATATCTTCTTCTGTGTGTTCCACAGATAACTCAAATTCAATTTATTCAAAATTAAATTGATTTTCTTTTCCCTATAACTGTTTCCTCATAACATTTCCTGCTACACATTTCAATAAATGCCACATCCATCCTCCAAATTATTGCCCACTATTCTTGCCCATCCACATCCTGTATCTTTCTAATTTGTCTGCTTCTTCTTTTCCAGCCCAGTGCTATAGTCTAGTCTAGTGTTATTATCTGTCACTGGAGTATTATAAACTCTGCTTAACTGTCCTCTGTCCTCCAACCTCCAAGCTCCACCTTTCAAGCCACCTCCATGCTGCCATTAGCTCACCTTCCTGAGCACACACCAGACCTTGCGATGCCTCTGGTCAAAAATCTTTAATACAAATTTGAAAAAAAAAAAGACTTTATAGTGAATAAGATGATGAGTTGAAAGGAAGAAGACAGTAACTTTAAATCTCTTGTTCTTCTCAACTTCTAAGACAATAAATTTAAGAGATTCTAACTTTAGTCCTTTTTAACTCTTTCCATGGTGGTAAGCTGGGAAGATTTTCATTACAGTCTTTCTCATGAAGAGTTTCCTATTGACTGTGACACAAAGAATTCATGCAAACTATGGAAAATGAGTGTAGACTTTTGAATGTTATCACAGGAACATGCCAACAAGCCTTTATGCATGTACAAAGAAAGCAAAACAATAAAGGAAAGAAGGCTCAGGCACCAAAGAGGAATATTTTGAATCCGATCTGATTGCATTCTGTATTATACATAATTCATGAAGATTTATCAAATACTCATAAGAGCGATCACTGTAACACCAGAAATGAACAATGTCTCAGTTCTGGTTTCTGCAGCTGCTTGTCATTCACTAAACATGCCTTACTCTTACCGGCTCTTGTGTCCTTGTTAATGGACTCCAGGCTCTCAAGGCTTGGAATGGCTTTGTCTAATTCAGGGTCCGGTTTGAACAGTGACTCCTCTGTAGTGCTCCCTGATGCTACCATACAGAATTAGGTTATTCATGATTTCTATTTTATGTTATATACACATCTCCTTTTAAATCCTTGGCATCTTGTATAATAATTATTTTTTGCCTCTTCCATGGAAGTTTAGCTTCTTAAAAGCAAGGACAATGTCTTATTCACCTCAGAATCTAGCATAGTTGTGGTATAATCAGAAATATAGTTGGCCTTTGTCCTTGGTACCTGGCATGAAGCTCCTAAACACTTGGAATTTCCTGAGTGATAGGAATGTTTTTAGTTACTCATAAGGAGCCTTTGTGAGCACACCTGAGTTTATTTAATGAAGTGACTTAGGGTGGGATACCTAGATAGCCTCAGGATGGGGTGGTCATCAGAAAAGACCAAGAGATTTAAGGATTAGAAATTTCAGCCCCACCCACTGACCCCTGGGAAGGAGAAGGGGGGCACTCCAGATTAAGCTCTATAAAAATTCATGCACAATAAGATTTGATGAGCTTCCCATCCACTTGCTGGGAGGGTGACACACCCCATTTCCATAGCTACAGAGAAGCTCTTGGACTCAGGACCCTTCTTGACCTCACACTATGTACCTCTTCATCTGACTGTTCATCTGTATCCTTTATAATGTCTTTTATAATAAACTGATAAATGTAAGTAAATGTTTTTCTGAGTTCTGTGAGCACACCCCCCCCCGCAAATTAACCCAACTCAAGGAGGGGGTCTTGGGAGCCTCTAATCTATAGCCAGTTGGTCAGAAGCACAAAAAACAATCTGGACTTGTGATTGGAGCCTGAAGAGGTGGCAATCTTGTAGGACTGAGCCCTCAGCCCATGGGATTTGATGCTATTCCAGGTAGACTGGGTCAAAATTGAGTCAAATTTGTAGGTACCCAGTGTCTGCTGAGATATGGAGAAATGCTTCATGGTATTGGGAAAACATATCGGAACAGTACTTTTCATAAAGCAAATGGCAAATATGCTTGTTGAATTAAAATGAATAGCAGAAGCAGAAGCTAAAATTAGATGGAATCCATAAATCTGGGAAGTGAGTTGATTCTACCCTGAAATAGCAACCCTAATGATCGTGGACACAATTTGGAAAATAACATGAAAAAAATTCTTAGTATGAAGTTGAAACTATAAACATAAACAATAACCATGCACTTAGCACAACACTGTCTTTAATAATGATGCCTGGGACTATTTTATAACTGCTGAATCTCAGTGTTAATTAGTAGTGAGCTTAGCCAACTAAATAAAGCCCTGGTACAGCTAAAGCTTCGAGGTAGATGTGTTCCATTACAAGGATAAGTTATAGGGAAAGAACAATTGACATTCCTAGAAGTCTTTATCTGAACAGCTGTCATAGAAAGGATTACACTTATTCTATATTTCACTGAAGGCAGAGTTTGAACCAATGAGGAAGAATTATAAGGAAGAAGATTTCATCTAAATATAAAGAAAATTGTTCTTTGTATAACAGTGACCTGCAATAAATTATTTAAATTTTATTGGGTCCCATTACCAGAACTATTTTCTAAAAGGCTGGTTGTTTATCTATCAGTGATGTTGTAAAAAGAAGTCCTCTATCCACATACAAGTTGAATCAAATTAGAGGTCTCTTTCAACTCTAAGTTTTTATGATCCTATTAATACTTTCTTTATTTTTCAGTTGTTGCCATTCTGCAATCAATTTTATTTTGCATGTAGACTTAATCCTGGCAATTGGTGTAACCTGTTAATTCATGCCTGTGCCTCAGGGGAAATTTCTCTTTATGAAACAAGTCTGTGTTCTCATTGTATATATATCTATTATAAAGGGAGAAAAAAGATCCCTGGATAAAAATGAGACTTGTAAACAAAATGATTTTTAGTACATGTCTCATCTCAACTCCTAAAATTAATGATCTAAAGCACTTCTAAATGTTAGTATTTCTTAACCCTTCCCATGATGGTGAAATGGCAAGACCATCGTTATGACCTCTCACGCAAAAAGTTTTCCTTTGACTTTGACACAGAAATATCCTGAAAACTATAAATAAAGAGTTTAGAGTTTTTAATGTTATCTTAGGAGTATGCCAAAAAACTTTTATGCATGCACGAAGAAAATAAAACAATAAAAGAAAGAACAAAGGATTAGGCAAAAGAACATATTGATATTTCCACCCCAGCTGCATAAAAGGTGACTAGATTCAATAGAAAAACAAATGGTGAAGGGGGAAAAACAAAGATTGAATTAATCTCAGACATACATCTGGAGTTTATAAGAGAGAGGCAGAGAAGTCTATGTGACTGATCCCTATTAATAGATACCCAAGAAAGTTTATGAAGGTGTAACACATGCAATTTCCAATTATCCATGATACTGGAACCAAGGATAGCATAAAATGATAGAAATCTCAATAATTCAAAGAAATTTGCTTCAAAAGTTCACCTATATATCCAACAGATTTTATTAAATGAAAATATGTTCTTATCTGTATCCATCTGACAGTAAAGGTGGTACCCAGCAATGGAAGAACTAAGGGACAGATGACGAACAGAAAAGTCCAGAACAGATCTCTTGGGTATTTATTGAGGGTCTTCTATGTGTAAGAAACCATAAGAAAAAAGAAATGTAAAATAAAATTCCTGCTTTTAAGGGACTTAGCATCTTGGGGGGAGAAACCACACACTTGTGAAAAATCAAATAAATTAACAGGATATGATGAAGTACCAAATGTAGACGCATTGACAATATGCGGCATTGACAGTTTTAGAAAATTAAGCTACTCAGATTTTGTTTGGAAGGATTCACTAAAACAACTGGGCTGACCTAACCTCTAAAAGATTATTGAGGGTGAAATGGCTGCATAGAATAAGAAAGAAAGATTTGTTCTAGTGCTGTGCTATTTATCTTAAACTATAGGATTAGGGTCTCCCCACTCCTGCAACCCATCCACCTACACACTAAGCTTTTAAACAATGTAACTCATTTTATGAAATGTTTACAGGGAGTCAGTTGAAGTCCACTAAAGTCACTTAGTCCCTAAAAGCACTCCTCTTTTTTTGGAGATCCATGCACCCCATCTTATCAATTAGCTGAGACTGGCAAATCTTAAAAACACCGTACTTCTAATAAACACATGCACATACACCGAATAAACAAGTCATTTCTAAACATTTTATGCTCATGAAGATTGATTTTGAATGCTATGAAACTGGAAATCCCCAGTGCAAGGCTCCTCTTTTAGATACAAGTGTAGGCATGTTCTGCAAGGTCAAAAGCAAATTAAGTGACAGAGGGCAAAACAAAGTCCCTGCACAGAAAAAGAAAAGCTGAGTGATATCATCTGCATTCTACACTGACATTCTTTTTCATAATGCCATCCTATCCCATGGAGGAAATAGTTCAAAGGAAGAGTTTGCAGTTACAATGTCAGGGTTTCTCACTGCACTCTAAGCAACCTTTACAGCTAAAACAAGAGTGAGAAACAGCAACATGTGTTGCTGCAAAGGCAGAATCTAAGATTAAAAGCAGCAACACAGAAGGGACTGGTGAAACTTCAATACTTGAGCTAGATTAATGATTTGGGGGTCACTGCAGAACACAGACTCCGAAAAAGGGGAAAAAATGGGGGGCATCATGTTCAGTTCATCTGTTTTCAACCCATGGGTGAGACCAAGAACTCACTGTGAGTGATCAGTAAATGCCATTGTGCAATTGCTGTGTCATCTCATTTATAATTATTTTAGTTTACAGATAAGCTTTTGGTATGTGGATACCAACTTGTGGAAGGAGTCAGAGATATGGACCCAGGTGGTTGGGACTCTGGAAATCACACAGATATAAGTGTCATCACAATGTCCCCAGGGACACTAATAATTGAAAGTTTGCTACTTCCTCCTCCATGGTCAGGTAGAGTTAATTCACATGCTTGGGCTCCTACCTTCCCACCAATGGGCATGCCCCCCACTCCATCCCTGGCCCCCCCTATCCACCACTCTTTGCAGAGACCTCCAAGACAAAGCTGCCTATCTGCTAAAAGAGTTGTGGCTCCCATGTACAAAGCCATGCAGCTGCAAAGCCCTCAAGGGGTTACACTGCCCTTGCCATCCCCTCCTTCTGCCCTAGCCTCAGTGCGCATGAGAAGGAAAGGCCCGAACACCCCCCTCCACAGTGCTGTGTCACCCATTGTCACCTGAACTCCGGCACAGCTAAAACCCTGAGTTTCACAGAAAATAGTTCCTATTGCTGCCACCTAATCTCTCTCTACCACTGTGAGAGGTTGTTCCTGGGCAAGGCCAGGAAACAGGCATCTCCATTTCCGACAGGCACTGCACCTCTCCCACTGACCCAAACATACCTGCTCCTACATGTCAAGCCCCCTACCATAGGTTTTTAGCTTGGGCTACCTCAGGACCAGCTCCATTACCGCCACAAAAATAAACTAAGGGTCAAAAACAAAAATGAAAAAATTAAACTAAGGTCTGTGTCAATGGATTAGATGGTCCCCCACATGTATAAACTAAGGGCTGTGTAAATGGACTAGATGGTCACCATGTGTATAAGTTCCCATCCTTTCCATGTTTCCATGAAAGATTTGTCTTTCATATTATGTTTCCCTCAGAGTGAATTTACAATCACTGGTACTTTTGAGAGTCCATATAAGCCGTGCACAAAGTCATTCCTGGAGATCTGGATTCCAGGCTGGGCTGCAGGTCCTGTCTAGAGGCCCCTCTGTTGTGCCAGAGAATTAACAGTGGACCAGAGGGGGTCATTCCTCAATGCTTTATATTACACAGGCCTGAGTTTTACAAAATAAATTATCCTTCTCTAAGAACAAAAAAAGACCTTTAAACTATATTAAGACAAATTATATAAACTATATTAAAAATTAAACAAAAGTTTTGCTATATATATATATATATATATATGTATTTAATTAGAAAGAGAGAGAGCACGAACAAGGGAGAGGACGAGAGAGAGAATGTCAAGCAGGCTCCACGCCCAGCACAGGCTACAACCCATGACCCCTGCCCAGGATCATGACATGAGGTGACATTGAGAGTCAGATGCTCAACCGACTGAGCCACCCAGTTGCTCCTTTAGAATAGGATTTTTAAAAATCTGATTTATCTGATTATCCTCTCTTGATAACTCCATAGAAAGCTGTAAACCCTGATACCCTGAGCATTAATACTTTTTTTTTTAATGTATAACTACTTTATCTCCATACATTCTTTCAAAATATATTCTGGTTTACTTTGTTTTATTTTTTGTAATTAGTTTTCTAATATCCAAGGTTAATCATGAGAAATGCTATTTCTTTTTCATTTTCATACTCCACAGATGAATTTAGTTTTGTCCTTCTGGAAGCCTAAGAAAGTCTTTTCCAGTACTTGATAATTTCCTCCCATCCATTTTCTCTGCTCTCTTCTTTTGGGGCTTCTTTAGATATTGCATCTTCTGGATGGTTTCTGCATATTTTTTTTTGTCTTTTTATCTGCATTCTGGAAGATTATTTCAACTTTGCTTTCCATATTTTCTATTCCTTCATATTATTTGTATTTAATTGATCAATGTAAATCATCCTTTTTCTTTTATGGTTATAAATCTTGTTGAATCCTGTTGACTATATTAGGCATTTTTTTCTTCTTTTTTTTTATGTTTCTATTCCTGAAATTGTCTGTTTCCTCTAGGATCATGTTTTCTATTTGTATATTTTGGTCTTTTCTTTCCATCTTGCTGACTCTCTTAATGTGCTTGGTAATCCTTGGGTGGCCTCCCATTTGTACAGTTTTTAACTAGGAGCTTTGTGTGGTGTGAGGAAGAGCACAGTGTCAGGCTTCAGACCACAAGCCATTTCTTCTTGTGCCAGAATCAGAAAGTCTTCATTCTGGGGTACTATTATCCACACAAAATGTCTTCATGTTCCCCACATGTTTTTTAAATGTCTTTAGAGAAAAGATATCTTGGGCTTTGCCTGGAAGAATACTGTATTACTGAGTGCCCTTCAATGGGAATGGTGGATAAGGGTGGTGGCTACTTCCAATAAATTTTCTTGTTTCCAAGCCCCCCTTTTTTGTCTTTTAAATAGCCTTATTGAGATATCATGGATATAGGCATTAATACCTTTTGTCCATTACTTTTAAGTCCCTAATCATCTTTTTGCAAATTTTTACCCTTTATCCTCAAACAATCTAGACATTTAATATGACTGAAACAAGTGGGAGATTTTTTCTTTCAAAATTTTTTCTTTCAAGACATGTTTTAAGTTACAAATCAGTACCAGTATTTTTAAATGACTAAAGATGAAAATATATGGGGTGCCTCAGTAGCTCAGTTGGTTAAGCAGCCAACTTCAGCTCAGGTCATGATCTCATAGTTCGTGGCTTCGAGCCCCACGTTGGCTCTGCACTGACAGCTCAGAGCCTGGAACCTGCTTCTGATTCTGTCTCCCTCTCTCTCTGACCCTCCCCCACTCACACTCTGGGTCTCTCTCTCTCAAAAATAAATGTTAAAAAAATTTTAATAAAAATTAAAATACCTAGAGGAGAAAGCAGGAAACAACCTCTAATGACCTCAACCACAGCAATTTCCTATGCGACACATCCCCAAAGGCAAGGGAATCAAGAACCAAAATAAACTATTGGGACCTCATCAAGATAAAAAGCTTCTGCACTGCAAAGGAAACAATCGAAAAAACTAATAGGCAACCGACAGAGTGGGAAAAGATAGTTGTTGCAAATGACATATCGGATAAAGGTATAGTATCCAAAATCTACAAAGTACTCACCAAACGCCACACCCGAAAAACAAACAATCCAGTGAAGAAATGGGTGGAAGACATGAAGAGACACTTCTCCAAAGAGGACATCCAGATGGCCAACAAACACATGAAACGATGCTCAGCATCACTCATCATCAGGGAAATACAAATCAAAACCACACTGAGATACCACCTCACGCCAGTCAGAGTGGCTAAAATGAACAACTCAAGAGACTATAGATGCTGGCGAGGATGTGGAGAAACAGGTACTCTCCTACACTGTTGGTGGGAATGTAAACTGGTACAGCCACTCTGGAAAACAGTGTGGAGGTTCCTCAAAACACTATCAATAAAACTCCCCTATGACCCAGCAATAGCACTGCTGGGGATTTACCCAAGGGATACAGAAGTGC
>CM053567.1:97699406-97725324 GCA_028646485.1 Cryptoprocta ferox
TGGCCATTTGTAGCAAAGTGGATGGACCTCGAGGGTGTCATGCTCAGCGAAATAAGTCAGGCGGAGAAGGACAGATACCATATGTTTGCACTCATAGGTCTAACAGGAGAAACCCAACAGAGGACCATGGGGAGGGGAAGGAGGAAAAGAGTTAGGGAGAGGGAGGGAGACAAAACACGAGAGACTCTTGAATACTGAAGACAAACTGAGGAGGGAAGGGGAAGGGGGAAAGGTAATGGGGGGTGATGGTCTTGGTGGAGGTCACTTGTGGGGAAGAGCACTGGGTGTTATATGGAAACCAACCCGACAATAAACTATAAAGTTAAAAAATAAATAAATAAAAATAAAATACAGCCTCGGGGCAGAAGAGAAAAAAATGAAAATAAAAAAGATGAAAATATGTTACATAGATTATTTGACCTTTATGTTTTCTTATTTTATCAGCTAAAAACACTTATACTTGCCAGTGTAATAATGAGTAACATATGCATAATAAGCAAATTTCTCTTTATATATGATAGGTGCCCTCAAATTTATCCAGGTAGTCTTTATATATATATATATATATATATATATATATATATATATGGCATACCTTCAGACTTACAATTCTACTTTTAGGGATCCACTCCATAGGAATGATCAGAACAGTGCACAAATATATTTTATAGATAAAAGTATTCATCTCAGCACTAATTTTAATGGTGAAAAGTTAGAAATAACTTCCATGTTCAATAGGGAATGGATTACATAAATTATGGTGAGTCCATACAATGCAATAGTACGCAGCCATTAAAAATTATGACTGGGTGGCTCAGTCAGTTAAGTGTCCAACTTTGGCTCAGGTCATGATCTTGCAGTTTGTGAGTTCCAGCCCCGCACTGGGCTCTGTGCTGACAGCTCAGAGCCTGGACCCTGCTTCAGATTCTGTGTCTCCCTCTCTCTCTGCCCCTCCCCAACTTGTGCTCTGTCTCTGTCTCTCGAAAAGAAATAAATATTAAAAAAAATTTTTTTAATTATTATATCAATCAGTATTCATTGACACAGCACGGTGTTGATGCTGTTTTGCTTAATAAGGAAGTACATTTAGTACCATTCATTTCACATAGAATTGAATGTGATTGTAAGGTATTTCGTATGCTGGGAGAGGGGTCTAAAAAATTGTTCACTGAAATGTTAATAATGTATCATTTCTGGGTTGTATGATTTTTATTTTTATGCTTTTCTGTAATGTTTGAATCCTTTTTTTAATAACAATGTGTATTCTTTTATAATCCAAAAATAAAAGCCAGTTTTAATTCTAGCTGTTTCCTTTTTTATAAAAAACATAAACCATGAGCAATCCATTTGTAGGATGGAGACATGACTTGATTCAAAATCCTGCACTTTTGAAGGTGGGGAACTAAACCAATCAAGTCCAACTATGCTAAAAACTCTCTCCCTTTTCTTTCTGACACATTTTTCCCAAATGAGAGAGGTTTAAGGAATAGATGAGTAATATCAAATAAATTCCCTCTTCCCAATCTAATTAGAATACTTCATAGAAGTTAAGAGCTAGGTCAGAATGAGTGATTTTACTTGAGATGGTTCATATCCACCGTCTCTTTGGGGCTTCTAGTAAGGTAAAGAGAACAAAACTTAAAGTTATAAATCATGTCAGATCCACACTCTGAGTAAAGAAGTTAGATTTCTAAAAACATCAGTTGTATTTAAATCCATGAATCCTTAATGATATTTTTAAAATGTATTGGTTATATTAGTATATAATAGGGAACACTCATTATTTAGAAGAATATAAAGAAAAAGAAAGAATCAAGTATTTCCAAAAACAAAGCATAAGAAATGCAAAGTTCAATGGTAATTCACTGCAATACAATTTTAAGCATAAAAAAAGAAAATCTAGTGAAAGAACACATTCAATTGATATCATTTTGATAATTTTTATTTTATTTATTTTTTTTTTTACAAATATGTCTGGTAAATTATAATTTGGATAAAGGCAAATCAAATTCCCATAAAATTCTGTTTAAAGAATTGCCCTTTTCGGGCCCCTGGGTGGCTCAGTTGGTTGAGCAATTGACTCTTGGTTTCAGCTCAGGTCATAAACTCCAAGTTCATGAGTTCAAGCCCCACATCAGGCTCCACGCTGACAGCACGGAACCTGCTTGGGATTTCTTTCTCCCTCTCTCTCAGTCCCTCCCCAGCTTTCTTTCTCTCTCTTTCTCTCTCTCTCAAAAAATAAACAAATAAACATAAAAAATAATTGCCCTTTCCAAAAAATACTGCTTTATTTTTCAAATTAATGGAGAAAATATGACCATTCATGGGCAGTTTCTTTCACCTATTATCTTCTTGGTTTAAAATAGATTCTAGCCAAAATGAACCTTAAAATCATCTATTCTAAATCTTTCATTTTATAAATAGAGAAACTGAGAGCCAGATAGTTTTAGTGACATCATACTTAAAGGTCATAGAGGAAAGTCAAGTTAGACCCATTAGAATTCAGGCCTCCTGATTCCCAGTTCAGTTCAGTCTTTTCACTGTATCCCTTGTACTGGTGTACTGTTACTACATAATATCAAACAAAAATATGAACACACACATATAAAACATATATATTATTATTCTATTACCCTTTAAATAAATTGCTCATTTAAAAAAGCATCAGACAAAGCTTCAGGCTTTTCAGTGGTTGATATTCTCACACTAAAGAATAACAGATGTACATCCAGTCATTCATTTATTTATTCAACAACCTTTCAATGACTATATAAACCTGACTTAAGTACCTAGTTACACATATATGTAACATATATGTGTATCATCCACCTTGAAGAGAGCTATTTTAGAAGATGCCAATGGCTGTGGTCTTGTTTTCAAAGAGCAAGGTGCCAATATAAATGTGGAAAAATGAAAATATTTTAACTAGAAACACTAATGAGAAATGTCTCTATCAAAACAGTAATATCTGCTTGTCTGAGTGCAAAATAAAAAGGTATATCATGCCCTGACCTCACCCTCTGCTACCCTGGCTTCAAGACAGCAGGGCCTGAGTAAGAGTTCCAGTTTAGTCGTATTTTGAAAACCTAAAGCAAGGAGGTCCTTGTTTCATGCTGTGCTACAGACCCCAGTCCCTCCCATCCCTGTCCCCTTCTCCCTGTTCTCTCCCTTTTCTTCAATCCTGAGCATAAGTGTCTTCAGGCTCCCACTTGCCTTTGATGCAGACTATGAACTTCAATTCATGTTTTCATCCTTAAAGGTTCTGATGAAATTTATAATCTTCCTCGAATAATGTGTATTTATTTTTGCCTGAATGTAATTTTATCACTTGGTAAATTAAAACTAGGAGTCAGTATTAATTGATCAATATAAAATTAATAGTCTTCATTGCATACTTACAATGTGCCTGGGAGAAATAAATAGAACATTCTACTTCAGAAAAGATGACGGGAAAAGTTACAGAGGACTGGGGGAAGAATAAACATGTCATGTTGGGAGAAAATGAGAAAAGTCTCACAGGAGGAAAAAAGCTGCTGAGACCAGAAACAGTGAAAGGAGGTAAAGGGCCTTAAAAAAACTTAAAAAAGAGTTTCTATGAGTGAAGTGCTGGACTACTGAAAACACACTCCTGGAAAATGCTTATAAGAACAAAATAATTCTCCATACTAGTTCATCTTATGCCTGAATCAAAAAATCCAGTATGTTGTTACCTTTCCATGATTTATGCAGAACATCCTATTTATGCTCAATCTCTCTCTCTCTCTCTCTCTCTCTCACTCACACACACACACACACAATCCTCTTTCTTCTGCAGATAAAGCAACATCAGATTTGATGTCTTAATTCGCTTAGGAAGCTACATGAGAAATGAGAGGCATAAAAAGAACTAAATTGAAAAACAACAGGAATTAAGACAATGGGGGCAGTTAGGACTGAGAAGAAGGAATTTTCCTTCTCAAATAAGAAAGAGGAGCAGAGAGTCAGAGTCGTGAAGGTAATAAAGAACAGAAAGGAATAAATATCATAATGGGATCTTTAACTGAATTTGCGTCTACTCTCAGCCCTGAAGGAACCTTGGTAACTCACTCAATGTGAAGCTACCGGGTCATCTGGGCACAGAGGAAGCATCCAGTGATGTGCTTCCTTTCCAGATCGCAGCAGCTCTGCCTCAGGATGAAATCGTTCTGATCAACATTTTTCCATCTGGCAGGCAGGCAGCCAGAGATTGGAGACCCAAAAATGGATCACTGCATTTGGACTCCCTGCAGCAGCCAATAAATGTAATATAATATTTACACAATTCAATCTAGTTATCAGTCATGCTAAGCACCATCCAATGGGAAATGTTAATATTTTTCACAAAAGAAATAAAAACGAAGGGGACTTCTAAGGTAGTATCTGATTCCCAAAGCCTGAGCCTTTCACAAATTTTGTTTTTCATTTCAGCTTCAGCTTGACTGATGAAAATAACTCACCACTGTTTGGAAAGCTAAAAACACCAAGAGCTTAATGTATTATCATTTACTTAGAAAAAGCAGCCTTATATAGTAATAACTTCTTCTAATTTAGAAGACAAGAGTGTGGGGGTAGGTGGGGGAGGGAATGAAATGCTCATTAGCCTTTGCCAAAGGCCCTGGCACAGAGTTTTCCTAGCTATTCAGAGATCAACGTCCTATATTTACTTACCAGGAACAATTTATTTTCTTTTATATTTTCAAAGCACTTGAAATGATTCCTTTTCTTTGTGATGATTTCCATATGCTGTTTCCAAGGAAAGGGGTATGGCTTACTCAGTCAGTGTAAGGCCACATTCTGAAACCATTAAATGCCATCTCACAGGGAGGGGTCCCAAGGACTGCAGGGGCCCTTCCAATGACATTGAGATCTGGATCTCAAAAGGCACTGCATGGAAGACAGCAGCTATTCCTTGGACTTCACAAAAGTTGTTTAAATAAAAGTTTAAAAACCACAAAGGTGATACTAGTAATTGTTCAAAACCATTGGATGTTCCCTCTCCGTGAAGTAACTTATATTTACAATTCTATCACTGAAAATAAGCCTTAGAGATAGGTCCTAACACTATCCCTATTTTACAAAGGAGGAAACCAAGGCATAGAGACTAGTATGATTGAATGAGTCAGAGTCTAGAGCTCAGCATAACTCTATGCAATTAATTCTTTATACTTTCGGGTATTTTCCTTTTAAAAAATCTGTACTATTTTTAAGTGAAACAAACATTTAATTTTATTTGGCCTTAAACTGGTTAAACTGCATAACAAAGAAATCTTGGTTACTAATTGATACTGCACACATTTTGTGAAATGTTGCATTTTATCAAAAAAGACAATTGCTCTCTCTCTCTCAAAAATAAGTAAACATTCTTAAAAAATTTAAAAAACAAAAAGGGGGCGCCTGGGTGGTTCAGTCACTTAAGCGTCTGACTTTGGCTCAGGTCATGATCTCACAGTTCATGGGTTTGAACCCTGCATCAGGCTCTGAGCTGACAGCTTGGAGCCTAGAGCCTGCTTCGGATTTTGTCTCCCACTCTCTCTCTGCCCCTCCCCCACTCGTGCTCTGTCTCTGTCTCTGTCTGTCTCTCAAAAATAAATAACATTAAAAAAATGTTTTAATAAAAAAAAGAAAATTGGCAGTCAATGAAAGAAACATCACATATCGTTCTATGCGCCTTTCATGCTCTCCATTTGTATGCCAGGAGTACAAAGAACTGGTTTAGTGCTTTATTAATTTCTGAAAAAAAAATAAACTTGTATAGAAGACAGTTACTTCTTCCTCTAATTAGAATAATGATGATGGTAACAGACTCCTTTACTGCATGATTACTATGTGCCAGGTGATATCTGAATACACAATACTTAAAAAGTATGGTAAGATACATTATTGGGGCGCCTTGGTGGCTCAGTCAGTTGGGTGTCTGACTTTGGCTCAGGTCATGATCTCATGGTTTATGAGTTTGAGCCCTGTGTTGAGCTCTCTGCTGTCAGTGCAGGGCCTACTTTTGATCCTCTATCCCTCCCCTGTTCACATGTGGGCACTCATGCACACACTCTCTCTCTCAAAAAATGAATACATATTTTTTAGAAATATATACTGTATTATTAACCAGTTCTTTGGATCTCAGATTCACCTGTTAAACTGGTGACACTTTTTCTATACAAAAACAGCAATTTCATTACATAGCACCCCATTTTACAGATGAGGAAACTGAGGCTCAGAAAAAAATGTGTTTAAAGATACATAGAAATGGTAGCCAGTATTAAAATGCTTTTGTCCCTTGGACTTCGGCTCAGATCATGATCTTGCAGTTCCTGAGTTCGAGCGCCACATCAGGCTCACTGCTGTCAGTGTGCAGAGCCCACTTTGAATCCTCAGTCACCCTCTGTTTCTGCCCCACCCCCACTCATGTTCTCTCTCAAAAATAAAAGTAAGCATTTTTTAAAAATTAAAAGCTAGGGATACCTGGGTGGCTGTGTCAATAAGTGTCTGACTTCAGCTCAGGTCATGATCTCATGGTTCCTGGGTTCAAACCCCACATCAGGCTCTGTGCTGACAGCTCAGAGCCTGGAGCATGCTTCAGATTCTGTGTGTGTCTCTATCTCTCTCTCTGTCCCTCCCCCACTCACACTTTGTCTCTCTCTCTCCTCTCTCTCAAAAATAAATAAACATTAAAAGAAAAAATTTTAATAATAAAGTTTTAAAAAATAAAAAAATTTAAAAAATGCTTTTGTCCTTTCAATGGGTCAGTTCCCAAACAATATCTAAATGAGATGACCTCTTTTTTGAAGAAGAAAGGAAACTAAGACACACTAGAAAAAATAATATAATTTTTCTTTACCCTGACATCAAGGTCAAAATAAACAGGATCTATGTATTAAATTCTCCTTGACACTCCTTAAATTCTTCTTCTCGCACTGGGAGAATCAATTTCAGAGGCCGAAAAAGATTACTTTAATATAATTTTTAACCAAACTTCTACATAAGAGGCAGTGGCAATTATTCATTTAAATAAAGTGCTCCAGACACTGGTCAGTAGGCGGCTGCATTATGAAAAGCTGAAATGGATGAGGAGGAAATAGGAAGAGGACAGTTCCAAGTTGTTCTAGTAGGATACTATGTTAATCATTTCACCATGGGAAAATAAGCACATGGGTCAGGGTTCCCAGGAGAGTTTTTCATTTTTATCACTGGACTTCTTATAGCAATTTCTCATGGAAATATGTGCCAGCTACATTGGCATCTTTGGGTTTCCTTGAACTTGCCAAGGATGTTTCTATCTCAGGGTCATTTTGAACTTGTAGTGTGTGCACCTGGAAGGCTTCCCCCACATATCTGCCAAGCCAGTTGGAATCCCTATGGACATTTATTTTCATCTAGGAAATGAGAAGAAAATGAGTGCTAACTAATGTTTAATTTACATTAATGTAAAGGCTGACATAGGTACCCTGGTCCAGTCTGGTCCAAGCAGTTATGAATTGAGGTGACCCCACTGAACTGAGGACCTCCCAACAGGGCGGCAAGGAAATGTGCTTCCTCACATGCTCACTTTCTCTCAGCATAGTATAATATATCATGTTTTACAGTGCTTGATTAAGTGAATTTCCATGTTATTATCTAGTTTCAACTCTCACAAAATGAGAAAAATTTTAAAATATTTCTTAAAGGAAGCTATTAAATAAAGATAACATATTTCAAGCATGAGAGAACAAGAATAGTGAAGAGTTAACCATTCTCTATAATCCTACAGAAACTCTTCATCAGCCATATTGTGAGATTAAAAACCATTACTGCCTAATCATATGACAGGTAGGTAAAATATCCCAAATTACCAAGAAGACTATTTGGAATATGGATTTATATTCACTGTTATTAGAGAGGAGCTTTACCTTACTGTACTCAATTATATCAGCCAGTGTTAGAGTGAAGTAGTCAATTAAGAAGATATTTAATAATGAAGCATCCAAAACATAAAAACATTCTAGACTTGTTTTTACTACAATGGTTAAGTCAGGCAATATTCAATTTAAAGCTTTACAGAATTTAAACCAAAGGACATTATTTAGAAAGTTCTTCATGGATGTAATTTAAAAATGGCTAAACAGTACAACTGGCAACAAACTGAGACATATTTTTTGTTAGCAAATATTGTTGAAGACACAAAAAAAAAGAAGAAGAAACTGGTACAAATAATATTAGAACAAACTACATGTTGAAGGAGGCTTATTGTTAAGTTAAATAAAAGAACATATTTCTGGTATGTCCCAGCCTCTGGTATTTTCTAGATTCTATTTCAATACTTTCACAGACGAAGAACTAATCTTTTGGAGAACCAACAAGGAAGATAATGGAGATAAGCTCTCATAAGCTCTCAGAAATTAATGAATTATTTAATTTTTAAAAAAATCAATGCCTTAATGGAAAAAATGTACATAAAACCACTGAGGAAGTAGCAGTTTTCATGGAGATTAACAAAGAAAAGATTCTAGGGTGAGGTTACGGAGGTGCCACCCGTAAAATCCATTCAGTTCATAATTTGAAGGCAAGCTCATACAGCAAAATAAACTGAACACAGTGCAGAAGTGCTACAGATGTCATCGATACAATTAATTCTATAAAAACTCACATTTAAAATATACTAGAATCTTTAAAACATGTTGTAGTGATATCAGGAGTGACCAGCAAAGTGTCTGTATCATAGAAATTCGTATCACTGAGGGTCAAGTGATACATCCTGCAAATCTTTGTAAGAGTTGTAGAAGCTAAAGACGTCCCAGAGTTTTACTCAACGGATAAATTTGTTAATCTTTTCTGGAATAGTAAGTGGCTCTTAGTTGTCGGTTACCTGGCCTGTATTTTAGAATAACAAATACAGTATGTCCCCTAACTATTAATTGCTTTGAAAGCCACTTTCCAAAAAAAGAAATAGATGAAACAGAGATTTTGAAGAGTTGTTGAAAATGTTTCTATCGTTATGTGATGTTTCTAGCTGAAAATTATTTAAGTGTGTTTGTTACTCTTTAAAATTTCATATCTGCACACTTAACTAGAAAAAGAAGAATTTCTAACAGGTTTTCAATCTTTCAAGTAAAAAATATCAGTGAGATTTTAACACTAAAATATCAATATGTACCCTAGTCTCATTAGTTTGTGAGAACAAAGCGTGGTTTAGTAGGGAAGATGGAGATCTACCCATCATATTACAACAAAAACATCTGCATTATCAGCTGGGAATGAAAAATAATTTTCAGTTAGTGTTTCATTTCTTCAATATGGATCTACCTATCTTAAGCCTTAAGATAGTCTTTAGATTCAAGGGTTAAAACTAAAATTACACTAGACCTCTGAATTATACCACATGGGGTCATACTACAATTTTCAGAATCATAGTCTGTCAATCACATTGTTCTCACCAAAAAAAAAGAAAAAAAAACACAAAGAAACTTTCTGGTTCCCATTCTGCAAGAGTGAGAAGACTTTTTGTACTGTCAAAGTAAAATAAAAATTAGTTTTAAAAATATTGGTGATTTCATTTTTATTTTGTCCTTTAAATTTTTCTTTTTGATATATTGTAAACTGTACCTAAAATATTAGCACAGCATTACACATATATGTCAATAATGTCTCATTTATACATTCCATTATATACACACATCATTTATATGTATATGATATATAAATGGGATATGCTGTAAATTGTTTTACTTAAAGAGGCACAATCAAAATACTTTTTGGACACCTCTGGTCTAATGGAAGAAACAGACATGTGAGCAAAAATTACAGCCACAGGCAGCAAAGGGTATGGAGGCGTGAGGTGCAAGGTGTGCATGATAAAGGCAACACAGCAGAGCAAGTGCTTACTTGACTAGAAAATTGAGTCAAATCTCTCATAGAACTGACTCTGAACAGAGTTGTCCAGAGTGAGTAAAATTTCTCCAAGACATTGGGTAGGTGCGAGAGGAAGGGGTGGACAAGCCCTCCAGCCAAGGACAGAGCAGGGATGAATCTTGGTAGCAAGAAAGGCAGAGTGTTTTGACAGAACTGTCGTATTTTCAAATGACTAAGTGCACATTTAGGGGAGTCCCAGGGGATTGGGCCGGACAGTACGGCAGGGCCCAGATCATGGAAGGTTATGGGTGCCACAGTGGAGCCATGAGCCAGTGAACAAGCCATAGTGCAGGGAGCATGGCCTGGGTCCTGGACCTGCCATTTACTAGCTATGAGATCTTAAATTACTTAGTTAACTTCTCTAAGTCTCAGCTTCCTTATCTGTGAAAAAAAAAAAAAAAAAAGACAGTAAAGCTATTGTGAAGGATAGAAGTCATAAAGTGCTTAATTGTCTGTACATAATAAGATTTTTTAAATGTTATGGTTCTTTTGAAGATGATGATGAGGAGACTTTGAAGTATTTCAAGCAGTGATATAACAGGTGATTTAGAAAAATCTCTCTGGCAGCTCTCTGTAGCGCAAATGTGAGGAATGTGAAACCTAGAGCAGGGAGACAGTTAAAAGGCTTATAGTTATCTAAAAGACAAAGAGTAAGGGCCTGGGCTGAAGTTGTAGGGATAGACACATAGAGCAGGAAACAGAGTAAGAGCCATGGAGGAGGTAGAGAGTCAGTACACAGTTACCACCTAAACCTACTGGCTTCATACCGCTTTGTGAAAATGAATAAAGTAAACTACACTAGATCCACAAAAGTTGTGTGTATAGAATACACACCCTGGAACTAAAATCTCCAGGTATGGATTCCAGGTGTAACCCTAACTACCTATGTGATCTGGGCACGTCACTTAACCTCGTGCTTCTGTAATGGGGATCTCAAACAGGATAACCTCACCGAATTTTCTCATCACATTTAAAAAGTGATTAAAGAAGTGCCTGGCATCCAGTAGACACTATATGTGAATGAGCTGCTTAAATAAAATTATCTCCAGAAAATACTGTTAAAAGCAGTAAGATGTTTGGGGAAAATGATATACATCGCCTGTTATTATAAATTTATTAGGAGAAAAATAATCTGTATCCTAAAATGGTGAAATTCAAGCCAGGTAATTTTTTGTAAAGGGAATGAAAGGGATGCCTGGGTGGCTCAGTCAGTTAAGCATCTGACTCTTGATTTCAGCTCACGTCAAGATCGCATGGTTCAGGAGATTGAGCCCCATATCAGGCTCTGCACTGACAGATTGGAGCCTGATTGGGGTTCTCTCTCTCCCTCTCCTCCCGCCCCCCACCCCCTTGCTCGTACTCAAGCTCTGTATATATATCAAAATAAATAAACTTAAAAAATGTTTTTAAGGAATGAAAGAAGAGCAGTAAAAGAAGGAATGTTGCCTAGGCAGAATTAGAACATAAACCTATATTTCTTTTCAGGAAAATTCATCCAATCCATTGTTTTATTAATCTAGTACCTACACTGCTTCCAAACAAAGGTGGAAAAGCCAGTCATGGATGAGCAGGATTATAAAAACCCAAGACCAAGTTAGGAAGACTATTTGTTACATAATCAAGTGACAGGATCTTTCACACAGTGCTTCAAATGGCAAACCTTTGATATTTTTTAGTATATTTATCTGAAACACACTGGATTTAAAAGCCAGTTAAGGTTGGGGCACCTGGGTGGCTCAGCTGGTTAGCCTCTGACCTCAGCTCTTGTCATGATCTCACAGTTTGTGAGTTTGAACCAGGGATCAGGCTCTGTGCTGACAGCTCAGAACCTGGAGCCTGCTTCAGATTCTGTGTCTCCCTCTCTCTCCCTCTCTCTCTCGCTCTGTCCCTCCCCAACTCGCACTCTGTCTCTCTTTCTCAAAAATAATTTTAAAAAAACATTAAAAAATAAATAAAATCCAGTTAGGGAAAACTACATCCGGACTGTCATAACACCAAACTATACCGACTATCACCAAGTATCTGCCACATACCCATGGATTTCACAAGACACTGAAGACAATTTGTTGAGAACCTGGCCAGCTGTACTTTTTCATAATAAACAAAGAATGGTAAATAATTAAAAACAAATAAAATGCCTAAGGTAATTCAATACTATAAATACGTTCTCATTGAGGTGGTAAAACAATGAAATATCCACCAAACATCAAATATTTTGTTTCTCATATAAGGCTTTTAACTTCATGAAGCTATTTATTCTTAAGGATTGTTTAATGAGGCTAGTGTGGGAGTCCTCCATTTCCTTTTTTTTTAAAGTTTATTCATTTTGAGAGAGAGAGTGAGAGAGAGAGAGCGAGGGAGCATGAACAAGGGAGGGGCAAAGAGGGAGAGAAAGAAAATCCCAAGCAAGCTCTGCACTGTTAGTGCAGAGCGCGAGGCAGGGCTTGAACTCACAAACCATGAGATCATGACCTGAGCCAAAATCAAGAGTCAAATACTTAACCAAACAACAGAACCACCCAGGCATTCCTCCATTTCCTTTTATAAAAATCTCATGGCATTCATCATGAATCTATTAGAATAGATACAATAAAAATTTTGGAATCCATGTATTTTGTAGGTTTATTTATAAATAAACTGGTTCACTTTCCAGTCTTGTCTCTCACTGCACATGACCTTGGAGATGCACTTTCCATAATCCTTCTCCCTGAGCCCATTAAAAGAAAAAGTTGTTATAAATGTTTTTAAGAGGTAAGTCTTAGATGGTGGACATGCTGTTTCATATAAACTCCAAATCAACGATATGGCAGTTTTCAGCATTACTGAATCACAGCCCGTTCGTTCTCTTTATCCAAAGTGATGCAGAGAGAGGCATGATGCCCCTGCCATAGGGAAAAAATTACATTTGCCTTTGGACAGCTTTATATGATTTTTTTTGCAAAATAATTTATTTTTTTCAGAATCAGTTTTTTTCATCTAAAAACTGAGGCTAATAAAACTTTGTCTATTCAACTGCCATTAAATGAGATAAAAAATGTTAACGCACTTGGATGACTGTAAGATATACACATGTGAAGTACTTTTAGCTAAATATATAAATTAGCTTATATTCTTGAACACTTATTAACTGATAGAAGAAGTTTAAATTATTTCAGAAGCTCATCATATTTTAAAACCATTACCATGAGAAACAATCAAATATTATTTAGGTAGGTATATTATTTATGTCACAATGATATTACATACTGACTTTTGGATTTGCAGAATGACTTTCATTAAGAACAACAATCACCCTAGATTAATATCCAATAAAAGTTCAGAGTATTTACTTTCAATTTTTTTGGGGGGTGGGGTTTGAGAAAGGGGGAGGGAGGGAGGGAGAGAGAGAGAGAGAGAGAGAATTGTAAGCAGGCTCCATGCTCAGCACAGAGCGGCACAGGGCTCAATCCTATGACCCTGGGATCATGACCTGAGCCAAAATCAAGAGTTGGATGCTCAACCCACCGAGCTACCCAGGCTCCCCAGAGTACTTTCTTTTAAATTGAGAGTTCTGGACTCTGACAATAATGTTCGGGAAACACTTTTTTTTAGACTAACTGAAAGTATGCACCTTCCTTCTATGG
Source organism: Cryptoprocta ferox (assembly GCA_028646485.1). Lineage (NCBI taxonomy): Eukaryota > Metazoa > Chordata > Mammalia > Carnivora > Eupleridae > Cryptoprocta > Cryptoprocta ferox. The sequence goes on from CM053567.1 coordinate 97,712,930, forward strand.
GTGATGAAGATGGTAAATTTTCAAGCTAACATACACGAAATGCATGTGCTTGATAATATGAACCTATGGAACTGATGTTTTTGAGGAGTGTCAACTCATTCAGTTATAAACAGGAAATGTTCATGTCTTCCAGTAACTGCTTTCAGCTCTGACAAGGCCAAATCCTTCCCTTAATAATACTTTGGTCAGAAATCCCACGCATTTCTGTTGGCTTTTGGTTATTTAAACAGTCTAGTGGAATTACAGCTTCAGTCTAATGTCTGTCTCTAGGCTCTCTCCCTAAGCACCATGGCCAGTTTGTGGCCCTAGGGCTTGGTGGGGGCAGAAGGGTGTTCTCTGATCTTCTCCTTCCTCCCTAGAGCTCCTCTCAAGTTGAAGGCAGAAAGACTGGAAAAGGAGGGGGATGGTAGATATATTTATTCATAACTGAATGAGGTGGCATTTCTTTCTGGCTGTTGTACTACTCTGGTTAATGTTGAGTGGCCATCTCTGTCCACTCTGACCAGTGTCCAGATGCTAGGGCACTTGTGTAGTTTCTTCAAAGAGCCCTGGAGTGCGTTGCCATGGCACAGTTCCCTAACTTGGGAAACAGGGAGCCGGGCAGGAGCCCTCCAACAGTTCCCCAGGATGCCTGCTTGCACCTGCCAGTCCCTAGCTAAGAGCCTGGTCCATCTGGGTAGGGTACTGGCATGGCAGTTCAAATCCCATCACTTCTGTGACAGTCATTCACACCTGTGAAATGCCAAGCATCCTTGCCTTACCAAACAGTTAAGTTCCTACTTGCTCTCTCTCATTCTCTCTCTCCATCGCTTTCTTTTTCTCTCCCTCCTCTCACATCTTTCTCCAGTTTTATTGCCCCTACCCCCGACTCCCTACCTCTTATCCCACCGTTCACATGGCACTTGGAAGGCCAGCAATTCTACTGACAAAGAAGACATCCTGCTAGGTAATAGACTGCCAGGTCCCCCTCTTGCAGGCACCTCCAGTCTTTACAATGATCATTTTTAAGCTTCCCAGTACCTCCTTGCCTCCCTGGAACCCATAGATCTTGGCTTCAGAAAGGGAAAATCTTCCCACTACTAATGATAACTTAATCACAATGCTAAGGACCCCAGACAATTCTTGAGTCTCTCTGGTCCTTCTCTTGTATCAGCTGGGAAAGGGGCAGTGGGGAAGTGCTGGAAGAATGTAGCATGCCACCCTTCAGTAAGCCCTGTGGTGACAAATCTGGCCTCAACTTTCTACACTGACAGTTCTGGATCTTGACCACACATTAGAATTGTCTGCAGAGTGTTTATAAATCTCAATACCTGGGGCTCCCTTGGCCAATTAAATCGGATTTGGCACCACCTTAGCCTACTTTTATTCTCTCAGGTACCTGTTTCTACCAATTCAGAAGTCAGATTTGCAATCAAATCCCACCATTTTTTACAGCTTAACCTTTGGCAAATAAATAACTTAGCCTTTCTGTGACTGAATTTCTTCATCTCTAAAATGAGGATATTTTTCATACTGCTTCTTAGGTTTTGGAGGTCCTTTGAAGAGAAAATACCTGCAAAGAAAATACTAAAGGAACATTTTCCTGAAAAGAGCTTGATAAAGGCTAGCTACATATATGTCGTGTCCTGATAATGGTAAAGTTCATGCATACTTATTATTTTAGTTCATTGTCTTTCAACAATGATCTGTCTTAAAACCTGGAATTCCAAAATGAAGATTTAAATAACATATGCTTAATAGATTTACCTAGCATGCATTGACTTCTGTAAACACACCTGCTTTTAGAATTTCTAGAAAGCGCTCAAAAACTCAATACAAAATGAAGTGATCTAATAAAGATGTTACTAGCTTTCCATATGTAGTAAGGAGCATTTATCCTCAAATATACATATTCAAACACATTAAAATATTTTTTCCCTTTAGAAACAGCTATGTTTCTGGAATTATTTTATTTTAAACATTTTAGAGACCTCACTGATGGCACTAATGGATAAGATTATGTTATTCGATTGTGCCTTACCTAAATACCTAATTACCTAAATGCTTACCTTTACTTAAAGTTTTACAGAGAGGACATACAGAATAATTAAATCCACTTCTGCCTCGTAAAATAGATGACTGTAATCTGTCATCTCAATTTTAATAAAAGCTACTTGAAACTTTGAATTGAAATTCAATAAAAGAATTATAAGTACCATAGTGTCTATACGTTTTAAAGAAAGTTTAAAGTGCTAAATATTCTAATATATAAAGGATACAGTGTGAACATTTCTTTCTTTATATTTAAAATGTGAATTATTTCTGAATTGCTCATAAGATTTGTTTGTAAAACAAAAATTCCTTCCCACTTCTTTATATGAAGATTTTCCACAGTGTCAAGAGCATATCCCGAGACATAGCCATGTAAGTATGTATTCGAAAAAAGAGTTTTGTAAAGTAAAAGTGCTAACATAGTTTTCCTAAGAACGTCTGCACATATATAATGGGGTTTTATGTTATAAATATGTCTCAATAAATTTATTTCTATGAATGATCTTCTTGAAATATAGAATGTTGTCCTATGACACTGTATTAGAGATGTTTTGCTTATGTTTGTTTTAGGACATAAGTTAAAAGATATATAAACATTTAAAAACCAGGCAACTGTTACTGATTATTTGGGCCTTTTAAAATTCAATTTATTCTTTTTGTTAAGCTTATTTATTTATTTTAAGAGAGAGAGAGAGCATGAGTGGGGGAGGAACAGAGAGAACGGGAGAGAGAGAATCCCAAGCAAGCTCCGTGCTGTCAGTGCAGAGCCTGACAAAGGACTTGATCTACAAACCATGAGATTATGACCTGAGCCAAAATCAAGAGTCAGACACTCAACAGACTGAGCCACCTAGGAGCCCCCAAAATTCAGTTTATTCTTGAAACAAATCCGAATTTTATGGCCTTGAGCTTCAATGTTAATTAAAAATTTGGCTATTAATATTTCTGTTAGTGATCTCTAAAAGCTGGAGTGCCTACAGTTCAGTAAGCCAGCCAAATACTAAAAAATATTTGAATATCTCTCAAAAGCGACTAAACGTGTCACTAGAAGGATATTTACAGGGAATTACAGTCCACTCAACTTCTAATCATTGTTAATAACATTAAATTAGCTTTTTTTTTCACTATTTGAGCTTGTTAGATTTTCATCTTATACAGATTTATGAAAAATCTGAACACTAGATATTTTAAAACAATCCAAAAATTTGTTATCTATAGAACTGCTTTGTAGTGTTCCCATTTTAAGGGAGCATGATTCAAGCACTGTCTGGAATTTCCTTTTCTTTGTTAATAAATATTTTCTTCAATTCCAAATTCATCCGTTGCATGTTCTTCAAAACTGCGAGAATTGTGTTTGTTAGCAACCATCCCTACCCAGCCTTTCTACCTCGTTCCTCTCCATCCTCCTTCTTGGAGGTAAGTTGGAAGAGAAGGAAGTCCATGCCATGTTCATTTCACCTTGAGCTCAGCGACCATTTCTGGAACTGAGTGGACTTGATGTTTTGAATGAAAAACAGTAATCCCAGTGAGGTCATGGACTTGATAACTTTCAAAGTGACAAGCACTTTGCTCCCCAAGAGTTTTCTAGAACAAGTAATGCTAGTATAAGAAATTAAATGTGAGTTTGAGTCAAGTGGAAAAAATAGACCAACAAAAGTAGGCATTGCCATAGTAACTTAGAAATTTTTTTCTTCTTTAGAAACTCTCTAGTCACTTTTTACATATGGGGGAAAGTAGACTGTAGACTGTAGTATCTCTCTCTCTCTCTCTCTCATACACACACACACACACACACACACACAAGAATTAAGGCAAACTTCCGGATGACCTCATAATATTTTTAAATCAACAATTAACTATATTATCACAAACTAGAAAACTAAAGCAAACATCCAAATGCTTTAATAATGGCCTTTTTAAAATCACAAATATATTGCCAGGGTATTTTAGGAAAGTTGACTTAGGAGGAAGAGCAGGATTGAATTTTTTAACACTTAGACATGTAATAGCCTCTCTGAATCCTGTCAATAGAGATGTTATCAGAAGAGAAATGCTCCCAAAGCACCCTTCACTAGCAATTTGCTTCAGTTCTTCAAAAAAAAAAAAATCACGCAATAGTTCCACTTTGAATTTTTTAATGTTTATTTATTTTTGAGAGAGACACAGTGTGAGCAGGGGAGGGGCAGAGAGAGAGGGAGACACAGAATCCAAAGCAGGCTCCAGGCTGTCAGCTGTCAGCACAGAGCCTGATGCAGGGCTTGAACTCACGAACCATAAGATCATGAGATGAGCTGAAGTCAGACGCTTAACCAACTGAGCCACCCAGGTGCCTCTCTCTTTTTAAATGTTTTTAATGTTTATTTTTGAGAGAGAGAGAGTTGAGCAGGGGAGGGGCAGAGAAAGAGAGAGACAATAGTTCACTCTGAAACAAGCACATGGAGCAGTCAGGAGAAACCCAATACCCAACCCATTCTTAAGGTCTGACCACAAAAGAACTAACGGAATAACAGCATCTAGCTGCCTTGGTCCCCACATTTTAACTGGTAGGCAAGTGATTCTAAAGTTGTGTACTATTAGGACAATAAAAACTCGAGCAATGTTAGAATCTCACTGATGGTAGAGTACAATTTCCTCTTCTCTCTTCTCCTACAGCATTCAAAATTTCTACCTCTTTCTCCCCTACACACACACAGACACACACACACACACCACCACATAACAGATGAGTCAGGAAGGGTGAGAGATTTGTCACAGGCCCGCTACAAGTTAGATCAGAGCTGGAATTAGAACCCAAATCTCAGTAACTGGAGCCAGCCAACTGCTATTCTAGACTCAGAACACATCCAGTTCAGTGTCATGAATTCTGCATACTCCAAATTAGTCGTTACTGTTTTGTCTGATGCTTCCTGCCATCAACTCCTAAAGCAACACAATGAAGCCACTTTTCCGGATTCTTAGATCACTGCTAGTCTGAAGCAGAGGAAAGTTACTTAAACTCTCTGGGCTCTTATCTAAAATCGGCAGGTTGAACTGGCGGTCTCTGAGAAACTTTCCAGCTCTAAAAATTCGGCTTTTCACCCTCTGTTTTATGCTTCATTCTTGATATTTGAAATTTTCACTAGGTGGCAGGATTCCACCATTACATTATGAAAGCATTTTTTGATGGTAGCCTGGGAGCAGAAAATTTCAAAGAAACTCCTTTCTTCACAGTGAACATAAAAAAAGAAAAAAAAAAAGCCAAGAGAAAGAATAACTACAAAGGCCAGTAGTCCACATATTTCACAAAGATATATATCCATTTTTAATATAAGTATAAAGAGGAAATTAATCAAACATGTTCTTTCATATAATACTACAATTTGGCATTCAAATCAGGTAAAAGTCTGCTTAAATTTCATGCATTTTAAAATTTATTTTAGCTGAATCCAAATGTAGATTATATCGGATCCCCTCCAGCAAACTGGTAGCAAGAAACAAGCAATATGATGGAAACAAAAACATCTAAAACATTTAAAATTGTTATTACATGAATTTCAAAGTTTCCTATAAGTAACATAGAATATATTTATAATGTCTTTGAATTTTATTTTGAGCACTTAACTAGATGAGTACACATGATGGTAGATTTTTGCATTTATTTGTAAAATCCTTAAAAGAATATTCTTTCAAATAGATTTTATGACATTTCATCATATATTTAAAATTATTGCCCCAAATCGGTCTTTGCAGAAATGCTGTATTGTAAATGTCATTACCAACGCTTTGTAAGAGTCCCCCAAAGCCAAGCCAATTGGTTATGCTGAGCTGAGCTTTTCTCTTCTGCCAGAACCAAGTAAAGTAACATGAAACAATAACTCAACTGCATATCCTATATGGCCTAGAAGAAACTTCCCAAAGTGTTTTGCTGGTTGCCAGAGAAGCTGATTAACTAGCCTTTTCTTCAGCTGATAAATATGAAACTCCTTTTTTTTTCCCTTTCAATTACTGGTTAATTATATTCATAACATAAATATATGTTACTCAAAAGTTTTTTCAAAACACGAACAAACCCGCATCCTGGGAAAATTTAGCATCCCCGCCAAAATCAGACTAATACATAACCTTCTGAATCAGCACTTGAAAAAACCATCAACAGGTTGCTTTCATTCCCTCCCAGCACAGAGCCTTGATAACATCTCTTTGATGGTCCTACCTTAGCAACTTGTAAGGGCTGCTTCTGCTCCTTGCCACCTTGCAATCTGAAGCCCCAGGGCGCCCCTCCGGTCATGGAAATACAGATAAAATCCCCCGTGCCCATTTTCTCCTTTTAGTTGGGTAGCATGAAGAGCCTGAAAAGACAGACTAGGCTTCCTTGCAGTTGAGATGTATGCTTAGCTCCAGGCGCCTGCCAAGGAGGCAGGGCTGGGGAGCGCAGAGGCTGAGCTCCTGCTGCGGCCGCTGTGCCGGCCGCCGCCGCTGCGAACTTGCGCAGCTAATACGATCATTCACAAGGAGGCAGAAGCGCCCCTGGCATCGAGGACACCGCCCACTTTTGCGTCACGCTCCTTTGCTCCGCCCACTTCAAGCAAAGGAAAGAGACTAGCTCAGTGGAGAGCGTCGTCGTTCAGGGCGGGTTTGGGGCGGCGGAGCTAAAGTTCTCTAGCAAGAGCATTTAATGCCAGCACTTAAACAATGATTGAAAAACTTTAATTAAATAATCGTATAAATAGTACAGAACACGTGGAGGTTTTAACCTCCAGGCCACGGTGTCATCTTCAAATATGAGCTCTGAGAACTCAACTACTAGACAATTCCATTCTCTTAAATAAATGTTTTAAGAATAACCACATTGATGTTTGAAACAGACAAAAGTGTAGTCCAATGACGAGTAACTCCATGCTGTTTTAGAGTCCATCTCATGGTTTATGGGATTATTATCTTCCATCTATCAAAGGGTTTCCCTCACATTTTAAAGACTTATAGTAGCTTACTTCATTTCCAAACCTGTGACCTTGGGATTTTTAGGTAACTAGTGAAATGAGATAAAGTTAGCAGGAAGGAAACTCCTTAAACCCCAAATAGCCAACTACATACAATGTCAGCTACAAGTTTTTTATTTTTATAATCCCTCATCACTTCTTCTGAGTCTGGGTGGTCCAAAATAAAAGTTGATTTTAATGTTTTAAATCTGAATACAATCTACCAAAGATTGTACAAATGGAACATTTTTGTTTTCCCATGATACTTTTATTTTCCATGACATTCATCCATGGAGGAAAAGTTAATTTGTGTTACATATGGTACCAGACAAAACTGACTTCCAGACAGTCTGTTTCAGTACTTGGAAGCACTGTGCAGTGAACATCCACACAGCCTCGTAGCCTCGCTCCCCAGAAGCCAAACGTGTCAAGAGGTTTTGTTTGTGCCTTCTCACTGAGGTAAGGAAGACAACATAATCAGAGACTGATTGGCTCTCAAAGAGACCCTTTGAAGGGCATGAGGAACAGACAGGCATCTCAAATTTGATTCTCTTCAGGGCGGTGAATTGGCTTTCCCAAAGTCTTTCTTTGAAAAAAAAAATTTTTATAAGTGACATCCTAAAGTATGACCTCTGGGAACAAAAGAAAAAGAAGTTTTTACATGTGCTTTTTCCACTTCCTCGCGTCTCTTGTCTTCCTCAACTCAGCGCAGTCTAGCTTCTATCCCCACAACAGGGAGAGCTCTTGGCAAGGTCACCTATTACTTCCTTGCTTTTGTGAGCACTTGAGATTATTGACCATGTCCTCAGATTGTCTTCTCTTTTAGGCTTAGATTCGAGGATACAACATGCTCTTTCCTCTTGCATCGCTAGCCACTCTTCTCTCACCTTGGGTAGTCCTCAGCCTCTACTCATTCATTAAATGTGTGTGTTCTCTTCCAGGGCTATGTCCTGGTCTACTTTTCTCACTTTACATCCTTTCTATGGGTTCTCTCATTCGCCCCACAGAATTTAACCTTCCCCTTCAATCTCAGATACCATTCCTTAACTCCAGGCCAATACATTCAACTGCCTGTTAAACCTGTTTCTATGTGAATATATCACAGAAACCTAAAACTCCATATGCTCAAAATTAAGTTCATTTTTTTCCTCCAAATTCCGCTTTTCCTCCTGTGTTTCCCATCTCAGGATAATCAGCAAACTAATCACATTTCTCTTATGCCTGGTTCCCCTCAACCCTTACTTAAATGTAAATGTGATGCTGGAGGTTGGAACTGGAGTAGCCATATTGTGACGATGAGGTAAAGCTAAAGAAAACCACAAAGACTCCAGTGCTGATTAAATTAATAACAATAGTTGTCCACCTTCAGTCTCCTTATTGTGCAAGAAAAATGACCCTATTTGTTTAAACTGCTGTAGGTCCAGTTCGTTGCTACTTGCAGCAGCACACTCCTATCTGCTACACTCAAGGAATAGCTTCTCCATCCAACCGACCAGTTTCTCCAGAGAACCAGGGGCTCAAATATTGCTTTAATGTGAAGATTTAATCTGTGTCAGGACCTTAGGAGTATTTTATTTATCCTCAAAGTAACCATGCTAAGAAGTTATCAGTGTCTCTCTTTTACTGGTAATTAACTCAGCCTTAGATTCTAAGTGGTAGAGATTTGAACCTTTGCCTGCCTGAATTGAAAATACCTGTTCTTATCATTGCTATACTATCTCCATGATTTATGTATTTGCGAATGCACATTTCCTATATCCAACTAATCATTAAGACCTATGGATCCAACTTATAAATAGATTGCAAATCTGCCCCTTCCCTCTGTTCCCACTACTGTGATGACTCCCATCTCTGGCCCTGATTTCAGCAATCTCCTAACTAGTCTTTCCCAGCTGTTTCCACCTTCAATTCATTTTTGACTTTACAGCAAGGGTGAAATTTCTAAAATGCAATGTTTATCTCATTTTATCCCTCTGTTTAAAGTGTTCAAGGGCTGTCAAAATAGCCAAAACTCCTTGACATAGAGAATACATTCTGCCCCCATTCCTCACTTCTTCTCCAACCTCATATCTCATCTTTAATCTTATGGTTCAGACATACAGAACTACTTTTCCTTTCTATAACCTGCTTTTTTTGCTCCATCTGCTAAGTCATTCTTCTAAGCCATCTAGTCCACCCCACACATAGATCACCTGATAAGTCCTACTCATCCTTCTGACCTCAGATTACAGGTCACATTCTCCAGGAAGCCTTTCCTAACCCTCCTCCCCCACAGGTATTTCTTCCATGTGCTGCCATCACTCTGCACTTTCCCTCTCATTCAAATGGTCTCTTAAATTGTCTGAATCCAACACTAGGTTATTAACCCTGTGAGATTAGCAGATGTTCCCAATTTATTTAAAATTGTAACCCCAGGTCTAATACAATTCTTGATGCCAAACTGGTGCTCATTATGAGTAGAATGAAAGACTAGATATGATTTCCCAGAATAAAGATGTAGAAGAGAGAGTCAAAGAGTTCTCATTTCTTTTCTTTTTTCTCACTTCATTTGACTTGGCAAGATCTGAAAGACAGCAAAATTCTTGAATTCTACCACTTAGAGACCATGTGGAATATTTCATGGCTGTCTCCCTAACATCTTGCCTGTCCCTCATTGAGCAGTAATTATTGGATTCAGTAAAATTGATCCTCCCACCCCAGCAGCACAGATAAACTGGTTGATCTGAGACAATCAGAGTAATCTTTTCTCTGTAACACAGAGCTTAGTTCAGGAATGGGTACAAAACCTAGACCTGAGTCAAGGACATTCCCCCAGCTTTAGTGATTAATTCGTATACGGTCCAACCACAGGGAAGCATGAGTCTTCCAGGAAGCTGCCATGGGCAATATCATTACCCCCCATAGATATTGATAACATCCAGTGCGAGAAGTCAATGTGAAGGTAAAACTACCACAAGGTATGTTGGGAGAGAGAATCTTCCATGGGTCTCCGGTGCTCCTATAAGTTTCTGGATGTGTCAGAATTCAGGGTCCCGATGCTTCTTTTCCTGAGCTATTTCTCATGGTTATGTTTGCAGTAGGATGTGTTAATATCTTAAGGTAGGTCAAACAGCAAGGTGATTGCAAGCAAAAAGTAAAATAAAAGCAATGGATTCACCAGGCTTGTGTACCTTAGCTGTTACGGAAATCCTTTGTGTGTGTAGCATGCATCTGGGTCATTTCTTATAAATGGAATGTGGGATAAGATAAACTTGTAAATATGGTGATGTTCATGCTGCTTGTTATATCTTGAGTAAGAAAGCTCTTTGTCTCTGACTGAAGAATCTCATTTCTTCTTCCAACATCCATGGAAAAGTAACAAGCTTACTCACCTGCAAGGTTGGTGAAATCAAGTTCCAGACCCGACAAAGTAAAAGACAATAATGGAGAAATGGAAGTAAGCCCTGGTCAAAGAGCACAGAGCCTGCTCTTTATTTTATTTGGAATATAAGAATCAAGGCAAGAGTAAAAACTCCTTTTTCTTAAGGAAGAAAAAAGTGACTTGAGTGGATTTGAAAATTATCTTCTTTGATGGCAGCTACATTTATGGTGAGCATAGCATAACATATAGATTTGTCAAATCACTATGTTGTACACCTGAAACCAATGTAACATTCTGTGTCAATTATACTTCAATTAAAAAATTATCTTCTTAGACTAACTCTACTTCTATGCCATTTAAAGGATTTAACAATGTATCATATGTTGTTTTATACTACCTTCTGTTCATTCATTCACTTGACTATTCATTCAGCAAATAATACCTATATTATCCTTCCCAATGTTAACAGCATGGTAAGATTTCTGAGCCTAACATGAATTGGGAAGCCATCTATGCTGGCTCATGTCTCCTTGTTATTTTTCTAACTCAGTATTTTACTCAAAAATATGTGGGAGTGGGAATGGGTAGTGTACCCCACACCACCAACAACCAATTCTCAGGACACCAGCAAAATATCTAAGAATTCAACTCAATTTGACACTATCTACCTGGAGATAGCATCAGATTCCATAGGTAAGGGCTCAGTCCCACATGACATGCCCCCCAACACACACACTTGAGACACCAGTCACAAGTCCAGATTATCGCCTGTGCTTCTGATCAACCAGCTATAGATCAGAGGTTCCAGAGGTCCCCTTCTTGGATTTAATTAATTAATGATTATGGATTCCTAAACAATATAATAAAGGGTACGGATGTCCATCCAGATGGAAGAGATAGGTAGGGCAAGATATATGAGAAGGGATGAAGAATTCCCATGCCCTCTCCAGACACCCCACTCTCCCAACACCTCCATGTGTTCACCCAATACAGAAGCACTCCAGGCCCCATACTTTTGGAATTTTATAGAGGCTTCATCATGTAGGCATGGTGGATCATTAACCCTATTATCAGCTCTTCTTCCTTTTGAAGAAAATGGGTGGCACAGCTGAAAATTCCAAGTTTCTCATCATGGCTTCATCTTGCCAGTGACCAGCTCTCATCCAGAAGTCCACCCAGAATCACCTTATAAGAACAAAAGACACTCCCACCACCCCAGAAATTACAAGGATTTCAGGAATTCTGTATCAGGAACAAAGGTCAAAGACCAATATAAAAACAAGAGATGGTCCTAGTGTTCTTACCACTTAGAAAATTATAAGGGTTTGGGGTACCTGGAGGGGTCAATTGGTTAAGGATCCAACTCTTGATTTTGGCTCAGGTCATGATCTCATGAACTATGACACTGAGCCCTGCATTGGGCACTGATTTCTGCACTGACAGCATAGAGCCTACTTGGGATTCTCTCTCTCCCTCTTTTTTTCTGCCCTCCCTCTCTCTCTCTCCCTGCTCAACCTCTGTCTCATTCTCTCTCTCTCTCTCTCTCTCTGTCTCAAAAAAATTATTAAACATTTTTTTAAAAGGGGGCTTTAAAAAAACAGAAACCTAGCAGGTATCTTACAACATTAGCTAATATATTTATGTAAGTTAAATTTGAATAAGTCACTAAATGAAACCACATGGATTAAAGTCCTGTAGGATACACACACATTAAAAGTTTTAGTTTCAAAATCATATTTTATAAAAGTGCAATGAGTGTGTGTGTGTGTATGTGTGTATGGGTAGGTGTATATATTCAGATAGTATTATCTGAAACATAAGAAAGAAAAAAGATAATTTTTAAGGAAAAATGTAAAGTAAGGTCAATGAACTATTACAGATAAAATTTAAATGATTGCATCTACGTTTTAAATGAAATCATTACAATCAATATTTGAAACTGTCACTAAAAGCTAGCCAAAATGATGAAGCGAAAGAACTCTGCTCTAAAGCAACTCCAGGAAGAAGTCACAGCCACAGAACTGCTCAAAACAGGCTTAAACAAC
>CM053567.1:97725824-97809318 GCA_028646485.1 Cryptoprocta ferox
GATGGTCTTGGTGGAGGTCACTTGTGGGGAAGAGCACTGGGTGTTATATGGAAACTAACCTGACAATAAACTATAAAGTTTAAAAAAGAAAAAAAACAGAAAGCATATATAAGCTTGCTGAAAAATCAATAAACTGTCCAGATTGGTTCAAAAAAAAAAAAAAAGAAAGAAACTGTCACTAAATTTTACCCTCCAAAATCAGGGTTAAAATTTGGAGCTTTGAAACATGTATTTTGTTATTGTTGTTTTGTTTTAAATTTTCCTTCTGCACAAAGGAACTGACAGCAATTATACATGAAATTGCATATGTGGGAAGAAATTAATATCCCAGACAAAGACAACAAGATCTTTTCAAATGATCATTCTTAACATTTGGATGAAAAATGCTGGTTGGAATTAATTACAGATAACAGAATTTTATCCTAAGTGTTAAAAAATACATACACAGATAATCAACATGATGGACAAACATTCATGAACTCCTATTAAGCAGTTACAAAGCTCTCTGACTATTGGAGAATCACTAATCCATTATCTGCTGACCCCACTAGAGCCTGCTGTGACTCGAGTATTTGTGCTGTTTCCTGGAATGCACGTGCATGAAATGCCATCTGAGCAGGTGGTGATGGTGCTTTGCGGCATTCCAGTGCAAGAGAGAAAGGGCAGTGTGAAAGAAGACACCCTCAAACCATCCTAACAGCATTTTCCCTGCCCATCTACATGCCGTCTCTTGCTTGGAGACTGAATGTGGTTTGGGGAGAAACCACCACTGCTGGTGGTGATGACTTAAAGTCCCAACATTGAGGCTTGCAGAGCTAAGGAAACGCACCCCCAGCAGCTCCTACTTTTCCATGGAGCCCGGAGGTGCTCCCTAACCCAACCTCACAGCAGGAGGGAGTATATTCATTGGCTAAGCATCCATTACAAAGTACTATAGACAGGATGGCTTAAAGAAAAGAAATGTATCTTCTCACAATTCTGAAGATAAGAAGTCTGAGATAGGTGTCAGCTTTTGAAGTCTATTGAAGTCTATTTGAAGTCTATTTCTTTGGCTTTTAGATGGCTGTCTTCTCCAAATGCCTTCACATCATCTTCTCTCTGTACCTGTCCATTCTAACCCCCTCTTTTTATATAGAACCAGTAATATTGGATTAAGGCCTGCTCTAATGACCTCATTTTAACTTAATTACCTTTAAAGAGCTTATCTCTAAATACAGTTACATTCTGAGACACTGGAGAGTAAGACTTCAACATATGAATTTGGGGGATAAATTTCAGCCCATAACAGGTAGGCAGAGCCTACAGAGAGTATGTACTAAGTAAGTACCAGTTAATGGAGTATGTAACTAAGAATACGTAACTAAATATTAGTTAGTTTCCTTTTCAATATACAAAAGGAATGTGACAGAATAATTTTTTAGAGTTTGATAATTTTGTTTGTTCTTCAGATTTTCCGTTTCTTCCTCTTCTAAGAAAGTAGTCAGTCCCTTACAACTTCCTTAACTCAGGGACTTTTGCTGAGTGAGAATAGAAGGTAATACCAGTGATTCCCAGTTTTGTAAGCCCTAACCTTCATGAAATGACTTTCCAAGAGGTTCCAAGAGTAGAGAAAAGCAAAGAAAGTTCCCTTGAGAAAAGCAAGGGAGGGGTTTAGTCCTAACTAGGATTGTCTAACTGTATGTGGGCCTCTCCAGTCGTGCTCATCACCACACTGCTGCCAGGGAAATAATGGCAAGAGGGAAACAGTTATAGAGTATCTGGAGGGTGGCCAGACACCAAGAACAGGGTTCCCAAACATTGCCAACATTCTTCAGCCACATACATGTCAAGAAGCTGCAGTTAGGTACCAGACTGCTGGCCAAGACCATGGGCAGTTCAGTGACCAGTGAAGGAAAATGATTGATGACCAGCTCTTCTGCTGAATCCCAACAACTTTGCAAACCCCGGGAAGGAAGTGGCCCTAACCATACTGGAGATTGGCTTTTCTGCCAATTCAGTGAGCTAGGGACTAGAGTTGGAGTAAATTTATTAAAATGATAAAATAATATTCTTGAGCTAATTTAAAAGATACAGACTTTTAAGCTTATAGTTCATTCATTCATTCAAATGATTTTTTGTGAGGATCCCAGGTAACATTCCTGCTCTCATGGAGCCCACATTTTACCAGAGAAGCCAGATAATAAGTACATAAACAAAATAGCTTCCGAGAGAAGTAGAGGCTAAAAAGAGAGAACAGGATGGTTCGGCAGAGAGTAATGGAAGTAATACACACAGGAGATCAGAAAAACCTCCCTGAGCTGCTACACAAATGATAAGGATTTGATTGGAAGAAAGACAGGAAGAGAGACAGGAATGGCAAAATAACTTTGTCAATACAAAAAAGAGATGAAGGTTAGTGTAGCTTAAGTGTAGTAAATGTGTGCCCATTACTGGAGAATGAGATATGAAGTTAGTGAAGTTCAAGCTCATGACCCTCCCTTCTGGGATCCCTTCCAAGTCTCTGGGAGGAACACTAGCAATGTGTTTACATGTTCATATGCCATTGCAAAATTTGCCAAGGTAAAATACTTCAACCAAATTCGGTTAAGATGGTTGTCTTTTACACTCCAACTTTCCCAGCAAGTGATGCTGGAAGAGCCATAAACCTTTTTGGAATCCAGCTAAGGTGAAGACGAGGTGGGGATTTGTTCATCTTGGGTTTCATGAAATATGTTCATGTGCTTCACAACCGCATTCATGTAAAGTTATTGCCAGCTGCCCAGCGTAGGAATGAATAGCTTCCAGGCATAGTTCCACCATGTGCTGTGTCCATTCACCTGGTGTGAAAGCATTAAAGGGCAGGGCCAGAGGTCCTATCATAGCATCAACCCATCCTAAGGTGCTGGCACTATATGTATTTGTGTAGTAGAGGAAAACATAGATTGAAATATACAGCACCACAAACTAGTTTGTGGAAGACTTTTCTCACAGCTAAATATAAGAATTGCCAGGAAAGAATTCATTTCTTATCTATGCCTAGTCAAATCCAAAGGTGCCCCCTTCCAGATATATGGCAGATAATGCAGCACACACAATTATAAATGCACCATACATTTTTCACAGCTATTATAAAAAAACAGAATTTATTAGAATTTGTATGTTTATGGGCACAAACTTGTAGCCATATTACAGTGATTACTTCTGTATGAGAAGTCCCATGTTGTGTGAAACCCAATTACCAATAATAAAAACTACTATTGATTAACTATGCAAGATGTTAATAGAAAACATGGTATGAAATTTTTGTCATATAGAGAGGAGATCAAAGAATATTCAAGCAAGAAAAGTAGGGGAAAAAAGAGGTGTGTCATAATTAATAAAAATATTATTTATCTGAATTTTGGTATGTTTGTGGGAGTTAGCTAATTTGTGTGGGACTTTTTTAAATAGATAAAATAAACACTTTTTAGACTTTCATAACTTAGTTGTCCCTCTTCTGATCTTTTCATTTTTCACCAATCTTTCCATCTCCTCTTTTACTTCAAAGCTTCACAAAATGAATTAAAATATCTACTTTGTCCTTAGGCCTCTGGAAGTTAATAATATTAAAAATGGATACACTTAAATTTATAATGTCAAAATGCCTAAAAGCTTCAATAGTAGTATTAAAAATGCCTAAAAAGAAAATAAATAATGCTGAGGGGGTTCCTAAGTGAAACTTTATATTAGAGCCAAATTTTATATATGGGTCGTAGTTTAAGTTAGGAATCACTTTTAACCTATTAAGCAAAAATACATTCCAATTGCTGCATTTTCTTGTATCAAAGTAAGCTTTTCTGGACTAAACCACATTCTGATATCAACCTGTCATAAGCTTGTTATCTACCCTGGCTTTAAAAACCTGCCTTAATTTATTCATTCACATAAGAAATGTTTAGAATTTATTTCAGTATTGTTCTAGGCACAAGGGACATGGAAATTAACAAGTCAGACAAGCCCCATGCCCTCTAGAAGCTCTATTCCAGTAGGTAGGGTAGACAATAAAGACAAATAACCTACATTCTGTCAGATGGGAACAAGTGCTGTGAAGAACAATAAAGTTGAGGGTGTGGGGTAGGGTTGGTTGGCTACTTCAGCAGAAAGCTTTTTGTCATGAGGAGATGATGAAAAGGCAGGGGCGTGATGTGACTTTAAACCCCAGCTTTGCCGCTATTTTCTGCCCAGCCTTGGGTGCACCATTTTCTCTCCTGAACCTTGGTATTCTCTTTCAAAGTTGTTCTAGCAATAAGTGAAATATTTTTAAACACCTATTTTTTAAACAAGTGCCTGGCATATAGTAACTGCTTCATAAACCTTTAACGTCTCCCTTGGCTATCTAACATGGATCTTTCTGGATGGAAACACAGATGCCTTAGCCGACAGGTTTTGGAAGGAAATAGCTTTTCATTGCAGGTCAGTGCAATAGGCTTCCCACAAAAGTTGAGGAATTTTCTAGAAAATTGTTAATTACTTGCAAGGCAGCTAGCAATAACTGATGAAAAAGAAAGTAAAATGGCCACTACTGTGTTTGAAGACCATATGTTCAGCTGACTGGAATTCATGACTTTTCATACCTCTTTGGAATCAGACAGCCCTGAGTTTGTGTCCTGGCTCTGCCCCCACCCCACCCCACCCCCACTAGCTTGTTACTGTGGCTCCTAGGCCTCCATTTCCTCATGTGTAGAAAAAATTACATGCATTGTAAAGAAATGATGAGGCAAGTTGATGCTTAGCACTTTACTAGAATACAGGAGGCACTCAGTTATTTTTGTTGTTTTGTAATTAGTAGCGATTAATTATTTTTTTTTGACTCAGGACACTTTCACAATTCACTATATTTCAGGTTTCTCAGAAGACTATGAAGTAGTAGAAATATTATTATACTCTTCAACAGAACTGTGAAATGAGCCCCTGAGAAAGCGCCTGGTTTCGTCCATGACTGGAATTCCATTTTAGTTCTCCTAATTCCCTAGCATCGCAAATAGTATATATTTGCTGATGGGTTGACTATACCAGCTTCCATTGTACACCACATACAGATTTAATCAGACTGCTAAACCAGATAGGGACTTGGGGGATTCTTTTTCTGCTCTGCAAGCAAGGGAAGCCCATGGCCTTCCAAACTGGTCAATGAACCAATTTCTATGGGCCCAAGATTTTGAATTTTTGGAAAGCAATAGTAGCTCCTCAGTAAATACACATGGAATGAAATTGCATAGAAACACATTGAATGCAATGGAAACACAGTAAATGCAGTCTTACAGTAACATATTAAACCAGGTTTGGACTTCAATTCCAGGTTTCAACTTTCATAAACCAACAAGGAGAGTGACAAAGAACAATACTTTTTTCATTATGATAATATTCTCTTTGAAATCTTGAAGTGGTTACAAACATTAAGCCCTACCAAGTATGTATCATTTTCTAAACTGTCTGGTGAGGGAAAACTGGCAGTCAGATCAAATAAATTGCCTAAGGTCACACTGAAATCAGTGAGAGAGCAAACCAAACTCCAGAGCCCTCTTCTCACATCAGTGTTATACAGAGAGAGGTTACATGGAAGTCACTTAGGCCATTGCCCTGACAACATATTCTAGGGATTTTCCTGAATTTTGTTTTCCAGCACTATGCCAGATCTGGCCTTAAATATCTCTAAGGATAACAATTCCTTCAATTTTCCGTCTTTTCAATCTGTGTGATTATGCCAGCATCCAAGAGCTCTGACTTCCAGGAGAAGTTTGTCATTTGAACTATAATTTCCAGGTCTTGTGTCACATTTCCAGTTCTACTCTTCCTATCTTTTTCTTCCTTTTTAGTGCTGATACTAGTAATGGTTAGGATTATTGGGAATAGGACCATCATATACGAAAAATTCCTTCTCTGCAATAATTTTAAATGTTTTTGAAAAGTCTTTCTTTCCATCTTTAGTTAAAAAGTAGTTTTAAAAATAACTTTGGGGTGCCTGGCTGCCTCAGTCTGTAGAGCATCCAACTCTTGATCTCAGGGTCATGAGTTTAAGCCACAAAGTTGAGTGTGAAGCCTACTTTAAAAAATAAAAGAAAATAATAAAAGAAAAGAAAAGAAAAGAAAATCTTAAAAATTTTTAAATGTTTATTTATTCTTGAGAGAGAGAGAAACAGAGTGCGAGCAGGGGAAGGTCAGAGAGAGAGATGGAAACCCAGAATCTGAAGCAGACTTCAGGGTCTGAGCTGTCAGAACAAAGCCAATGCAGGGTTTGAACTCATGAGCTGTGAGATCATGAGCTAAACTGATGTCAGATGCTTAACTGACTGAGCCACCCAGGTGCCCCAAAAATAAAAACTTTAAACTCATGTTTGAGAAAGTTACCTATCAAGCATTTATAGAATTTCAAAAAAATGTAAGGAAAGTTTTTTTGAGCTCTTTTTCGTGGCACCTTGGAGGTGGTAGGCTGCTTCAGGATGAAACGGAACATCTCTTTCTCAGCTACCATCTGCCCAAAACTCATTGAAGTGGACAATGAACACAAACTTCGTATCTTTGAACGGCCATTGCTGCTGATATTCTAGGTGAAGAGTGGAAGAGTTACATGGTCTGAATCAGTGGTGACAATGACAAGCAAGGCTTCCCCATGAATCAGGGTGTTGTGACCCATGGCCACGTTCACCTACTGCTGAATAAGGAGCATTCCTGCTACAGACCAAGGAGGACATGGGGAGACGGAGGAAGAAAGCACTGGGGTTGTTTGGGGTTGCACTGTGGATGCCAATCTCACTGTGCTCAACTTGATCACTTTAAAAAAAAAAGTCGGGGGGTGGGTGGGAAGGATATTCCTGGATTTACTGATACTACTGTGCCTCGTCACCTGGGGCCCAAAAGAGCTAACAGAATCCACAACCTTTCCAGTCTCTCTAAAGAAGATGATATCTGCCAGTATGTTGTGAAAAACCCCTAAACAAAGAAGGTAGGAAACCTAGAACCAAAGCACCCAACATTGAACATCTTATTACTCCACGTGTCCTCCAGCATAAATGTTGGTGTGTTGCTCTAAAGAAACAGCATACTAAGAAAAATAAGGACGAGGCTGCAGAATATGCTAAACTTTTGGCCAAGAGAATGAAGGAGGCCAAAAAAAAAAAAATGCCAAGAACAGATTGCCAAGAGACAGAGGTTGTCTTCTCTGAGAGCTTCTACCTCTAAGTCCAATTAAAAAATGAGAATTTTTTAAGAGTAATAAATAAATAAGATCAGACATCAAAAAAAAATAAAAAAGAAAAAATTTTGAAAGGCACGTATAAACATGCATGAACATTTGCGAAGACTGATGGTTTTAAAATGTTATGTTATCATTACACGAAAATTTAATGCACACTGAGATACTTCAAACACATTCTTTCTGAGGTATCTCATTTATTAATGCATTTTAAAAATCCAAGAATTACCCAAATTTAGATAATCAATTTGAAAAGCTATAAAATCTAGGGCAAGTGTACTGTACTTTTGGAGGAATAAAGTATTTTAACAAGTACAGGTAATGAAAAATATAAATGTGAAATCCAACAGAGCCATTGCACAGAAATTTCAAGTAAGATTATGTCTCTTACTCCAAAATGTTTCGTTAAGTAGTTTTTTAAAGTCAGAGGGAGCATTGGAGTGGATTAGGTCACTGCAACTTTTATTCCTATCAAGTGCACATTCAAAGTTAAACATTATAGAGCCTGACTTGCAGGGAAATTTTCAGTCCAAAATTAAGATAATGATCATTACAACTGATTTCACTTCATTCTTTCCAAATCCATCTTATCCTGCTTTAATAAGAAATGAAATCCAGATGTTGGAATGATGCAAGATACCTTGTTTTAAGCCCTGTAAAGCAGAGGCATACTTTCTAGTTAGTAAAACCATTCATTTCAAAAACAAACTCTAGTTTCTTTACAAAATTGCTTTAGCTAAGAAAACTCTGAGATGTAAATCATTAAGGGTTACCAATAGCGCTCAGGAGATGAGTAAATAAATGATTGATACTACCCAGGTACAACCCCAAATCATAAAATAACACTGTCTCAGAATTTTAAGTAACTTTTGCTCAAAGACTGATAAGATTTATAGTATGGTAAATGTACTTTTTTCACAGAATTAATGGAATGACAAATACACAAGTGTTAATATTCAAGATGCAAAATGCATTTAGGATAACATCCAACTAATAATATTCATCATTAAAAATTAGTAGAAAAATCATTAATAAGAATTACAAGATTTTTTTAAATTTATAGTTTATTGTCAAGTTGGTTTCCATATAACACCCAGTGCTCTTCCCCACAAGTGACCTCCACCATGACTATCACCCCCCTTCTCCTTTCCCCCTCCTCCTTCCGCCCTCAGTTTGTTCTCAGTATTCAAGAGTCTCTCATGAATTACAAGATTTTCAAATGAAACCATACAGGTAACAAATGTATATACGATAACACTAATATTATTTTGGTCCAAGGACAACTAATCTCATCAACCTTGTAAATCCTAGTAAATAATTTCCTTTCTTTAGTTCATGAGTCCATTTGTGAGCTACTATTATACTAACCTCTGCTTCATTTTTCTGTGAAAGAAGGAAAGAAAAAGGTAACTGTTTCAAAGGCTATCTGCTCTTGAAGGGAACTACATAGAAGACATTCTTATTATTAAATAATACATTATCAAATACATCAAATATAAATAATTATATTGTTCAGAAGAATTTCAGAGAAAACGTGTACCATGCACCATATAAAAGATGCATGTGGAACTGTTCTATTAATAGAAAGATGAAAGCAAATGACCACCTTTAATAAATACACTGTTTTAAAAAATCTGTGGGAATGATTGATTTATACTGAAGCATTTAGTCACTTTGTCCTATTCTCCTTGTAACAAATAATATTTATTTTTTTGATAAAACTGTTTTCCTGTTTTTGTAACATTTGTTTATTTATTTTGAGAGAGAGCAAGAGCACAAGTGGGGGAGGGGCAGAGGGAGAGGAAGAGAGAGAATCCTGAGCAGGTCCTGTATTATCAACAGGGGCTTAAACACACAACCTGTGAGATCACGACCTGAGCCGAAATCAAGTCAGATGCTTAACCGACTGAGCCACCACAAATAATATATATATTTTTGTAACATAGAGAGTGAAAAGGGTGGTCTATGACTGAAAAGAAAATACAAGAGGCACATCCAGGAATTGGGTCTCACTCTTAAAATAAACCTTTGGCATTATTCTTTAACCAACCATGTCATTTGACTTAAACAATGCATAATAAAGTAGACAAATGTAAGTAACGAATTTCATTGCCTTTAGACATTTAGAAGAAAATTATTGAGTTCCATGTATACTTTTGGGTAAATTTAAGAAAATTCAAAAATACAGTCATTTGGCTACAATATATTAGATACTAGAGACACAAACTCTTGGTTCCTACCTTCAGGTATTCAAGATTCAGAGCAGGGGTTGGGAAACTGTGAAGTGAGGACCTTAGCTCTTTGTGGTGACCACTCTGCAGTCTTAGCGCAAAAGCAGCCACAGATAATCTGTAAGTGATAGTATGCCTGTATCTTAATAAAAGCTTATTCCCAAAACAGGCAAGAGCTGGATTTGGCCTATGAGCTGAAGCTTGATGATCATTAGTTAGAATAAAGGAAAAATAATATAGATAACTAGCAAAATAATAATATTAAAAGATAGTTCCTTGCAATTGTGTTTCTGAATATTAGCCGAATGTCTTTTTTTCAGCAGAACAAAATGGCCACAGAGACTACTAGACAAGCCAAACGACATTTTAAACATCCATTTAAAGACATCAGAAGTGCTGAACCAACCAGGATAAGGAGGTGCCAAGATTCCAGAGAAGACAAGAAGCTGAGAATATGGACTTGCCAAGGGGGCACTATAGCTGGAAACCAGCAAATTAGCAGAGCCTTTGTTGACCTCCTGAAGCTACCTATTGGTCCTCAGCCAGGGGTAATTTTACCCCAGGAGACATTTGACAATGTCTGGGGACATTTTTGATTATCATGGTGTGGGAGAGGGGATGGTTTGCTTTGGGCATTTAGTGAGTAACATCCAGGGATGCAGCTAAACACCCTACAAAGCACAGAACAACCCCCATTCCCAGTGAAAATTATGTGGCCCCAAATGCCAATAATACCTAATTTGAAAAACCCTGAGCTATAGGAACAAATTATAGAGGCTTAGAATCTTACACACACATACCATCAAGTGTGTATAATTCTTTTTTAAAAAATGTTTTTAACGTTTATTCATTTTTGAGAGACAGAGCCAGAGCGTGAGAGGGGGAAGTTCAGAGAGAGAGAGACACACAGAATCCAAAGCAAGCTCCAGGCTCTGAACTGACAGCACAAAGCCCGATGCAGGGCTTGAACTCATGGACCATGAGACCATGATCTTAGCCAAAGTCGCACGCTTAACTGATTGAGCCACCCAGGCACCCCTAAGTGTATATAATTCTTAATCCTGAATTGAGTTAAATATTTTCTAGAAATCACTGTGTTATATTCTTACAGTCTCAGGTCTGGAATATTCCTGTCCTTATTAAATTCCACACGTGAGGTGTTCTGAATGATCTTCATTCCTTCAGGTCCCAATCCCACTACAGTTGCACTCATTCTCAGCAAAACGCCATTCACTTACCTTAATGATGAGGTTAATATCATCCTACAAGTGGTTCTACTCCTTCCTTTCCACATAACTTTTTCTATAACTTCATTCATTTTTCCATCTTTAATAAAGTCTTTCTTTTTTTAATTCTCCTATCTCCTTCTTTTTGCAGTTATTGAAAAAGGAGTCAACATGTACTGTGTCCACGTTATTATAATCTAGTGTCTGTTTCAGTGACTCTACAAATGCCTTCTTAGCCAAATCTCAAATTCGAAACCAATGATCTTCCTTTAGCCACAATATTTAGCACTGCTAAAAGTCTCCTATGTCCTTCTCTACATTTACTAAGCTGATTCTCCTATAATCTTTTTCCCCCTTTACCACCCCACCCACTAAATACGTCCCTCAAGGTTCTATGTTCAGTATACCAGTCATCATACTGTGCATCGTGGCTTCAAATCCACCCATTCTTGGGTAGGACCTTGAGCTTTGGTTAGGACTCTCAAATTGAATTTTGGATTTGCCTGTGGCTCTTAATTAAGTCTGTCAATAGGAGGTTCTAGAGGGAGAGTGCAAAGCCAGATAAGAAAGAAGCAACTTGCTCCTACCAGATTGTTTCCTGTTCCTACACCAGTAAGCTCCAGTTGCAGCCATTAATTCCAGTTTGTAGCTATTCCAACACTTGCAGAATCAGTCTTATGACTCCCCTCAGAGACACCAGCACCAGGCAAGCAGCAACCTCTCCTCAGAGGTCTGGGCCAGCCCCACTTAGTCCCACCTTCAAACTTCCATGTTCTAGCAATTCCATCTTCTTCCTTCCTTTTGTTTCCCTAGACCTATCAGGTGGGCAGGGGCAGAGTTGCCTTCTTGCAGGTGCTAGCTCCATAATGCCCTGGTGTTCTTACTTGCCTTTTCAGTTACATATTATTAGAGACAGTAAATACAGAGAATTGGCATTATTATAGCCATCATCATCTTTATTCAACAAGAGAGTAATATAACATTACTCTCATTGGAACACTTTGAATGTACTTTTCCTCTAACTGACATGAGGGATATATAAAATTTTGATGTTCATTGAAATTGATATTAATCATAGAAAAAAGTTTGGCCTCTTAAGGCTTAACACACAGCCAAGTTCTCCCTTTCATAGATCTTCCAGATAAGACCTCCATTACTTGTATTGGATGAAGGTGGTTGTAGTGTAGGCAGAGTGTGGACCTAAAACTGGAAGTTTGAAAGGTTGAATGACAGAGAGTGGTTTTTTTGTTTTGTTTTTTGTTTTTTGGTGACTTATATATAAACCTTGATGAAACAAGCACCTTTGGGCTAAATTATGGACATCCAAAACACATGCCTCATGATGTATCAGGCATTATGCATTAATAACATTGAAGATTCACTCACTCAGACTTATTTATTATATAATTCCAAGACCCCAGGAATCATGACTATTCAAATAAAGGTTGTAGATGTGGTAACATCACAGGGGTACATGCTCTATATTGATTTGTGAGGCCACTGAAAAGGGAGTCAAGACTGGAAGGCCCTGAAACAAGTACCCTAAAACTGACTTGGACATATACCTTCCGTTTTGCATCTAAAGGTCTATGTAAATGGTAATGCAAGCCTTTATAGAGAAAGAAATCTTCGGGTTTACATAGAAATGTACATCACAATATACAATATGACATGTGCTACAGTAGAGGTTTACTATGTTATAGAATCTCAGAAGATTAGAATAAAAGAATGTTGCTGGTGATGAAAGGAGTGGTTATAGGACACTGCCAAGAGAAAATCTGATATTTGAGCTGGATTTTTGTAGACAGAAATAGATGGAAAAGGAAGGGAGAGTGGAGAGAAAGAGAGAGTAGAAGGGAGGTAGAAGGTAAGGAAGTAGGCAAGGAGGAAAGCAGAGAGCAAGAGAAGGAAAGAGAGAGGGAGGAAGGCTGAAGGATACTGCAGGCAAACAAAGAGATCCTAAAAAGAATATGGAGACACAAGTAGGCATGAATGTTTAAGGACTAGCTAACAGGTGCAGCTAAAGAATAAAAGCTGGAGTGAGTGGTGTCCTGAGTGCTAGAGGCCAGTTGGAGGAGTTGACTGGGATGAGATTAAAAGGTCCTTGGTGCCCCTCGACTTTAGACTTTATCTTAAAGCAACGAACAGTTAACAAGTGTTTTTAAACAAATAAATAAATTGAGGGATTTTTTGGTGGTTATTCTGTTTTGTTTTTGTTTTGTTAAGTTTTAGATGCCGCTGTTTAGATGTATGTTTTAGAAAGTTACCTTGGGAATAGTAGAGGAGGGATAGTATGCTTTACAGTGCCTCTGCTACTAATAGCAATGAATCGGATATTGAAAAATAACTACTGACAGAGGAGAAGATTTAAACTACCTCAGTGAGGGGCACCTGGGTGGCTCACTTGATTGAGCTTCCAACTCTTGATTTTGGCTCAGGGTATGATCTCAGAGTTGTGGGATCCATGCTGAGAATGGAGCCTGCTTAGGATTCTCTCTCTCTCTCTCTCTCTCTCTGCCCCTCTCCCGACCCTCCAAAAATTAAATATCTAAGAATTCCCAAGCTTGAGGATACTCTAAAATTAAATAAATAAATAGACAAACAAACAAACTACATCAGTGACAATAGAAATGGAAACTACTTATCAGCTACTGCCTTGAGGGGTGATGTTGTGTGGTGGCAGGCTCCAGACAAGCAGCTTAGATTGGATTTTTTGATTTCCAGTTACTAATGTCATAAAGTTTTGCCAGTTACTTAACTCTCTATAACTCAGTGTCTTTATCTGTAAAAGAGTAATAAAAATAATATCTACCTCATAAGGTTGTAGCAGGATGAAATGAGTTAATATATTTATTTTTTATTTTTTTAAATGTTTATTTTGAGAGAGAGAAAGCATGCATGCACATGAGCAGGGAGAGGGGCAGAGAGAGAGAGTAGAGAGAGAATCCCAAGCAAGTTCCGTGCTGTTAGCACAGATCCCAACGTGGGGGTCGATCTCACAAATGCTGAGATCATGACCTGAACTGAAATCAAGAGTTGGATGCTCAACCATCTGAGCCACCCAGGCACCCCAATGAGTTAATGTAGTTAAAGCACTTAGAATAGATGGTGACACAAAGCATGATTATTAATATTTTCTATTCAGCAGAGAAGTAAATCTCGTACTCCATTTTGGAATGGAGGAAAAAGAGAGCATTGAATTTGAAATGTAAAGTGTAGGAAAAATGCCAAAAAGCAAAGACTGTAAGAGTACAGAGGGTACTCCAGGTGGAAGGAATAGCAAGAGCAAAGACTCAGAAAGGATAGATGTTCAGGTTCAACAAAATGCTTGGAGGGTCATGCTTCAACAGGAAAAAGTTATTTTTAGAACAAATTATATGAACAAATCTAATACAGGACATACAAAAAGGATAATACATCAAGACAAGTGGGGTTTCTTTCAGAAATGCAAGACTGGTTTAACATTTAAAATTCAATCGTCGAAACTCATTTCATTAATAGAATAAAGGAAAAGAATGTATAGTTATCTCAATAGATGCAGAGAAAGTATGATCAAGAAAAAAATATCAACTAACTACAGTTGACCTTTGTACAATGCAGAGGTTAAGAGAGGTAACTTCCTGTTCATTCAAAAATCCTCGTGTAACTTTTGACTTCCCATAAGCTTAACTACTAATAGCCTACTATTGACCAGAAGCCTTCCTAATAACATATAGTTGATTAACACATATTTTGTATATTATATGTATTATATACTGTATTCTTACAATAAAGTAATTTAAAGAAAAGAAAACATTTTTAAATCTTTCTTTTTTAAAAAAGTTCATTTATTTATTTTGAGAGAGACAGGGAGCATGCACTCAAGCAGGGAAGGAACAGAGACAGAGGGAGAGAAAGAGAATCCCAAGTTCACAGTACAGGAGCCAGATGAGGGTCTTGACCTCATCAACTGTGAAATCATGATCTGAGCCTAAGTCGGGTGCTCAACCAACTGAGCCACCCAGGCGCCCAGAAAAGAAAATGTTATTAAGAAAATAATAAGGAAGAGAAAATACACTTATAGTACCGCACTGCATTTATATAAAAATATCTGTGTATAAGTGGATCCATGCAGTTCATACTGATGTTGGTAAAAGGTCAGCTGTAAGAAGGGAACTACCTTAATTTTATCAAGAGTATCTTTTTTAAAAATCAACAACTACATTTTACTTAGTAGTGAATTTTGAATGTTTGCCTCTTGAGTTGCAATTAAAACAGGAGTGATCAGTATCACCACTTCCATTCTACATTGTACTGGAGGTACGAGTCAGTGAGTCAGTGCTATAAGGCAACAAAAATAAAAGAAACAAAAGGTGGAAGAAAAAGTAAAAATACTTCTTTTGGAAAAGAAAAAGTAAAGTTGTCATTATTTTCAGATAACATGATTATGTATGTAAAAAATCCAAATGAACGTACAAAGTATTAGGATTAATAAGCACAGTTACTGGAAACAACCTCAATATCTTGTCTCCATTCAGAGTATATTTGTTCAATAAATGTTTTACCAAACAAAATTCATCAAATTATCTCTGTGATTCTTTTGAATGTTTTGCCAAATTTAAATTCTTTTAAATTCCACTCTGTTTTGGCAGAGAGAATTACTTCCTCCAAATAAAAGTAGGAGCACAATCAAAAGACATTCAAGACAGTCTAAAGATCTATTATCTAATTTGAAAATCAAGTCTTTTTGCACCATTTGCACTTTTTATTTAATATGCTTAATTCTTCTTTTGTTTTAGTAAAAATAAGTTGCAAAGTCAGCTACTTGCAAGTACAGTTGACCATTGAACAATGTAGGGTTTAAGTATCCCAACACCCTTGCACAGTAAAAAATCTTTATCTTTGATTCCCTGCAAAATTAACTCCTAATATCCTGCTGTTGACCAGAAGACTTAGTGATAACATAAATAGTTGATTAACACATACCTTGCAGGTTGTGTGTATTATACAGTTTATTCCTACAATAAAGTAAGCTAGAGAAAATAAAATGTTATTAAGAAAAATATGAGGAAGAGAAAATACATTTACAGGGCTGAACTATATTTATTGAAAAAAACCTGCATATAAATGTACATATGCAGTTCAAACCCATGTTGTTCAAGTATCAGCTGTGTTGATTTTAGTAACTGCTGCTTGCTAACCTTTCAAAAGCTGAACTTCTGGGGACTCTGTGTATTGAGTACTTTGTTTTCACGTTTCCAAGTAACTTTAAACACTTATAAGTGAGTTCAATATTATTGTATTGCACTTAGACTGATTTACAAAGAACTTCTTTAAAGGCTCAAACATTTCTAAACTTTGATTAATAATGAGTAGCAAAGAGAGAAAGCACCTACTTCTACACTAAATCTGAATTATTTTTTATTTCAATATCAAGTTTGTAAAAAATATATATTTGGGCACCTGGGTGACTCAGTTGGTTAAGCATCTGACTTGGACTCAGGTCATGATCTCACAATTCGTGAGTTTGAGCCCCATAACTGCTGACAGCACAGAGCCCACCTGGGATCCTCTGTCCCCCTCTCTCTGCCCCTCCCCAACTCATTCTTTTTCTCTCTCTGTCTCTAAAGTAAAATCATAACATATATACGATTATATGTTTATATATAAATATATAAAATATTATATAGTACAGTTACTCTAAATGCATGTATGTACAAAATATTTATGAAATTTGACAACTATAGTTTCTTTTTCAGTAATTAGATCATCATAGCCCTTTTAAGATGAATTTATGAATATTGTAGGTACCACAACCAATACAAAAAGCACATTTATTCAATGTATATTTCTTAATTTAGTGGAACATTACTTTTACCATGTTTTTACAGGGTTCTTCATCACAATTTAAATTGATTTTATTACTATATAAAACATAATTTTATCTCAATGTTGAACTTTTAAACTAAACTTTTAACAGCTTTAACAATATTGTCCAATGTTTTATCTTAACAAAATTAATTTCAAATTCTTTTACTTTCATTCCATGATTTGTATGGGGGAAAAAAACTGAACCATTTTAAACTGGTTGGTGTCCTATTTGTAACATCTGATATGTTGTTACAAGACTTGCATTATTTAATTATCTGTGAAGTTATTCTGTTAAAGGAACCAATAACATAATAGCTACTGCTTCACTTTTTGTATGGTCATAAGAAAACTTGGAATCTAAAATGAAATCATTTGATCCAAGTGGAAAGTCACGCTTCACAGAGTGACATGTAAATACACCTTCTGCAGCTGCATGTTAAATCATGATCTACATGCATAAGCATCTTAAAATAACATTAATTTTTGAAGTGGATTCTTTTAGTTTTCAGGTGGTCAGCCATTTTGGCCCTCTGGTTGGATAGGGAGTTTTAACACTTTTGCAAATGTTAGCTTTCTTGAGAGACAGAAAGTTACTACTTAGTTTGTCATTAAATAGTCTTGGCTTTTAGCTCGTTACTTTCCAAAGAGATTTGCTGCAATTTTTTAAAAAAGCATTGATAACAAAATAAACAGAATTTTGAAGATTTTTATCATAGGATGTTGACAAAACTACAGGAGCAAAAATATTCGATCATTACAATATTTTTACATTATGGTAACCAGCTTCTATTTCCTGTACATATTTCATGGACACCTACTCTATAATTACCCACATATCCTGAAGATCCTTCTGATTAGCAGCCTGGAAGTTTGTTACATCTTGAAACCTGTAGCATGGGCCATGGTATAATTGTCTAGAACACCAAATAGACTGCAGGGGAAACTGTGTTGAATGCTTCTTCCTCCACACCCAAGACTAGAAGGATTTAACTGTTCCTAGTCACTTGAGTTCAAGTGCAAGTATGTATCATTTTATCATGAAGACTGTACACTATCCTACACAGCAATTGTTATTTTGCATTTTAAAACATTCTGGAATAGAAGGTAAGTTATCTCTGGTTGTTTTTGTATGTGTTAAGGTGAGAATTCTTGTTCCTGCATACTAGTTTCACAGCTATAAATGAAACTATAGTAGAAATTGCAAGTACAAAATAAAAGCCCATCAAATTGATCCTCACTTATTTTAATACAATACTTAATGCTACTTGATTAAATCAGGAAAAAATTTAAACTGGATGGTACATTGAGGACTAGGCATAAATGGGGATTGCCTCAAGCAAACTGGGACATATGGAAACCAAACAGCAGTCTAAATTCATGGTGACAATAAATTTAATTCAAATCCACAGATATTTGTTTAGGACCTACTAAGCCCAAGAACCTTTGCTACAAGCTGAAAAGAAAGACAATTAGGAATGAAGCCAGTTCCTTCCTCTTACCTCTAGAAAGGACATATATTCAAAGGATTCACATTCAGAGTAAAATGGTATGACATTTTCCGGAAAATTAAGGAAGTGGGCCTCCTACATTGAAGAAAATAACTGATAGTATTGTTTTCCAATGATAAAACTTGAGCTGTTAAGTGAAAATGGGAATTTGGAAAAGTCGTATTCACTACTGAGAGTTTGACAGTTTCCCAATATTTAAAGACTTTTCTGATGAGACTGATGTTGTAATAGTAACAAATGTGATCATCAAATATGTCAACACTCCAAAGACTTGCATAACTCAGTGAATCATTATTTCTAAATGACAAATTTGTAAGTAAAGTTACAAAATCATGCATGGCCATTCAAATTGCAAAACAGATCAATGGATTTTAATGTAACAATTTGAATATTTTATTGATATAGTTTCCCATTCCACATTACAACTAACCTTTAATACACAGAACCTTGCTAAGTTTTGGTTTAGTATCCAAAAAATAAAGAATATTCAGAGTTATCTGAAAAGACTGTCACAACATATCTTTATTTTTCCAACTACAAATCTGTGTAAGGCTGAATTTTCTTCCTGTGCTTTAACCAAAATAGCTAATCACAACAGTCTGAACACAGAAGAGATTATGATAATCCAGCTATCTTCTCTTAAACCAGCCATTAAAGAGATTTGCAAAAATGTAAGACAATGCCATTTTTCTCACAAATTGTTCTATTTTAGAAATTTTTTTCGGGGTGCCTGGGTGGCTTAGTCGGTTGAGTGTCTGACTTCAGCTCAGGTCATGATCTCATGGTCCCTGAGTTTGAGCCCCACATCAGGCTCTGTACTGGCAGCTCAGAGCCTGAAGCCTGCTTCAGATTCTGTGACTCTCTCTCTCTCTCTCTCTCTCTCACTCTCACTCTAGCTCTCTCGCTCTCTCTTCCCCTCCCCCACTCACCTCTGTCTCTGTCTCTCAAAAGTGAATAAAAGTTAAAAAAATTTTTTAAAAAGATTTTTTTTCATTAAAATGTTATTTACATTGACAGGTAATGGCTTTAATATTGCTGTTTTTAAATGAATTAATAAATAAAGATTGCCTTAAATAATACAACTGAATCCAATTTCATAACACTGGGGCTTTTGAGAAAACAGGTGAAAGATTATAGCAGTAATGATCAGGAAAGTTTTTCACAAAAGACCTAGTCTTCCAATTAGACTCTGAGAAGTGCTAGGATTTTAATAGGAACTATTTTTGAAAGAATGGAAGGTCACAAGTAAAGGCATAGAAACAGAAAAGCACCTGATATTCTCAGGTAATAATGAGTGATGAGCTCAGTTTGCTAAAATATAAGGAAGACACCATTCTTTCCTGCTTTTCTTCTTACCTTCTAACCGTTCCTTTTGTCTCCTTTTTGGCTTTTCTTCCTTCTCACTCCATAAATATTGATGCTTCTAATGCGTTGTCCTTGGATCTCTCTTCTAACTCTCACAGTGTCCCTCACCATTCACATCCATCCTCAAGATTGGAACTTCACTTCTTGGTTTCAAGCCCCAGATATTCATTTCACCTTCCCTCCTGAGCTCTAGAACTATACGTTCTGAACCTCTTAAAGACAGCAAAACTCATGTGGAATAAATGTCTTCCTGGAAAACACTGTCTCTCCTAAATCCCCTTTCTTGGAACATTCCATTCAGGAGTCGCTCAGGTCAAAACAGCAGAATCCCTTTAGTCTCCACTCTCACCTTCCTCCCCCATATTTATTCAATTCCATCCCACTGTTTTGCCTTTTTATTTTTATACTATTGCACTATTTTCTTCCCCATTTTTTATATTAAGATATAATTGATATAACATATACTAATTCAGGTGTACAACATAGTGATTTGATATTTGCATATATTATGAAATGACCACCACAATAAATCTAGTTAACATCAACATTACACATAATTACAGATCTTATTTTTAGTGATAAGAATTTTTAAGATCTACTCTTTCAGCAACTTTCAAATATACAATACAGTATTGTTAACTACAGTCACCATGTTATACATTACACCCATGTGACTTATCTATTTTATAACTAGAAGTTTGTACTTTTTGGGGTGCCTGGGTTGCTCAGTCGTTTGACTGACTTGGTTTCAGCTCAAATCATGATCTTATGATTCATGAGTTTGAACCCTGCATCAGGCTCTGCACTGACAGCGTGGAGCCTGTTTGAAATTCTCTTTCCCTCTCTGTCTGCCTTCCCTCCTGCTTGTGCTCTCTCTTTGTCTCTCTCAAAAGAAATAAACATTAAAAAAAAAGAAATTTGTAACAATTGACTATTTTCTTAGTTCTTTCTGCAACTAGTCTTACAATCTTTGATTCCATCCTCCATATTGCTGCCAAAGCCAATAGTACAAAAGCAACACATAGAATATAATCATGTTGTTTCCCTATTTTGAAACCCTTTTGCGGCCACCTCCAGGTAAGCTTAGCATCTTAGTGGAACATAAAATGCCAACCATTATTTGGTCTTTGATTACTTTTCCATTCTTTATGCTTGGCCAATACCCTCCTCAACCCATAACATATTCCTTGCTTCTGCCATATCAAAGAGCTAAGGCAGTTCTCCAAATGTCTCCAGTTTTTTTACTTTGCCGTGTACTCATTCCTGTACTTTCTCTTCCAGGAATGCCCTTCCCTGCTCCATCAACAAAGACTACCAATTCACCTTTTATAATTGTTCTCATGATTGCCTTTAAGAATCACCTTCTTTACATCGGGTAAAATAATATATTTAATTCTCTTTTCATAATAACATTTTAAAAGTGATTATAAGCATTTAAAATTTGTTTCTGAAATGATTCTTATTGATTTTCCCCTCTCCACAGCACAAAATTCTACCATATGAAGCACTTTGCATAACCTCATGTTGTTTTAAATAAGAAACAAAGAAAATTTCATTATCTAGGGGAAGGAAACCAAATAAGCTTTTTATTCTAGCATTCCAACATATAAACTGGCAGACAAAGAGCTAAGATTTATAAACCACATGCACAATATCCAAATATGTACTGTGTCCCTTGAAAATGTGTTTCACAAATGATTTTGTATTGCTGGAATTCCTTAAATATGCAAATTTAATTTTTCATAGATTTGACATTCTTCTATATCACAGAAGATATTTTGTTTTGAGAGATTTTTTATTCTTAAACGGAGCTAAATTTCTAGTCTTTCATATTAACATAGCTATTCATTCACAGCTCACTTTAAAAAAGGATTAAAATTCTTAAGCAGCAACATCATAGCTGTATTTGCCCATCGCCTGAATTCAAGTGATATCAGAGGTACAGATAAGCCTGCCAGAGACTCGCTTCCTCATTGGGCTTGAGTCCCCAAAAGCAGTGAGCCCTTCTAGCTTTCTGTGAAAAATATAAAAACTTGAAAGGGTGTTTTATGAAGTCAGTTTGAAAAAAATGAAACATGCTTAGTTTCATACAGTATCTTCAGTTACATGGTTCACCTACATCTAACATTGAATATGAACTCCTAATAATTTGAACTGCATTAAGACATCTCCAATTCTACCACAAAAATAAATCTAGTAAGAATTTTGTTAAAAGAAACGTTGCTGTAAGTGATACCAGCAAGGATGTTAGTCTCATAATCTTGTTATGTTTTGTTTTCTTGGTCTTGAAGGCAGAATGCTGGCACAATATTCTTAATAAGATGCCTGGAGACTCTCTCAATTTAAAAGTTGCCTAAACACAGAGCTACAATGACTTGTTTAAGACTTAGAAAAACAAAATATAACTGAATATATGTTAAAGATCTTATTGGCTTTATTCAGTGGTTTGTGAGTCAGGCAGCATCCAATCTAGCAGATAGAAAGAACTCCAAAGATCTGAACATAATGGAAGACTTTTATAGTCAGAAAAGACAGAAACAAGGAAGTTATACTAGGCCAAAAGCGGATTGGTTATGGCAAGGTTCCTTTCCTTTAGGGGATGGTGGAGTTCTATCAGGCAGACTACCTAACTAATGATGATCAGGCAACTTCTGACTGACTAGTTTAAGATTCCGTTTTGGGGAACCCTAAAACTAAATTACATCTGTTTGGTGTCATGGAGCTTAGCATGAGCAACTCCATTTTGAGCCTATTGTCTTGTCTTTAATAAAACGAATTTGGATGGAAATATATAAATATATATAAATTACTGAGGAGATGCTGAATGTTCACAGCTCTTATATTTAATTATGTCAAGAAGACATTATGCTAGTTATGGAAATGACAGGACACAGATTTATTTACTGGTATAGACTTTGGGGCCTTCACATTCATTTTAAGAGCAGAAATAATTGTTATAAAGGCAGGGGAAGCATCACTTCTTTGTTATTCAGGTGATTTGCTGACATGAGATTTTTAATAGGTTTATAATGCTGGTGACGCTTTTCAGTGCCTTATAAGCTTCTTATGCATGAAAGCAGGGTGGTGGGTTTTTTTTAAAGGGTTTATAGAGGGAGGCAAAAAATAAGTAATAGAGTGAAAACAGTTAGGAATTAGAAAAGAATAAAAGAGATGTGAAAACTGCCTAAGAAATTAGCCAGCATTTGTGGAAAGAACATAGGATTATAGAATTTAGGACCTTTAATGTTGAGAATCACAATAATCAAGATTTAATGAAACAAAAGTTTAATGACAGAGTGATGAGATCTCTGATAAATCGGATTCTTCTCAATTAATTTTTCTGTTTAAAGTTTCTGTTCCATTGAAGCTGCATGGTCAGTTTAGTAGGGTAACACATTTTGAAACTATGGTAGGGAAGGTGGAGCAAATGGCAATGGTAATTAGACAGTCCCCCAATATCCATGGAGGACACGTCCCAAGACCCCCAGGGAATTCCTGAAACCACAGAGAGCACTGGGATCTATATAAACTGTTTTTTTCCTATACATACCTGCTTGTGATAAAGTTCAGTTTATAAATTAAGCACAGGAAGAGATTAACAATAACTCCTAATACAATAGAACAATTATAACAATATACTGTAATAAAAGTGTGAATGTTCTCTCTCTCTCTCTCTCTCTCTCTCTCAAAATATCTTACTGTACTGTACTCACCCTTCTTACGATGTGAAGTGATGAAATGCCTACATGATGAAGGTGAATGACGCAAACAGTGCGATGTAGTATTAGGCTGCTACTGACTTTCTGACCATATGAGACAAAGAGGATCATCTGCTTCAGGACTGTGGTTGACTGTGGGCAACTGCAGATAATTAAAACCACGGAAAGTGAAATGTAGATAAGAGGGGGCCACTGTACTTTTAAATAGGACAGAAAGCTCTCAGCCTCAGAAATAAAAGGGAGGAGGCTGTCCCATCTCTCTGTGAAAGTAGCTGCAAAACCATCCTGAGAAGATTTTGCTTTTCTATCTTCTGCTACCCCTTTAGAGACACTTTGTGGCTGCTTTATGTAAAGATGACATCTTAAAGCTGAAATTTGGAGGCAGAAGAGTTGGTTTTTATAGTTAAAGCATCATGCTACAAAAGCGGATTTACACCTTCTTTTTGGATGGCTTGGAAACTGGCGACGCAAGCCACGGAAAGAAGGCATAGCGCCTAGAAAGACAGAAGCTGAGAGTCAAATTCTGGGAAATCGAGGACTGTGTACAGTGTTGGGTTAAAGTGAGCCATAAATGGAAGACTTTCCTATCCCTCCCTCCTCCGCCCTTCCCCTCTCTCTCTGACTTGTGTGTGGAGGCGGGGAGGAGGAGCACGTGCCTGCATCCACACATACATCTTAATGTATATGTATTTTAGGAGCTGATTCCTTTTCTAAAAAGTTTGCTTCAAAGTATCCTCTTGAAATATAGTTATACTTCAGTTTGCATAACTCTTAAAATAGCCTTTATAATGAAAGAATAGAAAATGTGAAGAGAGTTTGCACCCATGGAAAAGGCACTGGAGTACAAGTCAAAAGATCTGGGTTCTAGTGCCAGCTTTTCAAAATCTATGTGACTGTTGGCTTGACTATCTGAACCTCAGGTTTCCCATCTGGGGAATGAAAGAACTGGACTAGAATGATTTCTAAGGCTTCTTCCAACTCTGTGAAATTTGGGTTAAGCAGAGAGGCACCTTTTGTATAGCATGTTATTACCTGGTAGAGGCATCCCTAAAGTGTAAGAGCAGGAAGGGAAAAAATCAACTTCTGAAATATTGAAATTGCCCCTTCAACATATGAGTGGCTTGTTTTGTAACAAAGCAGGAAGAAAAGGATCAATTAATAGACACTTGTAGTATATTTTACAAGTGAACAGGGCTAAAAGTAGTAAAGCCAAGAATATATACCTAAGGTCATCAAAAGACAAATACCAACATGTATGCAAGGCTGCCCTTATTAAATCTTTCAGGTAAAAGAGATAACCTATATAAAATTTACATATCAAATAATGCGATTATAAAATAGTAATCTAGTGAGAAGCAAACACTTAATAGAATAACATTTGGACAGATCTGCTTGTGTCTATTTATTTAGCTTATCACTTACTGGCACTGTGTACATGGGCAAGTTAATTACGTGTTTATTCTGGAAAAGTTGGAAAATATGGGAAAATGTCAAGGTATGGGAAAAAAGCTTTAATGCACAGAATTCTGGAAAATGTAGTTTTAGCTTCCCGACTTTTTAGCAAAGGAAAACAAACCAGAACAGGTGCATCTGTATTTGCCATGCTTATCACCTTTACCTAAAACATCATTCTAAACACAGGTGCTAAAGACATTTCCTTTAAGAGCACAAGCAGACAGAAATATTCACCAACAGGTTTATTAATCAGTATTATTTTGGGAGTTCCACTAAATGCAATAAAAATGTTAAATGATTATAACGCCACTGGAATAGAAAAAAAATGTAGGGCTGATGATACATCTGTGCATCTAAAACCTCCCAAAATTGCAGTTTTAAAGTAATAAAATAAAAACAAATAATTTGGTAATTTGATCAGTTCATATAAATATATACTTTAAAATCTACCGCTTTTTCTTAACTGGCAATCAACAGACATAGAAATGGAAAAAAGCAAACATATAAAACAGATAACAGTAAAGAATTAAGTTAAACATAAATATAAAAAACCTGTATGTTGAAAAAATAAAACCACAAAATCTATACTAATTTATTGAGGGGCCCAAAGGCAAAGCAAATAACAGAGCATGTTTTGGGTTGGGAAATCTTAACATCACAAAAATATCAAGCCTCTGGGAAAAATAATAAATTCAATGAAAAAATATTAACAGCTTTATTGAGGTATAATTGAAATGCTGTAAACTGTACATATTTCAATATGAAATCTGAGATACAACATATTAACATATACTTGTAAGACTATCTCGAGATAATGAACATATCTATCACCCTTAGGAGTGTATCTCTTGCCCCTTGGTAATCCCTCCCCCTCACCTCTCTCTCCTCCTTCCCCATTTCCAGCCACTTACAGATCTACTTTCTGTTACAATAGATTCGTTTGCATTTTCTCAATATTTATTTAAATGAAATCTTATAATATGTTCTCCTTTTTGTTTGGCTTCTTTCAATCAACATAATCATTTTGAGAGTTATCCATTAAATGGATAATCCACAATTTGTTTATCTATTCACCTGTTCATAGAAATCTGGGTTAATTTCAGTTTTGGGCTTTTACAAATAAAGCTGTTAGGAACGTTTGTGTATGAGTCTTTCTATGGACATGTTTTTGTTCTTGGAACTTGAAAGTCTCCAGAAGAAAACAGCAGAAAAATCTTTGTGATCTTGACTTTTGAGTTTTTCATTTAGGTCTATGTTCTATGTTAATTATTTTATATGTTGTGAGATAGGAGGTAGGAATTGAAGTTTATTTTTTGCATGTGGATATCAAATTGTTCCAGCAGCATTTGTCAAAAAGACAAAAAGAGTATCTGTCCTCCTTTATTTACACCGTTAAAAATCAACTGACTATATATTTTTGTTGATTTATTTCTGAAATCTCCCAATCTGTTTCCTTAATGTTTTTGTCTGTTTTGATGCTAATACCATACTGATCTGATTACTGTAGCTTTGCAATACGTCTTAAAGTCAGGTAGTATAAGACCCTCAACTTTGTTCTTCTTCAGAGATGTTTTAACTCATGTAGGTCTTTGTATTTCTATGTTTATTTTTGAATAGCTAGTCATTCTCTCAAAAAAACTCTTGCTGGCATTGCGAGTGGAGTTGTATGGAATCTATAAATCAATTAGGAAAGAGTTGACTTCTTAAAAATACTAAGGCTTCCAATTCATCAATACAGTATATTTCATTTATTTAAATTATTAGAAAATTTTGAATCTTCTATATTTCTCTCAGCAATGTTTTGAACTTTTCTGTGTATAGGGCTTACACATCTTTTGTCAGACTTAATGCTAATATTTCATATTTTGATTCTAATATAAATGGCATTGCTTCATCAAAATTTGTTAAAATTTTAATTTCTAATTGTCTGTTGCTAATATACTGAAATATCAGTGATTTTCAAATATTGATCATATATTCTTCAACCTGAAAAAATTTGTGTATTATTAGTTCTAGCAGCTTTTTTAAAAATAGAATCTAATGAATTTTTCCATAAACTATTATGTTGTATGCAAATAAGAGTTTTAATTTTTTTCCAAACAAAATTACTTTTTTTCCCCTTGCCTTACTGCACTGTCTAGAACCTTTAGTACAGTGTTGAATAGAGGGGATAAGAGCAAACATTCTAGTATAAGTTTTCATCTTTGGAGAAAGTAATTCAATTTTTCATCACTGAAAAATTTTTTAAAGTGCCTATTATAAGGTGAAGAAGTTCATTTTTTTCCTAGTTCACTGAGAATTTTCATCAGTATGGATGTTGGATTTTGTAACATGCCTTTTTCTGTGTTTGCTGAAATAATCATATGGTTTTTTCTTTTTAATCTCTTTGTATGGTAAAGTACATTGATTTTTTGAATACTAAACTAGTCTTTCATTCCTGGAAGAAACTCTACTTGGTCAAAATATATTCATCTTTCTTACATATTTTTTTCATTTGACTTGCTAAAATTTTGTTA
The DNA here is from genome assembly GCA_028646485.1 of Cryptoprocta ferox. Lineage (NCBI taxonomy): Eukaryota > Metazoa > Chordata > Mammalia > Carnivora > Eupleridae > Cryptoprocta > Cryptoprocta ferox. Next base: position 97,752,905 of record CM053567.1, read on the forward strand.
ATCTTTGTACCTATACTTATGAGCAATATTAATTTGTTATTTTTCCCTTTTAATGACTTATCTGATTTTGGTATTAGGTAATGCTAGCATTATAGAGTGATTTGGGAATTATTATACCTTCTTCAATTTTTTTGAATAACTTTTTAGAATTGGGTTTTTTTCTTCTTAAATGTTTGGTAGAATTTAGTAATGAGGATCTCTGAGCCTAGAATATATCTCTAAGAAAGTTTTAAATTACAATTTCAACTTAATGGATGTAAGACTATTCAAGTTATCTGTTTCTTTTTCAGTGAACTTTGCTAATTAAGCTGTAATATTCATTGGCATAAAGTTATTCATAATATTCTCTTATTATTTTTTAAGATTGATATAATTTGTAGTGATGTTATGTCTCATTCCTGATATGGTAATTTGTATTGTTTCTCTAGTCTCTCCTTCTCCCACTCCATCTCTCTCCTTCCTGATCTGTCTGGCTAGAAGATTATCAATTTCATTGTCTTGAAGAGCCATAATTTGATTTTCACTGCTTTTATCTATTATCTTTCTATTTTCTATTTGACTGGTTTCCCTACTCTGATCTTTATTGTTTCCTTTTAACAGTTCACTTTGGGTCTCATTTGTTCTTTTTTTTCTAGTGCCTTATGATGTAAACTGGTGTCATTAATGTAACGGCCTTTCTTCTTTTCTAATATAGCATTTTAGTACTATAGATTTGTCCCCTAAATAATGCTTCCACTACATCGCACAAAGTTTGACATGCCATACCTTCATTTAGCTCAAAATAATTTTTAATTTCCTTTTTGATCTTACTGGCTGTGGGTATGTAGAAATATAATATCTAGTTTCCCACATATCTGGGATTGTTCCAGATCATTGTAACTGATTTCTAATTTAATTCAGTTAAGGTCAGAGAATAAATTTTGTATGACTTAAATACTTTTAAATTCACTGAGATTTATTTCATGGCCCAGAATGATCTATCTTCATATATTAACTCTAAACGGATCATGAACAAAAGTGAAAAGCCTAAAATTATAAAACTTCTAGAAGAAAACATAGATGTCTTTGTGATCTTGAGTTAAATATTTCTTAGATTTAATGCCAAGAGCAGGACTTATAAAAGAAAATTAATAAATTGAATTTCATCAAAATTAAGAAATTTTCTTCAAAAGACACTATTAAAGAATGAAAAACTGGGGCTCCTGGGTTGCTCTGTTGGTTAAGCATCCAACTCTTGATTTTGGCTCAGGTCATGATCTCATAGTTTCATGAGTCAAGCCCTGCACCGTGAGCGTCAAGCCTGCTTGGGATTCTCTCTCTCCCATGCTCTCTACCCCTCCTCTGCTCATGCTCTCTCTGTCTCTCTCAAAATAAATCAACTAAAAAAAAAAAAGAATGAAAAACATAGCCATAGTCTGAGTGAAAATATTTACAAATAGCATATCTAATGAAGGACTTATGAAGAAATATGTGAAGAAATCCCAAAAACTCAATAATAAGAAATAAAACAACCCAATAAAAATGAGCAAAATATTTGAACACTTTACCAAGTATGGTATATAGATAACAAATAAACACATGAAAATATGCTTGACAACCTTAGTCATTGGAGAAACGCAAATTAAAACTACCATGAGATACTACTAAACAACTATGAGAATTTCTAAAATAAAAAACACTGACCATACCAAGTGCTGGAGAGGATATGGAGGACCTATAATTCTCATTCACTGTTGGTGGTTAACATGAAATGCTACACCGCTTTGGAAAAGAGACTGGCACTATCTTAAAAAATTAAACATACATCAACCCAACTATTCTGACCCAACTATTCCAGTCCTAGGTATTTCTCTAAAGAAATGAAAAGAGGGGCACCTGGGTGGCTCAGTCGGTTGAGCATGTGACTTCAGCTCAGGTCATGATCTCACGGTCCGTGGGTTTGAACCCTGCATCAGGCTCTGTGCTGATGGCTCAGAGACTGGAGCCTGCTTCTGATTCTGTGTCTCCCTCTCTCTCTGCCCCTCCCTTGCTTGTGCTCTGTCTCTCTCTGCTTCTCAAAAATGAATAAACATTAAAAATATTTTTATAAAAAAAAAGAAATGAAAAGATATGTCCATACAAAGATGTATACATAAATGGTTATATCAGCTTCATTTGGAAAAGCCCCAAAGTGGATAATCCAATGCCATCAGCCAATGATAGATAAACAAATTGTGATACATCCATTCCAGGGCAACCTACTCAACAATAAAGAGGAATGACCTACCAGTGCACATACATAAATAGATGAATTTCAACATAATCAAGTAAAGAAAGCCAACCCACTCCCCCCAAAATAAAATATACAATATGATTCTACCTATATAAAATTGAAGAAAGCACAAACAAATCTTTGACAGAAAGCAGATTAAAACTATTAAAACTATTTATTATTTCATAAACCATCCTTTAGGTTTTGTTTTAATTCCAGAGAATATATTAATTTAATTAAAACTTTACTTATTTGAACAATGGCATTTTTATATGAAAGCATTCATTAAAATTGGTTTTCTGGGGGCGCCTAGGTGGCTTAGTTGGTTAACTGTCTAAATAGGGCTAGGTCATGATTTCACAGTTCGAGGGTTCAAGTGCCATGTCAGTCTCTGTGCTGACAGCTCAGAGCCTGGAGCCTGCTTTGGATTCTGTGTTTCCCTCTCTCTCTGCCCCTCCCCTGTACTCTCTCTCTCTCAAAAATAAAAAAAAGTTGAAAAAAATTTTAGAAATTGGTTTTCTGATGTGAAATAAAAGACATAAAATATTTTAAAATGTGTATTTGTATTTCACTAATATTTACATAATATGTCTAAAATTATAACCAGTTAAAAAATAAACTATTGAATGAATTATTTCAACTTAGAATTGTTCTTTCATTTCCTATCTATTTTACTCTGAATTGAAGTCTAAACTTTTATTCAAGCTAAACCAAGAAGTATGCATTTTATTTCACCTTGAAACATTCTTCAAATAATGAAATTTTCAATTAACTAAATTTTAATATTAATTAGTAATAAAAATTAAATATGAGTGCATTTTAAAAGCCAAGTAGTCAAAAAAGCAATGGAAGAACACAAAACAAATCTAATATGTTGCCTTCAGAAAATAACCTTTGCTTTTGATATATTGAAATAACATGGTCTTAGAACATCTTTAATGCATCCACTCAGGGGCCTGGGTGGCTTAGTCGGTTAAGCGTACGACTTTGGCTCAGGTCGTGATCTCATGGTTCGTGAGTTTGAACCCTGCATCAGGTTCTGTGCTGACAGCTTAGAGCCTGGGGCCTGTTTCAGATTCTGTGCCTCCCTTTCTCTGCCCCTCCCCCACTCATGCTCTGTTTCTCTCTGTCTCAAAAATAAATAAACTATATAAAAAAAATGCATCCACTCAGCTGGCTCTGCTTTGATGCACATAGGGCTCTGGTGATGTACGTAGGGCTGCACTCTTTATCTTCTATTCAATTCTTTCCTGGACTCCAGGTCTGTATATCTAGTCACTTAAATGTGAAATAAAACTAGATATTCCAAGAACCTAAACTAGATTTGTTAAATATTACAGTCAGAACCTCTTATCCTACATTTGGTATTTCCAGACCAGACTTCTCTGACCTCAGGTTGAAATATGTCAATTCATACCTAATATTAATATTTAATGTTTCATATATGTATCAAATATAACATATCCTACCTGAACCCTATTCCCCACCCTCTTCCTTCCTCACATAGTTTTCTCCACCTCAGTATAGCGTACTATTGTTGTCTATAAATCCTTAACAGATAGAAGGTCCAAAGAAAGATAATAATTATTATGTTCCTGTATGTCTGTTAAAGGTAATGAACATAAATTTACATTAACATCATATTAGTTCTTCAACAAAGATATTTATCAGCATCTTTAACCATTTAAAAACAATTCCTCTTTTCCCAGTTTCTGAGGGAATTCACAACCTTCATTTCATCTTCCTTTTAGTCATTAGAACAAAGATTGAATCTATAGTTGTACCAGATGAGAAGACTCTCAACTTATAAACAAGTCTTGAAAACCTAACTAAAAAGAAGGCGCTTTCTGAGGAGGCAATAAAATACCACTTGTTAGTGAAGTAAACACATAAGTTGTTGGTTCACAAACTGGTGGAGTACACAGAGGGCAAGGAGAGACTGAAGAAAGTAGTGGCCACTCCAGATAGCGAGGTGGCGGTTTAGCAAGGGAACTGGGGCACCTGGGTGGCTCAGTCAGTTAAGAGTTAAGTGTCTCACATCGGCTCAGGTCTTGATCCTGAAGCCACTGAAAACGTTGGCCTGGAGCCTACGTCAGATTCTGTGTCCCCCTCTCTTTCTGCCCCTCCCCTGCTCACACTCTGTCTCTCTCAAGACACATAGACCAATGGAATAGAATAGAGATCCCAGAATTGGACCCACAAATGTATGGCCAATTAATCTTTGACAAAGCAGGAAAGAGTATTCAATGGAAAAAAGACAGCCTCTTTAACAGATGGTGCTGGGAGCACTGGACAGCAGCATGCGAAAGAATGAAACTAGATCACTTTCTTATACCATACACAAAAATAAACTCAAAATGGATGAAGGACCTGAATGTGAGATAGGAAACCATCAAAACCCTAGAGGAGAAAGCAGGAAACAGCCTCCTTGACCTCAATCGCAGCAATTTCCTACGCGACACATCCCCAAAGGCAAGGGAATCAAAAGCAAAAACGAACTATTGGGACCTCATTAAGATAAAAATCTTCTTTACTGCAAAGGAAACAGTCAATTAAACTGATAGGCAACCGATGGAATGGGAAAAGATACTTGCAAATGACATATCGAATAAAGGACTAGAATCCAAAATCTACAAGGAACTCACCAAACTCCACACCCGAAAAACAAACAATCCAGTGAAGAAATGGGCAGAAGACATGAATAGACTCTTCTCCAAAGAGGACATTCAGATGGCCAACAAACACATGAAACGATGCTCAGCATCACTCATCATCAGGGAAATACAAATCAAAACCACACTGAGATACCACCTCATGCCAGTAAGAGTGGCTAAAATGAACAAATCAGGAGACTACAGATGCTGGCGAGGATGTGGAGAAACGGGCACCCTCCTACACTGCTACTGGGAATGTAAACTGGTACAGCTGCTCTGGAAAACAGTGTGGAGGCTTCTCAAAAAATTAACAATAGAACTCCCCTATTCCAGCAATAGCACTGCTAGGCATATACCCAAGGGATACAGAGGTGCTGATGCATAGGGGCACATGTACCCCAATGTTCATAGCAGCACTTTTAACAATAGGCAAATCATGGAAAGAGCCTAAATGTCCATCAACTGATGAATGGATCAAGAAGATGTGGCTTATCTATACAATGGAATACTACATGGCAATGAGAAAGAATGAAATCTGGCCTTCCGTAGCAACGTAGATGGAACTCCAGGGTGTCATGCTAAGTGACATAAGTCAGGCAGAGAAAGACAGATACTATATGTTTTCACTCTTAAGTCTAACAGGAGAAACTTAACAGAGGACCATGGGGGAGGGGAAGGGAGGGAAATAGGGAGAGGGAGGGAGGCAAACCACGAGAGACTCTTGAATACTGAAAACAAACTGAGGGCTGAAGGAGGAAGGGGAGAGAGGAAGAGGGGATGATGGGCATGGAGGAGGGCAATTGTGGGGATGAGCACTGGGTGATTTATGGAAACCAACTTGACAATAAACTATTACAAACATAAATTAATTAAATTAAATTAAATTAAATTAAAAAATATATTAAAAAATCAAGATTAAACATTAAAAAAAGAAGCAAGGGAACTTACTTAGGAGGCTTGTTTCAGCGGCCGCTAGAGGAGTAGATCTTGGCACCTGTTGACAGAATCTTTAAAGTTTATATAGAGGTCTTAATGGGATTTGGTCACATACACTGTCCAGATAGTTCAACGACAACCTCTCTCAAGGCTGTATCCTTGAAAATTGGTCCCATCTGCCCTCCTGGGCCAAACATACTTGCAAGGACAGGGGCTGGGAGGAGGAGCCTCTGATTGCCTGGATTCAGCTCTAGGGTCAACTGGGGGTCATGTCCTCTGGATGACCTTTTCCAACATAATTGTGTGTATATATATATATATATATATATATATATATATATATAAATCTTAGACGCTTGTGATTGTAATATAAAGTTACACTTTAAAAAATAACCCATGGGGGGCCTAGGTGATTCAGTCTGTTAAGTGTCTAACTTCGGCTCAGGTCATGATCTCTGGGTTTGTGAGTTCCAGCCCTGCATCAGGCTCTGTGCTGACAGCTCAGAGCCTGGAGCCTGCTTCAGATTTTATGTCTCCCTCTCTCTCTCTGTCTCTGTCTCTCTCTCTCAAAAAATAAATAAACATGAAAAAAATTAAAAATAACCCAAATTATTATGGGATAAGCCACCAGTTCACTAAATTCAGTCCCCATTCAGGGCGATACAGCTGTTTCCGAAAGCTCCTTTGGGTGCTAAATTCCATATGCTTCTAAACTCAGTCCTCAGATTCTTCCACTCTGACTGGGTCTTGCCACCATGCTCAGTCACCTATGACTTCACTCCTCAGATCTAAAGTGAGAGAGAACCTTGCCCTTCTCACTTCTAAACTGTTGCTCTTGGCTCGCGTTTGTGGAGATGGGACTCCTGGGAGGCTGAAGGGTGCACCAGAGGAAACAGACTCCCACTCTCACTGTTGCTGCCAACACAGAACCTTTCTGAGGTCAGGATCAGCTCTCCAGACCTACTCCCGAATCAATCAGTATATCTGGAGTCTTCTCTGTGTCTCTTGTTGTTAGAATCAACTCTTAGATCTTGGGAGAAGGAGATAGTCCAGAGTCACCTTTAGTTCTTGGCCAGTGAACCACTATCTATTTTGATGAACAATGGAAACATCAGCTCCTTTCAGAAAGAAACATACCCATTAGGGTATGTTTTTAACATGAGACTCCATTAAAACAATAGAATTGCCAAACTGTCCACTCATTTGTTCCTCTGTGGTTAATTCATTCTTATCTACAGTTCTTTTGTTATTCTAGTCTATATGCTATTTTGTGTGTTGGTTTATGGTAGATTTACTCTGATATGTAAAATTTACAAGTATCTTACTTAATCTTTAAATATACTAATTTTGGGTGAGTGGGTGGCTCAGCTGGTTAAGCATCCGACTTCAGCTCAGGTCATGATCTCACGGTTTGTGAGTTCGAGCCCTGCATCAGGCTCTGTGCTGACAGCTCAGAGCGTGGAGCCTGCTTTGGATTCCGTGTCTCCCTCTCTCTCTCTCTGCCCCTGCCCCACTCACTCTCTGTCTCTCAAAAATAAACATCAAAAAATATTTAAGTATATATATACTAATTTTAAGAATATGATTGTCTGAGAGGTCCCCCTCCTAACCCAAAACCAGTGGCTCAATCTCCATACAGTTATTTTTTTCTCATGTAACAGCTCAGAAGTAGACATCGGACTCAAGGGGAATTGGTGGTTCTGGTTCATGAAGAATCCAGGCACCAAAGTTTCCTTCACATTCTTGCCACCAATCCCAGAGGATTGTTCTCAACCCAAGGGTTAATCTGGCCTGACCACTACCATCTACAAAGTAGCCTGCAGGAAAGTGAGAGAATCAGGCTGAAAATTTTAAGGATGAAACAAAGAAGTTGCATACATAATTTCCACTCTGGTCAGTGAGTCCCAGAACTACAACCAACTGTAAGGAAGGCTGGAGCTGCAGTCTCCTGGCTGCACAGCCCCACATCAGCTAAAACTCAGAAAAAGGATGGATACTCCAGAAATAGTAGCAGTCTCTGCCACAAATGTAATATTCCAAAATCTAAATTTCTGATAATTTAAATATCTGATATTATATAATACAATTCTATGTCGTTATTATAAATAATAATTTATAATATAATTATATATATAATTATAAATTATATTATAATGCAATTATATTTCTAGTAATCAAGTAAGAGGATTTGAAGGAGGAATCAAAGGAAAATAATTTTTTCTTGTTAATGAACATATATTGAAACAGTGACTTAAATTAGATAGTACCATTGCTACTTCTTCCACCATTATTCAGTGAGTTATCTGGTGCTTTTTATTTCTCAATTCATTCCTGATAGCAAAAAGGGAAATATTTGTGATAGAATACCATATCATAAGCTTTCAAATCTGTAGACAGGACACTTTGAGTGCCTGTCTATATTTCTCTTTCTTTCTTTCTTTCTTTCTTTTTTTTTTTTTTTAAGTAGTCCCCATGCCCAATGTGGCCTTGAACTCGGGATCCTGAGATCAAGAATTGCATACTCTACTGACTGAGCCAGCCAGGTGCCCCTGTGGGAGAGTCCCCTCCCTAAAGGAATAGACCTCAAGATAAGGGAAGGCAACCTGGCTAGTGTGACTTCCCTCACAAGCCACCCAATGAGACTGTATGTCTATACATTACCCATATTTGGGAAACAAAGAAATAGAAAAAGTATAAAAGACTACCCCACATGGTTTTTGAGGCTGAGTTTTTCAGGTACGAACCAATAACTGAGTTAAATAAGAAGTAGCAATGGTACTATCTAATTGAAGTCACTGCTTCAATTAATGCTCATTAACAAGAAAAAATTATTTTTCTTTGATTCCTTCCTCAAATCCTCTTACTTATCTAGATATATAATGCAATTCTATATTGTTAACAGCATAGAATTGCATTATATAATATCAGATATTAAATTATCAGAAATTTAGATTTTGGAATATTACATTTGTGGCAGACTGCTACTGTTTCTGGAGTATCCATCCTTTTTCTGAGTTTTAGCTGGTATGGGGCTGTGCGGCCAGGAGACTGCAGCTCCAGCTTTCCTTACAGTTGGTTGTAGCTCTGGGACTCACTGACCAGAGTGAAAATTATGTATGCAACTTCTTTGTTAAATAAAAGTTGGGTTTCATTCACATCTTAAGTACCTGCTCTCTTGCCTTTTTTACTTTGATCAAGAAAATCAGTGTAATGGAAACACTGAGACATATCTCATTGACTTCATCAAATTGGAAAATCTTTAAAGTTAGAAATGTGGTATGAGTAAGGGGTGAGCTATGAATATAGAACTATGGCTGTGCAGCAGGCACGACTCAGTTTTCTACCAGCTTTTAAAGTAGGTTATAAACCTACATTTGCTATTCCTTCTCAAATCTTAGCCACAACCAAGAAAACCTGTGAGAAACCAAATGATTGAAGGATACATTTCTGAGGCTTAATATCTCACTGAGACTTTGTAAAATAAATGTTTTCTGAACACCAGATTCTTTATGAAGAGATGCTGCTTCCCATATTAGCAGAGAGAGAGAGAGAGAGAGACACAGAGAGAGAGAAGTAAGTCAGATCATGTCATTCCTCACTTTAAAACCTGAAATGACTTCTTTTTAAATCAAAGAAAAAACAAAACTCTTTTTTTAAGTTTATTTTTACTTATTTTTGAGAGTGAGAGAGACAGCATGAGTGGGGTAGGGGCAGAGAGAGGGAGAGAAAGAATCCCAAGCAGGTTCCACACTGTCAGTGCAGAACCCAATGTGGGGGTTGAACTCATGAACCGTGAGATCATGACTCAAGCCAAAATTAAGAGTCAGATGCCTAACCGACTGAGTCACCCGGGTGCCCCCAAAACTCTTTAAAATGGACTATAGGACCCTACACCATTCGCTTCCTGTTTTTACCTCTTGTCTCTCCTCTCCTACAACTTTCTCCTCATTTCCTCTGCCCCAGCTTTGGCAGCCTCCTGTTCCTGGACCATACTAGCCACCCTCCTTCCTGACTTAGGGACTTTGGGGGGCTGAAATGCTCTGCTCTCAGGTTATCTGCGTGGCTAACTCTATTACCTCCTTCCAAGGTTTTGTTCAAATCTCACCTCTGTCAGGCTATGTCCATCCAGGTTTCCTGAAAAGCAGCTGCCAATGTGGAATTAGACACACAACAGAGTGACTGGGGAAAACACCTATGAAGACTAGAAGAGAGAGGGAACAGAAGCAGGAGAAAAGGGGAAAAAGGCTGCTGGTACCATGCAAATCCAACATCTGTGAAAAAAGGAGGAGGAGGTAGGGGGTCTGGGTAGGATGAGCCTCATATTGCAGTGCAGTTCTGAGGAAACCTCAGGCGAGATGATGGAAACCCAAAAGGAAAGATTTTTTTAAGTTTATTTATTTATTTTGAGATGGACAAAAACAGGGAGTAAGTAGGGGAGGGGCAGAGAAAGAGGGATCCGGAGGAAGCTCTGTGCATCAGTGCGCAGAGCCAGAGGTGGGGCTCGAACTCATGAATCGTGAGATCATGACCTGAGCCAATATCAAGAGTTGAACACGTAACCGACTGATCCACTCAGGCACCCCAGAGGAAAGATTTCTTACTGGAGGAGTCCCATGCTGGGAAAAATTAGTCTGACTTCATACGCCCACCATGCTCAGTCATTGGCTTGAACTGCTGAGAAGAATGCTTTGGGATGAATGCTGTTGTGAAAGGCATAGCAGCTGAAGGATATCACCCATTTACATGCCTGGGAGAAGGTAATCTTGGAGGGAGATCTATCTGAGCGGCACATCTTCAGGCCCCACAGACCCCTACCCTAACTACTCCATAAAAAAGTGCAATCATTAATTATTCCTACATAAAACAACTCATCACCCATTTGGCATTTCCAATCCTCCTCACCCTGCTCTACTTTTACTTTGTTCCGTAACACTTTGTTTCATATCATTAAATGTTCATGAAAACAATGAGAAGAATGTAATATCCCAAATTTATGAGTACATCAAGGTTAGTGAGCTTAGAATGTGCACTCATTACAGGATTCCCCAGCGTTTCATTCTTAGACTTTATCTCCTTAATTCCATTGTCACAGACATGCTGTTAATCATGATAATTATTTTGATGCTGCCATAACAGCATTATTGAGCATTTATTATGTGCCAAACACTATACCAAGTACTTTACCTGCATTATTTCCTTTAATCCCCACAAAAAATTTTGTGATTAGTATTATAGTTACTCCCATTTTTATTGATAAGGATACTGAAGTTTAGAGAGGGAACACATAGCCAGTAAGTGCCAGAAACAGAAGTCATGACTTTGACTGCAGAGCCCTACCTCTTGTCTGCCAGACTGATTTCTGGGGGGAAAAATGATTGAATCATTCCTTTGCTTAAAATTTTTCAATGCCTCTCTGGTGCCTTTGAGGGACTTCGAGAGCTAGCATAGGCTGCCTGCCTGATCTCATTCCTCTCCTCACTCTTCTAAAACCCCACCTTTGAGCTGTACTGGACCACCTCACTTCTGAATGCCCCAGATTCCTTGTCTTCCCTCTTTCATTCCTGCTATTCCTGCTACCCCTCACTCCTTTTTTTCTTATTCTTGTGCTCAGAGACTCAGTTCAGATGCCACCTTCATCAGGGAGGTATCTCTCACTTTCCAAGTCTGGCCTCAATGTCTCTTCTTACATTTTCCCATGGCAACTTTGTCTTCTCATAGAATGCTAATCCACTATAGGTCGAACCAGACCAAGTATTGGCAAGCTTTTCCTATAAAGGGCCAGGTAGTATATATTTTAGGTTTGTTGAGCTTTATGGGAAATGTCACAACTACTCAACTCTGCTGCTGTAGTGAAAAAGCAACCACAGAGAGTACAATAATAAAAAACATGGCTGTGTTCCAATAAAACTTTATTTATGGACATTGAAATTTGAATTTCATATAATTTTTATGTGTCATGAAATATTATTCTTCTTTTGATTTTTTTTCAACCCTCTAAAAATATAAAAACCATTCTCAGCTGGCAGCCTGTACAAAAATAAGCAGGTGGGCCAGATTTTGTGGTTTGCCAATCCTTGTACTCTTCCATGAACTTTTAATAGCTAGGGAATGTCTCATCCAACTTTATATCCACAGTGCTTAGTACAGCATCCGGCTTATAGTGAGTGCTTAGTAAATGTTAAATACACAAAACACACATAGCTAGTGGTGAGTGATAGTGTCAGGATTCAAACCAGAGTCAACTTGACCTGGCACTGTGATGTCACACTGCCTAATCTATGGCCAAAGACATAAGTGGTACAGTACACTCAAAGCAAGATATTCAAAGTATTAGCAAAGTAATTCTATCTAGGAGTGAAATTTCTGGGTCATATAGTAACTCTATATTTTAACTCTAAAAAAAAATTTCTTCTAAAGTCAGCTTTGGTAAGTTACATTTTCACCAGAGATTTCAATTTTAATTATTTTGTTATTGCCTTTTTTGGGGGGATGATATTGCCTATTTTATTTTAAAAATAAAATCTCATACCAAGTGGCAAAATTGCCTAACTGCTAAGAGCACAGCCTTTGGAGCCAGACTGCTCCAAAAATTACATTGAAACTACGTTGTTTATTTGAAGTTCCCAAGAATAATAAAAATGTATATCTAAACAAAAATTTGTACACGAATGTTCATGGCATTATTCATAATATCCAAAAGAGGGAAGCAACCTAGTTACCCATCAGCTGAGGAATGGATAATGAAATGTACTATATCCATATGATGGAATATTATTTGGCAATAAGGAAATAAGTACTGATGCATACTACTTCATGGGTGAACCTTGAAAGCATTATGCTAGGGGCACCTGGGTGGCTCAGTCAGTTAAGTATCCAACTCTTGGTTTCAGCTCAGGTCATGATCTCACAGTTTCATGCATCGGGCTCCGTGCTTGGCAGCATGGAGCCTGCTTGGGATTCTCTCTCCCTCTTTCTCTGCCCCTCCCCATGCATGGTGTCGCTGTCTCTCTTAAAATAAATAAATAAGCTAAAAAAAAAAAAAAGAAAACATTAGGCTAAATGAAAGGATAGTCACAAAGGACTACATATTATATGATTCCATTTATATAAAGAGTCCAGGATAGGAAATCTATACAGATGAAATGTAGACCAGTGGTTGCCTAGGGCTGTGGAATGGGAGGGTAGTGGGGAAAAGGAAGTGATTACTAATGGGCAGGGTTTATTGGGAAGGGATGAAAATATTCTAAAATTGATTGTGGTGATGGCTATACAACTCTGTAAACATACTAATACCCATTGGACTGTATACTTTAAATGGGTGAATTATTAATTATATCTCAACTGCTATTTAAAAAACTAGAATTTCCAGAAGCACCTTTGCGTCGGGCCCTTGATGAACACTTGAACTGTACTGTTACTGTTATTGGTTGCTGCTCAACTTAGCCTACCATGTACCCTTTTCCCTACCACCATTTAATTTGGCCTTATTTACTGTGTTTTCAGACATTTAACAAAGTCCAAGTCCCAGATATTCTATTTTTTAAAAATATAAACCCTCTTCAAACTGTAGCTTTTGAACCAGAGGCTCCAAACTTTTTAAGATACATAAACGCTTAGAGCATCATAGTTTTCTTCCAAAGGATGTATATCAGAAAGAACCCTGAGTATTGTCAGGAAATTCATTCTCTTTGTATACAATCTTTTGTGCGTTGACTCTCCTCTTTCTTTTCCTTTTAAAGTTAGAACAGAGGGGTGTCTGGTTGGCTCAGTCGATGGAGCATGCGACTCTTGATCTTAGGATTGTGAGTTCGAGCTCCACGTTCGGTGTAGAGATTACTAAAAAGTAAATAAATAAGAATTAAGTTAGAACAGAAAGACCCTAAAGAACACAGAACTCCAGCACATGGACATTCCCTGTGACCTCATCTTTCAATTAGATATGGTTACCAGGGTAACCACGTTAGTTATACATGGAACATCAGAGGCTGACATCAGGTGACAGTGGGGTAGTTTGGACCAAAGAAGGCTGGGAATCCAGGCTGACCCTCCTGTCTGGTAAAGGTCAACAACCCTACAAAAAGAATAAGGTCAGATGTTAGTCACTACAGGGGGAGTTATTTAAGGTCACAAGAAGGGAAACAGGACTGAATCCAGAAATCTATTTCATAAGAAAAAGAAATTTGTGACTGGTAATTCCAGTCACTGGTGGAGCTGTATTGTCTATTAATATTTCAGTTACTTAAAAGCTTAAATATAAGACAGTTATAGGAGAGAAAGGCAAACCATTTAACAGAGAACAGCAAATCAGAGTACTATTAAGAGGAAGAAAAATGAGGTAAAAATTGCTTTGAAATACAGTAAGAAGGCATGACTTCCATCTAAAAGACTAGGAGGTTATTTTCATTTTCTGAAATTTGGTTTATTAATCTATAAATGATTGAGTTGAATTCAGTCCTCACTGAATACTGACTTAACCATATATTTAATCCCTTCCAGGTTTAAATATTTAGGAATTCAACACTTAGAACTGAAATCACAAGTTTGTTTGTCTGGTACCCGTGAACAAGAGTTTAGAAAGAATTTACAAATTCAAATTTAGTGGTTTTATAGAGGCAACAAGCCAACCAGCTTATTACACAGTGTTCCTATCTCCAAGAGACTACTGTTTCCTACATTGTGACATAACTGTGATATGACAACTTTTTTTATTGCTCTTACAAGCTGTGTTGTTTCAACACAGATCAAAGCTTCCTAAACTCCATCAAACATTTTCATTGTCCAGGGGATTGCATCAGTAAAGGGATTTGTCAAGTAGTCTTTATCTTCTTGTAGCCCAGAGGAAAGTATATGTTGAAAACAAAACACTGATTTGTTTTGCTTTTTGTAAGTTTGAGCAACAAAACACTGATCTGGTTTGCTTTTTGTAAGTTTGGTAGCTATACCAAACCTAAGGTTGGCTGAAGGCCTTTCTATCTAGCAGTGGGGTGTTGTGAGAAACCAGTGAGATGGTCCTAGTTTTTAAGGCTGGCTAGAGAAGTCAAGTCCCAGGTCTCATATAGGTTGCCTTTCTCAGCTATTTCTTACAACGCAGTGAGCTAAACACTGGGTGCTTATGTATGAATTGATTCCTGTTTGGGGTGGGTTCAATCATCATCTTTCACAATGAATCTGTAGGCATTCCTTGAAGGAATACACTGAAGTCTAGCAATTTCAGCTTCAATGAAGACATTTCTTTCCACATTTTTCAGTTGGGATATCTTTTCCTCCCGATTTTACACGTTTCCAGGCTGCCTTGGACGTTCCTTCTTCTGTAGTGCGTTGCACCAATGCGTCATCAAATTGTCCGTACACACGTGTAAAATTCGCCTTTAAACTCCCATCATCTCGGGGTCTTGAATCGTGTACCTTCCCGTATTGGCAAGCAATACCTGGAATATCACAGTTACTCAAGTAATACGTAATGAATAGCCGAAGCTACAACCTGTTGAATGAAAGAATGAATGAACCCTCATTACGCACTCCCGCCTTCCTTCACGGCCCCACTGTGAAAACGTTGCTTTGATTTAGCAACAGCGTTAACATTTTGACCTGCTGTAGGGAAACAAACAAACAAACAAACAAAACACACCAAAAGAGGCGAATAGAGATTAAAAAAAGGGAGGACGGGCTGCCAATACGCCTGCAGCTCTCTCGGCCAGGCTCCACCCCCGGCCCCGCCCCGCCCCCATCGGGTCTGTGCGCGTGCGCCGGCGGGTGCGCCGCAGCTGGTCTGAGCCCTGGCGCTGGGGGCGCGCAGCCAGGAGAGTGTTTGACGTGGCAGTTCCCAGCCCAGCTGCAACTCTGTGCGCGCGACCAGCCTGTGGGGACACAGGGCCGGGGAAAAGGCGCCGCGAGAGCAGCGGCCGCGGCGGGAGCAGGGTCACCGGGGGCAGCTGGCGCTAGGAGCAGAGCGCAAGCTCTCAGAAGTCTAGCGGCGTGCGGGGGCAGAACAGGTAATGCCTCGCCCTGCCTAGCTACGCTGTGGCGGGACAGCCCCTCCCCAGGCACAGCTGGAGCGGGGTGCGGTGCCGGGCCTGGGATGGGGGTTGGCGAGAGGCTGGATGTTAACCTGTGGGGGGCAGCGGAGGAGACCTCATACTTAGCTCCTTTAGCCCTTTCGTTCAGTTTAATGATGGGGGTGGCGTGGGTGGGCGTGGGCATTTTTACCCGCCCCCGCCCCCATCTTTTTGTCTTGGGATGCTGGGACTGCGTGGTTAGGGTCCTCATTAGCCCCGGGATTCCAGGGACACTGCCAGCGGTTTTCTTGTCTCCGTATCAACTTAATTTCCTTTCTGGAGGAAGGCAGTATTGGAAATATTTATAGTAAAAATGGCAACTGTGTCTTCAAGCTTCGGGACATCCTGATAGTGCAACCAATTTGTCTAAATCCGAACCTGGTCCAGGGTGAGAGGCACACTTTGGCGATAGTTGACCAGTGACAATGGCCTGGGGCTCCCCCAGATTTTGATCCTAGGCCTGCTCTTGCCAAGTGGCTTTCTGCCATGTCGCCGCTTGAAGCTGAGTCAGGTTTCTGTAACTTGGTGCTGTGTGAGGAAGTTTGACGTGGCAAACTGGGTTGCGTGAGGAAGCAAATTCCTGTCAGGGCCAGTTAAGAAGGACCCGACTGCTTGCTTCCTGCTGCTCGGAGTGAACATCCCTGCCTTTCCTCTCCGTCACTCAGCAACAGGCTGCTGCGTAGGTGTGTGCTCCTGCTGACTTCCGAAATGTGCTTGGTTGCATGAGCTTGACCAAAGCTCAGGCTGCCACGTCTCTCTCTGCTCAAGTGGGAGGGGGGAAAGTGTTGTCAGTAACAAAGTGGACCAGCAGGCTTTTTCCTGGGTCTCCTCTCTCTAGTTCTTTTCTTCCAAGGAGAAGAAAGTGATCTCATAATATTTTCACTTGGTCGTTTTAATTTTGGAAACGCATAGTTTAATAGGAAAATGAAACCAAATGAAGAATGACATTTCCTGAATGTAGGTCTATTTCAAGTCGTAGCAGGTATCACCGAACTTTTACCTTAAAAGGTAGTATCATACAATAACACCAGGAAAGATATTCCTATGCAAGAGGAATTAACTGGGGAGAAATTGTAGTATCAGTGTTTTATATCTGCACAAATCTTGAAAAGCTTCATTTTGTAAGAGGGACCGGAGGTCCAGAGAGGTTCTTCACCTTATTCCATGTCACACAGCTAAGTATTAGTATATTTATAGTCAAAGCCTACTTCCTTTGCTAGGATTCAGAGCCTTTTTTGTTACAAAAAATTTTTTTGAGAGTAGTTCTATGAAATGTCTCTTGTCTATTGAAACCTGGAAAAAATGGAAAATTTAGAACAAGTTGATGTTTAGCTTCTGAGTAGAATCGAGGTGGGTATGTTGTGTTTGTGTGTGTGTGTGCCTGAACATATATGAAATTGCTTTTTTTCCTTTGTTCCTTAAACATATGTGCATATTGTCTTAGAGGTGTGATATTTAAATTAGAGAGTCTGTCATCTCTGAATGAGAAACCACTGACAACTCCCAAACTGTGGTAGGCTGCAACCTGGCTTAGTCATTTCATGACTCACAAAATAAGTCCATTATTAACTCCTTTATCTTCTGCTATATTTGTTGGACTATTGATTTCTCTTCGTCCTAACTGCCTAAGTAAAATTACTAATTAGGATAACACTGAAATGACATAAGCCATAAAAACATTTGATTGCAGACTACTGGCAGTTCTGCTGGTCAGTCAATTGAATGACTTGTGATTATTGCCAGTGGCATGCTTTGTGCTGAAACAGGGCCATGGGAACCAAAGGTGCAAAAAGAGTAGATCCATTTATGAGAGACTATCTGTGAAATAGTTCATTTTTCCAAAGAAAAAGTGATTGGCAAGTTGTTACGCATATTTTGTGCCTGAGAATTTGCCTATAGAAGCGAGTCACTGAGCTCCATAGAGCTATGATTAGAGCCTCCTTAGGGGATAATGATATGATGTGTTATATGATATGAAGTCGTCTCATGGACCTGATAGTTTTCCTCAAACCATTATAAATATTTGTTAACAATGTTCATATTTTTAATAGCATTAAGTAACTCAAACTCTTGTTGACATTCTTGTTTTCTTCTGTTGCAGGGTTCTTTTGTAGAGCTATCTCTTGGAATGATATTTTCATAATGAGTCAACAAGGATATGTGGCTACACCCCCCTATTCTCAGTCCCAGCCTGGAATAGGCCTTTCTCCACCACATTATGGACACTATGGGGACCCATCTCATGCAGGTTCTCCACCAGGTAAAGTGCATTATTTTGGCTTGTATGTGATTACTGATTCTCAGTACTTGGAGACTTAAGATATTCTGGAAGAGCAGCGTTGGGAGTATTGAATGGTCATTATATGATGCAGTGGTTTGAGAGTATAGGCTTATTTAGGAAAATATCTTATATAAGAAGCCTACATCATCAGTTTGGTTATTGCTTGGAATATAACGAGTTTGGTTTTAAAATATAGATTAAAACAAAGAAGCTTCCTGAATGTTTTGTTTTTATCATTAGACTTGTTCTTGCTGTTAATCAGTTGTGTGGGGTTATTTAAACATTCAATAAAAAGCCAAATTAAATGTATAAATATATATATTGTATATACTATATATATAATCTATTAAATATATATATATACACCAAGGTGGTTTTGGCAATCATATTAAAAATCCAGGCTTGGAAATTGGAAAAATGTGATGAGATTTGTATATCAAAGATTACTCAATGATAATAAAAAAAACATGGCCTTACCTTGAAATCATTATTGATTGAAATCATTAATGGAGTGGGACTACCATTCATTGCTGTGATGGAAGTTGACACCATGAACTCCTCTCCTTTTATCAAGAGGCTGCTCTGAGGGATCCAAATTTCAGGGTCAGGGGTAAGGCTAGTAAGTGCTTGTTTCAGGTCTAATGGTCCCAAATTTACTAATAATATTGGTTTAAGACAGTTCTTGGAAATCCTGAGAGAATGCTGAGGAATTCATCTCAAATCATTGTATAAATCAGTGAGTGTCTCTTGGGGCTCACTAGGACTGACTCAGATGTGTAGAATCTGGGCTCTGCTGGATAGCATGTATGGAGTGCAAAGTCACTACAGGGTGAGGAAAGCCCTGTAGGGAGGCTTGACTGCAGCAACCACACAAAATTTGTTTCAGAAGATGCTCTAAAGACTGAATTTCCGGTGGAGAGTGACACTTGTGATTTAGTCTGCCCCTAATTTTTAAAAACCTTCAGATGAGGCATCCTGCTCTTGTCCAGAACCACTCTTCCCCATAATATTTATAGATCTGGATCCTTTAGGAGCTGTCTTTTTCTAGTTTCTCTCTCTCTGTTGGTTCATTCCCCCTCTGCATTTGAATATGATGATGATTATAAACTGCTCTTTTTGAGTGCTTATCATGTATCAAAAACTGGTCCTGAAAGCTTTATGTGCATTATTTTCTTTAATCCTCAAACAATGCTATGCAGTAGGTTATTAGCCCTATTTTGCAGCTAAGAAAACTGAATGGTTGGCATACTATGATTTATCCAAGGTCCCAGAGCTGGTGGGGTAGCCAGGATTCATACCCAAGTACCTCAAGAAAACAAACAACAAACTCTAATGCACACCTAAGTAGAACATTCAGTATCATTCACTCTTCCTTTTTCTCTTCACAGCCATGTTCTTAAGCAATTCCTTGCTTCCCTTAGTGACTCTCCCATCCTTGCCTCTCAGTCCCTCCATAGTTCAATGTAGTCTCCGCTCCATAGCTTAGGCCCCATCTACCCTCTCCTTTTCCCACCAAGGTCATCAGTGGCCCTAATACCAGATGCAGTAGACACTCTCCTGTTGCCTTTTGAATTTGACACTGCTTACAGCTCTTGTTTGTACAAAACTCTCTTCTCCTTTGGTTCCAGTGACACTATCTTTTGTTATTTTTCTTGGTGGCTTTCTGGACCTCTTTTTCTAATGAGCCCCCTACCCCTTCAACATGACCCTAAGTATTTCTTTTCTCCTTCTTTGTTCTTAATTTTTTTTTAAATTTGAAGTAATCTCCATGCCCAACTTGGGGCTTGAACTCATGACCCTGAGATCAAGTCGCACACTCCACTGACTGAACCAGTGAGGCACCCCTCTCCTTCTTTGCTCTGTCATCGTCCCTCTTTTCACTCTATAGGTTTTTCCTTAGGCTCTAACATTCCATATGAAGTACTAGTCTCTCAGATCTATTTCTCCAGCCCATATGTCTCTCTTAAGCTCCAGACCCATATTTTCAATTGCCCACCTGTGTACGTGGGCACATTGAACTCATCATGTTCAAAATAATTCAGAATGCTTTTCATAAAACCTACTTTTTCTAGGCATTCCATATCTCACCCAGCATCGTCATCATTCATTCAGTTAACCAAATTAGAAACTTTCACTATTAAAAATATTCTCTCCCTTTTACCTTCTTCAATCCAACTGTCCTCCCATTTTCTTAAAATTTTTTTTAAATAATTATTTATTTTTGAGAGAGAGAGACAGATGGACAGACAGAGAGAGAGAGAGTGTGAGTGGAGGAGGGGCAGAGAGAGATGGAGACACAGAATCTGAAGCAAGCTTCAAGCTCTGAGCTGTCAGCACAGAGCTTGTTGTGGGGCTTGAACCCATGAGCTGTGAGATCATGATCTGAAGTTGGATGCTTAACCTACTGAGCCATCCAGGTGCCCCCCTCCCAGTTTCTTTTGGGGAAATTGTAAATCTCTCTCCTACATGCTTCCTCCACTCTTATCTTGTCACTCTTCTTGTTTAAGCCATCCATTTTTCACCTGAATTACTAAAATAGTCTCTTAACCATTCTCTCTCTACAGTACTGCCTTTCTCCTAACCATCCAGTCCTGTGCTGGAGGGATATTTGTTTATTTATTTATTATTTTTTAAAGCTTATTTATTTATTTTGAGAGGGAGAGAGAGAGAGAGAGAGAGAGAGAGGAGAGAGGAGAGAGAGAGAACATGCAAACATGAGCAGGGTAGGTGCAGAGAAAGAGAGAGGATCCCAAGCAGGCTCTGTGCTGCCAGCACAGAGCCCAGCATGGGGCCATGAGACCATGTCCTGAGCCAAAATCAAGAGTCGGAAACTCAACCAAATGAGCCACCCAGGTGCCCCTGGAGGGATTTTTTTTTTTTATAGCGTGCAAATCTAATTTTGCTTTCTTTTTCTTAAAACCTATTATAGCTCCTTAGGCCTTCATTAATTTACCCATTTTCTTTTTTTCATCTGCCAAATTATCATACCAGTTACTGCAGTGGTGCTAAGCCATTAGTCATTTAGAGTCTGGTTTGTACTTGTGCTCTCATTTGCACTCCATGCTACCAGAAGGTGGATCCATGCCTTAATGTCCTCCACTCTCCTTCAGACTCACTTCAAGTGTTGTGCCTGCAGATGTTTCTGACCACTGTTCCTTCTCAAGCTTGTCTATAAGTCCTTTTTTCCTTTTGTGTTCTTCTAACACCTGTGCAGGCCTCTCTACCATTTGCCACCCTGTGTTGTAATAGATGTGCCTGGGGCAGGGAAGGTACCCCTTAAATGAGTGTGTGAATGATAAGCTGCTGCATTCATGAGCACTCTCTGGTGTTTACCAATATTAATAATAACAAAGAAACTGTCTCTGTTGGATTAAATCCTTCACACTTTAATTTAAACCTTTTTTTCCATATTCAATTCTGAGATGGATACCAGGCTATCGGACTCTGTAAATACACATTTTTTTAAAATATGGTGCTTTTGTTGAATTATTTAAGGCTGTTACTACATCACCCTAGCCTTTATTTCTCTGGGCTGAGTGACCCTAGATCTCCTAATCTTCAGTCATCAGGTGCCTTCTTTTCTAGTCTTTTGGTGCTCCTTTTATTGGTTTTCTGGCAGACACAGGTAATCTCGTTGTGGTTCCTTGAAATATCTGTTCTACCATAGATATGGGCAGTGCTAACTCTTGTTTTGTGTTTCTCATAGATCATTTTTCCATTTGTGCCTATTGTGTGATGCTATTGCTATGTAGTAACAAATTTAACACATTTATTGAGTGAGCAAAATACTTGTGGCAATATAATGATGAATAAAATAAACCTAATCTCAGCCTTCAGAGTACTTACTTACCTAGTGGGACATGCACTAAGTACCTTGACAGAGGCAATATAGGGGGTAGTACTATGATAAAGAAGGTGGAGGGTGGTATGGAAGCACATGGCAGGGGCACATAACCAAGACGTCTGGTTAAAGGGAATCCTCCTGGAAGAAATGACCTGGAAGATGAGTAAGAGTTGTCCAGGTAGAGAGACAGCTTGCTGGGGTCAGGAGGTGGCACTTTTGAGCCACCTGCATGAGGTTTCAGCATGGCTGAGATGTAGAGTGCCAGCAATGAGGGGTATGCCTGGAGTGGAAAGTGGGGTCATCTTAAGGCTTTATTTAGGCTTTATTTTAAGGTCAGTAGGGTGCCACTGAAGCATTTCAAGCTGCGAAGGGTCATGATCCCATGTATATTTAAAAAAAAGTTAAACTCCACATTGGAAAGTATGGAGAAGGCATCAGAACTGGAACAGGGCTTCTCATCCTCAGCACTGTTGACATTTGGGGCCAGTTAATTCTTTGTTGTGGGAGGCTGTGCTGTGAAGTGAAGGATGTTTAATAACATTCTTGGCCTCTACTCAGTAGATCTCAGCACTCCCCTTCCCGTTCCCACCCAACCCCCCCCATCCATCCCATCCCCAGGTTGTGGCAACCAAAAATCTTAGACATTGCCAAATGTCTCTTCAGAGGGGAAATCACCCCGACTGGGGACTACTGGTCTGGAAGCTGAGCGACAAGAACTATTATTGATGTCCTGGAACTAAGGTAGGGAGGTGGAAGTGGTGAGGTTCATAATAAATAGCAAACTTATATACAAACACCACCAGCTACAGTGCCTCAGAAATAGTAGTCATTACATGTTCATGCAATAGGGAGCTTATCTTTATTTTATTTTATCTTTATTTTATTTATTTAAGCATGATAAGTGCATTCTTTAATCACCATCATCTATTTCACCTGTCTTCCCCCACGCATCTCCTCTTTAGTAACCATCAGTTTGTTGTCTGTAATTGAGTCTGTTCTTGGTTTGTCTCTCTGTCACTGTCTTTTTTCCCCCCTTTGCTCGTTTGTTTTGTTTCTTAAATTTCACATATGAGTGAGATCATATGGTGTTTTTCTTTCTCTGACTAATTTTGCTAGAGTTAATACCTATTCTTCTCAAACTGTTCCAAAAAATAAAAGAGGAAGGAAAACTTCCAAATTCATTTTATGAGGCTGATATCATCTTGATACTAAAACCAGACAAAGACACCAAAAAAAAAAAAAAAGAAAGAAAGAAAACTACAGGCCAATATCTCTCCCATAGATACAAAAATCCTCAACAAAATATTAACAAACCAAATCCAACAATACATTAAAAAAATCATACACCACAGTCAAGTGAGATTTATTCCCTAGATGCAAGCATGGTTCAGTTCAGTTTTTGCAAAACAATCAACATGATACATCACATCAACAAGAGAAAGGATAAAAACCATGTGATCATTTCAATAGATGCAGGAAAAGCATTTGACAAAGTACAGCATCCATTCATGATAAAAACTCTCTGCAAAGTAGATCTAGAGGGAACATACCTTAATGTAATAAATGCCTCACATGAAAAATGCACAGCTTATATCATACTCAATGGTGAAGAACTGAGAGCTTTTCCCCTAAGGTCAGGAACAACATGTGGATGTCCATTCTCACCACTTTTATTCAATACAGTACTGGAAGTCCTAGCCACAGCAATTAGACAACATAAAACAATAAAAGACACCTTTGCTTATTTTAGGTAAATTTTTTATTCACAGATGGTTTTTAATTTTGGTTTTAGTTTGTCAGATCCAGGACTAAGTCCAAGATATGCTTTTCTGTGATGTTGTTTTGGTCAGGTTGGTAACAGAGACTACTACTGTAGTAGAAATCGATTTGTTAAAGGGTATCAGGAAGCTAAGAGAATACATAGAAAGCCAGAACTAGGCTTGGGACTCCACAGTCTGTGGAAATGCTCACCTCACACAGGACCATTCCATTAGCAGCCACTGCCTTTCTACCCTAGAACCACCATTTCCACCTCCTGGCCAGGGTCTCTCAGAGGTGTGTTGCTTTGCTGAATTTAAAGTACATGGCAACCACATTTGTAAGAGGTTTATGCAGTGGACATTCCATCTTTCCAGTTCTGGACCATACAGAAGGGCAAACCACAAAGGAAAATGGAATTGGTATTGAGTAAGCTAGTCTATATCTGCCACTATATTAAAGACCAGTTTGTGATTTTAGATATTTTTCTTTTGGCATAAGCATAGTTCTTTCTCATGGTATAGTTTTTCTTATTAAAATTCTCAAACTGCTCTATAAAGAACTCAATTTCTCTTTATCACTGATCACTTTTGAAAATACCTGTAATGTGACCAGGTGAAGACTATGATTTTACAGATAATAGTGATACTGATTTCCCTTTGCCCTGAGGATAGAGTCCAAATGGCACACAGGACTTTTCAGCCTGACCCAGCGAACCTGGACAACCTCTGTTCCAGCCACTTTCCCTCATAATCTCCCTGCACTGAACCTTCTGCCTGTCCCTGATCATGGTGTGCTTGCTCGAGTTTTCCCTTTTGCCTGAAACCCTCTCTCCTGTCTCTACATTAAGAAAACTCTTGCTTGTCCTGCAAGATTCAGCTCAAGCAGCCCTTTCTCTTTGAACTTTTTCTTGATTCCTTTAGGAAGAGTTACCTTGTCCTTCTGCATATTATAACACTCATCACATGACACTGTCATTATTTGTTTACATGGTTGTGAATTCCACAAGAGCTCTGAGTGCCTCAAAGGCATATTGAATGTATGTTGAACAAGAATGAGTTTGAAAGTTGCCGTAGAGTTGATTTTCAAAAACAAAAGGGAAAGAACATTTTAGTGAAATTGGTGTATAATAGTTCTGCTTGAATATATGTAAGCTGGGTTTTTTTTAGTTTTGTTTTTGTAACCAGAAATTTATTAACATGTGCATCTTATGGATACCTATGGGAATACCCAGACATGAGTAATGCTAAAAACTGTTTTTTGATTTTCTGGAAATCTATATGAGGGTTGTTGATAAAATTGGTATTTACCTATTACTTAAGGAATTAGAGTATTTTTGGTTTCTTGTAGTACATGTAATTATTATTTTAGTACTAGTGTTGTGGATTTTCTACTTTTGTCCAAAATAATGTTTCAAAGGTGAAATGCAAGGGTACATATAATTATGGTGTATATGTTCTGTTAGAATAGAAATTCTTGACAAAAGGAGGTCAGGGGATATGGTCTGAGGAGAGGAAACAAAGATTTGTTGATCGATTACCTTATATATCAGGCATTTCTGGGTGCTGTTATATCTCTTGCCTTATTCAATTCTCAGAACAGTCCTCGCAGACAGGGAACATTACTGCCATAACATAGTGTTAAAAGTCGAGGTTTCAAAAGACAGAAGTCTCTTGTCAGTCACAGTCGTTAACTGATGGGGGAAGGAATTCAAACCCAAGTCTGTGTAACTGCAGGTCTCATGTTTGCTGTTACTTTGCTGGCTTTGGAGTTTAGAATGTTCTATAAAAATGTGGTGTTATAAGAATAATAGGGGTGCCTGAGTGCCTCAGTCAGTTCAGCATCCGACTCTTGATTTCTGCTTATGTTCTGATCTCACGGTTCCTGAATTTGAGCCCTGAGTCAGGCTCTCCTCTATCAGCTTGGGATTCTCTCTCTCCCCCTCCCTCTGCCCTTCCCCTGCTTGCACTAGCTTGTTCTCTCTCAAAGTAAATAAATAAGCATTAAAAATAATATTTGTTGTTTTTCTTCTTAATATATGAAAAATTGCTAAATAAGACTGACTGTAAAGTTAATATAAAATTTTTCTTAAGTTTGAGGAATCCCATTTTAAGAAAAGAAAACCTTTTTGAAAGTTTCAATAATATTCATGAATACAGCCATTTCACTGGTTATATTACATTCTGCATTACCCAAGTATCTGAAAGCATTCTCTTAAAAGTATTATGATGATAATATAAGAAACTTTCTCGGGCAACTACATGGTCATCCAGTTAATTCTCCTGCTATCTGAGAGAATAAACTGTAGAGGAAGATAAAAGAAGAAAGGAGATGTTGGGTATGAGGTTAAGTGGAGGAGTGCATAGAAGCCATCTAGGAGGTCACTGATGATGGTGTCAGAGAGGAGGGTAGGGCCAAAAGTAAGTTGAATGAGGGGCAACTGGGTGGCTCAGTCGATTAAGTGTCCAACTCTTGCTTTTGGCTCAGGTCATAATCTCGAGGTTCGCGGGTTCCTGCCCTGTGTTGGGCTCTGCGCTGTCAGTGTGGAGCCTGTTTGGGATTTCTCTCTCCCTCTCTCTTTGCCTCTCTCTCTCTCTCAAAATGAATAAACTTAAAAGAAAAAGTAATTTGAATGAGCTAGAACAAAACAAGCAGGTTGAAGGTGGAGAGAACAAATAAAAGACATGTCACAAATGATCTAGTCGAAGCCTTTCATTTTGCAGTGAGGGGAAACTGAGGTCGTTAAAGATAAAATTCTTACCCAGCACCATGCATGTGCTAGTAAATAGCCGGGTGGGGCCTTGAACTCTTCTGACCCATGCTCAGTGATTTTTCTCCTGAACCACAATTTCTCTAGCAGAGAAAAATGTCTGCAAATAGTTCTAAAGAGAGACCTTTGAAGATCTATTTGAGAAGAGCTGCTTGTAAATGAAAACAGTTACTGCCAGGAGCATGTACTCATCACAAGGGACCCCACATTGTATATGACTGAGTGTAATGACTTGAGCAGTTCCTCAGTTGCTTATCACCCAGCTATTTGGAATCCGGGAAGAATTATGAACTCTGAAGGCTTGCTTTGCATTTGTTGGAAAAACAGATGCTACTTACCTTTTGTTTTCCTCATGCTGTAATTCAAAGGCATTTCCAGGGGCGCCTGGGTGGCTCAGTTGGTTGAGCGTCTGGCTTTTGATTTGGGATCCAGTCATGATCCCAGGGCCATGGGCTTGAGCCCCGCGTCCAGCTCCGTGCCGAGTGTGGAGTCTACTTAAGATTCTCTCTCTGTACCCCTCTCCCCAGCTTGTGTGTGCATATGCATTCTCTCAAAAGTAAAAACATAAAAATAAAAACAATAAAAAAACAAAGGCATTTTCAGAGATCTTTTCCCCCCATAGTTAGATTTAGGCTCTTTATGATACCTCAGACTGTTTTTTGTTTTTTTTTTTCAGTTATTTTCTGAAATCCAGAATGGCATTTTTCATTTCATATTCTAGCGTTCTTTGTGTGATTTTGTGTTCTATCAAGGTGCTTCTACCAAATGCAAGTTTATTTCTTCTGTTTTAGTTTCTTTTTAGTATTGAAATGATTGTCTCCTTTTCTGCTCTCCTATCATTATGATAGTCAAATAACTATGGGAGAACCTGGTATTGATAGGTCTGTGATGGTTAATGCAAATTTAAAGGAGAACTTGTCTTAACCCATTTTTCCCCCTCCTTCCCCTCCTAGTTTTCAGTTTTAACCTAATGGCATGGAATTTTCTCTCTTTGCACATTCATACTCTTCTAAATTAATGCCCTTCTGTTGCAGGTATGATGAAGCCAGCAGGGCCTTTGGGGGCTGCTGTCCCTGGGGGGATGTTGCCTCAGGGCCCTTCACCTCCTGGACCCCATCAGTTTGGCCAGAATGGAGCTCATGCCCAAGGGCATCCTCCCCAAAGGTGAGCTAGGTAGATTTCAACCCACATTTGTGTATTATACTAAAATGGTCTCACAAGTCCCTTCTAAACTTGCATGTTTATTGATTGAAAGTTTGACCTCTTGCTTCTGCCGATACCCTTGAAAGGACTTGCTGGAAGACTGCACTAAGAAACAAAGCATTTAGAAAAGATGAGGGGGGACAATACTAGCACATATTGAAAACTATATAAAAATTACTTGTGTCAATACCACACATTTTAATTTTGGATTATATTCATCTTGTCTTAGAGTTCTGTATTAATCTCTAATTCCTTCAGATGTCTATGGCCTGTATTCCCCAATAAATTTTAAATTATCTATCATCTTGAATCCTTCGTAGAACTGATCTCAGGGCCAGTAGGTGCTTAATAAATATTTTAAAAATTAAATCAGATTGTGGCCAATGGTAAAAACTGGATTTGATGTGGAAGGTACACAGACATATGCCGATGAAAGATTTTTGAAATGCAGGGCAATAGTAAAAAACAACAGAGGAAATAAATCTTCTGTTTGTGTTTTGATAATAAATTCAGGAAGGAAAAAGTTGGAGGCAGGCCTGAAGAAGCCAAGATAGGATATGTAGTAGATGTGTAGAGCTCTGTACCCCACTGGGGACTGTCCCCTGGGAAGGGAGCCAACATCACATCTTCACTGCTGGAAGTCCCATTATTGTTTGTCCTGTGAGCTGCTGCGTGAGAATCCTAGTGCCAAGCTGTATGTACTGCTTACTTTGGAATTTCTCCAAAGATTACCTGGAGGCTTCATTTCCCAGGTTCCTTTCCCAGACTATTAGGCTGTAGGGTTGGGTGGGGGAAGGAATAGCCCCTCAGTGTGAATCTGGACCCTGCTGCTGCTGAAGACATTTAGTTATCCTTTCAAGGGGCCTGAGAGTAGTCCCTGTTAGTGGGAAAACTCTCTGGAATTTTAAACATCGGCAAGTTGATTCTTACAGGCCATTTGTGAGGTTCATACTTCTCGGCTCTTGTTTGTCATGATAACTTTCACCATTTAAATGTTGCTGTGATATACAGAGTGAAGGTTAATGCAGGAAACAGGATGAGTGAGTCTAAGTAATTTGGTTTACATGTGGTTGTGGTTTGAACAAGAACTACAAAGTCAACGAGCCTAACTCAGGACCTGACCCTCCTATCTCTGTCTACTCTCATTAGCTTGGACACAAGGATCAGAGTAGAAAGACTGAGAATGAAGATGCCTCTTCTGGCTCAAAAAAACCTCCCAAAACAACAACAACAATAGCAAAAAACAAAACTAGTTGTGGGATGCTGGTGAAGTTCCTGGGCCCTAGGCCTCCTCATTTTATTCACTTGTAAAATGCAGAAATAGAACTCCTAGTCCAGATTACAGAGGAAAAGATCTGGAAAAGTTTGTTGTTGTGAACTGCCAAGCATTTCAGATTTTTTTTTTTTTAAGGAAGAAATGCAAATTAAACAGCTGGTTTGAAGCTAAGAAAGCTTTTGGTCACTGGTTGTATTGCTCTTTTTGGTTCTTTCCATTTGTTTCACTTGAATTAGGTTCCTTAGAAATAAATAAACTGTGGACTTTGCCATCAGACAGGCCTTCGCTGTGTGGTTGTGAGCTCAGCACAGAGCCTGGCACAGTGAAGAGTGCAGACTGTGTAGAGTCAGGACATGTTTGCTACTCTTGGCTGGGGAAGCTGTTCCTTACTTCCCTCATCACAGTTTTAACAATAATAATGTGGTCATAAGGATTTTGATGGTTGATGCTTGCAGAGAATCTTGCATAGTGCACAGTGCCCATGAAAGACTCAATATGTGTTAGCAGTTATCAGTACCATTTTCAGTGGCTATAGAAAGTCTACTGTCTGTAGCGTGTCCTTCCTCCTTGTTCATTCTAGCTACTCATGACAGCTCAACCTAGGATTCTGTTTTGATTGTGGTTCCCAGGGAAACCCTGACAGATTTTGCCCCATCTCCCCACTATTCAGTTGCTTCAACTTGAACTATGAATTAAAGGTTGGAAATAGATTTAAAAATGAAAAAGTTATGGAAAAGTCAAGTGTTCAGACTCAGCATCCACCGTTACCATGCTAATTTGCCCTCATGGGACATATTTCTGTGTATACAGTTAAATGCAAGGGCAGAGGGCACAGTGATTATGCAGGTGAATCACACAGGGATTGTCTGAGAGCATAGATGGCTCACATGTTTCTTTGATGATTATAGCACTTCATTGCTGCTGGGTGTACTTAGAGAACCCATCAGGAAAATCTCTTAATTTTTACCATATCTAAACTGTTGAATGAAAACAAGGTATAATTCAGAGTTATTATGTTGATTAAAATTTAAAAATGTATAGTTTTTATTTTTAAATATTGCTCCTTCACAGGCAGTGCTTTATAAAATTTAAAAATCATACCTAGTCATTTGTCTTATTGATCTTGGCTAAGGCAGAATAAATGTCTTAAACTTGTAAATAGTACTAAAGTTGTCTATAAATCGTTATTGCTGGGTGGGATTAATCTAGTAAATAAAATCTATAAGTCAAAATCCATTTTTTAATTAGAAGAGGAAAAGTCAATTGTAAGTTATCTATTTTGATCAAAAAATGATAAATTGGGGTGGGAGAGGGTGCGAAGATGAGACCTATCTTCCCAATTGAAGCCAATAAGGGGAAATCTGCTAAGAACTTGGTTGCAGTAAAAAGGAGGGAGCAAGAAAAAGAAAAGAAATAGTTGTTTTCACTTTATTTCTTTTTTGTTTCCTTTCGTGTGTGTGTGTGTGTGTGTGTGTGCGTGTGTGTGTGTGTGTGTGTGTGTGTAGAAAGCAGTCATGTTTGGTACAGGTTTTGTTCTATGGACTGAGTATTTAAAACCCAGATTTTACTTCAAGCCAGTCCTGAAAATTTTGATACTTAATCTCCACATTCTAACAAACTTCAGCATATAGCTCACTACTTGAACAATTTGTTGCAAAGTTAGGAATAAGTATTTGAAGTTGAGAAGGCCACAGACAACTGAGTCAACTCTCCAGAGGGTTAGGACGAAACTGAGCCTACATTTTCATGTTTTATTAACCCTCTGGTAGTAACTCTTTATTTACTGTTGTGTTTTTGAGCACCTGAGTGGCTCAGTTGGTTGAGCATCCTACTTTGGCTCAGGTCATGATCTCACGGTTTGTGGGTTTGAGCCCCATGTCAGGCTCTGTGCTCACAGCTCAGGGCCTGGCTTGGATTCTGTGCCTCCCTCTCTCTGCCCCTCCCCCACTCACACTGTGTCTCTCTCTCTCTGTCTTTCAAAAATGAATAAACATTAAAAAAATGTTTTTGACTGTTGTTTTTTTATGGTGAATCTGCCCTTTTCTGGCATTCAGTGAAACAGTAAATTAAAATATAGAATTGAATGTTTTCTTAGCCCAGAAACATTAAATGAAGGAATCAATGTGAGAAATATTTAAATCATATGATTCTTAATTTTAACCACATTATATTTATAGCACAGAAAGGGATCTTTCCATTCTATCTGTTCATTTTTTTCAGTTTGAAAGCTGAGAGCTGTGGAAATTAAGTGGCTTGCCTGTAGTCATACATCAGGGCCTCCAGGCTGGGAGCCTTAAGACCTGGATTCATACTTAAAACTCTGATACCTCCCTGCTGTGTGACCTTGGATTAACTAACTAATTTAGTAAAGTAGTGAAATTGAAAAATATTAAACCATGTTTAAACCATATTTAATATTTGTATGTTTAAAATGTTCTTGGGGTGCCTGGGTGGCTCATTCGGTTAAGTGGCTGACTTGGGCTCAGGTCACGATCTCATAGTTCGTGAGTTCGAGCCCTCCATCGGGCTCTGTGCTGACAGCTCAGAGCCTGGAGCCTGCTTTGGATTCTATGTCTCCCTCTCTCTCTGACCCTCCCCCGCTCATGCTCTGTTTCTCTCTGTCTCAATAATAAATAAAAAAACATAAAATGTTCTGTTAATTTATTTCCCCTTATTTATGTGAGAGTTTTTGTTAGCCCTTTAATACTACTTTATTCTTAAGTTGATAAAATTGCTTTTAAAATTAAAATCTGTTTAAGATTTATAACATTTAAGTTGGTTAGAAAAAAAATTTATTTGTGAATTTCTAAAGCCTCATTCACAGGACATATATTAAGCAATGAAGGATAAGTGGCATTTATGGGTCAAAAAGTATGGCCTAATGGTTGTGTATTCTCTAATTCTGTATTTTAAATCATCAGTCTTTTGTTAAGTTAAAGATACTGGAGGCTAGTTGTGTCGTAGCTTCCATTTGAAACATACTTCACCTATTTGTACTATCTATATAATACATTGTTCATATACTTTTATATTTTAAAAATATTAACATTTGTGAAATATCTGTGAACATATTTCAGAGAATTTTTTTCTTAAACAATTGAATAACACCCCTCTACCCGCAATTTAACTGCTAGTTCCCAGTTTCTGCTTATTAGGTCCAAATCCTATAACAATACCTCATGCTGCATCCACTAATACATTCTTACAGAGCATGTACATTCTACCTGTGTGTAATTATTTCATGTATGTATCTCACATAACTCTTTAAAAAAGATAAAATATCATTTCTTCCAAAAAATGATTTTTAATCAAACAATGAATTTACAAAACAAATCATTGAGATGATTCTTGAAATCATTTCTGCGTGACCAAAAATATTTTAAATGTGTCCAGTAAGACTAGAGTTACATTTTGCCTTGCCTTTTTTACTCCTAGTATCATTAATAAATTAGAGATATAAAGAAAACTTTTACTGTGAGAAGTTAACTTTTTAATTTTCGGTCTTTATTCAGTTTTGTTCCAAAAGTTTTTTAAATCAAAAGACGCTTAATGTAACTGGTTGGTCTGGTTTCAGTTTTTGACAGGAGAGGAAATTGACAGCTTTGCTAAGTAATATTGTTTGGGTTAAAGTGTTAATCATTGTAACTTTATAACCCTTTATTTCCAAGTATTTGCTATAGGATAGCTTGTACTTTTACATAGAAAGAGCATTTTGATCATTATCCATTTAACTCAAAGTGTGGGATATCATCATTCTGTAATATACTTAACACCGTAACAGCATAATTGTTTGAAGGTTAATTATAAGTTTTGTTATAGGAATTATTCAATTTAAGATATATGAAGAAAAATGACAGAAGAGAATTAGTGTGATGTTTTGGAACGTGTACTTGCGAAGACCTAGGGAGAGGTTAGTCCTGGTTTTGTTACACAAGTTGTGGACTTCAGGCAAGCCACTGGCCTCTCTCAGGCTCTGCTCCTAGCCTCTCAAGTGTCAGTGAAGGATGTAAGGCAAGAGCATGGGCCACTAGGGATATAGTTACCAGTTTATGGAGAAATTAAAATCAGTATACTATCTTGGAAATTTTCATTTAATATTTTTATTTAATATTAAAAATTAGTAAGTCATAATGTAATTTGAAGGGAAAGCTTTATCTTTATTCAGCAGATTAACTACAATAGGAGCACTATTCAGATGGAATAAACATACAGTAAGTCCAAACTAAGTTAAAGGTTAAAGCATGATGAAAGTTTTAGATGAAAAATAATGAATGATTTCAAAACTTTTTACTGAGTTGTTCACTTTCAGGTCTTGTCTTGCAGAGAATGTCCTGCTTGCTGAAATTACTGTGCAGGTGACATTGTATTTTAAAAAGCCAGGTAGGGTATAAGGAGAATGATCATAAAGATACAAGTACAAAGCATTTTATTTTTCTAGTTTCTGTTCTATTGATCATTAACCCCGGTATAGATAAGGCCGTTGTGGACTCAGCTTTCCAACTGCATTTCCAAAGCTGGTTCTCTGTTTACATTAGGAATTTTTTGCTAAGTATCTGGACATGTTGAACCTGTGAGCATAGATATGAGATGATACTCCATGATTCATCTTAAGTTTACATTGAGATTAATTAAAGACTTAGCCTAAAATGTCAGTCATTTCCCTAGCGCCCACAAGATGGGCTTATTTAATTTTACACGTTTCTGGCATTTGTTTATCATTTCATATGAAACTATGATATTGTTTAACATTCTTTTTTCTCTTGTAGATTTCCAGGTCCTCCACCTGTCAACAGTGCAGCATCCTCCTATGCGCCATACTCACCCTCTGCACAATCATCTTATCCAAGTCCTGCATCCACTTCATCCATCACGCAACTGGGCAGTCAGCTCAATGCTATGCACATCAACAGCTATGGTAACAGTTTCATTATTAGTGTTCACGGACTGCCTATTTCATTAGCATTTTTAATGAGGAAGGTTTTCTCCATTTTTAAAACATACATAACTCTAGCACACCATACTGAAGTATTTTTTTGACATTTTTATATAAATCATCTGTTATGCATGGTTGTAATTAATTTTTTTCTAATGATGCTGCCATTTATTTCAAAATAATTGAAAGACCTTCAGAATACCTTATGTTCAATATTAGAATAATAAGAAACAAAAAAATTGCTGACTTCACAAATAAACACTAGAACAGTGAGATTATTTTAAGAAATGTGAGGCTAAGTTTAACTTTGTGTTGTTTATAATGGGACCCTAAAATGAAAAATACTCGTTTCACAATGTGTTTTGATTCTGTATTTAAATCATGAAAAGAATGGAAGCTCAGATGTTGTGAGGCAGAAAAGAGAATAATGGGAGAGAAAACAGTTACAGTACTGAGATTTGTATCAATAGAAATGCTGTATATTCCAAGTGTCATAGGAATCTTCTCTGTAATAATAGCATAGTCAGTCATCGATCTTGATGAAGAATATTTCCATTACTTAAAGTTAGTTTTTTAGAAGTATCTGTAAAAAACCCCTCTATTTCCTATCTTTTACTGATTTTAGGATGAATTAAGTCTTCAGTGAAGCAACTAAATTTCACATAATCAGAGATAGAAAACCTAATATGGTTTCACAACTATTTCCAATATGATTAGAAAACATGTGGGGGTGCCTGGGTGGCTCAGTCAGTTGAGCGTCTAGCTTCGACTCAGGTCATGATCTCACGGTTCGTGGGTTCGAGCCCCGCATCAGGCTCTGTGCTGACAGCTAGCTCAGAGCCTGGAGCCTGTCTTCAGATTCTGTGTCTCCCTCTCTCTCTGACTCTCCCCTGCTCATGCTGTCTCTCTCAAAAATAAATTTAAAAAAAAATTTAAAAAAATGTTAGTGGCCCATCCCTTCTTCCTTGTTATTTCTACCTAATTCTGAAATCTATTTGACCAAGTCAAACACAGGCCACAAATAATTTATTGAATGTATGAGTTACCTGGATCATGCTTGTTACATGATAAAATTTTCTTCTATATGATTTTCTAGATTTTGTACCAGTATAATTCCTTAATTAGTGACATGAATCATGTAAAGTTAATGCAACAGAGTTAAAATTCATCCCATTAATTTTCTCACCAAATGCTTTTACTCTTTAAAAATTCTCCAGTTGTGTAAAATGCCCCAAATAGCAGCAAAAAAAAAAAAAATGTGTAAGTATGCCTTCTTGTTTTATGTCAGGAAAAGAGGTGTGTCCCTGTTACGTACTTTGTAGAAGTTGGAGAGTTGAGAAATGCAGTGTTCAGTGGTCTGGTCTTCTTTCTCACACAGGTTCAGGCATGGCTCCCCCTGGTCAGGCTCCCCCTGGTCCTCCATCAGCGCCTTCCTTCCAGGGTCCACCACGACCTCCGCAGCCATCTCTTATGCAGCCTGGATCTCAGGTTCTCCCACCACCACCCACCACACTGAACGGTCCTGGGGCCTCACCCTTGCCTCCGTCAACACACAGACAGGACGGGTTCCCTGGGCCTGCTCCTCTGAATGCCCAGTACCAGCCCCCACCTCTCCCAGGACAGAGCCTGGGCACTGGATATCCACCGCAGCAGGGTAATCAGCTTTGCTCTGTGTTACTAGGCATCCATCACTTACTTTAAGGAAAGCTAGTTTTCGATTAGTGTGGCAAATGCAAAGAAATGAGGAATCATAGATATTCACACTTAACTCTCTGCCTTATATAATAAGATGAAAAAATTCAGCATGCTTGACTGAAGAGCATAATATGGTCAGTGAACCCTACATCTGGGACTTTAGGTTCTAGTCATTTCTTTTTTAAATTTTTCCAAGGAGCCAACTATGGTCCCCAGATGGCAGGTGGGCAGCTCTCCTATCCAGGAGGCTTCCCTGGAGGTCCTGCGCAGATGGCTGGTCCACCACAACTCCAGAAGAAGCTGGACCCTGACTCCATCCCCAGCCCCGTAAGTGCTCCCTCTCACTTCTACCGTCTCTCTCACAAAGGACCATTCTTTATTCACTGTCTCGGAAACTCTACAGTTTGTTAGCATTGATCCTGTCCTTTATTGTTGAAGCACAATACCCATCACATAGAGGCTTCCTTCTTTATGTATGAGGGTGGGGAACTGGGTTCTGGCATATTAGGGATCTTCATGATGGAAGCCTGTGTAGATTTTTTTTTGTATCACATAAACTTAACAATACTGTTGACATTTATATTGGCATATATAAGCAGTGTTTATTGATTGTTTAATGAGTAATTAGTAGTCAGAGTAAATAAACATTATTTATTTAAATAAATAAAGGACCCTTTTCAATTAGGGTAAGATACTCAAAGGAAGTGAAAGCACAAAGTATTTTACATTTTGCCTCTTGAAAATTGTTTTATATAAAAAATAGAGCTATAACTCCATTATTCTCCATCCAAGTGATTTTCTTTGGAAGATTACTCTTTAGTAACCGTATCAGTCAGCTTCTATTAGGTTATTCTGCATAACACACAATCCCCAGTTTTACTTCCAACCATGAAGTTTCATTGATCACTTAGGTTACCTATAGGCTGTAGAAACTGTAGTTTGGTTTTAGTTGGTGCTCCATGTGCCCTTGTCATTCCAGAAGCCAGCATGAATGGGCACCCTGTGTTTGGGACATGTTATTATCATGAGAAAGGAAGAAAAGGGAGAGAACTAGCCAAAAGGTGGAAGAGCTCTTAATGTTTTCACTCAGATGTGGTACATGTCACAACCACTCATATGCCTTCAGCCAAAGCAAGTCATGACAAAGCCCTGGGTCAATGGAGCAGGAATATATATTCCTGCTTCAGGAGAAACTGCAAGTCTGTAGCAATGAGCACAGATGTGTAGTCCTTTTGGAATAGTAATGAAATCGATATAGTTAATTTAGATCTTTGAAGTGGTTCTATAACCATGAGTAGGAAACGTTAGAAATAGCCCAAAGAGTACAAAGAACTACTGTATTAGCCAGCTTTTGCTGTGTAACAAGCCACCACCAAACTTAGTACCCTACAGCCACTATTTATTAATTCTCATGAGTCATGAGTCCTCTGGGCAGTTCTGCTAGTCTGGGCCAGGTTCGATGGATTTGGTCTGGACTTGCTTGTTCACCTGGGGTCAGCTGGAGGCTTGGCTGGAACCCAAATGGCCCAGGATGGTATATTAACTCTCTGTGGCTACTGTGAAAAATTACACAAATTGGATGGCTTAAAACAATAGGAGTTTATTCTTTTATGGTTCTGGTGGCCAGAAGTCTGAAATCAATGTGTTGGCAGCACTGTGCTCCCTTGAAAGGCTCTATAGGAAAATCCATTCTTTGTCTCATCCAGCTTCTGGTCGCTGCAGGCATTCCTCGGCTTGTGGCCACATTACTTATATTTCTGCCTCTGTCCTCACATCACCTCCTCTTCTTTGTGTCTTCTCCTCTTGGTATCTCAGAACTCTTTCTGGCTCTCTATTATGAAGTTATGCATGATTCCTTTCATGGCCCACCCAGGTAATTTAGGATAAGTGCTTTCTTTGAAGGCTCTTAATTTAATCAGTTCTTTACTGTGTAAGGTAATAGTCACAGGTTTCAAGGATTAGAACATGGATATATCTTTTGGGAGGGCCACCACTGATGGTGTCATTCATGTGCCTGGTATTTGGTACCCAACTGTTAGCTGGGAATGCTTGGACCGTGTTACTGAGCAAGCTGGTCTGGGTTTGTTCATGTGACTGTGGCAGAGATCTAAGAGGGAAAGTAGGAATATGCAAGTCCACTTGAGGCCTTGGCTTGGAACTAGAACATTGCACTTCTGTGGCATTCTCTCAGCTAGAGCAAGTCACAGGATCACCCCAGAGTCAAGGAGTAGAAAGATAAGACTCTGCCTCTTGATGGGAAGAGCTGCAAAATCCTTGAAAAAGGCACAGAGAGGGTAGAGGATTTTGGTTATTTTTGTGATCTACCCGTTTATTCTATATTTATTTGAATATAAACTTGAAGATTTGTGATAAAGTGTCTGATCCTATAACATATTAGAAATTAAGGTTTAATGACTCTTAGTGCCTTTATAGTTATATTACCAGCCATTACTTTTATGGCTCAATATTACTTCATTCTTTTAAGCTAAAGGAATATCATATATTTACATTGAATTCATCGTTTTTTCTTAACTTGTTTCTCTGCTTCTATATAACATCTATATACCCTCTGGGTCATTTCACTTTGTTCTCTGGTTTTTAGCTCCAGGTTCACTGTTAATCTTTCCAGTACTATTATTTTATCACAATGATTGGCAATTTTATTATCTGTCTTTAGAAACTTTCATTTCCCTTATCTTTCAGTTCGTAATCTTATTTGCTCCCAATATTCTTTTCATCCACCCTACCTCAGTTATCCATAGTCTTACCATGAATCTTGTCATTCCCAATTACAGGAAACTTAAAATCTCAGTTAAAAGCATCTCATTTTCCAACCGCTGCCTCCTATCTTTTTAGCGCATTCCCTTTAGGACTACTCAAACCTGAATAATAATTCACTCATCAGGACTTAGAACTCCCCACTTTTTCTCTATATTGCCTTCATCTTCTCACTTATCTTATGCAACTTAGATTATTTGATCCATGATTATAAGTCTGTCCTTTACATCCTCTACTCTCAACTCCTTTGCCCCTCTCCCTCCACAGAATTCATCTAGAAAAATCCCATTTGTTGTTAAACCAACTCTCCACGTACTCCATGCCTGCACCCCAGTTGCTGCCTGTTACTTCAGAAAAATCACACCAGCTTACTGGTCTCACTTTTATTTATGACCACTAAACTAAGGTGAACCTATAGTTGTGTGATTCTAAAACCTGGCTGCCCAAAAGAATTGATGGTGGAACCATAAAAATACTGATGCCTTGGGGCCTAGGTGGCTCAGTTGGTTAAGTGTCTGACTCTTGATTTTGGCTCAGGTCATGATCTCACAGTTTATGGGATTGAGCCCTGCATTGGGATTTGCACTGACAGTGCAGAGCCTGTTTGGGATTCTCTTTCTGTCTCTTTCTTTCTCTGCTCCTCCCTTGCTGTATCTCTCAAAAATAAATAAGTAAACATTAAAAAAGAGTGCTGATGCCTTGCTCCCCCCTGCCAATTTGATTTAATTAGACTGGGATATGGAGTGGACATTGAGATTTTTTTGAAGCTCTCTTGCTTATTCTAATGTGTAGCAAGTTTGAAGACCATCACCCAACTCCACTGACACTCCTATTTTCCTGGTGACTATCATTTCTTCTCTCTTCAAACTCCTAACACTTCTTTCCCCTTTCTGACTCTTTACTGATAATCTTGCTTCTTATTTTAGTGGGAGAATAGAAGCAATCCAGAAAGAACCTCTGCATACTCCACTGCCACATCTCCCTGCATCTGTGCCCATTTATCCCTTTTTTCCTCCCATTTCTGTGAATGACCCTCTCCATATTCCCAGCCAAGGCCATCACCTCCTAGATTCCTTATGGCCTCTCAAGGATAACTCTTCAGCAAATATCTCCTGTATTATTAGAGTTCTGCAAAAAACAAACAAACAAACAAACAAAAAAAACAAAAAGCAGAACCAACAAGATATATATATATGTATATCTATCTATCTGTCTGTCCATCCATCCATCCATCCATCTACCCATCCATCTATCCATGTATCTTTCTATTGAGAGAGTTATCTTAATGAATTTACCCACTCAGCTCTGGGGACTAGCAAGTCTTAAATCTGAAGGGCAGGCCAGCAGACTGGAGGCACAGAGAAGAGTTAATTTTACAGCTCAAGTCCAAAGACATCTGGAGACAGAATTTCCTCTTCCTTGGGACCCTCGGTCTTTTTCTCTTACGGACTTCAAATGATTGGTTGAATTCCACCCACATTATGGAGGGTAATCTGCTTTACTCAGAGTCTACTGATTAAATGTTAAATACATTAAAATTTTTTTTTCTAAGGCACTAAGAGTTACTAAACCTTAATTTCTAACATGTTATAGGATCAGATGCTTTATCACAAAACATCAAGTTTGTATTCAAATAAATATAGAATAAGTGGGTAAATCACAAAAATAACCAAAATCTCAACTGGTGTTTGACCAAAAACTGTGCCTAGCCAAGCTGACATATAACATTAACCATCACATTTCCTCTCTCCTGCATCATCTATACTTGTTTGAAGAAGTAAACTTTAATTTTTCACTGTCTGGATCATTTTTAGCAGAATATAAACATCCTGTAATACCTTTCATCATTAATAAAAGAAGCCTCCCTTGGCTTTTCTCAAATTCTCTATCTAGTTTCCCCTTATTTATTGGCTCTTTTATAGCAAGAAATCTCCAGATGAATTGATTGTGCTCTGTCTTCAGTTCATCTCTTCTCTTCTTCTCATGAACCTATACCAGTACAGATCTCTTTACAACAGCCCCACCAACACTTGGTGCTTGTCGAGGTCACCAGTGACTTCCATTACCAAATCTAATGGTCAATTCTCAGATTGCATCTATCTCAACATATCAGCAGAAATTTGACACATCTGCTCATTCCATCCTCCTTGAAACACTTTTTTTATTTGGTTTCTGTGATACCACCACTCATTTACATTTCTGCTTATCTCACTGGTGGCTCTTTCTTTTTTCCTTTGTTGGTCTCACCTTGTCTCTCTGACCTCCTACTATTAGAAGTGTCCTAAGGCTTCGTCATTGGACCTGTCCCTTTCTCTGTCAACATTTACTCTGTAGATTGACACTCCTGAAAAGTGTGCTACTCCCAGGATGGCACCATCAGCATCAGCTGGGAGCTCACTAGAAGTTCATGTTCTTAGGCTCCACCCCAGACCTACTGAGTCAGAATCTTTAGGGGTGGGGCCTTGGAATC
Organism: Cryptoprocta ferox; assembly: GCA_028646485.1. NCBI lineage: Eukaryota > Metazoa > Chordata > Mammalia > Carnivora > Eupleridae > Cryptoprocta > Cryptoprocta ferox. The sequence goes on from CM053567.1 coordinate 97,793,809, forward strand.
TGTGTTCAAACAGGCTCTCCAGATGATTCTTAGGTATACTAAGAAGCACCGATGTAGGTGATCCCATCCAGTCACATGGCTTTAAATGAGGATGCAGATATTCTTAATCCAGATGTTTCCTTGAAATCCAGATTCCAATCTCATTCTTCCAGTCCCACAGGCCCCAGATTCTGGAGTCCTCCATGGTACTTTGTTTCTTGCACATTGTCCTTTAACTAATTCTATTGGTCCTGGTCCTGCCTTATGTGCTTATCCTGGTTCAAGCCACTATCATCTTTCCACCTCAGTTATTATAACTGGTCTCCCTGATCTTCCAGCCTGCACACAGCAGCCAGGTTCGTCATTCAAATTTTAAGTCAGATCATGCTGTGACTCAGAATAAAACCTTCAGTACTCCTCCCGTTAAAAACAAAAGTTCTTACAATGACCCGTAAGATCCTACACTGTTTGCCACCTCTGGCTTCCCCATACCTCTCACCATACACAACACACACACACACACACACACACACACACACACACACACACACACACACACCCCATCCCTCTGACTTGGTCTCTTACCATTCTTCTTCTCCATCACTTTGCTTCAGCCACACCAGCCTTCTTCTTATTCCTTAAACATGCCAAGTGTACTCCTGCCTTAAGATCTTTGCACTTAATATTTCCTCTGCCTAGATATATGCAGGGCATGGCTCTATTGCTCATTTCCTTTCTGTCCTCATTACTAATCCCCAGTGTCCCTGATACCATTGTACTATCACTCCATATCCATAGTACTTACTATTACTTGACATAGATGCACCTTATTTATACATTTATTTATTGTCTGTCTTTCATACTATATATAATATTAGCTTCCTGAGGTCAAGAATTTGGTTTTGCTCACTACTGTGTCTCCAACAGCTAGGACACAGCCTGGTACACAGTATATATATTCATATCGTTGTTGAATGAATGAATGAGTGTTAACAACAAAAACAATAATCAGTATTGCTGTGATTCATCTGAGACCCTTAAAATATACACATGCAGATCAGTCCAGTGTTATTTTTATCATTAAAGTAATGAAATAGACAAAATAAAAAAAAAAAATAAAAAAAAAATAAAATAAAGTAATGAAATAGAAATACCATATGGAGCCTGTTTATGTTCCTATTACCAAAGTTACATGCTTTAACTGACTAAATAATCTCTTCCTTCTGGAAAGAAAGATGTAAAATCACGTTTACTAAATACCTATTGCATGCCAGTCCTGAGCTAAGTGATCACTCCAGCCCTTTTGGACAGTGATATTACCCACATTTTGAGAATGAGAACACTGGTATCACCATTGAAACTCTTCCTCACTCCCTTCCTGTATCTGCAGGAGGACCCCTGAGAAGTGGAGCTCTTCCTATTCCCCTCTTTCTCATCACCCTGCAGCTCACATACTTCTGCTTGGAGCAGCCTGCCTTAGGTGTGCACACATCTCCTTGCCTGGCTTCTCCCTTACTCTTGTTCATTTATCTCAAGAGAACCACTCTTTTTCTCTTTCCCAATTCTATGATCCCAGAATACTCTGTTCATAGCAGATAAGTATAAAAGTAACTCTAGTGGCAGATCTTCTGAAGGAAAGAAGAAATCTATACATTTTGAGATATCTTTGACATTATCAAAAGTCACTGTCCTCAAATCAAAATCCTTTAAGTACCCATTAGTAGTAAAAAATTTCCATTGAAATTTCTGTGCATTGTTAAATCTCCAAACCCATTTTTCAAGAACATACATTTAGGGTAAAATTTAAAAACCTATAGTATATTTTTAAAAATTACTAGAAATAGTTTTTTTAATTTTTTTAATGTTTATTTAGTTTTGAAGGAGAGAGAGAGAGACAGTGTGAGCAGGGGAGGGGCGGAGAGAGAGGGAGACAGAATCCAAAGCAGGCTCCATCTGTCAGCACAAAGCTCGACACGGGGCTCAAACTCACAAACTGTGAGATCATGAACTGAGCCGAAGTTGAACACTTAAGCAACTGAGTCACCCAGGCACCTCCCAAATTACTAGAAGTGTTTTAATATTTCTTACTCCCTTTATAATATTCTAGCCAAGATGTGAATTAGTTTAAAAATATAATTACCCATATGACATTGTTTCTTTGGAGGCTGTGCTTTATAAGTTGCAGACAACTAATTTAAAAATATATATTTTTGGAAATGTAGTCTATTTAAAGGTTGGAAACTATGTTCAATATGTAGATTATTATGCGTTTTAACTTGCTTTCATATTTGACACTTCACTGAAGTGATTACCATAAATGTTGATTATATAAAAAGTACTCCAATGTTGAAGGAACCAGATTAACCTTAGGGTTGAAATATAGGATGTAATAGTGTTTTGAGTTTTCTGTTTGCTTCTTGTCTCTGTCCATGGTAGCTTTTGGTCTCTTCTGTATCTTACAGTAGTTCTGTTTGGAGCATATTCTATATTGCTAATAAGAACTCAAATCCTATGAAATTAGAAAAACTGAAATGTGTGGATTTAAAGGTAGTTTAAATTTATTTCTGATATGCCATAAAACCAATGATATCAATGCCAGCTAGGGCCTGGATTGGATGAGATGGGAGGAGAAAATGGGGAAGGTAACATTTCAGAATTTGGGGGAAGACAATTTTCATACTAATGGTTTCTTTAGGAATATTAAAAACTATATATCCTCCAAAGCTATATAGTACAGTCTGGGCACTTGTCACATTTTTCTGTTTTTTCCCTCTTTTTACTTTCTTCTTTTTACCCCCTTGTCTCTTGTCACAAAAGAAGTGAGGGCAGGGGGAAGATAAAGAGGAAGAGGAAGGTAATTATTAGGATGGCTTCTTGTTTTCTTCTTAACTCCAGCTACTAGATTTTGCTTATTTTCACCACTAGACAACTACAACAGAAAGACAAATTTTTATCTGTGTATTATTCATCAATATATATTTTAGTAGAGAAATGTGTCCAAATTAGATGACAAAACATAGGAACTTTTTTTCTTCTGATATCTGTACAATAGGCAACTTACACGTGGGAACACTATATCGTTTGTTTTTTACTGTCTCAAAGAGCGGGGTGGGGGATGGAAGAACTTGAATGGCAAATTGAGGATCAAGAGGAACTTAAAGAAAAAAGGCATTTTAGGTTTTATCGTAAATCATTTCTTCTGAATTTAATGATTTTTTTAGCCTTGTATATTTTCCTTTAACTGCAAAAGCTATTTTCTTTAAAAGCTATTTTCAATTTCTTTTTCTACCAGAATATATATATTTATATATTTTAATGCTTATCTAAGTTCCCAGTGACCAAATTGAATAAAAGTAAAGTTCTCTGAGGGTCAGAGCTCAAAGTATCACAGAACAGAATTTAGCAGCTACTGCTCTAAAATTGTGAAAGTAAACAAAGGTGGATCTGAAGGCTTGGTAGGCTCTCAGTGAGAATTTGATCTGAACTGAACTGAAAGGATTTAGAAAATGCCTATTTGTGTGTGTGACTAATGGAAGGGAGGGAGAGAAAGGGAATGTTTGGAAGAGTCTTAACTTACTTTAACTTGCTCTTGATATATCAGATTCAAGTGATCGAGAATGACAGAGCCACCAGAGGAGGACAAGTTTATGCCACCAATACCAGAGGCCAAGTCCCTCCCCTGGTCACTACAGATTGTGTGATACAAGACCAAGGTATTTATTTTCAAAAATGTTTTTCATTGAGGTTTGAAATTTTTTCACCATTAAAAAAATTTTTTTTAATGTTTATTTATTTTTTGAGAGACAGAGCATGAGTGGGGGAGGGGTAGAGAGAGAGGGAGACACAGAATCTGAAGCAGGTTCCAGGCTCTGAGCTGTCAGCACGAGCCTGATGTGGGGCTTGAACTCACTGATCATGAGATCATGACCTGAGCTGAAGTAGGATGTTCAACTGACTGAGCCACCCAGGTGCCCCAAAATTTTTCACCATTTTAAAAAAGTAGACATGGGGCTCGAACTCACTGACCTTGAGATCATGACCTGAGCCGAAGTCAGATGCTCAACCAATTGAGCCACCTAGGGGCCCCAAAATATTTCACCATTTTAAAAAAGCAGATACCCTGATACCCTTCAGTAATCCTATCATTGACGGGGAACTGCTTTATAGCTGATAATGGGGACCAATTTTGCCATCGATCACTCAAGTCCTGAGAATATATTATCAACTGAATTCTATTTTCCACTTGTAGAAGTCTAGAGAATGTCTGGTGAGATATAGTTCAATATACTAGTTTAAGAAAATTATTTTAATTTATGGGCTTAAATTAGTACATGCTGTACTTTGGTTTAATTTATTTACTACCTTAGAAATCTGGCCAAGATAGTATGAGTACAGCAGTAGGGGATTGAGGATGAGAAATCAGCACACCTGATTGTAGCCCCAGTGATTTTTTTTTTCCAGCAGGTTCTTTAACATGTGGGCTCTGTTTTTCCAGTTTTGCATTGGGATAAGTAAAGGCTGAGCTCTATTCCTACCTAGCTGTCGTGTGTGGGTGTTGCCAGTTTAATATATCTGTCCTTGTGCAGGTTTGCTCTTCCAGGAATGTATTACTTTTCCATTGCTTATGGCAAGTTAAAACACAGCCTGATGAAATCATTATTTATTTCCAGAATGATTTTTTATCATCCTATCCGTTAAACATTAATTCCCCGTTCCTATATTCTCTGCAGCCCTTGGTATCCTTTATTTTATTTACTGTCTCTATGAATTTGCCTGTTATAGGTACCTTGTGTAAGTGGAATCAGACAATATTTGTCCTTTTGTGTGTGGCTAATTTCACTTGGCTTAATATTTTCAAGGTTCATCCATGGTATAGAATGTATCAGAATTTCATTCTTTTTTTAAGGCTGAATAATATTCACTTTTATGTATATACATTATGTTTATCCATTCATCTGTTGTAGGACATTTTGCTATTGTGAATAGCCATAACACCCAAGTGGCTGCTGTGAACATTGGTGTACATGTATCTGTTTGAGTCCCTGTTTTCAGTTATTTTGAGTGTATCCTGAGATGTGGAATTAAGATCATACAGCAGATGTAAGGAGGGAGTACGAGGAAGGCTAGGAAGAGAAGGAAGGACCAGTGAGGTGGCAAGGTATAGGTCATCATCATTTCTCTTGTAGTCCAGCCCATGGCAGGGAGAGAGAGCTGTCTGCCTTGGAACCCTGAAGCTGGCCCAGTCACATCCCTTTGCTGTGAAGCCTCTTTGTCTGGCCTGCCTTATTAGCCGTTACCTACTAGTGAATTTTTTTAAGTTATAGCCCAAATCTCAGACATGTGCAGAAATTCACAGACATACATAGCATATAGAGGCAGAAGGACTTGGCCTTCCTTTGCTCAGCTCTCCCACTTTACAGATGTGAGGCCAGTAAGGCCCAAGGAGCTTAAGTGACTTGCCCAAAACTCCATGACTATTTAGGAGTGGCACTAATAAAGAAAAGCATCTACCTAAAAAAATACTGTTTTCTTTGTCTATAAAAAATTCAGATATTGTTTCTTTGGCTATGGGATCTAATTTAAGACTCAACATGTCCCTTGATTCTGCGCTTCTGCTTATCCTATGAGACCCTGTTCAAGTATCACATACTTTGTATAGTCACCTATGATCAAGGTGGCAGCTCATTGCCTCCCTGGGCCACTTTTTAATGAATTTACTCTTCTATGATACTTACTATGCTATGTTACAGTTACCCGTTTTTATTATCACTCTCTTCTACCAGACTTTGAATTAGCAATAATTGCACCTCGGATAAACCTCTTTGGCTACGATACTGCCACTGCACAAAGCTGTCTCCTACCAGACTTTGAAACCAAACTTCATTAGTTCTGTCCCTAAGCCTCTAGCATGGAAGGAGCTTAGCTTCATAAATGTTTGTTGAATGAATAGTTTGTTGAATGTTTTCCAGTCAGATTATCCCATAATGCTCTTTACTAAGCATCTCAAAGAGTTTTGAATCTTAATTACTGAGCTTGCAAAATTATCTACTGTAGCCTTATCTTTCATGCCCCACTTTGCATACCTATTTATAAAAACAAATGCTCAATGGCTTTTTAAAAAATTTATCTTTGTGCGCATTATCTTCCTGAAACAAAAGTTTGTTTACTTTCAGGAGCTCATTCGTTTGCATATTTCACTGTCAAGAATAAACCCTTTAAAGAATAAATACTCAATTTCAATATGTTAGTGGTAATTTTGGCTAGTAAAAATTAAGTATAATGAAAAATTAAAATATACTTGAAAAATTTCAAAAATCTTTATTTCACAGTCTGTTGTAAAATCATGTGATACAATGAGGAAGATCTTGTCTAAGTTTTTCATTTTGGTCTGAGTTACGTGAAATAGGTAAAATAATAGGGCTCGGGTTCGAGCATATTTACATTTATTGCCTAATATTTCTGTTTTTATTTCTGCTGCCAAAACTCTTGTTTTGCCCCATGTTAGTATTTATCTGGAGGCTTAACAGTAATGACCAGCCCACCTGCCTCGCATGTTTTCCTGCTCCCAGAAGCTGCCTGAGGAGTTCAGGTTTTTTTCAAATATGTCTGTGATTATCTTACGCTTGCTTAAAAAAAAAAAAAAAAGTCCCACCATTGCCTGTGAGCAAGAGGATTTATCTTAATTCCTCATCCAGAATTCAAGGCTTTCGTAACCTGGACCGAAATTATTTGTGATATAGGAAAGAATTGTGATAGGTTCTAATACCACTTTTGTCGTTTACTAACTCCTTGACCGTTGGCAAGTCACCTAACCTCCTGATGCCTTAGTTTTCTCCTCCATAAAATGGGGTCTTACAGGTATCAATCTCATAGGGCAGTTGTGAGACTAAAATGAGTTCACCTGTAATCGTCTTAGAATGATGCTGAATACACTGGCAATTACTGTCATAATTATGAGTCCAGTTTTGGGTTCTGGTGCAGAGGATCTGAGAGATGACAGAAACGGACCAACAACAGCCGGGTTCCGCCTGCAGTCATGTTAATTTGTCATGCACAATATTTTGTCTTGTTTCTATTTGAAGTCATTGCCATTATGTAAAATCGGAATATTTTATGTAAAAATCCAGATTTCTAGCTAGTCCTGAAAAGTAAAATCTGGAAAGAATAGGTTAAAGCTGAACAGAAGAAACTCAGCTTTCTTAGGTCCAACCTTCTGCTCATTCCAGGCCCACCTGTGCTGCAAAACATGGCCAGCGAAAGGCTCCCAACCCGGCCACAGTGCCCCGTAGACCATGCAGACTCAGGACCATGCGCTTCCCAGCACACTGTACTTGCCAGGTCATTTCACTTTTCCACTCTCCTCTTTCACACTCCTTCCCGAAACCTGCAATACTTCCTCTCCTAACCTTCCTTTTAGCCACTCATACGACCTCCTTTCTGAGAAAACTGAATAATCAGAAGAGCCCTTCCGTGAATTCTCACCGTCATATCAGCCCCTGCCGTAATGTGCACCCATGCTCTGCCTTTCTGCTTTTGGCCATAAAGAAATGATCTATGCTCCAGTCAAAAGCCAGCCTCTCCTGCTGTGCAGTACCCCAGTATATTGCTGCAATCAGTCTCCCTCACTGTATCTCTCTTTTTACATGATTATTCCCATGGTGTAACGCTCTCCCCTCTTAAACAACAAAAATGTGTCCGTGGCCTATTTCTCTTACTAGCTACCCTTCTTTTGTTTCCTCCCCTACACAATAAAACTTGGAGGGATTATTGCCAATTCCTCTCCTTACTTTCTCTCTCAAACTCACTATAGGCAGGCTTCCCACCCCACCCCCATTCTGCCAAAACTCTCTTCTGGATCTCTAGCAACTTCCATGTTGTTAAATCCAGTGGTCTTTTTTTTTTTTTTTTAAGTTTATACTTAAATTCCAGTTAGTTAACATACAGTGTTAGAGTAGTTTCAGGTATACAAGGTAGTGATTCACCAATTCCATACATTACTCAGTGTTCATCACAAGTGCCCTCCTTAATGCCCATCACCTATTTCACCCCTCCCCACACCTACCTCCCCTCTGGTAACCATCAGCTTGTTCTCTATAGTTAAGAGTTTTTTCTTGGTTTTCCTCTCTCTCTCTTTTTTTCCCCTTTGCTCATTTGTTTCTTAAATTCCACATTTGGATGAAATCATATGGTATTTGTCTTTCTCTGACTGACTTATTTTGCTTCACATAATACTCTCTAGCTCCATCCACGTCATTTCAAATGACAAGCAAATCCAGTGGTTTTATTGATCCAGCAGCACCACCTGGCCCAGATAATCATGCTTTTCCTTGATGTACTTTCTTCCCCTCTAGGACACCAGATGGTCCTTGATTTTATCCTTCTCAATCCTCTAACCGGTTTCTCCTTTTTTCTCTGACTTCCTTATGTTAGAGGACCCAGGGCTTAATTCTTGGCCCTCCTCTCTTCTGTGGCCACACTTATTCCCTTGGTGGTTTAAGCTAGTTTTGTGGCTTGAAATACCATCTATATGCTGAAAACTCCCAAATGTATATCTTCATCCCAGTGCCCAGAATCACATACCTGGTTGTTTACTCAGCTTCACTGTGAGATTGCTTAATAGAGTTCCCAAAGTGGACATGTCTGAAGCCAGATCCCTAATCTCCACCCACATACCCATTAACACACTCCTTCTGTTCCTGCAGCTTTTCTCCTGTCAGTTGGTGACAACTTCATGCTTGTGGTTCCTTAAGCCAAAGACTTTGTGGAGTCATTCCTGATCTTCTCTTTTTCTCACCTCCCGTCTTCACACACACCTCATACATCACTCCTATCAACAATCAGCGTACTTTTAAAATATGTCCAGATTCTGTCCACTTGTTAGTACTTCTACTGCTCTCAGGCTGGTCCCTGCCACCACCATCTCCCCTGGTTGCTGTACAAACTTTGTTACTTCTCTGAACTCCTCATGAACTGCTGTGCCCAATACATGCTCCATTCTGGCCACACAGGCCTCCTGATACTCGTCCTCCACCAGGCCAGACATGTCCTGTCCCCAGGCTCCTCCCTGGGTAAATCCTTGCTTTTTTGGAGTTTATTCAAGTGTTACCTTTTAAATAAGGCCTAGTCTACAACTATTTAAAGTTACAATCTGCCTCCCACTAAAGTACCCCTTTCATAGCATTTATCATTTTCTAATGACCTACATAATTTACTCATTTACTGGGTTTTATAGTTATTGTCTGTATCTTCTGTAAGAACATAAGCTCTACAAGTATCTAAATCTTAAATATAAATACAAGCATAGATTATAGAATTGCATAATGATTTTTTAGAAATCATGAAGAAAGTTACATAAATAAGGCAATGTGTTATCTAGAATTACCATGATAAATATTTAAACATTATGGGGCAGATTTTTTTTCTCTGCAAATTTTAAGTGTGTTCCTTTGACCTTTTCAGGGAATGCCAGTCCTCGATACATTCGTTGTACAACTTACTGTTTCCCATGCACGTCCGATATGGCCAAGCAAGCTCAGATTCCATTAGCTGCTGTCATCAAACCCTTTGCCACAGTTCCTTCAAATGAGGTAAGAATGATAAAAATAGCAATTCAAGGCGCACCTGGCTCGCTCAGTCTGTGGAGCATGCGACTCTTGATCTTGGGGTGGTGAGTTCGAGCCCCATATTGGGTATAGAGATTCCTTAAAACAAAATCTTAAAATATGCAATTCACTAATTTTCAAGTTCCAAAATTCTTCTTTCATCATTGTTTTCTTATAAACAGAAAATTGGAGAATATTTATATAGTGCAAAAACATCTAAATAGATGAATATTCAATAGAATAAATATTCAATTCACTAGGAAGATAAAAATCTGACAAGCTATCTTTTTTGGCAACCTGTATACCAAACACTAATGGACTGGATCACTTTTGGGTCTGTTGTAAAATGTGAATATTCAGAAAATACGGAATGTCATATAGTGAGTGACACATTCTCAGACCTCTCATGTGGCCCTTATACCCTAATTCAGGGCCCCAATGTCTAGGTGTTCTTGTTAAAGAAGTTAACAGAGCCTAAGGTCCATGGTCTTATTAAGCTGCTTTAATAGTCATGGGGCCAACCTGCTCATAAACTCCTACTTAAAGAGTCAGTATGATTAGAAAGCATATATCTTGAGTTGGAAAGATGCACCCAATATATAATTCATTGAAGTGCTTAATTAAAATCTCTGATATTAGGATGGTGTTTATGGATGTTGTGATTAAGACATCCCCCCACACTGCTGCCATTCCTTCTTTTCATGCCCTGAATGGTAGATACCCACATACACACAGAGATACAAGGTAGTATAGCAGAGGCAGTCAAATAGTTGTGGAAAAGCTTTAATTCTGGCTGGAGCTTTGACCATAACCCCACTGCACTAGTGCAGTCAGCTACATTGAACCTGGATTCCTTTTGCTGCACCCAGATTCTCTTCCCAACTAAACCTCAGCTTCGCTCTAATGATCCTTTGAAGTTGGCTGATCTAATGAACACCTAACAGCACCTGAGCAAAAGGCAGACCATCTGCACAAGAGAACAGATTTGTCCCCTTTTTTGGGCTGTCCGTGCCAGCTGATATGGGCACGGTATGGTGGCATGGGGAAGGGGAAGAGTGGTCTGCTTTACATCACCTCAGGGATAGAGGAAACAGAAGAGAGACCATGTCCATGTGGGCCCTGGGTTTCATACCCTTTGAGACGTCCGTTATTCTCATTATGGTGTGGCAGAATGCTACCGTCTCTTTGGGAGTCAAGTGCACTAGGTTAGAGCAGAGCATAGAAGGGGCTATTTCTCGAAGCCAATCTTACGTGCACTATGGTCTCATATTTGTAAATCAAGAAGTACATTCAGTATTTACTGTACTTATTTTAAGTATGGTCTCTTATATGATGGGCCCAGAAATTTAATATAATGTCTATAAAGTGCTCTTTAGAATCACTGTGCTTAAGGATAAGGTAGAGCAGTATGTAATGGCAAAGAGATCCATGTTAAATATGACATATGTGTGTTTCAAATAGCTAGAAGTAATTTTTTTGCTATTTTCAACATTTCATTATGAAAATTTTCAAGCATACAGAAAATCTGAAAGAATTTTATGGTGAACATATACCTGCCACCTAGATTCTACCATTAATATTTAACTATACTTGCTTTGTCACCTTTTAATTCATCTGTCCATCAATCCTCCTTTTTTAAATGCATTTCAGAGTAAATTGCAGACATTAATTAGTACATTTCCCCCTAAATACTCCAGCATTCACATCATTAATGAGAGTTTAGTATTATTTTACAGATTATTTTCCCTTTTGAGGTAAAATTGATTTACAGTAAAATGCACATTTCTTACACAGACCAAATGTGTGTGCTTTCTGTTTTCTAAAGTTGTTTAATCTAACCAAATACTATCTCCTAGCCAGCATGTTTTCCTTCCTTTAATGAAAATTTATGCTGCATTTTAGTCTTTGTGCTTCCCAAAGTAATAAATGGATGAGTTTAGAGTGGTGGCTTATTTTTGGAATCTGACTTAGGGAGAAGCTCTACTTGAGAAAATAACACACTCTATTCTTTTCATGTTGCTAGAGACTCTGCACACTGACTAGGTAAGTGGATTTTGACAGTACTGTTTTTTTCTGTTGCAGCTCTCTCTATAGCAGCTCTTCCTTTTCCTTTAGACCTTTAAAAACAGGATTACTCTGAATATACTCTGATTACTCTGAATATACTCTCTCTATATATATATAGGGGGGGGGGGAATTAAATAGTAAGAAATTTAATGAATATACTATATTTAGAAAGGATTACTGTCTCTTACATAGCAGTGTCTCCTGGGTTGAATGAAGACATTCTCTATTTAAAGAACTACATTTAGTTTTATTTGTTGAAATAGGCTTAGAGTTAAAAAATAAGAAATATGAAAGGGACACTAAAACACTAGGAAGAAGTTCCTAAAGGTTCTGTTCTCAAAATTGTCTTCCTCTTTGGGGATTAACTGGGCCTGAATGAGGCAAGCCTCTCGCATTAGGGAACCATCCCTGCCTGCTCCACTATACTGATGAGCTGGGTAAAGTAGGATGTAGGGCTCCTTGATAGACTCTCTTCTTGTGCCTTCCATGACACCTTCCTGGTGTATTTTTATTCTACCTCACAGGCAGGGAACATTTTAGTTCCCTGTGTTTTTATTCCTGATATAATATTGGGGTTCACCAAGGCATGGACTTGGGATCTTTTCTTCTCTCTTTAGGCTCCTTTTCCTTCCTAAGACCAAATTATCATCTGTAACAGCTGCTGCTATATTACCAATGGGAATAATAGTAGTCAGACTTACAGAGCACTGAATGAGCAAAATTATAAGAATTCTTTTTATTTTTTATTAAAAAAATTTGTTAAATGTTTATTCATTTTTGAGAGACAGAGAGAGACAGAATGCGAGCAGGGGAGGGTCAGAGAGAGGGGGAGACACAGAATCTGAAATAGGCTTCAGGCTCTGAGCTTTAGTAAGCACAAAGCTTGCTGCGGGCCTCAAACCTATGAACCATGAGATCAGGACCTGAGCCGAAATAGGATGCTCAACTGAGTAAGCCACCCAGGTGCTCCTATAAGGGTTTTTTTTAAAATAGATGTTCATTTATTTATTCTTCACACCAATCTGTTTATTATCCCACTTTAGATATAAGGAAAGTGAGGCACAGAGTTAGGTAACTTATTAAGGACAGTGGCTACTAAGTCCCAGAGGTAGGATTCCAACCCAGGCAATTGGACACCTGGGTCCTTAACTCTAAATCACTGTCCTGTTAGTCTCTCACTCAGTCATTCCTACATATTCACATACACAAATGCTTTTCTGAAATCTCTCCTTGGATACCTCATAGAAACCTCAAACTTAGTATGCTCAACAGTGAGTTTCTAATCTCTACACCCGAAACCAGCACATTGTTCTCCATATCTATATATAAAGGATACTATCATATATTTAATTGCTTGAGCCAGAAACCAAAAAACTAAATAAGCAATTATAGTTAATAATAGAACATGAAGAACATGCTGATTTTTGATATTTATAATCTATAATCAAGTAAATACATTTTAAATTATCTTTCTTAAAGGTAAATGGGTTATGTGAATACTTTTATTCTCCATATTAATAGTATTTTATTTTCTTCTACAGTAAATGTCTTGCTTATTTTTAGGTATTGTAAAACTTACTCCTTCTTTGAGTAATATTGCCATCATTGCTGCAATTTACAAAATGTATATCTCTAAAGATATCTTGATTTGGCATCTATCAAAAGGATGTAATACAGTTTTTTCTTTAGTTGCTTCTATCTGACAGAACCTTTTAAAGCGTGCATTGTGTTAGCAACGGCCTATAAAAATAAACCTAATCCAAGCAGTTATGATCAGAGAATGTTCCCTGTGAGCATTTGCTTTGGAGATGTATGCTATTTCCAGGGGCATATATATATCATCATTGTTTAAGATTTCATGTTCCTTACTATAAATTTTAATTTTTTGTAGATTTTTCAAATGAAACCCATTGCCACATTCAGTGTAATTAACTATGATGTATGAATTAACGGAAAGTAATTGGTCATCTTTTGTTTAGTAACTTGTGATTTTATTTTTGATGCTGTATTTTAAGAATGGAGGTAGACATAGGTTTCCAATGCAAAAGGATTGAAGATTATACTAGTTTTTAATTTTCTTCAAAATAGGAAATCTTTGTATTTTGGACAAGGGCATACATCTAATTATATATGACATTAAGTAATTTCACCTATAAACCAGATGGCAGAAGCTTTTACTGCATCTGTGACTAGATTCAGAAATATCTGTGTATATTTTTTAGATTATAAATGTATATAATAGTCAAAGTAATTTCTTACTGAATTAAAATTAGTGAATTAAAGTGCAGATAAACTTTGATCCAAGCCTTTAAATTTCACTTGATTTATAATCCCCTAATTAATCTGTGTTAGGAACTGAGGTGAATTTTAGGGGTATGGGAGAAGACAAGACCAAATGATCTTGTCTAGAACTCACAGAAAATTTCCAAGTACTCAGCTAATTTTGGTGCAGTGTGGAAAAAACATTGATGGGGACAACTTTGTTCTATGGAGTTTAGGTTTAGGGAAGTTTTACCTTAGTTATGACTTAATGAGGAATCCTGTTCTGTTATTAAGTACTATTTAAATTCTTTTTTCTTTTTCTTTTTTAATTTTAGAGAGATAGTGCAAGTGGGGGAGATGGGGAGAGAGAGAGAGAGAGAGAGAGAGAGAGAGAGAGAATCTTAAGCAGGCTCCATGCTTAAACATGGAGCCTGATGTGGGGTTTGATCCCATGAGCCTGGGATCATGACCTGAGCTGAAATCAAGAGTCCGATACTCAATGAACTGAGGCACCCAGCGCCCCTAAATTCTTTTTTCTTAATGATTGTTCATATTCTGATAGATTCAGTAGATATGAGTAAGCAATTGGAAAGAAAAAAGAATGACTGTCAAAGAACTGACAATGGGGTTAACGAAAAAGAAAAAGACTGTCAGAGATTAAACCCAACACCAACACATTACATCAGGGATAGACTTCATATGCATCATCTGCGGGAGGGATTGCTTGGTCATGCATTTGACTTTTCAGCCAGTCTTGCTGGTGTGAATTAACATTTTGGCAGACTTTACACTGCAGTTTAATGCATCAGAAGAAAAACAATTCTGTCTCGCTATAGTATTATGTCTGTATGTACCCTTCTTTCAGGAAGATAGCAACTTGTGAAGTAGGTGTTATTCAAGTTTATAGATGTAGAAGCTGTACAGGTTGTGAGGCTATTAAAGTCATAGTGCTAATGAGCAACGCTGCTGGAACTCAAGATTTCAAATTCCAAGTTCTTTTACTACATCTGGCTGTAAATGAACTTGTTAAGGTTTTATTTAAACATATAAAATAGCATTCCTTTTTCTTGCTGGCAGTAGGTTTAGCAGTAGACTTCTTGATCCTCCTATAAACTTGTGAGTTATCTTGAAATGTCTGTCTTAACCTCTTTTCTTGCAGCCTTGTAACTTCAAGCTACTGCTTAGTACTCCTTGAAGACAAAGGCTATCCAAAACCCAGCAGTAGGATGGGCATTCAGTAAAGGTACTAGTTGAATAAACACACTCTCAGGGTTGGATAGATGTAAAAGACAAAAATAAACCAAACTATAGAGTGGTGACTGATATCTAGATATTTTAGGCCTCTAAATTAATAAAATTTTTAGCACAGTAAGTCTTTTTTTTTTTATTTTATTTTATTTATTTATTTTTTAAACTTTATAGTTTATTGTCAGGTTGGTTTCCATATAACACCCAGTGCTCTTCCCCACAAGTGACCTCCACCAAGACCATCACCCCCCTTTACCTTTTCCCCTTCCCCTTCCCCCCTCAGTTTGTTTTCAGTATTCAAGAGTCTCTCGTGTTTTGTCTCCCTCCCTCTCCCTAACTCGTTTTCCTCCTT